>JAAGEH010002531.1:74295213-74411441 GCA_011751065.1 Lasiurus cinereus
TAATAAATATAATATAATAAATATAATATAAGATAATATGTATAATATAATATAATAAGTACAGTATAATATAAGTATAATATTACTGTATATAATATAATAATATCTAATGAGTCAGAATATCTGGCAAAAGTAATTTTGCTTCATAATACATTGTATGCTTTCTTAACACTGGACAGTGCTCCACGCACAGGCACATACGTTACGTCAGTTTTCCTCACGGAATGGCTGGGAGAAGGGGCTCTGACCCCCTCTATCAGTGAGCGAGCTGGCTCGGAGCAGCAGAGCCACAGCTCCAAGCCCTGCAATGACGTAGCTGGAGGGTTGGATGCGAGCCCAGAGCCATTCTGGGCCAAGTCCACCCTTTAGCCCTCTCCACAGCCTCTCCAGGTGCCACACCCACCATCTTGTCTATCATGTGGCTGAAACCACCAGACCACAGCACCTGAATGGGGAGGAGGGGAAACAAGCAAAATCTACTACTTTTTTTAAAAATCTCACCTAAGCGTACTTTTCCATTGAGTTTTGGAGAGAGGGAAAGACAGAGAAATATCCATGCGAGAGGAAGGAGCCTGCAACGGAGGTACATGCCCTTAACCGGAATAGAACCCAGGACTCTGCAGGCCGGTTCTCTATCCACTGAGCCAACCCAGCTAGGGCAAGGCTAGTACATTTTTTTATACATGTTTTATTGATTTTTTTTACAGAGAGGAAGGGAGGGGGATAGAGAGTTAGAAATACGAATGAAGATGTGCCTGCAACTAAGGTACATGCCCTTGACCGGAATCAAACCTGGAACCCTTGAGTCCACAGGCCGATGCTCTATCCACTGAGCTAAACCGGTCAGGGTTCTAGTACATTTTTAAAAATATATATTTTATTGATTTCTTACAGAGAGGACGGGAAAGGGATAGAGAGTTAGAAACATCAATGAGAGAGAGACATCGATCAGTTGCCTCCTGCACGCCCCCCCACTGGGGATGTGCCCGCAACCAGGATACATGCCCTTGACCGGAATCGAACATGGGACCTTTCACTCCGCAGGCCGACGCTCTATCCACTGAGCCAAACCGGCCTCGGCTCTAGTACATTTTTAATACATGTAGGTTCACATCTAAGAGCCAGAGGATAAATGGAGTCCCTATATCATAAGTTTAAAAATTTCAAAGTTATACTCATGTTAACAAATTGGTCAGTAGAATATATTCTATCTTATCTTGATAATATACCTTCATAAGGACCTGGGAGAGCAGGCTTGAACTCAGATTTCTCAGAGTTCTGCACCAGAAAGAGGTGACACCGAGAGATGTGGTCCTTAGCTGGATCCCCAGTCTCCATGCCTCCCCACTTCTCTCCGACTCCTAGCTCCCCTGCACACAGACAGGGTCTCCTACACATGTTGTAAAACCCCGGCTCACATGCCCAAGCTCTATCCAACCTACTCTCTCCAATCCCAGAACTCCAGGACATTCAACACAGGAACTCCAAAGTCTGAGGTATCCAGAGAGTGTTCTAAAGAGTAAGCACAGCCCATGGGAACACACGTCTTCCATCCAAAGTTTCTGTGTGTTGTGAATTGAGGCACGGAAGGAAGAGAGCCAGTGTGAGGGCTTCTCTTCGGTAGGCCTGAGGGCAGTATTCATCCTACCATCTCATTTAGACCAATGCTGCTACCTTAGTGGCGGGGTGGGAAGCAGGGCATTGGTCTCGCAACACCTTGGAAAGATGGTCCATTGGATTTTCAACTGAGGAATGCAGGGCAGAATTCAGCATGCACTAAGTAAGGAGCAGATGTTTGTTCAAAAAGTTGTAATTAAGAGAAACCAAGATGGTGGCATAGGTACCTAATACCTAAACTGCTGCCTCACACAACAATATCAAAATTACGACTAAAAGGCAAAATGGACACCAGCCAGAACCACAGGAAAGCTGGCTGAGTGGAAATTCTACAACTAGAAGGAAAGAGGAAAGCACATTGAGACTCAGAGGAGCTGCAAAAGGCTGAAGTGTGGAAATGTGCGCACGGAGTGGATGGGTGGCTGAGTGCGTGGCTGGCTTCCTCAAGTCGAGACTCTGGGAAACCCATTCTGGGGGAATCTGGACTGTCAGGAAAAGAGAAAGCACACTGAGACTCAGGGGAACTGTGGAGGGCAGAGATCCAGAGGCATGTGTGCACAGAGAGGACTGACTGCTGAGTGCGTGGTTGGCTGAGTGCACAGCTGGCTTTCTAAAGCTGGAGGAAGACTGCACTGAATTCCAGTCTAGGCGAGTTTCTGGGAACCCAGATTATTCGGGGAGAAATTGGATTGTCTGGCAGCAGGCAAAACTTGAGGGTGGCTTTCTCTCAGAGGTATTTGCAGTGATTACTGAGGGACACTGAGATCCAGGGGCTTCATAGGGCAGGGCTAACAGGAAGCCAAGGCTGTCTGCTCCGACCTGAAACTCCACCCCATCCAAGTTGAACACAGAGGCTTTTGCAATTTTGCAAGTCTTGTCTCAGAAGGGTGTCTCCAGTACAGAAGTTCTCCCAGCATACACACAGCTTATCCTCCCAGCCAATCAGCCTGGAGATCAATTCCTCCCAATGATAACAACAACAATCAAGACTTAAATACAATAAGGCTGTGCACAGAGTCCACAAACGGGTGCATCAAAAATGTCTACCTCAGGTAACTGGGGGAGGCTGAGCCACTGGGCCCTATAGGACACCTACCACACAGAGCTACTCTACCAACTCAAGGAAGCAGTGAAAATGCAGAGACAAAGAAACAGATCACAAATGAAAGAACTGGAGGAAAGCAAATGACTGGATATAGAGTTCAAAACCATGGTTGTAAGGTTTTTCAAGAATTTCCTAGAAAAGGCCTATAAATTTAACAAGACCCTTGAGGATATATAAAAAAGGACCAACTAGAATTTAAACATACACTGACTGAAACAAAAAATATTATACAGAGACCTAACAGCAGACTAGAGGAATGCAAGGATCAAGTCAAAGATTTGAAATACAAAGAAGCAAAAAACATCCAACTGGAAAAGAAAAAAAAAATCCAAAAATGTGAAGATAGTGTAAGGAGCTTCTGGGATAACCTCAAGCACACCAACATCAGAATTATGGGGGTGCCAGAAGAAGAGAGAGAGAGCAAGATACTAAAAACCTATTTGAAGATTTCCAAAGAGGACCACACCAAGACACATCATAATTAAAATGCCAAGAGTAAAAGACAAAGAGAGACTATTAAAAGCAGCAAGAGAAAAACAGTTAATTACCCACAAGGAGCACCCATACGATTGTCAGCTGACTTCTCAACAGAAACTATGCAGGCCAGACGGGAGTGGCAAGAAATATTTCAAGTGATGAATAGCAAGAACCTACAACCAAGATTACTCGACCCAGCAAAGCTATCATTCAGAATTGAAGGGCAGAAAAAGAGCTTCAAAGGTAAGAAAAAGCTAAAGGAGTTCATCATGGTCAAACCAATATTATATGAAATGTTGAAAGGTATTCTTTAAGAAGAGGAAGAAGAAGAAAAAGATAAAGATAAAAATTATGAACAACAAATGCATGCCTATCAACAAGTGACTCTAAACATCCAGTGAATAAAAAATCTGATGAACAGAATAAACTGGTGAATATAATAGAATTAGGGGCAAAGAAAGGAAGTGGACTGACAATTCTTGGAGGGGAAAGGGGTGTGGTGGGTGCAGGAAGAGACTGGACAAAAATCATACACCTATAAATGAGGACAGTGTGGGGAAGGTAAGGGCAGAGGGTGGGGTGGGAACCGGGTAGAGGGGAGCTAGGGGGAAAAAAAGAAGAAGAATTGTAATAATCTGAACAATAAAGATTTATGAAATTAAAAAATAAAAAAGTTGAAATTAATTTTTAAAGACCATCTCATGCTCAATATTGAAGATGACGCTAAAAGGAAAATAATACATTGTTAAATATGTTTAAAATTTATATCTAGAAGACACCAACAGTCTGATAGCAAAAATGCTGCTATTTGTGGGCATTTGGGTAGATTGAAGTCTTTTATTGTTACACATAGGTCTCCCATGGACATTCTGCACATGTCTCTTGGTGAGCATTTGTGCATATTTTTATTGTGTACAAAAGACTAAGTGTGCAAACATGATGGTATGAATGTGCACTTCCGCAAGCCAGGTATGAGAGTTCTGAATCCTCACAGCCTCCCCAACACTTGGCATTTTTCAAGTCTTGTCTCAAACTTGGCATTTTCAAGTCTTGGTTTAGCCCCTCTGGTGCCTGTGGAGATGTACTCCGTTGTGATTTAAATTGGCATTTTCCTGATGTCTAAGGAAGTTGAGCATCTTTTCATATTATTGGTCATGTGGATCTCCTCTTTTGGAAGTTCCTGTTCAACTCTTGCACATTTTATATATAATATATGAATATTTTAAAAAATATTTGTAAAAATTATATTAAATTATTAATGGTGGTTTCCCCTAGGGATTGAAAAATTTGGAAAGTGGGAGAAGTAAAAATGAAAGAACAAAGATTTGGTACTTTTCTTTTCCTCTCTAGTTTTCTTTTAAACTAGGAACATGAACTGTGTGTGGATGTGCCCAATAAACCTTTGTGGACCTTAGAAGATGAATGTTTACAGGATACTAAAGTTCTGTGCTTTAGGGAGTGCTTGATATAAGTTGCTCTAGTAGATTAGATATACATTTTGCTTTCCAATAATTTGGTTCATGAGCCACATTCTAAAAACCTATACACTGTATAATGTGAGATGAGGTACCATCTCTAATTGATTCATTATGAACTTTTTCAAAAATCTGTTCGATTGGAAAAGATAAAACATGTCAATAATATACATTATCTGTGAAGGTAGGGGGACAAAGACATTCTTATTTAAAGTCCATTAGAATATAAATAAGTAAAATTTATTTTCAGGACAGTTTGGCCTATCTGTAAAATCTAAATTCACGTATCCTTTTACCTAGGAATCCTACTTTTAAAGGTTTATACTTATAAATAAACTCACAACAGTTTGCTAAATTATATAAGTGAAGGAAAATTCACTGTTTATCTAGTTTTGTTTTATTAGATTGTTTCAATGAACAGGGACAACTCCTGTAATGTTAAAACAGCAATGATTTTCTAAAGACGAAAGGAATACATCTGCTTCCGTTTAAGAGACTAGTGTGGCCAAGCTGTGCAGTTTACATGCTGGGAGAGCCCCTTGAAGCAGACTGAGGCTGAAAGCTATCTCCCATGAACAACACGAAGCCACAGATTAGAAAGCTTTTCTTTCCAGAAGAATTGTTTACAGTAAATGTTTACATCATTATTAACCCACCTTTTCTTGAGATGTCCTAATACCATCTTAAGCAAAAAGGAGCCACAAGTTATCATCCCCACAAGGCCCCCCCTTTTGTTCATATGAACCCAAGTGATCTGTATACTTTGAGGAAGGAGTTCAAAGCGTAATAAGGCTAGTCACTATTCCAATTCTTACGATGGATCAATTTATTTTTTTTGACTGCTGGCCCCCGTCTCTGTGCTTGGCAGAGTATTATAGCGTAAGTTCGGGTGAAGTCATACCTTCTCTCTCATGGATGAGTTGTCAGAATTCTTGGCACCTGGTGTAAAAGTGGGAAATTGCAAACCACCCCACTATTCTTTTGACACTGTTTCTGTAAAATATTGATTCTGATTAATGTGGAGCTTGTAGATAAACAGCATGCTTATAGAAGAACCCTAGGAACTACGTCTTTAGAAGATGGAGACTCCGACCTTCAGTCATCCCAGCTCCAGGATTTTTGCTGACCATTAAGCAGAAAACCTAGATGACATAGAACCAGGGTGACAGAGACCAGGATGACCCTGTCCAGACCATCATGTGACCAGTTTTGAGATCCTTCTCAGAATGGACTGTGCTAGTCTGCACACAGAGGACTTTTCAGCCTCTTCCCCTGATTGCTTTCTTTGACTTTCCCTCTCGCTCCTTATAAAAGCCACTGCCTACACTCTGATGTTGAGATAGGCTTCGTGACAAGAGTCCTTGATCTCCTCAGGTGACTAGCATTTGAATAAACCTCTTTCCTTTTTCACCAGCATTTTATCTCATGAGTTTGTGTTTTTGTTTGTTTATTTGTTTTTTTAAAAGCATGTTTTTATTGATTTGAGAGAGAGAGGAAGGGAGAGGAAGAGAGAAAGATCGATGAGAGAGAGACACATCCATTGGCTGCCTCCCATACTCCCCCTACTGGGCATTGAGCTCACCACCTGGGCATGTACCCTGACTGGGAATTGAACCAGCAACCTCTTGGTGCATGGGTGATGTTCAACCAACTGAGCCATACTGGCCAGTTAGGGTTTTATGGTGGCAGGCAGTCAAACTTGGCTACAATTCTAGGTTTAAGGTTAGATCATGCTATCATAGTAAAAAAATTTAACTCAGAAGATGGCCTGTGTGTACTTTGTTAGTTCATCCAAGCACAGACTTTACTTAGGAAAAACTCTAGTTATTGCTCTCCAAATGGATTTCAAAGAAGACATAAATGCTGCTTGAACGCTCTACATATGAAGTGCTTTATTATCCGGATTTCTACCCAAGTTTGCATTTATCGTAATAAAGGTTTGCGTTGGAAGCTTGAGATGATTCTTTGAAAAATATAAATTCTGGATATGCTAGCCAGAGGCCTGGGGCCATGCTGGAGGAGTTTACACTTAGTTATGACATTTATAGAAACACTTCTGGGCCCTTGCAGGGAGAGCCGCAACAGCATTCCACAGAAGCAACACGTAACAGGCCACGTTTGGTTTCCTCTCAGTCAACCCCTAAAGTTACTTTTCCTCCCCAAGTGAGGAGCCCCCCGCCCCTGTGTAGAAGGACAGAAGCAGCTCAGAAACAGAGGAGCTTTGACAATCATTGTCATCTTCATTCCCCCACGACCATGATTGTCAAAGGAGGAAGAAGAATCCTCGTTAAATTTTGTGAAAGAAAGAAGAGTCGTCAAGTTATTGAGACATGTACAGAGCCACGGTTCACGAAATAAGAATTTTTGTGCTGATACATGTTGTAGTATTGTTACTCAAATGCTCAGTTGTTTGATGGAAAAGCCATTCAGTCTAGAACTGCACGAAATTCAGATGAAGAGGATGATCGAAATCTGGGCTAGGAAAGCCAAGAAGGAAATCTGAACTTAACCACAGCAAAAGCCAGCATGGAAGCGCTGCTAGGCCAAAGGTTTTACCAAGTCCCGGGTTCAGCTACTGTCTGTACTTCATTGTGTATCACCCTACGTGCAATAAATGGCATGCAATTCCTGTTTCAATCCTTCTTAACTCACCCTCTTATCTTTCTAGGGAGTCCAGTT
The DNA here is from genome assembly GCA_011751065.1 of Lasiurus cinereus. Lineage (NCBI taxonomy): Eukaryota > Metazoa > Chordata > Mammalia > Chiroptera > Vespertilionidae > Lasiurus > Lasiurus cinereus. Next base: position 74,302,567 of record JAAGEH010002531.1, read on the forward strand.
AGAGAACCTTTTTTAAAAAATATTTTTTATTGATTTGTTACAGAGAGGAAGGGAGAGGGATAGAGAGCTAGAAACATCGATGAGAGAGAAACATTGATCAGCTGCCTCCTGTACACCCCGCGCTGGGGATGTGCCTGCAACCAAGATACATCCCCTTGATGGGAATGAAACCTGGGACCTTTCAGTTTGCAGGCCGCCACTCTATCCACTGAGCCAAACTGGTTTCGGCCAGTTAGAGAACCTTCGTGGGCATCATTTTAGGAAGACATCTGTGGCTACCGTGGAGACGCAGGGCTCAGATCTCCCTTTCAGAGAACTCCCTGTAAGTGCTGGGGCTGACAGACAGCCTCTAGGGCAGTGGTTTTCACCCTTTCTAATGCCGCGACCCTTTAATACAGTTCCTCATGTTGTGGTGACCCCCAACCATACATCATAATTGTAATTTAGCTATTGTTATGAATTATAATGTAAATACGTGTGTATTCCGATGGTCTTAGGTGACCCTTGTGAAAATGTCGTTCGACCCCCAAAGGGGTCGCGACCCACAGGTTGAGAAACACTGCTCTAGGGCTGGCCACACCTTTGGATCCGCCATAATATCCTGCCCAGGCTGCTCCAGGCTGCCCCCAACCAGCAACCGGCTACAAGAGCTGGTCCATTTCTGCCTGACACCAGACCCCTCTAAAGGGCAATCTGTGCTCAGGGGCTCCCCATGGACCGCTAGAGGCACATCACAGTCCTGATCATCCTTCCTGCCCAGCTCCTTACACAGGTGCCAGGCCTGCATCCCTCTCCCCTCCCTCTTTCACAGGTGTTTCTTCCCACAACCCTTGCAAAGATTCCATCCTGGCATCGGCTCCCCAGACATCTTGAAATGATACAGCATTTGAATGAAGGGACCCACATTGGCAGGAGAGATAAAAGTTCTTTGAACTTTTAAGCACTTTTATTTTTTCCGAAGAACTATAAGCACCGCTTGAAATCTTGCTCCAATAAGAGTCATGGCTGCCTGGATGTGTTTTCGATGATTTATTTACAGGAAGGCTCTGAGTAAGAGGCCCCTGATCGGAACGATGGAGCTTTTGCTGTTTGGAATGCTATGAGAGAACCTTTAGGGACTTGGCTTTCTCTCTGATCGAAATGCAATTTGCCTATCAGCCGAAAACAGCTGCTTCAATGCCAGTTGGCCGCAACCGGGGGTTGGCATCTTGTTGGCTCTGCTTTGCAAAACCAGAGTTTGGGGCTCAGGTTCAGAGTTCTTATGTGCAGAACTCAACCAACTGTACCCATTACATTCTAACGAAGAAGAGCATGATCTAGGATTTTTGTTACATTTGTTTCTGTTTAAAGTGATAGCTTAGTTACTGAAAATGTCAACATCTGATTTTAATATGACCAGAGTCAGGTTCAATGAATAAAAAAAAAAAAGGATAAATCAAGAGGGCCGGTTTCCTTAAATTTTCAGCCAACGTATGGCGTATCTGTAATTTGGTCATTTGCCCTGCAGATGGGCGCAAAAGATCATCCACCTTTTCACATCCACAGACCTCTGTCAGAGCGTCTTGGTCCTTTAAGAATACAAGTGAGGGTTCAATGGTGTGCCCTGTGCAACGAATGAGGTTCATGAATATAATCTACACAGCCTGGAGTTGCTTGATAAAACTCCATTCAAATTTAACTTTAAGCTAATTAGAGCAGGTTATTGTCACTGTGCATTACAATACCACATAGAGAATTTATATAACTGCATTGTTCTTCTATTACAGTGGTACCTCGAGATATGAGTGCCCTAACATACGAGATTTTTGAGATACGAGTTGTCGAGCGAGCGGTTTTTGCTTTGAAATACGAACAACATTTGAGATAGGAGTAATCGCGCGGATCGGCCGGCTGCACACGACCCACCAGTTTACTGCATCTCATAGTTTCCCACGCCTCAAGGTTATGGAACGAATTAAACTCGTATCTCGAGGTACCACTGTATTTTCTATGTCTGATGACCTATTACATGGACTATCTTGCATAATCCATGTTACAACCTGGTATCTCTCATGGAAGACACAGAAGTTTTTCAGCATTTTGGAGAGACCGAGCAACTTGCTTAAGGTTGTTATGAGTTTGGTAGGGATTTTCATATGGATTGGCCTGACCCCCAAGTTTGTCCCTTCACATGCATATGGTACATCCTTCCCAAATGTCCTACCCAATAGAGGGCAGGGGTCATGCTACATGCTGCTGTAACATTGGACAAGTCTCTGACATTCTCTGGGAGAATTTATAAAACAAGTAGGTTGGGTTGGCCTTGCTTGAGTCCTAGACCCCCGGGGTTCCTTCCTTCTCTAACATTCCTTTACTCTGTAGCTAACCTGGATGAAGTCCTACCAAAATATAATCTGAAAAAAGTTTCATGCACTGTAGGGTGATCAGGTATCCAAGTCCTTAAGTTTCTATTCCTCCTCCTACCTTAAAATAGAGCATATGTGGCAAGAACAGAAAAATGCTGTCTACAGCTTTGATGAGGGATGGCCTGGATTCCTTTCGGAGAGTATGTTTAAGTTGAAAGCCACAAACAACAGATGTCAAAACCAAGACCCTGGAATTTAAAGTGAATGAATGGCTACAAACTTTATATGAAAATGCAAATACACTTACCTAAAAGTTTTTTTTTTTTTAAAGGCACACATCTTACAAAATGTAAGTTACTGTTTCTTATTATAAAGTCTAACTTAAGTAATAGTATTTGGGTGATAGGTCTCTGAGATGTACATTTCCTCACCTGGATTCAGCTTAGAGTTTCTGATCTGATAAAACTAGCAAGTGATTATATCTGAGATAAAGGCCATACAGATCTAGAAATGGCCCTTTCAAAATAGTTCAAAACTCAGTGAGTGATCCAAATTGAATCTCTCCAATGGGCATAATGATATAATTTGTTCATCCTCTTTGAAGGATTGGCATTTCAAATTCATCTTGGACTTGAAAATGTCTGTATAAAATATAGTCCATTCCATGTTTGTATTAACAAATGGATGCCTCATGAGCACAGTATTATTGCATAGCCCAGGTGACACTGGGACACAAACCTTTAATTTCCACCTCAGAGCTCCCATCAGTTCTATTCTGTTCACAGTTGTATACAACAGGAAGCCTTGCATGATTTTTTTTTTTTTGGCATTTTTTGCTATACTAGTAATAGATCACCATTGAATATCCAGGAGAGTAACCAAGATGGCAGCATAGGTAAACACTTACACTGCTGCCTCGCACAACAATTTCAAAACTACAACTAAAAGACAGAACAGACATCATCCAGAACCACAGGAAAGCTGGCTGAGTGGAAATTCTATAACTAGAAGGAAAGAGAGGGGTTCACGGAGACCCAGAGGAGCTGCAAAAAGCTGAGGTACAGAGATGCGCACGTGGAGAGAGCAGGTGCCGGAGTACCTGGCTGGCTTTCTCTGGCATGAGGGAAACGAAGACTCCCAAAGACATTGAACCCCGTATCCTATGACACTAAACCCCAGATCCAGCCAAAACTCATAAGGGGGAGTTTGGACTGTGAAAAGGGAGAAGTGCAGGGAAATTTAGGGGAGCTGCAAAAGGGCAGAAGTCAGGCGTGGTGAACAGCACTGATTGCAGAAGACCGACTGCTGATTGTGCCGCTGGCTTTCACAAGAGGGTGGGAGACAAAGCATCCCAACTGCGCCACTTCTAACTCCACTAAACCCCAGATTCAGGCAAAACCCTGGGGACCCAGATTCATATGATCCCAGAGCGCAAGGGAGCTGGAAAGGCAGCAGCCTAGCGGCATTGTGAGAGCATGTGAGCACACAGGGACCGCTACAATTACCCGGTCACGTGAGACTTAGGGGCCATAGAGGGCAAGACCGATTGGAAGGCAAGGCGGTCAGTTAAGCCCTGAGACTCCACCCCTCCCAAGCTCAACAGAGAGGCTTTTGCAGTTTTGCAAGTCTAGTATCATAAGGCTGAATCCAACACAGAAATTCTCCTGGCATAGTGAAAATGCCGAGACAAAGGAAGAGATCACAAACAAAAGAAATAGAGGAAAACAAATGACTGGATATAGAGCTCAAAACCACGCTTATAAGGTTTTTCAAGAATATCCTAGGAAAGATGGATAAAGTTAGCGAGACCCAAGAGGAGATGAAAAAGAACCAACTAGAGATGGAAAAGGACCAACTAGAGATGGAAAAGGACCAACTGGAAATTAAACATACACTGACTGAAATAAAAAATATTATACAGAGTCCTAACAGCAGACTAGAGGAAGGCAAGAATCAAGTCAAAAATTTGAAATATAAAGAATCAGGAAACACTCAACTGGAAAAGCAAGAAGAAAAAAGAATCCAAAAATGTGAAGATAATGTAAGGAGCCTCTGGGACAGCTTCAAGCGTACCAACATCAGAACTGTGGGGGTGCCAGAAGAAGAGAGAGAGCAAGATACTGAAAACCTACTTAAAGAAATAATGACTTAAAACTTCCCACATCTGTTAAAAGAAATAGACATACAAGTCCAGGAAGCACACAGAACCCCATATAAAAGGAATCCAAAGAGGACTATGCCAAGACACATCATAATTAAAATACCAAGAGCAAAAGACAAAGAGAGAATATTAAAAGCAACAAGGGAAAAACAGTTAATTACCTACAAGGGAGCACCCATATGACTGTCAGCTGATTTCTCCACAGAAATGATGCAGGCCAGACGGGAGTGGCAAGAAATATTCAAAGGGATGAATAGCAAGAACCTACAACCAAGAATACTCTATCCAGCAAAGCTATCATTCAGAATTGAAGGGCAGATAAAGAGCTTCATAGAGAAGAAAAAGCTAAAGGAGTTCATCAACTCCAAACCAGTATTATATGAAATGCTGAAAGGTACTCTTTTAGAAGAGGAAGAAGAAAAATGTAAAAGATAAAAAATTATGAACAACAAATACATATCTATCAACAAGTGAATCTAAAAATTAAGTGAATTAAAAATTTGATTAACAGAATAAACTGGTGAATATAATAGAATCAGGAGCACAGAAAGGGAGTGGACCGATAATTCTCAGGGGGGAAGGGGTGAGGGGTGTACAGGGAGAGACTGGACAAAAATCATATACCTATGGATGAGTTCAACGGGAGGGAGGTAAGAATAGAGGGAGGGGTGGGAGCCAGGTGGAGGGAAGCTATGGAGGGGAAAAAAGAGAAACAAATATAATAATCTGAATAATAAAGATTTAATTAAAAAAAAAGAATATCCGGTTCATCTTCCACTTGTTCTTATTGTACAAACAATAGGAGTGAAGTCAATATAACTAGTCAAAGCACTGAGTGTCCTAAAAATACAGAGCCCCAGAGTTAGTTTATAAAATTACTGTTTCTCCAACTCCTCTCCCCATCTGCTATTTCTATTTTATCACCCACTTCAAGTTCCATCCAAAACTTTTGCCTAATGGACCTGCCATTGCATTTTTATTATTTCTTTCAAAATCAAACTTAGCATCTTCTAGAAAATATATTGAGTGATCGAGTGAAATAATTCTGTAAAGCTCAATCTTTCCTATTTCCCCTCCGCCCCCCGCAATGGCAGCTGAAAGAGAGGTACTTCCACATCCTTTAGGAACAGATAAACGTTGCTCCTTCTTTTTATGGATGCACGAAGACCGGCCTGAAAATATAATTTCCTTTTCTTTTCCTCATGTGGGGAGACAACCCAGATTTTAATTCGGCACATGTGCCTGTTAAACACATCTGAGCAGTCTCCATTCAAGTGGATGGTCTCCTTTTGATACACTATCACCAAAATGAAGCACAGAAGCCTAGACTTTTCTTCCCAGTTGAAACAAAGAATTAACCAAAGGAAGCTAAAGAGTTTCCTTCCTATCCTCCCAGAAACACACATAGCCACCCTTCCCTGGAGGGGCCACATGGCTATACGGCTCTTGTTAAAAAAACAATGAACCGCAACATGTCAAGAGCCTCAAAGGAAATTGGCTTCTAGGTCTCAATCCCCAAGTCAAGTTTCCTTAACGAAAGGCAGACTCAGAAAACATGTTGTCGCTCAATGTCTTGGTGATGAACCATAGGAGATAACAGTCAGGATTTTTAGACTTTGTGAGAGCAACGAGGTCAGCCATGTCCATAGTTTTCTGGGTGAATGATGGTTTAAGTTTGTAGCTGTTTAATTTCCTGACATTCTCTCTCCTCCCAGTCTGAGCCAGTTTAGAATGACTTATAATTCAGGTATATGATTTAGATGATTATTTCATATGCCTTTAAACTCCCGTCAAACCTCCACCAGCTCTCCGTCCTCACTTTTAGCTGCTGACCTTGCTTTTCAGTTGGATACGGAAATTGAGGTACACAAGAAGAGAGCCTCCACAGACCAGCCCTCTGCCATCTGCACCATCACCTCCACTGCCACCTCTGCCACCACCCCTGGGAGCCACATCTACCAGCTTCCAGCATCTGTCCACATCCATCTGCTTTGATGGATCAGCTTTCCCACCCACTCCTGCTAAAACCAGACCCCCTTTGGTGCATAGGATTCGGTGTCATCTTCCTCACATTGCTCTCTCTCTTCTCACCTGCTATCCATTTTTGCTCTTTCCTGAATCATTTCTGGAAAAAGGCAAACATATTGCCATTTTAAAAAATATATAATTTTATTGATTTTAGAGAGGAAGGGAATTGGGGAAGAATGATAGAAGCATCAGTGACGACAGAGAATCATTGTTTGGCTGCCTCCTGCACCATCAGGGACTGAGCCCACAACCTGGGCTTGTGTCTTGACCTGGACTTGAACCGTGACTTCCTGATTCATAGGCCCTCAGCCACTAAGCCATAACCATAACCAGGCCATATTGTCCTTTTTATACTCAGAAGAAAACCTGTCCTGGATCTCATTTTCCTAACTGGCTATCCTCATCCCCATTCCATCCCTCCCCCTGCTTTTGGCAGCAAAACTCTTTGAAAGGGTTTCTTATACTGACTACGTACTTCCATTTCCTCTTCTGCAGCTGCTCTTCATTTCATTCCATTAATACTGGCTTTGTGTAGGTAGTCAAGTAATTCCTCGTTGCTAGATCCAATTGTCCTCATCTTAGCAGCATTTGAAATAATTGATCACACTCAGCTCCTGGATATTGCATCTTCATCGGGCAACATTTGAGATAGGAGTCATCACGCGGATCAGCCGGCTGCACAGGACCCACCAGTTTACCACGACTTGAGCGTCTCATAGTTTCCCACGCCTCAAGGTTACGGAACGAATTAAACTGGTATCTGGAGGTACCACTGTAAAAGTAATTCTGGCATTCCAATTAAAGTCTACTTCCATGGGCCCACTGTAATCATTTCTCCAGGCCCTGAATGTATCATGGCACTGTTACACTTGACATTGGAATTCCAGCCCCCTCCCTCCCACATACAGAGTGGTCCTCCGCCTCTCAGAGCCAACATAATGGAGAAGACCCAGGGGAGAACTCTGAAATGTCCCCCAACCCCCAAAAAGATTAAGGAAGTAATTACAAAACAATGACGCTGGGTGAGAGGGCAGAAACTAGGACCTCCATGAAGAACCTGAAGGATGCAGGGGAGTGGTCCCCATCAGAGTCCTTTCACGTTGCCAGTCTGGCCTCAGCAGGAACTGGCTGGTCCTGGAAAACGATGGAGGACAGTCAGCTTTGCCTCTGGGCAGCTGGGGTGCCGGGTGGTGAAGAGGCTACTGCCATGAGAAGAGCAGGTTAACAGGGCTGCGGGTACCTGGTACCCAGTGGTCCAGGAGCCTGTGTTCTTTTCTTCTGATCAGGAGAGAGGATCAGAAGCTGTTTGCACTGGTGTGGAACAGAAGCAACAGTCATTTACACTTTCGCTCCAGGCCTCGGTGAACTCCTCTGCTCCCGACACCATCTGCTCTGCTCGGAGGTGGGCATTCCACACAACCCCTCACAGACCAGTTACAGTGGTACCTCGAGATATGAGTTTAATTCGTCCCGTAACCTTGAGGCATGGGAAACTATGAGATGCTCGAGTCACGGTAAACTGGTGGGTCGTGTGCAGCCGGCCGATCCGAGCGATGACTCCTATCTCAAAAGTTGCTCGTATTTCAAAGCAAAAATCACTCGCTCGACGGCTCGTATCTCAAAAATCTCGTATGTTAGGGCACTCATATCTCGAGGTACCACTGTATATCAGGGACATTACTTGGATTGTGCAAGATCAGCAAGAGGTGACTCATATGCAGGAGGCTTTGGAGAGATAGACACTTTGCAGATAAACTTTATGAAGACTCAAGTGCCTGCCTTTCAGTGAAGACCCGAGGGACCCACGGTCAGGGGCATGCTAGGGTATTCTTACTAAGTAAAGACCCCATGTCTGCACCTTGCCCATTCCCACATTCCCCAACAAAGAAGGAAGCGTGAAGTTGCATGGGTCTCTCTTGGCCCTGGGCTCACCATGAGCTGGAATTTCATGGCTGGGATTCCTCAGTGGGGTCACTGGTGGACAGTGAAGTCGTTAGCTGAACTAATAGAGGCAGAGATGATTCTGTCTAAGGGGAGAAGGAGACTTGAGGCTGTGATGCACATGGCTTCCAACCTCAGAATAGGAATGGCCCTGAGAGGCAGAAGGGCTGTTTCTCATGTAGGTGTAGACAGGCGTGCAGCCTTCTATGTACTAGGGGCCCCGTGCATGAAATTCGTGCATGAGAAGGGGAGGGTTCCCTCAACCCAGCCTGCATCCTCTCCAATCCAGGACATCCCTCTCACAATACTGGACTGCTGGCTCCTAACTGCTCACCTGCCTTCCTGCTTGATTGCCCTTCACTGCCCCCCCCCCGCCAGCCTGGTTGCCACTAACTGTCCCCCCCTTGCTGGCCTGATCACCCCTAACTGCCTCTGCCTACTGGCCTGATTGCCCCCAACTGCCTCCCCCCCACACACACCAGCCTGATCTCCCCACGCAGCCTGCTGCTCAGTTGTTTGGTCATCCCTCACTAAACCCCCTGTTAGCTTGTCGCCTCATGCAGCCTGTTTGGTCATCCATTTGGTTGCAATGGCTTTCATATAGATAGATGGGGAGGAGCTGCAGAGATAGACCTATAGAGCTCTCTTCTAGCACAGCACTGCTTAGAATGGGTGACAGCTTGGAGGAGTGTTATTTCACTAAAGCCAGGGTAGATGTTGAGGTAAGCATTATATTTACCTTATGTTCTTACTAACCACCACTGAATGACATTTTGTAATGACATTGCAAAACCTCTTGTTTACTCCTCAGGAGTAAATGTTGTTTACTCATCAAGATGAGCCGAGCTTATGAAAACATCCTGCATTAAATAACAAATGCTTCCAGTGAATTTGAAAAAAAAAAATATTGAACCACCAGAGTAAAAACCACTTGATCTTTACTTAGTAAGAATAACACAGCATAGCCCTGACTGGTTTGGCTCAGTGGATAGAGTGTCAGCCTGCAGATTTAAGGGTCCCAGGTTTGATTCTGGTCAAGGGCATGTACCTTGGTTGCGGGCACATTCCCATCAGGGGGTGTGCAGGAGGCAGCTGATTGATGTTTCTCTCTCATCGATATTTCTAACTTTCTCTTCCTCTCCCTTTCTCTCTGTAAAAAATAAATAAAATATATATATTTTTTAAAAAAGAATAACACAGCATAGTCCTATTTACAGCGATGGTATTACCTGCTCTTGGTGACCACGAAATAGTGAGTGAGAAGATACTATGGCAGAAGGACTTTTATCTCCATATTTTTTGAGAGTTTGTTTGGAGGATCTAGCAGGAGAGCTCAGCTACTCGTATACCCTTGTCCAAAGACCAGTCCTCTCCTCTGAGGAAAGGTCATCCTTTTCCACTGAGCTTTCAGCTTCTGGAGGAACTCTCATGGATCAGTGAGGAAGGAGGGCAATACCTGTCCAGTGAGCCAGAAAAGTCAAATCCACCCTGATGATCAATGGGGTGACAGATATCACAGCCAGATTGCCCTCACATCCTTAGTTCCATATTTTTTGTTTGTCACTTATTACAATAAATAGAGGCCTGGTGCACGAAATTTGTGCACTAGGGGGGAGGGAGTGTCCCTCAGCCTAGCGTGCACCCTCTCCAATTCCTCAAGGGATGTCCGACTGTCTGTTTAGGCCCAATTCTACCTGGATTGGGCCTACACGGGCAGTCGGACATCCCTCTCACAATCCAGAACTGATGGCTCCCAACTGCTTGCCTGCCTGCCTTCCTGACTGCCCCTAACTGCTTCTGCCTGCCATCCTGATCACCACCTAACCACTCCCCTGCCAGCCTGATTGATGCCTAACTGCCCTCCCTTGCAGGCCTGATCCCTCCCAATTGCCCTCACCTGCTGGCCATCTTGTGGTGACCATATTGTGTCACATGGGGGCAGTCATCTTTGACCACATGGAAGCAGCTAGCTTGTGTATTGGAGTGATGGTCATTTTGCATATTATATAGGATTATCTATTATTTATTAGATAGGATTGGATAGGATAAAGGCTTGGTGCATGGGTGGGAGCCAACTGGTTTGCCCTGAACGGTGTCCTGGATCAGGGTGGGGGTTCCCTTGGGGCATGGGGTGGCCTGGGTGAGGGACCTATAGTGGTTTTCAGGCCAGCCACACCCCCAGTGGAGGCCCTGGTATCTAGGATTTATTTATCTTGTATAATTGAAAGTTTGTAGCCTTGAGTGAAGGCCAAGGCAGGCCAGGGCTACAGGCTTCCTCCATCACTGGGGGAAACTCAGGCCTCCTGCTCTCTCCAGCTCTGTGCTGCTGCCATTTTTGTTGGGGTTCATTTATCTTCTATAATTGAAGCTTTTTAGCCTTGGGTGGAAGCCTGGGCCTGCCAGGGCAGGCAGAAAGCTTGTTTTCCTCCATTGCCAAGGAAACTCTAGCCTCCTGCTCTCTCCATGGCTGCACCTCTTGGTTGAGTTAATTTGCATACTTGCTCCTGATTGGCTGGTGTGCATGGCTTGTGGGTATAGCAGAGGTACAGTCAATTTGCATATTTCTCTTTTATTAGATAGGCTTTTCACTTTTGAAGAAAATCTTCAAATATGTATTAAAATACTAAATCATTTTATTTATTTGAGATAATATTCTTATAAAATAAAAATGTTCAGGTATGAGGTTGCATATAATTCGTTCTTTCAAAATACACTTACTCCTGAAATAAAAGCCAATACAACCTTCTAATAGATGCCAAAGCATGGCAGTTTTCGTTTGTGAAATAAGAAGCTATATCCTTCCATTATGTCATTGGAGAAATTATAAAGTTGGCATTTCACAAGAGAGAAACTAAATTCAGACAGAGTGAGATGGCTCTCTTTCTTCTCTGTGCTGCACCTCGGGAACTAGAGGGAAAGTCATACAAATGAAGATAGAGTAATTACATTTCAGAATAAGCAAAGGTAGTCACTACCAAAAAGAGAAAGACAGAGACAGTGACAGCGAGAGACCGTTCAGAGAGGTAGGAAGGGACACGTGATAGAAACTCATATGACTGATTGGCCCCTTGCAAGTCAATTTGGAAACTAACCAAACAGAAATAACTCTCTGGTAGCTGAACTGGAAGGATTCTAGAAACCGAGGGAAAAGAGGTTCAAGAGTGAAGCATTGGTCAACAGGGTCAAAGAACAAGCACAGAGAACTGGGAATTGGGTTTGGCAATCAGAGGTGGTGGCCGACCTTCTGGGAACGGCTTGAGAGGCGAGCCGGAGGCAGACCCGAGTGCAGTGGGCTAAAGAGTGAGTGGCTGGTGGGCAAGGGGAGGGAAGGCAGCGAGCTTGGCTTGGTTTTTCAAGAAGTGTGATGGTTTTTTTGTTTGTCTGTTCGTTTCATTTTGTTTTGGAGCCAGCACATGGAGCCAGGCAAAGCATTTTAGGGAAAAAGGAGGGGCAGGTGCTGAGCTGGCTGCTTCATGGAGTCCTCTGGAGGTTTCCCTTTTGATATGCAAATGTGCTCCGGGCTGCCAGAGTCCCACCTCTCCAAAGTGAGGAAGGAAAGTGGTGTCAGGCCAACTGAACCTGTTAAATTTAGTAAACTGAGTTCCATTTGGCTCAGAAGCATATTCTTTTAAACTCATCTTTTTCTAGAGACTCTTTGGAGTTTTGTTCTCTTAGGTTTTTTTTCACCCTTACAATTTTCTTTAAAAAAAAATTTTTTTTTTTACCTTCATTTGGCTGAATTGAGAAGAAAACTTGATTTTCACACTTCAGCAAAGCATATTGTGGGGGAAAGTGTGTGTGTGTGTGTGTTGGGAGAAGCTAAAATGTGATAGCTAAAATGATGTGTAGGGCAGCTGGGTGGGATAGGGATTGAGAACCTCGTAGGGAAAGAGGTCAGGACCACTGTAGACACTGGCCTTTTATTACTTACACACTCGGGCCTGTTATGTAACTGCACATAAATCCGCTGGCTGTCAAGCTTTGGGGGAGTTCAAAACCTTATTCAAACTGGATGTGTGTGAGTGCCTTTCAGTAGAGGCATCTCAAGGGCTGATCGTGGACTTCCTCCTCTGCTCACCCTCCCAGTGTCCAGCGCGCCATCATGTACTTGGGGTGATCTCCTCAGCTTTGATGGCCACGACCAGGGTTCAGAGCCACTCTAGAACTCTTGCTGCTTTTCGGGGCATCCAGAAGTGGCCCAAGGCATTTTTAAAGACACAAACAATGGAACCAAGCATGACCCTGATTCTGTGTCTAATAGGAACCTTCTTAAATTAACAGCCAGGGTCTGGAAGTTGTTGCTCCTTCCCAACACCCAAGGCCATAGTTAATTATTTCCGCGTGAAGGCTGTCAGTGGAGCTGGTGGGAGAAGAAACACACTGATTTCCAAAAAGCTACAGAAACTGAAGGAAATGTCATTCAATTTGTAAAGAAACATGTGTTTGACACTTAGAACTTACGATGTGCTGGGCAGTTGGGTGTCTGTCCTCAAAACATAAATAAGAAAAGAGTCTCTGCCCGAACCGGTTTGGCTCAGTGGATAGAGTGTCCGCCTGCAGACTCAAGGGTCCCAGGTTCGATTCTGGTCAAGGGCATGTACCTTGGTTGCGGGCACATCCCCAGTAGGGGGCGTGCAGGAGGCAGCTGATAGATGTTTCTCTCTCATCAATGTTTCCAGCTCTCTATCTCTCTCCCTTCCCCTCTGTCAAAAATCAATAAAAAATATATTTAAAAAAAAAGAAAAAAGAAAAGAGTCCATGTTATCAGTGAACTGGAGAGGTGTATGAGATAGTAGCCACAGGCAGGAAAAACTTGTCTCTCAGAGAAACAAGTAGGAATCAAGAGAACACATGTGACTACCTAGAGCAGTGGTTCTCAACCTTCCTAAGGCCTCGATCCTTGCATACAGTTCCTCATGTGGTGGTGACCCCCAACCATGAAATTTTGCTACCGTGATACATCGTGATGTAAATATCTGCATTTTCCAATGGTCTTAGGCGACCCTTGTGAAAGTGTCGTTCGACCCCCAAAGGGGTCGCGACCCACAAGTTGAGAACCACTGACCTAAAGGCAGATCCATACAAAGGACAGCCACACGTGACATCTACAAACCACGGAGAAGGACTGACAGACATTTGGACGACACTGTAAAAGTCGCTGGGAGCGAGCAGGAGTCTTCTACCAGCTGCTCTGGCTACCAAGACCCTGAGTGTGATTCTCCTGTTGCCGGGGTGATTGTGCAAGAGGAACAACCCAGGTGGTATCACTGGCTTTGAACGGTGGCCAGAACGGGGCCAAAGAATTAGCCAAAAGCCGCGTCTGGAGAGTGTAATGATGAGAACGCCAGAGGCTGCGGGAGTGTTCTAGCAGAGAGATCCTTCGTTTCTCTTTCGCGCCAACTGCGTGGCGTCCATCACCAAAGCTGTGAACTCCAGATGAACCGGCTTCTTTGAAATTGTGGACTCCTTTTTACTGTACTAAAGGCCGCTGCCTCTCACTGACTCAGCTGGGGTCTCTTCCATATCCCCAACACTGGAGTGTGCCTGAGCTCTGAGAGCAGCGATACAGTGGTACCTCGAGATACGAGTGCCCTAACATACGAGATTTTTGAGATACGAGCCGTCGAGCCAGTGATTTTTGCTTTGAAATACGAGCAACATTTGAGATAGGAGTCATCGCGCCAATCAGCCGGCTGCACACGACCCACCAGTTTACCGAGACTCGAGCGTCTCATAGTTTCCCACGCCTCAAGGTTATGGAACGAATTAAACTCGTATCTCGAGGTACCACTGTATGTTTGTTCATTCCTGGAGTAGATTTCACTGGATTCAGTCTGGTAACGGTATTTTTACTTATTTATTTTTTTTTTACTGACCCTAAAGTCTACCAGGTTGATGAACCAAGATAAGATGGCAGCATTGGGTAAGAAGCAAGCGGGAAATGCCATCTGGCCTTTGCTCAAAAGCTGGTAGTTCCGGTCAGAGAACCTGATTGTGTCACCTCTCCAGAAAAGCTGCTTTGTAACCCCATGTCCTGTATCCAGGCCAAGTTCAGAATCAAACTGTGTGGTTATAGCTTGCTAGGACCCAGTGAAAGAGCCCATTCTTTCTATCAGAGATTTCCATACCTTTCACCAACTAGAGAGAGAGAGAGAGAGAGAGAGAGAGAGAGAGGTGTAATTTTTATTTTTTCAGCAGCCATGCCGGATTTTATTCTTTAAGCAAAATAGCCAGGCAGGCTATTTCTAGCATGAATCTCTGTGTTCTATTGGGCTTCCACGTTTACTCTGCTACTTAAACCACTTTCCTCATTGAGAGGTTCATCCAGCACAAGGTCTCCATCATCGCCATCCATCTCTGCCTGCGGACCAGCCAGATGATTTGGTTTCAATAAAGAGCGGCATTGTATTGCTATGGTACTTGGCTGAAGATCGATTCGGAGCGCTTTATTACGGTTTCATGCGTTGCTGAGAACAAATGGGCGAGGAAGCTTGCTCTGGCAGCTCGGAGACCTCTGGGTCTCAGTTGTCTCCTGTGAGCCAGAAAGTGCCCTGTGAGTGGCAGCTGCAAAGGTGACAGTGTCTCATGATATGCTTCGCTTACTAATGACTTTACAGGTGGTCCCAAGTGGCTGGTGAGATGTCCCTCTTCATGCAGTATGACATATTTTTTTAAATATATTTTATTGATTTTTCACAGAGAGGAAAGGAGAGGGATAGAGAGTCAGAAACATCGAGGAGAGAGAGACATCGATCAGCTGCCTCCTGTACGCCCCACACTGGAGATGTGCCCGCAAGCAAGGTGCATGCCCCCAACCGGAATCGAACCTGGGACCTTTCAGTCTGCAGGCTGACGCTCTATCCACTGAGCCAAACCGGTCTTGGCATGACATATTTTAAGAAAGCGAAAAATACCCCAAAGAGGTCATTTGATAAAAGAGTTATTTAAAAAAAAAAGTGTGCTTTGTCCCTAACAGATTGTGTAAAATATTGACATTTTCCTGTATTATTTTAGACTCATCTTTTTCTAGAGTCTTTGTTTGGAGTTTTGTTCTCTTAGGTTTTTTTTCAGCCTTGAGAAGTAAGTTTTTGGATAAAAGAATTGGATTAAATTTTCGTTAAAGAAATAAAATGTTATAGAAACAATTGAAGTTTTTTTTAATATTCCTCACAGATTCCCTTCTCCTTCTTTCCCAAATGCAGCCACTTGCCCAACAAATTGATGAGTATCTTTCCTGCCCAAGGCTTTATACATTTACAGTGTGGATGTACTCATAATTCATTTATATAACATAGCTTGTGTCTTTACATTTCACATAAACAATGACATACTTTATGTAGCATTGGCAATAGGCTTTTTTAATCCAAACTTCCTCTTCAAGGTTGATACATTTGATTCACGTGGTTCTAGGACATGAATTTTAAGTGCTGCACAATATTCTATTGGCTGGCTCCAGCACACTGGATGTGATTTTTTTCACTCATCTACACGGCACTGCTATAAACATTCCTGTACATGGCTCCTTATGTCCATTACATCTTATTATGCAAATGACAGATTTTCTCGAGGGTATACAGCATGCATTAGAATACTGTAGCTCAGTTATAGAAGCTGTACAGGTGGGTACTGGACTTATTGGGGAGATCACCTCATAAGCTATATAAATGTCTAACCACTACGCTCTCCACATTTACTGAACATGGCAAAGCACACTCAAGGTTGTGCCAACTTTTATTCCCTCCAACAATGCCTGGCCAGTCCCATTTTCTTAACGCTTTGCCAGCTGTTGCTTTTGCCAAACTCCCACGTATTTGCCAAACGGATGATGTGCTACGATTTGCCGCTGTTGTTTTCATCTGCATTTCTCTCATTACGAGGGAAGCAAACAGAGCCTCTTTCCTGATGTGTAGTGGCCATTCAGGTTTCTGTTTCTGAAAACTGCATATGCATAGCCTTTGCTCATTTTCCTCCTACGGCATTTGAGTTTTCCATATTCATTTGTAGATATATTTATGTATTTGAATACTGACCATTAGTAAATTTTTTAAAATATATTTTATTGATTTTTTACAGAGAGGAAGGGAGAGAGATAGAAAGTCAGAAACATCGATGAGAGAGAGACATCGATTAGCCGCCTCCTGCACACCCCCTACTGGGGATGTGCCTGCAAGCAAGGTACGTGCCCCCAACTGGAATCGAACCTGGGACCCTTCAGTCCGCTAGCCGATGCTCTATCCACTGAGCCAAACCGGTCTCGGCATTAGTCAATTTTTAATGTTGCAATGATCTTTTCTTAGCCAATGATGTGTTTTTAAAATTCATTTATAGAACTTTGATCTTGAACAAACTGTTCTTACTTGTTCTTGAATATAAAGGAATCCTATATAATAAAAGGATAATATGCACATTGATCCCAATGGCAGAACAACCAGAACAACTGACTGGTCAGTCACTATGAGGTGCACTGACCACCTCTTGGTCCCTTCTCCTGGCCGGCAGGCTCCCATGACCCAGTGGCAAACAGGGAACTGGGGTGGGTAGTGGGGGGGGAATAAAACCTTATCAAAGACCCTGTCCCACCGGTCACCCCCCCCCCAACAGAGGACAACCCGTGGCAGGTGCAGGACCAGTGAGCAGGTGGGAATGGCCAACCTCTTGGTCCCTCCCCCTGGCTGGCAGTCTGGAATTGCCCGATGGCGAATGGGGAACCAGGAGTGGGTGACAGTGAGGGCAAAGGCCGGCTGCCAGCAGCTGGTGAAGATGGCTCTGATCACAGGCCAGGCCTAGGGACTGTATCCGTGCATGAATTTTGTGCACCAGGCCTCTAGCTGAATATATTAGTCTTTTCCTTCTTGAAATACTTATTTTACCTCGATGCCATAGAGATATTTTTTCCATTAGTTATTTATTTGTGTGCCTTGTGTGACATAGATATCTAATTTTGTTTTCGACACAAAAACTCAATTTCAAATTTCTTTTGATATGGAAATTGTTGGATATTGAGTTTTACCCATAATCGGTTTTCATCTTTTTGATAATGACAGAGCTGTTTCATCTTCCCCTTTAGAAGTAAGTTTTTTGGATAAAATAACTTTTTATTTTTCATACTCAATCTCCATCATTGGTGTTATTACTGTGGATCTGGGGGCCCTTTTTGTGCAAAAGCAATGACTAATCCATGAAGCTAATCAACAGAGCTACAGCTAATAAGGATGATCTGTTATCATGTGCCAGGCATTATATTTAGTATTTTACTTGAATTAGGTAAACAAATTTGATAATTAACCAAATTGTATTGAACTCAATCCTCACAAATATTCCTTGGGATAAGTTCTTGTTTTCTAGAGGATGCAAAGAGCTTCAAAAATAATTTGAGTCATCGTCAGTTCTGACCAGGACCAAAAACCTATTTGTTCCAATGTCTTCATTATTTTTCAGAGAAGTATTTATTGTGAGACTAATGGTAAGTAGAAGTATTTATCCAAATTATTAGGTTTTTGTAGTTATTTTATATATGTCATCCAAGAATTATTAAGTTGTTCAATGTAGCCCAATATTTTGCCTTCCCTTGAGAATAATTTATGGTATATCAAAGAGAAGACACAGTTTTTTTTTTAATTTAAAGTAAGAAGCCCTGATTAATCCAATCATTGACAGTAAGGGTCAATTGGCATATTATTTAGCCTTAAAAAAGAATAAAAACTTACTATTTGTGACAACATGGATGGACCTAGAGAGTATTACACTAAGTGAAATAAGTCAAACAGAGAAAGACAAATTCCATATGATTTTTCTTATGTGAGGAATCTAAAAACAAAATAAACAAAACAGAAATAAATTCATAGATACAGAGAACAAACTGATGGTTGCCAGGTGGGAGGGGCGTTAGGGTTTGGGTGAAAAAGATGAAGGGATTAAGAAGTACAAATTGGCAGTTACAACATAGTCATGGGGATATAAAGAACAGCATTGGAAATATAGTCAATAATATTGTAATAACTATGCATGATGTCAGTGGGTACTAGACTTATTGGGAGGATCACTTCAAAAGTTATATAAATGTCCAACCACTAAGCTGTACACCTAAAACTAACATAATATGGAATATGAATATGAAATGTTAATTGGAAAAGTGTTTAAATTAAAAGAGTCAATTGGTGGATATGATTCTAGAGATGGCTCTATTGTAAGCTGCGAGCAGAAGCACATAGAGCAGTGGTTCTCAACCTGTGGGTCGAACGACCCTTTCACAGGAGTCACCTAAGACCATCAGAAAACACCTATTTCCCATGGTCTTAGGAACCAACAGACCGCTCCTCGGTGTAGCAAAGTGTAGCAATGTAGTTTACTGTTGTCATATGAAGACTGTTACCCATGCTACACCACGATTCAAGACAAAAATTTCATTTATTTATAATTAGAAATAAATATTTCACAATATATAATTACATATTGTTTTTGTGATTAATCACTATGCTTTAAGTATGTTCCATTTATAACAATGAAAATACATCCTGCATATCATATATTTACATTACAGTTCATAACAGTAGCAAGATTACAGTTATGAAGTAGCAATGAAAATTTTATGGTTGGGGGTCACCACAACGTGAGCAACTGTATTAAAGGGTTGAGGCATTAGAAAGGTTGAGAACCATGACATAGAGAAAACTGCAACAGATATTTCATCACTATGTGAAATACCCTAAAAATATTCAGGGCAGGGAGGAACAATAAACCAGTTTTCAGCTTAAACCCTTTAGAAAATAAAGAAACCTAGAACGGTTTAATCTTTCTACCTTAGGAATTCCCTGGTAATGTTAGTCTAGCTGCTATGGTCCAGCTATTGACTGAAGGCATTCTGTTGCTCAATAATGAAGAAACATATTGGATCCCCAAGATGATATAAAGAATTACAAGCTAAATAAGGTTTTAAAAATATGTAAGCAACCTGTGAAGAACAATAATATTTGCCCCTAATCCTTGCCCTTCGCATAGATCCATTATTTGGATGTCATAAGTCCTACAAGTCATTAATGGTCATCCTGACTTACTTAGTGGAGCTTTTTGGGGGCTACATGATTTTAGCTTATGCTGGAGATGAATGACACAGGTCCCGTCTTCCACCTGCGTCTACGGTTTCCCATGTTAACCTGAACATCTGTTGATTTCAACATCTGCCTACCCAGAAGGCATGTGGTTCTCTTTTGGAAGAAGTCACAATACATGTTAATAGGCTCCTTAGGGAAGACGTCTTTATGTAAATAGAAGGTAATTTGTACTTTATGTTCAGCATTCTTCTTCCTGTTGATTTGGGGGTGGAGAGATGATGGCAAATACATTGCTTACTTTAGTCACGGGAGAGAAGTGAGGCTGGGTGTGTGGAAGGGTCCATGTGCCTGTTCCTCGTTGTACGTTTCTGAGGCAGAGTTTCAGGTTGATTGACCGTCTGAGCACAGACATTGGTGATGCATCTCTCAATCAACAGCAGGAGCAAAGTCCATCTCCACGCTTATTAGCACATGTGGGGGTATTTTGAAGGGGTCCTGGTGTGCCCGGAGGTCATGGAATTGGGAGCTCCGTTAGGAAAGGTAGTTGCAAATGCGAGGCTCAGAGAGGCAGGCGTGCTGGGCACATCTGGGTGTTTTCTCCTGTGGTTGGTGTGTGTGGACTGAGCAAGTCAACAGTGAGGAGGGGCCAGCAAACTCACGTCCCCTGGTCTTTCTTTCTTTTTATAAAAATATATTTTATTGATTTTTTTACAGAGAGGAAGGGAGAGGGATAGAAAGTCAGAAACATCAATGAGAGAGACATCGATCAGTCGCCTCCTGCACACCCCCTACTGGAGTTGTGCGGGCAAGCAAGGTACATGCCCCCGACTGGAATGGAACCTGGGACCCTTCAGTCCGCAGGCTGACGCTCTATCCACTGAGCCACACCAGTCTCAGCTCCCCTGGTCTTTTAACGAGCTGACTCACGTGACCCAGGGTGAACCATGATGGAAAACTAAAGAAAGACGAGTCATCATCTTGGCAATTTGGTCAATAAATTGATCCTTAATCATCGGGAGGACTTGTTTCACACAAGTGGCAAGTGCCTTTTGAAGTCCCAGTCCACCAGGATGGAGGTTACAAAGAGCCCTATTCACCGAGAGGGGGTAGGCCCGAGGCTGCTCATGTTGTTATTTTAAAATTAGGAATTAATGGCCCTCCTCTTCTGGGTGTCTGAGGCCTTGAAATGCTGCCCAGCTTCACATGAAACAAACCCACGTGTGCTTCTTACGCATCATAAACTGGCCCTTCGCTTAGGGTTTTCAAGTTGCAGGGGAGAACATGGCCCCGAAATGTGTAAGCTGAGAACTCACCCATGTGATCGCCAAACTGGAAACGATTTTATGGCAGCTACCCAAGACGAGACGACAAACGTGAGTGTGTCCTCCCTCCTTCTGGCAAAGTGACTCACTCCCTTAAAGTCCGATGACCCCCCTTGAAGGAGAAGTGGTGATTTTTCTTTTGGAAGAGGGGGAGGGGTAGAGGGAAGGAGAGAAAGAGAGGGGTCTGGAATTACACCCTCTGGAAACACCTGGTGAAGGCAGAGGGGTGTGTGTGGCTGGGGGTCAGACCCCTTTCAGCCAGTTTGTACAGCTTGATGTCGTCTCCATATGAGGCTCCTGTACAAGCTTTTATTTGAACTCAGAGTACAATGGCAAAAAAGGTTTAAAACAACGTATTAACATACAGTGGTGCCTCGAGATACGAGTTTAATTCGTTCCATAACCTTGAGGCGTGGGAAACTATGAGATGCTCGAGTCTCGGTAAACTGGTGGGTCATGTACAGCTGGCCGATCCACGCGATTACTCCTATCTCAAATGTTGCTCAAAGCAAAAATCGCTCGCTCGACGGCTTGTATCTCAAAAATCTCGTATGTTAGGGCACTCGTATCTCGAGGTACCACTGTATGATAGTTAGCAAATTTAATTTTTTATGACATGCCTCACTTCCACCCTCTTTCTACATCTTTATTTTCTTGAACATTAGGCCAATCAACCAATCAATCAATATCAATCATTCCATTAAGAAAGCCTAGTTTGTAGCAGGAACAGAGGAGGACACCGTCTGCTGCTCAGAACTTGTTGTGGGGCTCCTTCTGCTCTGTTACCCAGAACTCTGCGTTCATGTGAAATGCTCTCTTCTCCTTTCTGTCCCTCTTCCACTCACTCTCACCTCCAGAGGAAGCACCACAGATGGCGAGGCAGGAGTCCAGGATGGAGGAAGTGCAGGCACGGCAGAGCTACAGTAATTCTTGTTTTCTGGGTCCTCCTTTGTCCAACTTTTACTGGATCTTCATTTTCTTCTATTAAAAATAGGCATCCTTTGGCTCAGTGGATAGAGCATGGGCCTGCAGATCCAAGGTGCTGGGTTTGATCCCCACCAAGGGCTCTTATCTCTCTCTCTCTCTATCTCTCCCTCTCTCTTCCACTCTCCCTAAAAATCAATGGAAAAATATCCTAGGTTGAGGAATGAAATAAATTAAAAAAAAAGCATAAAATTCTTCAGAGCAAAGCTAAGAGAGAGAGAGAGAGAGAGAGAGAGAGAGAGAGAGAGAGAGAGCAAGCTTTGGCTGCAGACAAGCTGTGGCCCTGGCAGGTGTGCCTTCCGAAGCTCCCTGAAGCTGCTCTTTCATGCCACCCCCACTCCCTGTGCCACCTGCCCCCACCCCCCGCCGTGCGTCCCAATTCACTGCTGCACATCCCTGGGCAACAGTGAATTCCTGTGGCTGTGGAACAGGGGGTGACAAACCTTTTCCATAAGGTGCCAAATAGTAAATACTTTAAGCTTTTGCAGGCCAACTATGTTTCGGTTACAGCTGCTTGGCTCTGCAGTGGGTGCCCCAGAGCAGCCAACAGCCATACCTAGGCGAACAGGCCTGGCCCGGGTCCAATGAGCCTGTTTCCGCGCACGCTGCAATGTGAGTGTCAGATAATGCTCCTGTGCCACAAACTACGTCTGCGTCTGGAGAAGTCTAGAGAATATTCTGAAGAACGAAGACGAACACCATGCCTGGGGCCATGTTTGCTGGAGGCTGCAGCTGACAGATCCCTAATAGAAAAGGTCAACTTTCAGAGGCCAGGAATTCTAGGCGAGTGGCAAAAAGTTTAAGCTCCTCCTATTTTGGCCCAAGTTCAGGGGGGACTGGTGAAAGAGAACATGTCTCCAGACTTCCTCACAGCATCCAATGATGCCAACCCCTAAGTGAGGAGGGAGAAGTATTCCATCTTGAAGGAAGTGATGTCAGATTTTGAGCCACTCATGTCACCTTTGACATGATGATGGCCTTGAGGTGTCTCTTCCCTCTGCAATTACCTCCACCAGGAAGGAACAGAGGTCTCTCTGCTCCAAGTGTGGAGAGAGGGGAGGTCACAGGACTAGAAAAACTTCCCCTGGGGGGAAGAAAGGAGCCCTCCCATAGCCAGAGCCAATCACAGCAGTGGTCCAGCTCTACAAGGGTGCTGGGAAGTTCCAATTCAAGGGCAGTGCCCTCTGGTGTTATTTACACAATACCCCTCTCCCGCTCCATGCATGGAAAACCATCTCTGTGAAGAGTAGCATTTCCAGGGCGTGCACTTCGGGGCCCTCCCGGGCACAGCTCTGCTTGGTACCTGGGCTCCTCTTTAATCATCCCGAGGACACAGAGTGCCCAGGGACAAAAGACTCCAAGCTCAGGTTGGCTTGCCGAGAGCTTTCGCTCATTTAGCTGCTTTCTGAGCTGCCATCTACCATTTATATCCAAGCAAGAGCATCATTTGAACAGCAGAAAATTGAGCAGAAAAATCGAACGCTGAAGCCGAATGACAGAGTACAGAATCAAAGGCCCTTGCTTCTAACTGGATTCCCTTCCATCTTGCCTTTTCCTTTAGCTTCCTTTTGCTGTTGTGAGACTCTTTTCCCAACTAGGCATCGGCACTTGGAAGTTCTGCTTCAAGGCTATTTGGTATTTAGGGAGAGAAGTCATGCCACTTGAAGACATGATGGGCTTTTCTAGAAATTAAAAGAACTCTATGTTGGGATGACTTATACAAACCTTGTGGCAAGGATACTGTAGTAGTTCAAAGAGTTCCCAACTCGCCCTAACTGGTTTGGCTCAGTGGATAGAGCATTGGCCTGTGGACTGAAAGGTCCCAGGTTCGATTCCAGTCAAGGGCATATACCTTGGGTGCAGGCACATCCCCAGTAGGGGGCGTGCAGGAGGCAGCTGATTGATGTACTCTCTCATCAATGTTTCTAACTCTCTATCCCTCTCCCTTCCTCTCTCTAAAAAAAAAAAAAAATTCCCAACTTGGAAGTGGATTGTGAACCAAAAGTTTGAAAGTCAGTTCTATGTGACTTCGAAGGTGTTTGCCTATCAGCACAGTGTTGGAGGTGGGGGCAACACTGGCACTGAGGCAGGATGGCTTGTGGAGGTCAGGGTCCTGCTTCTGAACAGCCGAATAACACTGTCAGGGCCTCTCAGACCCAAGAATGCAGCGGCATGACGATGCATACTTCAAGCCCCAGAAGAAACATGGTGCACCTTCCTGCAAGTTAATTTCCTGATAACATCTAGGGAACCACTCTTTAGAATGAAAAAAAAGTATGCATAATTAATTGAGTAAAATATAAAATCCCTGAAATGTGTAAAGGTAGAGCATGAGACTTGAAAAGAATCTGGAACTTGTAGCTTGAAGCTTTGGGGTAAGCCCCCAGATTTTCTTGACTGCAGAGCTCTCCAGCCAGGCAACTGGAGGCCTGGGAGACTCAGGGAAGATTCGGGAAGTAGCCCAGCCAGATAGACAATGAAGAAAGCAGCCATTGGCCCCAGCCAGGTACAGATAATGGAGGAAACAGCTTTACCTGACATGTAGATGGTCATCTCGCTGGGGTAGAAGGAAAGAAAGTAGCCAAGGTGTTTGAAGGTTGGAGAAGACCAAGATGACTGCCTGTAAGCTGGGTCCTAGGTTGGATTCTAGAGCAGAAAAAAAGACATTAATGGGAAGATCCTAATAAGGCCTGTAAGTGATAGCCTTGCCACAATAGTGGGTCAGAAAGGAAGAGCGTGGAGGTCAGCAGCTCATGGCGCAAGGGACACTATCAGTCTTTCTTCTCCAACAGGCTTTTGTGAATGAGCAGGATGAGGGGGGTCTCCTGATACGGCTTCCATATATCTCTTCCCTGGAAAAGGAGGTGAAGCAAGGTGGGGATTCGCATGAAAGGGGCTTTCTCTGGATGGTTCGCATGTCTGAACTGGACAGTCCGCAGAGGCAGCTCAAATTGCCTCCTAGCTTCCATATGGCTGAGAGGGTCCTTCCTGGGCACACGGGGCTTTTGCTGGGAGACATCTTCCTTCACTTCCTGGGTCAGAGGTCTCTTTCCACAGCAGTTGATAGGAAATCTCTGCCCCTTCTGTAAGGTATTGGCCAGTCAGGAGCATTTCCTGCCCTTTGGCATGAATGTAAGACTTGATGTCATTTTGGTACCATGGGCAATTCCCCAAGTGAGTCCTTAAAAAATTCATGCCATCCATCCATGGGAAAGAATGGCTATATTAGCATAACAGACCAGTGTTATGAATGCCATTGAATCGCAGGGCTTAATCAAGAGATGAGAAAGACAAATCAGGAAAGAACTAGTCACATGAAATGGAAAAAGAGGTGGGGATGCCATCTCCAGAGAAAGGGGGCAGGGAGGGAAGTTAGAGCAGAGGTACAAAACGAGCTGGCGGCAGCTCTCCCGAGGCCAGCCGTGCGCTGCTGTGGACAGACAAGTAGAAATCAGGAGGTTGGTGCTAGAAGAATGTCCTAAACCACAGACACATGAGAACACGCACACATATGTACACACATGCATGGATTTAATTAGATTTTTTTTCTGATTGATGCTTGCTTTACTTTTACTTCAGAGCATGGAGTCTAGGGAGTGTTGTTAAGGGCAAGATGGAGGGAGGAGGAAGGGATGCTCAAGATGCTCCAGGTACACACGGGAATAAAAAGAATAGTCTGTATGGCAAGGTAGACTTTCTCTAGTCCACCGTTGTGCCTGACAGTGGCTCCTTTTGTCTCCAGTTATTGGAGAACAAATAAAAATGACTCCTAAGTGCCCATCCATAGAAGAGTGGATAAAGTGTGTGTGTGTGTGTGTGTATATATATATATATCTTGGAAACCAAACATTGTTCTCACTAAATGGATGTAAACAGGAAACCAAAAGGCTGGTCAACCTTAACTGCTCTGAAAGGTCAGAGCTAATCACTCACTGTTTAGATGAAAACATTGCTGGCTGAAGCAGCCTCTACCTGTTTGTTTCATGTTAATTTCTGTTTTGTTATTTTCTGCCTAAAGGCTAGGGGTGTGTCCCAAAGCCTTAATAAAAGGGAGAAAAAGGCCAGAGCAAGTGGTAGTCCTTTCCACTAGAGGAAGGCTCCTGCCTGGCCCCCCAATATCGCCAAATTAATGTTTTCTAGTCTCTCATTTTGTTTGCGTGCGGCCTTCTTCAGAACCCGAACCCTGAACCACTCAGGACGTGGAAAGAGGTTCCCACATATATATTTATAACTTAGCTATAAAAAATAATTAAATCTTGCCTTTTGTGACAACATAGATAGACCTGGATTACACTAAGTGAAATAAGTCCGGCCAGGGACAAACACTATTATTTCACTTAGATGTGGAACCTAGAAAACAGAACAAAGGAGCAAACAAAGCAAAAACCAGTCTCACAGACACAGGGACCAAACTGATGCTGTCAGAGGTGAAAGGCATGGGGAAGGGCAAAGGGGAAGGGCAATAGAGGGTCACATTTCCTGTGATAAATTAATAAGTCACAGGGGTACAATGCTCAGCCTAGGGAATATAGACAATAATATCGGGATCACCTTGTATGGTGACAGGTGGTTATAAGACTTAGTGTGGCGATCACTGTATTGGGTACACAGATGTCGAATGACTCTGTTGTACACCTACACTAAGGTGATGTTTAATATTAACTCTATGAAATTAAAAAGTCCCTCTACCCAGAGAAACTCTAAGCTCCCAGAGTGGAACTTAAAGGAAACATTGCCTAACCTTGGGTATTCGATTGCTTCTTTCTTTCTTTCCCTGACCTCCCTGCCCACTCCCTGTGATTCCTGGCTCACCAGGGAGAAGGCAGAGAAACACACACCGCAAGTGATCCGTGGAGAGGAGGGGCAGCCTGTGTCCTATTTCAGAACCGCTTTTCTGAGAAAAGCCAAAAGCAAACAGTTGCACAGGGTCCCAAACATTGCTCCTTTCCCCTGGGGGAGCTGCTCTTTCATTCTGGAAGCTGCCCCCCTCCCCCCAAACGCCACAGCCCAAGGGCACTTTTCTCATGACCATTACCACGTGCATTGTGTTGGTGTGACTTCCTTACTCTAGGCTTCCTAATTGTGCCAACTCAAGAATAAGCTGCTTTGTTTATAATGTTTAATGGATTAGCCTTACTTTTGGGGGCCTGATCATGTTACTGAAGGTTCATTTTCAGAGTCCTTATTTTTTGGTGATGTATATTAACATATTGATGGATTTCATGATAGGTCTCAGGTTGATTTCAAAGTTATCCAGGATGGGGATGGGGTGAGGATGGGAGGGGAGCATTAGTGGAGGACTTAGGAGAATATCCTTATGATCTCGATCCAAAAAGACCTTCTTACACAACATGTCAAAAGTACAAACCATAAAGTAAAAGATTGATGATTTTAATTAAATCCAAGTTACAGTTGTTCTGTTAAAAATGGTGGAACACAGTCCAAGGAACAGATGGAGCCTGAATGAGGAAATATATTTGCAATATCAAGACTGATGTGGAATTAATATCTTCATATCAACAACCCAAGGACAGCTAGCCTCCCCATACCGCCCCCCCAAATGGACAAAGCAATGTACAGAAGAGGAACTCCTCAAACTGACAGGGGTTTGAGGAGAGGCTCCATGCTATTAAGAGCCCAAGAAATGCAGGTCAAAATAATAGAGAGGTCACTGTATTAGAGCAGCGGAAATGTAAAAGCTTGGTACCAGGAAGTATTGGTAAGGACATGGACTGCTAGACACACAGCAGGTGGATGTAGCTGGAAAGGCCGCTCCAGGAGCAGACAAGCAGGATGCAATCATAGGATGTGAATGAGAAACTGGGATATAGCACCAATGCGACTGCATATCCATCCCAGGGAAAACCTCACACAGGTCCATCGGGATGATCCCTGCAGCTTTATTTTTGAAGGTGGGATTTTAGTCTCAAATTATCTTGTAGGAAAGACTACATATTCAAGAAAAAGATACTCCATTTCTTCAAAATGATCCCAGAGAGGAGAAAAACAATGCTTCCTTACTCATTTTGTGAGGGTAGGATAGGAGCAGTAGACCCGTGGTTCTGGCTGATCAAACTTTGCCTCATCTTAAAAGCACTTGGGAAGCTTTTATGTATTATTCCAATTTCTTTTTTATTTCACTTTTCTATATGATTTCAACAAATTTATATTGCTCACATCTACTTCATATTAGAGGTGAGTATTGTTTGTACTTTCATTAAAATGTATCTTTAATTTTTTAAAATTTAACTTTTCATTTTGCAATAATTTCAAGCCTGTAAGAAGTTGCAAATAGTACAAAAAATTTTGCATGTGCTATGCCAGGTTTCCTCAAATGTTGACATTTTTATCTAACTATAGTACAAATAGCCACATGGGAAAAGAGCACTGATACAATATTTGTAACAAATCTACAGGCCTTATTCATAATTCACCTATTATCCAAGTATAGTCCTCTTCCTGGTACATAATGTTAATGGACCACATTGCATTGAGTTCTCATTTCCTCAGATACAAACGCATATCATTATACATATCATAGAAGCCGATACCACATCTTGGTTAATGTAAACAATGCTGCCATATGTGGTTATCTCTTTAAATAAGGATTTCACTTCTCTCGAATGTATACCCGGAAGTAGGATTTCTGGTTCATATGGTAGTTCTATTTTTAACTTTTTTGGAGCCTTCCCACAGTTTTCTACAATTGCTACACAAATTTGCATTCCCATCAACAGTATGTAAGGATTCCCTTTTCCCCACATCCTTGTAAAAACTTGTTATCATTTGACTTTTAAAGACTGACCATCTTAAAGGTGTGTCATCATAGCTTGTTATGATTTCGACTTGCATTCCCCTGATGATTAGGATGTTGAGCGTCTTTTCTTATACCTGTTGGTCACTTGTGTCTTCTTTGGAAAATGTCTATTCAGATCTGTTATATCTTTCAATACTTGCCCTTGTCTGACTTACACACTGCAGCAACTCTGATAAATGTGAAGTGCTATTTCAGTGGGGTTTTAATTTTTACTTTCAACTTCTAATAATGTTGGACACCTTTAAAAATATTTGTTGGTCACTTACATATCTTCCTTCATAACATACCTGTTCCAACATTTTTCCCATTTAAAAATAACGGTTTGCATATAAAATAATATTGGATGTAAATTGTAATTGAAAAACAAAATAGGTTTTCTGTCTTTTGGGGTTAGATTTATAGTTCTTATAGATTGCAGTTATATATAAATTTATAGTCCTTTATATCTTCCTCATATACTAGTATTAGTAGTTCATTGGTGGTTATATTGCTGAAAACATATTTCTTTGTCAACTTTATGACATCTTTTTATTATTTTTAAAATGTCATTTGATAAACAGAAGTCTTCATTTAAATGTAGTCAAATCTATCATGGTTGGTACTTTGGTATCTTGTTTATAAACTCTTTCTATACAATAACACCATGAAATATTCTCTTATATTCTTTTCTAAAAGCTTTATAGTTTTGGTTTTTAACCTATGATTAATTTTGTATTTGATGTGAAATAAGGATTAAGTCAAAATGTTTTTAAAGCTATTGTTAGCTAATTGTCCTGAGACCATTTATTTGATAGTATGTTTTTCATTAAAAAGACCATTGGTTGCCAGAGGTTGGAGGCAGGAGAGAGGGGAGGATGTATAGATAGAACATGAATAGGAGATTTTTATGGCAATAAACCTATTTTGTATGTACAGAAATGATGGACACGGGTCATTATACCTTTGTCAAAACTCAGAAAAGTACAAAATAAAGAATGAGCCCTATGAAAACTATAGACTTTAGTTAAAAATAATGTATCAACATTGGCTTATGAAATGCAACAGATAATACAATTATAAGATGTAAATAACAGGGGAAATTGAATAAGGGAAGTTGGGATTGGGTGAAAGGTATATGGAAACTTTCTGTTCTGTATTTTCTATTTAATTTTTTCCATAGCAAAAATTAAAAGTCTCTTTTAGAGAAAACCAAGATGGCGGCATAAGGTACACACCTGTACATGCTGCCTCTCACAACCACACCAAAACTACAACTGAAAGACAAAGTGTATATCACCCAGAATCATGGGAAAGCTGGCTGAATTTAAATTCTACTAGAAGGAAAGAGAAAAGAGCATTGAGACACGCATGAGCACAGAAAAGCTGAGGTACGGAGGTGTGTGAATCGGGCTGTTGACTGGCGACTGGGTACACTGTTTTTTTCAACCTGAAGGGAACCATAAGCTCCCGATTACTCTGAACTCCAGTTTCCAGCGAGACTCTGGGGACCCAGACTCCTACCAGGAGAAGCCAGACTGGCTGCCATCAGGTTGGAAAGTGACGATGGCTTTCTTGGAGAGGTGCTCACAGAAATCATTGTTTACTGCACTGGGGAGCAGGTTGCGGGGATGCAGAAACTCAGAGATGCGGAGATGGCTGACTGGCAGCCATTGCTATTTGCCACGCCCTAACCTAGCGACTCCTTGAGACCCTGGCCCGTACAGTTTACAAACCTACCCAAGCTCTGAACAGCAGCTTTTGCATATAAATGGCCTGCCCCATCGCAACTTAACCTAACAATCTGCAGCTCTGGTCAGACAGTTCCAAAACCTCCAAACCCAAAGCAAAAAGGAGAAATCTACAGATCTCGCTGTAGCTCCTGTGAGGTGGCCTCAGACAGTAGCTGACCTGCACCGCATTGCAGATCCAGAAGCCAGTGTAACTACTGGTCAGTGTGAGATGACACCAGACTTCAACTCCTCACATCCATAAGTGACACACTCAAGAGGCAGACTCATTGAGCACCAAAGCCCCACTGAAACAAGTCCTGCCCCACAGCAGTTCTTCCATTATAGACACGGCTAATCATCACAGCCAATTGGCCTGGAGATCAATTCCTCCCAGTGTGCCAATAGCAATCAAGGCTTAACTACAACAAGACTTTGTACTCAGTCCACAAAGGGGTGCACCAAGAGTGTCCACCTCAAGTGATAGGGGAGGCTGAACCGCTGGGCCCTATAGTTCACCTACCATAGAAAACCACCCCGTCAACACAGAGAAGCAGCCAAAATGTGGAGATAAAGAAACATGTCATGAATGAAAGAAATGGAGGAAAGCAAACTACTGGACATAGAGTTCAAAACCACATTTATAAAGTTACTCAAGAATCTTCTAAAAACCTCTGAGGAATTTAGTGAGACCTTTAAGAATCTTAATGAGAATGCCAAAAAAAAAAAAAGGAAAAGGACCAGTTAGAAATTAAGCATACACTGTCTGAAATAAAGAATATACAGAAATTCAACAGTAGACCAATGGACTCCAAGAATCAAATCAAAGATTTGAAATATGAGGAAACAAAAAAACACCCAACCAGAAAAACAAAAAGAAAAAAGAATCTGAAAATATGAAGACAGTGTAAGAAGCCTCTGGGACAACTTTAAGCATGCCAACATCTGAATTATTGGGGTGCCAGAAGAAGAGAAAGAGCAAAACATTGAAAACCTATTAGAAGAAATAATGACTGAAAATTTTCCCTACCTGGTGAAAGAAATGGACTTACAAGT
This sequence comes from Lasiurus cinereus, assembly GCA_011751065.1. Taxonomy (NCBI): domain Eukaryota; kingdom Metazoa; phylum Chordata; class Mammalia; order Chiroptera; family Vespertilionidae; genus Lasiurus; species Lasiurus cinereus. Next base: position 74,333,978 of record JAAGEH010002531.1, read on the forward strand.
CCAGGAAACACAAAGAACCCCAAACAAAAGAAACCCAAAGAGGACCACACCAAGACACATCATAATTAAAATGCCAAGGGCAAAGACAAAGAGAGAATCTTGAAAGCAGAAAGGAAAAACAGTTAGTTACCTAAAGGGAGTACCCATATGATTGTCAACTGATTTCTCACCAGAAATTATGCAGGTTAGACGGGAATGGCAAGAAATATTCAAAGTGATGAATAGCAAGAACCTACAACCAAAGATTACTCAGCAAAGCTATCATTTAGAATTGAAGTTTAGATAAAGAGCTTTACAGACAAGATAAAGCTAAAGGAGTTCATCACCATCAAACTAGGATTATATGAAATGCTGACGGGTATTCTCTAAGAAGAGGAAGAAGAAGAAAAAGGTAAAGATACAAATTATGAACAACAAAATGACAACAAATGCATGCCTATCAACAAGTGAATCTAAAAATCAAGTGAATAAAAAATCTGATGCACAGAATAAACTGATGAGTATAATAGAATCAGGGGCATAGAAAGGGAGTGGACTGACAATTCTTGGGGAGAAGGGGGTGTGAGGGGTGTTGGAAGAGATTGGACAAAAATCTTACACCTATGGATGAAGACAGTGGCCGGGGGTTAAGGACATGAGTGAGATGGGGAATCAGATGGAGGGGAGCTATGGGGGGAAAAAAGAGGAACATCTGTAATAATCTGAACAATAAGGACTTTTTTTTTAAAGTCTATTTTAAGGAATTCTGGCTTTTCCCCACTGCTCTGAATTACCGGATCTGTTATAAATGATATATGTGTGGGATTGTTTCTGGACATCTATGCTGTTTCGTTAATTCTTTGGTCTGTATATAATCAATAAACAATTTTTGATTATTATAACTTTGTAATGTAACTTTCTATCAGGTAGTATAAATTCTTCCATCATTGCTTTTATTTTGAATAATAATTTTGATTATCTGAATACAAAGTTTTCGACTTTTCGTTTTTATATAATTTTTGGAAAACAACTTATGAAATCACACATATGCATGCATTCATACAAGTAAGAATTTGGATTGAGGTTGTGTTGAATTTATAAATCAACTTGAAGAGAATTTATACCTTGGTATCATTGAGTCCATCTATGAATAAGGTATATTTCTCTATCTAATTCTAGTTTAATAAAAATTAATATTTTAATAAGGTTTTATCATTTTTCCTGTATAAGTTTTTTCATATCTTTTGTTAGATTTATTCTAAGCACTTTATATTTGTTGATATATTTACAATGATATATTTTTAAAGGTATTTTCCATTTGATTCTGTTGTATAAAAATACAGTTTTGTATATTGATTTTTTTTTTTAATGCTGGGAAATTGCTCAATTCTATTATTAACTTCAGTAGTTTACCTGAGAATTCTTTGGATTTTCTATACATGTAAAATATCGCCTTGGAGATTGGTTTCTTTATTTCCATTCTGCATAACTTTTTAAAAATATATATTTTATTGTTTTTTACAGAGAGGAAGGGAGAGAGATAGAGAATTAGAAATATCCATGAGAGAGAAACATCGATCAGCTGCCTCCTGCACACTCCCTACTGGGGATGTATCCTTGACCGGAATCGAACCTGGGACCCTTGAATCTGCAGGCCGAAGCTCTATCCACTGAGCCAAACTGGATAACTTTTCACATTGTTTTGTTGCTTTGCCTTTTAGTGCTTGCTAGGCCTCCCTGTGCAACATTGAACAGAACTGCTGACATTATGCATTCTTTTCTCACTCCCGGTCTCAAAGAAAAATATTCACAGCGTTTACCAGTAAGCATAATGTTTATTATAGGATTCCCTTTTGCAGATATTATGTATAATATTATTAAAATTTCCTTTTATTTCTAATTTCCTAAGAGTTGTTTCATTCCTCATATTGCTGATTTCTTTTCAAATTATTTCACTGCATTTCTACGTCTAGGGGGAAAGGAAGCTGAACACTAACGTCATTATGCAACAGAGCCATTTGCCTAACTAAGAATTGGGACTGTACTTCTCCAGAGGAGAGGCCGGGCTGGGGACCACCAACCATTTCAGCTGTGAGCTCCAATATGAAATCTCCTTTCTTCTTTCCTTCCTTTCTTCTTTCCTTCCTTCCTTCTCTTCCTTCCTTCCTTCCTTCCCTTCCTTCCTTCCTTCCTTCCTTCCTTCCTTCCTTCCTTCCTTCCTTCTTTCCTTTCCTTTCCCTTCCTTCCTTCCTTCCTTCCTTCCTTCCTTCCTTCCTTCCTTCCTTTTATAGTCATCAGTCATCATTTTCTTCCTTCCTTCCTTCCTTCCTTCCTTCCTTCCTTCCTTCCTTCCTTCCTTCCTTCCTTCCTTCCTTCCTTCGTAGTAGCCTTTGGTATATGCCTTGGTATAGGGGTAGCCATCATTTTCTAAGAAGGAGAGCATATTTTCTAAGTATTGTGATTTTGATTGGCATTTCCCTGATGATCAGGATGCTGAACATGCTATGGACAAGGCTCCCTGAAGAGTCGTGCTGGGACCCAGAGCCCTGTGTCAGAGAAGAAGCCTGCCAGATCGGGGGAGCCTTGGACCCTGGCATGTGCCCTCTGAGGGCAACAGACAGCTCTTCCCCGGTTGACTCTCCCCCTCCTCTCTCTCCTCTGACCTTCATTCCTCCGGTCTTCTGTTGCATTTTCAACTCCATTTGCATTTCATTTCTGGAGCTCATTTTCAGTCCCTGAGCTGCTCAGAGAAAATACATAATCTCACTAAATGACTCATGGAATTGAATTTTAACCAAGGTGGCTACAGTTTAAATTTTAATAAAGACGGCTGCAGCCGCACTCTGCAAAGCTAAGTGCTCATCCTCAGTTGGCTCTTTTCCCTTAGAAGTCAGGGAAACAGAATCACTAGATTAAAAAAACAACAACACTGAATTTACATCAGGTCATGTTGCAGCCTCAAAAGGCACAGATTTTTCTTTCAATTACGGTTGACATACACTATTATATTAGTTTCAGGTGTACAACACAGTGATTAGGCACTTACATAACTTATGAAGTGATCATCCCGATAAGTCTAATACCCATCTAGCACTGTAAATAGCAAGCATGTCAAACTCAAAAACTAACACAGGCCAAACAAACAAGGTTTAAGTTTATGTGGGCCACAAAAACACAAGGTTTCAATTTTCATAGAAATGTAGGTTTATTTTGATAGATACAAAGGGCTGAAATAAATAATCATTAACATAAAATAATAGAACGTTGTAATAAAAATTAATATTTTTTTCTTGAACAGTAACTTACCAGACACTGAATAATTGCACAAATTAATCATCGTAACACAAACAAACCTATTTTCTTTGTTCTCCGAAAGTGAAATATTTCCTGTTGTGCACAACAAACAAGTCAGTACAAGCCTAATGATATGGCAATCGGCTGCTAAAATATTCACGGCTAGTATCAGTGGAGAGAAATGGTGTGCCTGTCTGTAAGGCGCGTAAGGGAAATGAATGCAACACAATTATAGTCATCAGTCATTAGTGAACATTGTAGTTCGTTATTAATAACTAGAGGCCTGATGCATGATTTTGTGCACAAGTGGGGTCTGGCAGGCCCATCCCAGTGGGGGCCCTTCAGTCCAGGCCAGTTGGGAGGGGAGGGGCTACGGGCAGTTGGCTGGCCAGCCCTGCCCCCAATCAGGGCCGATTGGGCCTGGATCATGCTGATTGGCTGCCTCAGTGCATATCATAACCACTGGTCTTTTCAGTCATTCCACTGTTCTGGTTGCTGGGCTTTTATATATATAGATTATGCATAGAAGATATTGTAAAAATTAAGTTACAAAGTTTTTATTAAAAGGTTTCTTACATACCATTATATTGACTGGGTTGCAAAACTACTCGTTGTGGGCCACACATGGCCTGCGGGCTGCGAGTTTGACATGCTTGGTATACAGTGAATACAATATTACTGATTCCATCGTTCTTGCCGTACATTCTTAAAACGGGCGGTTTATATTCCTCCATCCCTTTCACCTTTTTCAGGGTTCAGATTATCTACAGTGTGCTCCTTATCACGAGCCTTGGTCTGTTTACTATTAATAAGTTACAAACGATTCAGATTCATGAGCTTCAAACTGATTAGAAACATACAGAGTGTGAAAAGCAAATAAATCTGATAATTCATTCCCTGTTGGCTCATTAATGAAATCAGATGGGATGCTGATTTTAGTGTCCTGATTGTTTAAGTACATACGTGGCACTGATGGTCCCAATTTTGGGTCACTTACTTAAAATTAAGTAACCAGCGTCTCATCCAACAATTGTATAACACCCATTGTGGTCCAAGGTTCGAGGGAGCAGAGAGGCACAAATGATGCTCTGCACCGGGCGAGGACATTGGTTGAGCTTCCTTACCTCCACATACAATATGTACCCTCACCATCCTTAGGACTGCGGTCTGCACCTCTGCCAAGTGCCTGTCATCGCAGGCACTGAGGTGCCCCTGTCCCCGGGGGGGACTTGGCTGTAGTGGAGCTCCTTTGCCTGCCTGCACCCGGGATGAAGACTCTGGTGTCAGCTGAGATATGGTTAGTTCCACCTAGATCCCAGACTCTGTGCATTGGCATGGGTAACGAATATCCATGGTCTTTGCACAAGCCAAAAAAAGATATTCTATTTTTGGCTGATCTGACCAAAAAAATAGGTATAATTTTGATTCGTTCACACCAGATGACTATTGTATTGGCTATTGTTGTTTTTTTATTTGACAACCAAAGGGAAAAGAGGTCAGTGCCCCTGACTAAAGTAGTCAGGTATCGCATGCTTTAAAAATTCTTACGGCCATGGGGAGATATATATACATGTAACACAACAACAAATTTTTTTTTTTTTACGGCACACGGGTTGAAAATGGTTGGTGGTGAGACTGCTGAATTCTGTTTCAGTATTTCAATCTTCCCTTGGCTAGCTGTGCTGTCCTAGAGTGTGAGTGACTTTACGTGTTTTCACCATAAATCACCCTCTGACAGTGTGTTAAACAGCATCGTATTCGCTCTCTGAGCTCCAGGTAATATTCTGTCTCTTCATCTTCTAAGTTGTCCACCCACCTCCTCCCCCAACCTCTGCCATTGCTCACTCTCAGATGCTTGCCAAACGATGTACATCTGCCTGGACCTGGAATAGGACAGAGTAAATTAAAAAATCCAGGTATGGCCTCACCTGTGTTATTTACCACCAGAATCTCAGGGTCAGAGCCTATTAAGCCAACGCTTTTCCAGGCCGCCCACATCGACAATTGCTTTGCTCTTTCTTACTTGGTATCAGATTGTAGATGCAAGCTGTGTGCACACTCAGGGGCTTTTTTGAAAATATTACTCACCAGGTATTTTTTTCCCATCAGAATATTCATGGTGTGCATTTTTTTCCCGAACCCATTAGCTAATATTTTGTCTTAGGACTATTACCTGTCTTCCTTGAACCTGTTCTGTAAGGATTGGCAATGTTTACCAAGACTTTTTTTTTTTAAATATATTTTATTGATTTTTTACAGAGAGGAAGAGAGAGAGATAGAAAGTCAGAAACATCGATGAGAGAGAGACATTGATCAGCCACCTCCTGCACACCCCACTGTGGAGATGTGCCCACAAGCAAGGCACATGCCCCCAACCGGAATCGAACCTGGGACCTTTCAGTCCACAAGCCGACGCTTTATCCACTGAGCCAAACTGGTCTCGGCCTACCAAGACTTTTCATCCTGGTATGCGATCAGCGTACAATGACTCGGAGGTCCAAGAAATATTGATATTCTACCCCTTTTATGATTCCCCCACATTCAGAGAAGGCCAAGATGGTGTGCTTGTGCAATGTTGTGTGAGGATGAAAGTATGAGTTTTGTGGGTTCCTCTTCGTGAAAAGAGTTTACCCCCGTGGTTCTTCACACTAAGCTATGCCTCAGACCTCTGTTTATAGTGCTCATGAATCCTTTGAGCTTTCAGGTTCCAACCTCAAACATGGAGACGTTTCCATGTATAGGTTACATGAGTTCAACAGCAGATTCACTGTTTTACTAGGTTCAGCCTTTTCCTGCTGAAGGGTTAAAGGTGGGATGGTGCTAGCACTTGGTAGCTTTTTGTCTTGCTGTTTTTTTGTTTTTGTTTTTGTTTTTATCATTGACACATATTAAAAGAATTAGAAGCTACCATATAAATGGCTGGTATTGCGATTGTTGAATTCTGTTTCAATATTTCAGTCCCTTGGCTAGATCTGCAACCATGTCCTTTCTAACAAGATTAAATTGAAGCAGGCGGTATAGTGTGATGAGGGTAGAAGAGTTCCAAGACAGACTTAAAGTGAGAATTATCTCTGATTAGAAACACTTGGGGTAATTTCCTTTTCCATCAAAATGCCTGCTTAAATGGCCTTTTATACCTCAAGTTCTCTTATTCATCTATGGTCATCCTAGCATTTTCCATCCATCCAATGTACTCTCTAACTCCTCAACTCAGCACTCCATCCCCGTTGGGTTTCTGAATCTGTAGTTACTGACAATTATGGTGTGTTAATAAAATGGTAGCAGTTTGAAAAGAAAGGTTTCTTTCCAACTTGTTACAAGAAAAAGCAGTACAATTTCATAACTGCAAGAAATTCTGAAAGTATTTAATCCAATGTCTTCATTTTACATAGAAGAAATAAGACTTCAAGGAATGGAATAGCTTGTCCATCACACACGAGCTGGTCCTAAAACCTGTTGTTAACCTGGGTGTCTGTTGGTCTCCCTATGGAATGGCTCTGTAATCTGTAGGCCTCTTCCCGTCCCACTGCCAGGTGTGGGAACAGCTGAGGAAGGGGCTCTGCAGAGGCAGGACAGCCTAGTGGGGAGGGTGTGGGCCTTTGATGGAAAGGATTCTGGTTTAGAAGCCTGGCTCTCCTGGCTGTGATCTTAGGCACTTACCTCTCTGGCCTCAGTTTCCCCCTCCCCCCTGTCAAATGGAGTTTACCACCTCACTTAATTTACATGTTATTACAAGGACCAAATGAGGCCCTGATATACATATCATAATAAAGCCAACATGTTTCAGAATAAGTATCCAGCCCCAGTTTTCATAACCAAGAGTGGATTTCAGTAATTTGAACATGGAGAGCTTTATCTCTTCATCTTCAGAAAGCAGAATTCAATACCTGGAGGTTAGGAGATCTAAACCATTTCTGAGTATCGGACTGGTCCTAACGTTTTTGATCTGTCAAACCCTGCCAGGCTGTGTAAGTAAGAAATGGAAGTCTTTTCTCAGAGATGCAGAGACGTTTTACCATTCCCATTTAAGGCTGCTAAGCATCTATCTCAACTTGACACAAGTCCAGGGATGGAGATTTGAGCCCTGTAGCAAATCTATTTTGGGGCTCTAATCCCCACCTTCTCAGTTTACCTCACTAATAACCTATCAAGAAGAGGAGAAAGTCAAATGTACTGAATGCTTGCAGCCATATGTAAAGATTTCCAAAGGGTGTGATCTGGGTTTCCGCAGGAGCAGATGCGGAGACCAAGATCTGAGGGCAAGTCGTTTATTTAGGGAGTGCTAGCAGGGGGCATCGGGAGGGGAGCAGAGGATGAGACAGAGAAGGGAAGGAGGTGCATTACTGAGCAGATGTGGCTGCGAGCATTGGGGCTCAGTCTCTGGGAAACTCGAGATTCGCCCTACCTGATGGGCGAAGAAGCTAGACTATTTATTCTTCATTGTCACCCATGCCTGGTTGAGAGCTGTTCTGGGAGATTTAATTTCCTGGCACTCCCCGTCTGTCCTACACTTGGCTGAGAGAAAGCCACGTGGCAGCGTGTTGCAGAAGAACACTGCTGGCGTCCACTCCATCAGAGCGTCTGAACAGGATATGGTGATGTCTGCCGGAGCGTGTCTTATAATCAAAACAATAACTACTGGAAATCATCTGGCCCCAGAATGTGGTTCTCAAAACTGAAGAATCTGATATATTTATCTGTTGAAATGTCCTTGGAGATGTGCAATCACAGACCATATTACATTCTACTTGGAAGGAACAGGGAATGCAGACAGCAGGTGCCCTTCTACACAGGAGGATGCATATAGCGAAGCCCTTCTCATGTTAATCCCATCTTCACGATTCATGTCATCAGGACTGTTTGCAAATAGGGCTCATTAGAAGTCACTCTAAAGCAACACAACAGCCAAAACCAGTTTGGCTCAGTGGATAGAGCTTCGGCCTGCGGACTGAAAGGTCCCAGGTTTGATTCTGGTCAAGGGCATGTACTTTGGTTGTGGGCACATCCCCAGTAGGAGGTGTGCAGGAGGCAGCTGATTGATGTCTCTCTCTCATCAATGTTCCTACCTCTCTATCCCTCTCCCTTCCACTCTGTAAAAAATCAATAAAATATATTTAAAACAGCACAACAGACCACCGTCTTGTGGTGTCCATGTCCCGCTCAGCACACAGTGACAAGATGTATGCCAAGGTGGTAGAAACATCAACAGTCCAAGACTCAGCCTCTCCATTGGGTATTTCATTCTGGAGAAACGCAGTGGAGAACGAGTGATAAATGGGCACAGGAGGACAACATGGAGGCTAATACTGAAAGGATGACAGCATAAGGCAAGTTAACATGAATCTAACTCAAAGTTCAGAGCGGGCTCAGGCTGTTGCTCTGGCATATGCTTTCACTTGGGACCGGAGTGAAGGGTGGGAAATTTCAAAATTACCCAACATGTTTGCTTATTGTACTTGGAAAGCTATCTCGTGTTTTTCCTTGTCTCTTTCCATTTATGAAATGAGCCCAATTGCTTGTGTTTCTGAGATGCGTTCCTGCAACTCAGAGCTGAAGCCCACTAGCTCGCATCTTCTGTTCCACCCAGGCTCTCTGACCCACTCCTCGGGAATAGACACTAATCGCATGGGTTGAGTTTATTTGCGTGACCTGATTTGCTGTCACAACAACGCAATGGCATTGCTTACTGTATCTCAGTCAAGGTTTTAAACAAAACAAGTCTTATCAATAACTTTGATATGACAGAATATCAGTACCTACTCTGCAGAGGCAGGCTTTGAATGAGAATTATGCATTAGGGCAGTAGTTACATGATTGTTTTTAAGATCCCCAGCCATAGAGGTAAATTAATTTCTCTCTCTCTTTTTTTAAATATATTTTATTGAATTTTTACAGAGAGGAAGGGAGAGGGATAGAGAGTTAGAAACATCAATGAGAGAGAGAGACATCAATCAGCCGCCTCCTGCATGCCCCCCAACTGGAGATACATGCCCTTGACCAGAACCAAGATACATGCCCTTGACCGTAATCAAACCCGGGAACTTTCAGTCCACAGGCTGATGCTCTATCCACTGAGCCAAACCGGTTTCAGCTAATTTCTCTTTCTTAAAAATATGCCCTGTGATGAAGTACAGGAATAGCACATCCAAACTGTTTAAAAGTCTAGTAAAGTAGAACATTTACTTCCATAGGGTTTAAGGTGGAGGAAGAGGCATAAACCTGGCTCTGGTTGATTATTTAAAGGTCAACCACCAGCAAAGCAAAAGAGGGGCATTAGCTCTGTTTTGGTGGCTTCTGAGGGTTGCAATCAGTTAACGGATTGATTGTCAGGGGATTGGCAATTAAGTATCTGATTCATGACTAAGCAATCAACTAGGAAAGGATAAATCCTTTATTTTAATTTTAGAGAGGCATTACAAAGCAGGGGTTGGCAAATTCAGGCCCACGGGCCACCCCCAGCCCACCATTGTTTTTAAAAGGGAAGTCTTAATGGACTTAAAGGCTCCTTTAGACATTGGTTAGGGCTGTTTTTGAACTGAGTAGTTGTGACAAGACCCATGGCTGCTGAAGCCTAAAATATTTACTATTTGGTCTTCCACAGAAAAAGTTGACTCACTTCTGGTATGGGAATGTGATTTACATTCATTTTGTACGAAGTATGCTGGATAGACTGCTCCCTAAAGAGACCAAGGATGTGGGTCTAATTGCCATGCGCACGCGTTAACGTCACCGTATGACGCTGACTCTGGTCTGCCCTCTGGCAAATAAAGGCTGTAAGCCATAGGAGAGACTGACGCTTGAAAAATTAGAAAGCAGACTATGAGAATGAGACAAAGACCAGGGGTCACACAGTTTGATGCTCTAATGTTATGGATGAGGAACATAAGATACAGTTAGACCAAGAAGCTTGCCCAAAGTTATTTCACTTACTTCAGAGGCAGAGCACTAGTTATTCTAAAACAGCGGTTCTCAACCTGTAGGTCGCGACCCCTTTGGGGGTCGATCAACCCTTTCACAGGGGTCGCCTAAGACCATCGGAAAACACATATTTCCCATGGTCTTAGGAACCAACACACCGCTCCTCGGTGTAGCAAAGTGTAGCAATGTAGTTTATTGTTGTCATATGAAGACTGTTACCTATGCTATACCACGATTCAAGACAAAATTTCATTTATTTGTAATTAGAAAGAAATATTTCACAATATATAATTACATATTGTTTTTGTGATTAATCACAATGCTTTAATTATGTTCAATTTGTAACAATGACAATACATCCTGCATATCAGATATTTACATTACAGTTCATAACAGTAGCAAAATTACAGTGATGAAGTAGCAACGGAAATAATTTTATGGTTGGGGGTCACCACCACATGAGGAGCTGTCTTAAAGGGTCACGGCATTAGGAAGGTTGAGAACCACTGTTCTAAAACAACAAAAACAACAAACATGAATGGTGAAATTTATGGAATATTCATTTTGTTCTGTCAAGAACAGTCCTCCATACTATGCTGAGCAAACTCAGTGGTTGTCAAATTTCAGTGTGCAGCAGGATTATCTGGAGGGTTCCTTAAATGCAGATTCCTAGGTTCAACCTCTCCTTTCCTCTCAGTTGTGGATGTGGTGGGAGCAGGGTAAGTCTCAAGAATTCGCATTTTCTGCCACATGTTCCAGGTGACCCACGGCTTGAGTGCAGCGGGGCCCCCTGGGTTCCTGTCCCTCTCGTTTGTTGATGGCCACGTGGCTCTGAAGCTGGAACAACCCTGACCTGCACAGGGTTTTTCAGAGAGCAGTAATCAGCGAGCCATCTCCTGAAAGCTGATTCTTTGACACGATTGCATTATCCCATCAAAAGCAGGAAGAAAGAACAAGAACAAATGAGGCTAGCCAAGACTAGTTTGGCTCAGTGGATAGATAGAGCATCAGCCTGTGGACTGAAAGGTCCCAGGTTCGATTCCGGTCAAGGGCATGTACGTTGGTTGTGGGCACATCCCCAGTCGGCGGTGTACAGGAGGCAGCTGATCGATGTTTCTCTCTCATTGATGTCAATTCCGGTCAAGGGCATGTACGTTGGTTGTGGGCACATCCCCAGTCGGGGGTGTACAGGAGGCAGCTGATCGATGTTTCTCTCTCATTGATGTCCTTCTCCCTTCCTCTCTGTAAAAAATCAATAAAACATATTGAAAAACAACAGCAACAACAATAAAAAAATGAGGCTAGATGATGCAGAACGCCTTCCCTCTGAGGATGGGTAGCAGCTGGCAGGGGAGGGTGGCAGTGCTTGTGGGGGGAGGAGCGGGGGAGAGGAGACACTGTGAGTGTGGGTGTCAATATGCTCAGAGCAGTTTTAAGTTCATGATCCATTGGGGAGGAGATCATAGAATTTATGTTGTGAGAAAGCAACTAGTACTCTCTTCTCCTCCACGTATGACTTTGAAGTGACTTAAAATGTATATGTGTGGGTATATGTATTCCATAAACATTTTATATGACAGACCTCCATTGGCCCCTGTTCATAACTCAAAAAAAAATCCCTTTATGGTTTCTTTTACAACTAGCAAAACAAGAAACAGACGTGATACGAAGCACCTAATATCACACAACAAATCACTAACAAGACAAAGAAAAATGCGAAGTTCCCTCGATTCCTAGCGAGTAAGGCAGCCATAAATGGAAATGCTTAAGGAATAGAGGTTTACTTTTCTTGGATAATAATTCAAGTTGTTTGCCTTGAGAGAAAAAAAAAAAAGGAGGGATATTTAGCCTCCAAAGATTAAACTTGAACCAGACAGGGGTGAGCAAACAGTTTGCATTCCACCCTCTCACCAATGAGCCAGAGACCCGGCTCAAGTGTCTTCCTGTGAGAAAAAGCTTTAAACGTTCAGAACAGGGACAATCTAAACCTGATGTCTCTCCCTTCCTTCCAGCTCTTCTCCTGTGCCTGTTGCAACACTTGCCTTTTCCTCCGCATCCGTGCCCAGGGGTTAGTGCATGGCTGGCACTGCGGTCTCGCTGGCCACTCCTCCCGGGATCAGGAGGTCCAAGCCAGGCAGCGCTCTGGGCCCAGCTGCTAGCCTCTCTGGACTTCCTTCTTGCTGTCAAAGTGATCATCGTGCTCCAGGCACACAGTTCAAAACCTCAGAGTGGACCTGCCAACTCGTCTTCCCTCTCAAATCCAGCTGGTTCCCAAACCTCTGGGTTCCTTTTGTTGTAATGTCTTTCCCGCCTGTGGCCCATCTCTCTTCCTCTCTTCCACCCCCAACTTCCCACCCTGCACCCTCTGGGGCGCAGTGGCTAAGAGCAGGGGCTCCAGGCTCAGAGGCCTGGATTTCCTGCCAGCTACGGGCCTGCCGGCTGGGTGACTTCTGATCTTTCTGTGTCTGAGCCGCAGGGAGCATATTTCTTTTTTTTTTATTTTTAAAAAATATATTTTATTGATTTTTTATAGAGAGGAAGGGAGAGGGATAGAGAATTAGAAACATCGATGAGAGACATCGATCAGCACCTCCTACTGGGGATGTGCCCGCAACCAAGGTACATGCCCTTGATCAGAATCAAACCTTTCGGTACGCAGACCGACGCTCTATCCACTGAGTCAAACCGGTTTTGGCTGCAATCACTTTTTATTTCTGGGTCTCCAAACTGTCCCCCAGATGCAGTTGCTGCTTGGAATAAGGGGAATGCATAAAGTTTTGCTAGGGTTTAACAAACGTGTATTAAGTTGACATTAGGTGACATACGCTGTAAAAGCTCACTCAAGATAGCACATGACTTTCTTTGCAAGTCATTGATCTCTGTAAGCTTACTTTCTCAACTAGAAGATAAATATAGTAATAGTCCTGCTTCAAGGGTTTGGGGGGATAAACTTAAGCGATATATGTAAAGAAATTACTATTAATGTGTGGCTCGTGTACGTAGCCAAGCGCTCAATAACTGTTAGTGTCTGTTATTGTTATTTTTATTACATTTGAAAGTATTCTTTCACTTATAAAATCATAAAACTTCCTAAAAACACATAATGAGAAAGAGCTTTTTCAGCATTCTTTCCCAATGTTGAGTTCTGGGCTACTGTGCCAAGATGCCACCTTAAAACCCAGGTACAGATAGATTGGACAAAAATCTTACACCTATGGATGAGGACAGTGGTGGGGGGTAAGGGTATAGGATGAGAGTGGGGAACCAGGTAGAGGGGAACGATGGGGGAGAAAAAGAGGAACATCTGTAATAAACTGAACAATAAAGATTTATTTAAAAAAACAAACAAAACAAAACAAAACAAATGCTATGGATGACGAGAAGTGTGCATCAACCCTTCCTTCTTTCCCCAACCGCCTACCGTTGGGAATGTTAATTCTTTACCACTGCTCTGTGGCTCCGCTGTTTCTGACATGTTACAGGCGGGACTCGTTTGACATTGTAAACACAGGACATGCAGCCGGTAAGCCATTTAATCAAACAATTTACATGCGACTTCCTGTGTGAGTTGCAGACCAGTGTGGCAGAGCAGGGTCTGAGGCTGGCTGGAGGGCGGAGGTGGGTTTGAAAGGCTCGCATTTTGTTTTTTATCCTGAATGTGAGGGGAGCCGCTGGAGGGATGTGTGTAGAGGAGAGGCATGATCAGATTTGCTTTTTAAAAAGGTCATTCTGGCTCCCTCACTTCCCTCAGGCAAGGAACAGCCTCTCCTTCCCAGACTTCGTCTCTTTTGTTTATAATTATTTCATTTTCTGTGTCTTCCTTGACTAAAGGTGAATGTAACGAAGAAGAGGAATTGCTGAAATAAGCCAGCCAGAGAAAGACAAGTATCACTTAGTTTCACATATATGGGGAATCTAATGAACAAAATAAACTGACAAATAAAATAGATCCAGAGACACAGAAGCATGGAACAGACTGATGAATCTCAGGGTTGGGGAAGGGGGAGAGATGAGTCAAAGAACTTAGAAGCATATATGTACAACCCATGGACACAGACAACAGTACAGTGAAGGTCTAGAGAGGGGGCAGGAGCAGGGTAATCAGTGAGAGAAAAGAAGACCATCAGTAACACTTTCAATAATAAAAATACTGTATTTTCTGGCATATAAGACTAACCCCCAACTTTTCCAGTTAAGATATAGAGTTTGGGATATACTCGCTGTATAAGACTACCCTTCTTCCAATGGACACCAAATAAAAATTTAAAAAACATCAGATTTGATTACAATATGGTAATTTTAACTCAAATGCTTATGACATAGCAGGAAAACTGTCACTTATAAATATAAGGCTGTTTGTCATCAAACATGTAAACATAAGACACCCGGTGTATAAGATGAGCCCTGACTTTTGAGAAGATTTTCCTGGGTTAAAAAGTTGTCTTATATGCGGTAATTTTTTTTTTAAAGGAGTTGCCTTATTTGCCTTTATAACCCCTGTATTACAAGGTGCCTTGTAAATACTATCTAGTCAACACTCTTTGTTTTCATGTATGACAGAATGGCTACATGGCTGAAAAGACAAGGGAAGGCCAAACACACATGTGATATGATAAGTCCGAGTAAACATTGATGCTATAATGGATTAGTACATAGACAGAACCAAAGGAAACTGTAACCACTGTCAATCTTCCCAATAGGATAAGGGATAGAAACCCAAGTACAGACACGTGTCCTCTGAGGAGGCCCTTTTCAGACAGTGTGGGTCTCTCAGCAGTGCGTTAGTTCACGGTAGTTTTGTCCTAGATCATTGTGATTTGAGCAAAGACATATCTCGGTCACTGTTTTGGGGGAGTCTTTACCAGAAAATGACACTAATTGAGAAGGGGAGAGCTCTTAGGTGGGAGTTCTATGACAAGGATCTGTTCAGCACCCACACATTACCCTGTCCAGTGTGGCCAACTTGTACCAGCCAGGATCCTTACAGGTCTTCTGCTTTCAGGCCAGAATGATGGGAGCAAGATGGAAGGATAGCATCACCTTGTATTTTCACAGTAACACAATTTTCACGTTTCTCAAAATGTTCCACAGATGTTCAAAGCCACGGGGAATGTGTAGCACTGAGAAATTAGGGACTCAGAAATCCTGAAGCTAAATAAGCTAATTCCAAACTTAATTTTTGTTAAATCAGAGAACGTATGCAAAAGATGCTTCCCACCTTTCTGCTATAAATGTAATGCTTAGAGGGTGGGGGGAATGTATAACCCAAAGTTTCGGTGGGATAGAGAAATGTGGTCAAGCCCACAGGACCGCCGAGAAAGAAATGTGGAGGCAAAGATTAGACTACCTTTCCCAGCGGGCTGTGGATGCATCAGGTGGGTGGGCTGTCTGGGGTTGGACTTTGGGAAGACTTTGGGGGAGCAAGGATTTAGCCAGGAAAATGGGAAGCATCAAAGTGAGAGTGAACGGGAATGAAGCCCAAGGGGCCCGAATACAGAAAAGGTCCTTCCAATGCGATGTTTATTGAATTCTTTATCCATGGAGTCTAAGAGAACTCTACTTACCCCAAATATTTCCCCAAATCTTCAGTAAAATATATATTGCTTAAGGATGCCTCTGAAGGGAGTCAGTTCTTAGGCATGAACTTGGGGAAGTGCCAAATCCAGCTTCAAGGGTAGGTGTGGGCAAGAGCTGGGCTCTCCAGAATCCAGCACATAGAGCGGCACAAATCCAACATCCAATGCCCCGAGAGGCACGATCCTTTCTGAAACTCATTAGGCAACAACAGCAACAACAATGAAACCCCAAAAACAAAAAGTAGGGTTCCCCGCTACCACAAGAGTTTTATCTAAAAAAAAAAAAAACCCACAAAAAATAAAAATAAACAACCAAAACCCCAACAATGTCTAAAAAATGCAGAATCCTAACTGGTGATAAATTCTCAGCTTGTACTTCCACAAGAAATTATTTCGAGGCCCCTGCTCATTGAACCAGGCTGGACAGAATCCATACAAGCTGAGTCTTACATCTTGTGAACTGTTTGTGGAAACACGATTAGAATCCAGAGAAAAAGACATATATTTCACTTGCAATCTCTGGCTGGCTGACTGCCTTTTCCTGTTTCATTCTTTTATAACCAGCCCCATTGACAGCTGCTTCCTTTGGTTCTCCTAAAGGAATGTAGGCTTTGAGGAATAAAGGGGGTAGGGAGGATGAGAAGAAACATGCAGAAAACCCATTTTGTGTAAGTTTCCAGGAAGAGATGGGGATTGGAGGGCTTCATTTTACCCAGTCTCCCAAACCCCTCTGTACCCATCACTTACCCTTCCCTGATGAATCAGATTTTTCCTGTTGTTTTTCTTTTTTCTTTCTTTCTTTTTTAAAATATATTTTATTGATTTTTTACAGAGAGAAAGGGAGAGAGACAGAAAGTCAGAAACATCAATGAGAAAGAGACTTCGATCAGCTGCCTCCTGCACGCCCCACAGTGGAGATGTGCCCGAAAGCAAGGTACATGCCCCCAACCGGAATCGAACCTGAGACCTTTCAGTCCGCAAGCCGACACTCTATCCCCTAGCCAAACCGGTCTCGGCATGTTGTTTTTCTTTTAAATAAATGTTAAGTTGATGTATAATGGTCAATGAATGACACATACCACTAGTCCAGTGGTCAGCAAACTCATTCGTCAACAGAGAAAATATCAACAGGACAACGATGGAAATTTCTTTTGAGAGCCAATTTTTTTAAACTTAAATTTCTAACGCTACTTCTTCAAAAGAGACTCACCTAGGCCATGATATTTTGTGGAAGAGCCACACTCAAGGAACCAAAGAGCCGCATGTGGCTCACGAGCCTCAGTCTGCTGACCATGACACTAGTTTAAAATTCTGTAAATTTTTACGACAATGATGCTCATGCATTCACACTAAGAGCAAGAACAGAGCCCGGGCAGCACTCCGAAGTCCCTTTCATACCTCTCCTGGTCATGACGAACATCCTTCCTTGAAAGGAGCTTACCTTACTTCCAATATCATAGATCGGTTTTTTCTTTTTTAATATTTTACATGAAATGGAATTATATTAGTCTGAGCGGCCATAACAGGCTATCACAGACAAGGCAGCTTAAATCACAAAAATCTATTTTCCCACAGTTCTGAGGCTGAAAGTCCAAAGCCAAGGTGTAGGGTGTAGGCAGAGGTGGTTTTGGTGAGGACTCTCTTTCTGCCTTGGAGATGGCTGCCTTCTTGCTGTGTCCTCGCATGGCCTCTCCATTATGCACACACTCTCATGGTGTCTCTTCCCACTCTTTTTTTTAAAAATATATTTTATTGATTTTTTACAGAGAGGAAGGGAGAGAGATAGAAAGTCAGAAACATTGACGAGAGAGAGACATCGATCAGCCACCTCCTGCATGCCCCACAGTGGAGATGTGCCTGCAAGCAAGGTACATGCCCTCAACCTGAATCGAACCTGGGACCTTTCAGTCGCAAGCCGACTCTCTATCCACTGAGCCAAATCAGTCTCGGCTCTTCTCCCTCTTTTAATGATAGTCACCCTAATGGGTTAGGGCCCTACCCTATGACCTAATTTAAGCTTAATTACTTCCCTAAAGACCCCATCTCCAAATATTTGTTGTAGGGCTTTAATATATAAATTGGTGGTGGTGGAGGGGTGAGTGGTTGAATCATTTAGTCCACAACATAGGGTATTTTATGTCTAAATTTTTGCTCAACATAACTGAGATTCATTTGTGTTGCTTTTGTGTACCATTCACTCATTTCTTTCCAATGCTGTAGTAGTCCATTGCATGGGTGAAAGATATTAGTCATTCTATTGTTCATGGAAATTTTCATTTATTCCACTAGAGGCCTGGTGCATGAAATTTGTGCACTGGGGAGGGGTCCCTCAGCCCAGCCTGCACCCTCTGACATACTGGGAGCCTTCAGGGGGTGTCCTACTGATGGTTTAGGCCCGCTCCCTGTTGGGAGCAGACCTAAGCCCCAGTCTTGCCTACCTTTGTGGGAAGTGACAGGGCTGATCAGGGGGAGGCACCAGCCCCATCACCCTGCTGCTGTAGCCACTGTCAGTCACCACAGCCACCAAGCTATTTTTATCAACACAGACTCCAGTTCCTTCACCATGAAAAAATGACAACTTTCTTTAAGCATTTTCAACATGTGTCTTTCATAGACTATGACATTTCTTTCTTTCTTTTTCTTTTTATCCTCACCAGAGGATATGTTTCCATTGATTTTTTTCCCCTTCCCTCCAATCCCAGACCCCTGCCCAAGCCTAAAGCTATAATGGATTACTACATAGACAGAACCAAAGAAAACTGTAACCACTGTCAATCTTCCCAATAGGATAAGGGACAGAAACCCAAGTACAGACATGTCACCTCTGAGGAGGCCGTTTTCAGACAGTGTGGGTCTCTCAGCAGTGCTTTAGCCCACGGTAGTTTGGTCCCAGGTCACTGTGATTTGGGAAGGGGGACCCCCTGGTTTTAGATCACTTGTCCTGGCTTTGTTGTCTGCCTGGGAATTGAATGCTGCACATCATGTCTGAAAACGTGAGAGATCATTAGAGAGGTTCTGGATAACTTTATCGGTCTTCAGAGAGGATTTGCCTATGTTTTTTGAAGAACGTTGGATTAGTGCAGATCACTTCATGTATCCCAAATTGAGCTAACAAGGTGCCGGGTTTCAGCCTTCCTGACGGCCCTTCAGTTTCTTCTGCTGCTTGGGTTTTGTGCTCAGAAGTCCCAAGTACAAATGTCCCAAGAGCTTCTCCTCCTTGGCAGACCTTGATCTTCATCCCTCCCCCGTCGCCCCCCCCCCCCACACACACACACTTATCCCTTGAGGCTCCCTAAAACTCTGATCATCTTGTCTGACTCTTCATTCAATTATAAATTGTCAAATACATGTCAAAGAACTAAAGGGAACTTCTTACAATGACTCAGGTGTTTCTCATGGAACGTACAAGGTAACTGAATTGATGCAGATGGACAAAATACAGCCGTGGCTAGGTATGCCACCTGCAGCAGAGAGTGGGAGAAGAATGCAACATATAGCATTTCCCAGGTCGATAACTGTGGGAAACCAATCATTGTCTCACTAATAGAAAGCGTGGACAAGGAACCCGGAAGGCTGGTCAACCTTGAAGCTCTGAAAGGTCAGAGCCAGCCACCCCCTATCTAATTGAGACAACGAACTTCCCCATCAAATCATCATGTAAATCCTTACTGATAAGATAATCTACTTGTTACTGGAATTGCCTGCTTTAGGGCAAAGGGTGTATCCCAAATCTGAATAAAAGGGATGGCAAGGCCAAAGGAAGGCGGTAGTCTTCTAGAGGAAGGCTCCCGCCTGGCCTCCCAAATATCGTCAAATTAATACTTTTCTAGTCTCTCTTTTCATTTTCGTGTGGCCTCTTCCAGAACCCGAACCCTGAACTGGGAACCCTGAATCACGCGGGACGTGAAAGGGGCTCCCACAGATAACTGGGGAGATACTCTTTCAAATTGTAAAATAGAGTAAGCACATTTTTTTTATGAATGAAAACTGCTCTTGACTCTTTGATGTTCAGAACACATGATGTTTACTATCTTTTGCAGCCTGTCTGCTCAGGGGCCCTGCTGGCTCAGCCACTGACTCATGGGCTGTCCTCAGCCACATCATTGAAGATCCCTGGTCTCATTTGAAACCAGCCAAGAAATTGGGCCCAAACTCCAGGCTGGAGACCTTTGAAGATCACGTTAAAGCCACACGAATGCAATTTCTGTTACTTTGGGAGTGTTTTATGCTCTATTTCAACATGTCGCTCTTTAATCTTCCTAATGCTCATCGTTCATTAAAGGATGAATAACGTTGCTATAAGCTCGATTCAATCAGCTGGACCGAATGTGTGAGATGAAAGCCGTGTGATGTTGAAAGGGTGGCGGATCAGATAGCATTTTCCAGGACACAAAACCAGGGATTAATGGAGGCAGAGTTTTGCCTCGTGGCCACTTTCCTGTCACAGTCAGTGTGGGAAAGATCAATGCGGTCTGAAATTGTGTTCGTGTTATACAATCAATTAACACATCCTAATACGGAGAAAGTGCACTGAGAAGGCAGTCATGCCCCTGGGCATCTGATTGGGTGACCAGGCTGCAAGACTCCCCAAACACTGCCCATAAAATAGCCTACAAACTCGCTCAGGCCTCTATTATCTACAGTGGTACCTCGAGATATGAGTTTAATTCATTCCGTAAC
Source organism: Lasiurus cinereus (assembly GCA_011751065.1). NCBI lineage: Eukaryota > Metazoa > Chordata > Mammalia > Chiroptera > Vespertilionidae > Lasiurus > Lasiurus cinereus. Next base: position 74,354,425 of record JAAGEH010002531.1, read on the forward strand.
CTTGAAGTGTGGGAAACTATGAGACGCTCGAGTCTTGGTAAACTGGTGGGTCGTGTGCAGCCGGCCGATCCCGGCGATGACTCCTATCTCAAATGTTGCTCGTATTTCAAAGCAAAAATCGCTCACTCGATGGCTCGTATCTCAAAAATCTCGTATGTTAGGGCACTCGTATCTCGAGGTACCACTGTATATCCAATGTTTAAGGAGCTTGATTTGTGTTATGCTCCCAGTGCATTAATTTTACCCAAACCTTAAAAGTTTCTATGGTAAAAATCTTTTTGTTGTTGTTGTTAGAATTAAGAGTTAGGATTTTGGCCCAAACCGGTTTGACTCAGTGGATAGAGTGTCCGCCTGCGGACTGAAAGGTCCCAGGTTCGATTCCAGTCAAGGATATGTATCTTGGTTTTGGGCACATCCCCAATTGGAGGCGTGCAGGAGGCAGCTGATCAATGTTTCTAACTCTCTATCCCTCTCCTTTCCTCTCTGTAAAAAAAATCAATAAAATATATTTTTTTTAAAAGAGAGGATTTTGGAGCTAACATTACAGTTATTTGTTGACTTGCTTGCCTTGCCTTCCCTCTGGATTGTAAACTGTCTGTGGTCAGTCACCATGGTTTATCCTTTCTCTACACCCTGAAGAACCCTGATGGAATCTGTGGACAATGTGTTCCCAATAAGTAATGCTGACTTTAACGAGGGCCTGGAGAGCATTCAAAACTCATTTAGCCGAAACTTCTCGTTTTTTGAGATAAAAAAAAAATTTTTTGAAGCTCTGAGCAGTGGGAAATAAATTATTTATGGAAAGGCTAATTTGGGCAAACCACATAATATGCACTAATTAAAGCGAGAAAATGTTAAGAACTGAAATATAGCTTATTTCCTGTATTTTTACTTCAGCTGATTAGAAAGTAAATTGCCTTGCCCATAATTAGGTAAGGAACCTTGCTTGTGAAAAAGCACCTCATTTTGTAGGATGGCTTCTTGTTATAAATCTTGTCTGATGAATTTCCATTTCCTAAATAATTTTTCTTTTTACTAAGGAAAATTTGGTGATTTCTTCCTTCTTTAAAGTAACTATCTGCAGACGGGTTACCCTTTAAACCTTAAAGTCATACATATCCATGAAACATATGACTACCCTGACTTTGGGGATTTTTTGGGTAATTAATAGTTATAAATATTCGTGAAAAATGTTTTAATATTATACTGTAGCCGAAACTGGTTTGGCTCAGTGGATAGAGCATCAGCCTGTGGACTGAAGGGTCCCAGGTTCGACCCTGGTCAGGGGCATGTATCCTGGTTGCAGGCATATCCCCAGTAGGGGGCGTGCAGGAGGCAGCTGATGGATGTCTCTCATCGATGTTTCTAACTCTTTTTATTCCTCTCTCTTCCTCTCTGTAAAATATCAATAAAATATATTTTAAAAAATTTATACTGTAAGTTTTTAAATCAGTTTCTTAGGTGGTATTGTGATAAAATTTGTTCACTCACTTTCTTGGTTAAAGCTATATTTCCCCCGCCATTTGGGTGTTCTTTGTCAAGTAAAAGCCTAGAATAAATTAAATGAATTGTGAGCTTGGAGATAAGGCTGGCAGAGCCCTGTGCTTAGAAGGGCCATTTGTTTGCTTTAATCCTTCACTCTCACTGTCTCAAAAATTATTATTCTTTAACAAGGGCCCTGCATTTTCATTTTGCATGAGATGTCCCTAATTAAGTAGCTCGTCTAACTTAGAATTCAAAACAACATCCAACTCTTATCCTTCCTTCACGATTCTAATAAATACTAAAATATTTGCTTTGTAAAACTTTAATTAAAAATGCTTGAGAATTGGGATATTAGAGTTGAAACTATCTCTAAAGCTTTTTTAAAAAACTTTCTCTGAGTTAAATGCATTTGACTACTTTTTCATCTGTCTTAGTAGATGTAAAGGTGAGTTGTTTTGTTGACGGAGGAACTTGGGTATACTGGTTATAATTCTAGGTTTGAAGATGCATAAACCAGGAAAGCGTCTATGGAATGGTCAGTGAGCTTCTTATGTCTAGAAACTGCCGGAAACCAATAATTGTCTCACTAATAGAAAGTGGAGGAGGAACCCTGAAGGCTGATCAAACCTTGAAGCTCTGAAAGGTCAAAGCCAGCCACTCCCTAATTGAGACAATGAACTTCCCCATCAAATACTCATGTAAATCCTTACTGATAAAGGTAATCTACTTGTTACTGGAATTGCCTGCTTCAGGGCAAAGGGTGGATCCCAAACCTGAATAAAAGGGATGGCAAGGCCAAAGGAAGGTGATAGTCTTTCCACTAGAGGAAGGCTCCCGCCTGGCCCCCCAATATGGCCTAATTAATACTTTTCTAGTCTCTTTTCGTTTGTGTGCGGCCTCCTCCAGAACCCAAACCCTGGACCGGGAACCCTGAACCACGCGGGATATGGAAAGAGTTCCCACAAGAAATCAGATGTATCACATTCAGGACTGTTTCCCCAGGGTTTTGTACAGATCATGGCATATAGTAGGAAGAATTGTTTTCCTAATCGAATCTCTAGCTTTTATAGCTTTGATTTTGAGAATTCCCTTTCTCCTAGTATTAAAGGTACAAAATCAAAGTGAATTGATATTACTGGTTACCTGCGAACTTGTTAAATGAGATTTTACTGAATACCATGTCCATTGTTGGCAGATATACCAAAAAACATCCAATTTGCATATTTTTGCACAGAGATTCTTAGATGGAGGGTATAGAAATAGAGGAATGAGATTTAGAAACATGGAGTGTAGAGAAATAGGAGGAGAAAAACTGATAATGCCCAGAGAAAAATGAGCCCCTGGTACTACCTTATAAATGAAATTAGCCCAATCACAGGTGCATTAGGAGACTAAACTTTCCTCCTATTCTCTCCAGGACCCTTTGAAAGAGAGGAAGGTTATGCTTCTTGGAGTCACATGATCCTAATAGCCTGCTTCTGCTAAATCCATTGAATTTGAAAATTATCTTGCTTTTTCCTCACATATTGTCCCTTGTCCATGTTATGGCTCACCTTGTGGGGACCTACACAATGGTAATAGGTTTTAATGAAGATTTGGGATATCAGAGGGGTTATGCTTCCCACAAACACTTTGAATTTAATATTAATGTGTTTCCAGTAGTCAATGTCCTGCCATCCTAACAGTGGGAATTTCTCACTGAAAAACATTTCCCCTTGGGATCTAGTCACCAGCTATGTTCCCTCCCTCTATGACCCCTGTTCTCACACCCTATTGTTTCCAACCATTGTATGGTATTTGCCTCCAAACCATGACCACACATCTGCAGTGTCACAGATGTTGGTTTAATAAATAGAGACAGGCCTCTCCAGGAAAGGAACTGTTGAAAATGGCTGGAGAAGAACTGTGAAATACATGTTTATAATAGGTACATGGACCCTAAATAAAATGCGTGGCATGCACAATTCTTTGGCTTGCTCTCCTTTCTCAAACTTCCCTCCCCTCTTTCTTTACCCTTCCTTTTTTGTTGCATTTCTTTTCATCATGGAGGGAAAAATTGCTGTGACTAAGGGGAAAAAAAAAAAAACTTGGATGAAAAATTTTATTCTTATACTATCACATAACAAAATCATGTTTTCCAACGCATGCAGATGAGTGTTAATTAACGAACACATCATTAGTTAATTAGGAAGGGTTTTCAGAGTTAAAGACTCTGGTTTCCTCTTTTCAACTTCAATTTCATGATATCATTTGTTAGACCACTTTACTGAGGTGTTGCTGACATACAAGAAGCTGTACAGATTTAATGTATACCATATGATGAGTCAAGAGAGAAGAACAGCCCATGAAACCATTACCACAACCTATGCCGTTGAAATATGGGTCACCTCCAAAAGTTTTTCCTGCACTCTTTATTTACTATCCTCTTTGGAGGGTGAAAGGAACACTTAACATGTGACCTAATTTTTCAGAGTGCAGTTCAGTGTTGGTAACTGTATCTCTATGCTGTGCTCAGCATGTATGACTCAAACTTAGCATACTCAGACCTACCCCTTCCATTCTACTTTCTGCTGCTGTGAGTTCGACTCCTTTAGATTCACATGTAAATGGTATCCTGTGGTATTTGTCCTCTATGTCTGGCATATTTCACTTAGCACAGTGGTTCTCAACCTCCCTACTGCCGCGACCCTTTAATACCGTTCCTCATGTTGTAGTGACCCCCAACCATAAAATTATTTTCGTTGCTACTTCATAACTGTCATCTTGCTACTGTTAATGAATCGTAATGTAAATATCTGATATGCAGGATGTCTTAGATGACCCCTGTGAAAGGGTCGTTCAACCCCCAAAGGGGTCTCGACCCACAGATTGAGAACCGACGACTTAGCATAATGTCCTCAGGTTCATCCATAGTGATGCAAATGGCAAGATATTCTGCATTTATGAGAGATTTTTTATCATGACTGCATATTGAATTTTGTCAAACTCCTTTTCTCCATCCATTAAAATTCTGTTAATATGCTGTAGCATGCTTATTGATATGCCTATGTTGAAACTGCCCTTGCTTCCCAGGGGAAAATCCCATTTGATCATGTGTAGGATCCTTTTAATATGCCACTGAACTCAGCTTGCTAATATTTTGTTTAGGATTTCTGGATCTGTGTTCATTGGGGATATTGGCTTGTAATTTTCTCTTCTCATGGAGTCTTTGGCTTTGGTATGGGGTGATGCTTTGGAAGTGTTCTCTTTTCTACTTTTGGAAGAGTTTTAAAAGGATCCATAGTAATTCTTTTCTAAACGTTTGGTATAATTCACCTATAAAGCCCTCTGGTCCTGAGCTTCTCTTTGTTGGGAGGCTTTTGAGAAATGATTCTACCTTCTTATGTTAGTTTGTTCAGGCTTTCTATGTCTTCTTTGTCTGTTGAGGTATGTATATGCTTCTAGAAATTCATCTATGTTTTCTAGCTTGTCCAGTTCATTTGTTTATAATTATTCATTATAGTTCCTTATGATTTTTTTATTTCTGTGGTATTGTATAATGTGTCTTCATTCATTTCTGATTTTATTTATTTGAGTTTTTTCAGTATTTTTCTTGATTCGTTTAGCCAATGTTTTGTCAATGTTGTTTGTTTTTTTAAAAAACCAACTCTTAGTTCCATTGACTTTTTCTATTTTTTTTTGTTTGTTGTTGTTGTTGTTGTTCTCTATTTTGTTTATTATTGCCCTAATGTTTCTTTATTTCTGCTACCTTTGAGCAGGTTTTGGAGCTTCTTGGGAGGGAGAGACACACAGAAAAGGTTTGTTTGGGGTGAGTTATACACTAGGGAATTAGTGGCATCTGAATAATATATTCTTTGGAAGATGAGACAATTTGCAATTTCTGAAAACCTGACAGTCCATTTGTGCTATTGGTTCCCTAAAATAGTTTTTAAAAGGAAAACTAGCAATATTTGACCAGGTATAATCTTCTCTGAGGAAGTGCTCCACTCTAACTCCTAACCAGTGACATTTTTCTGGCTCTGCAGGTATTTGGGCAGAAGAAGAGAGAACCATAATAACACAATAAATTAATGCACTTCCAAGAGGCTCTTGTGAAATAGTAGGGTACCCTTCCAAAGCAGACAGGGCAACACACATCACTCATGTCACTGAGAGCATTTCTTTGGAAACTTTTCTGAGGCTCCAGATGGGTCCTTCATGAATTATGCCTCAAGAAATGAGAAAGCTTAATTCAGTTCTCATGGTTTCCACATGGCCAAGTGCTGCATTTTCAGATTTGGGGACAGGCTGTAAAATACGGTCATGCTCATGCTTGCATGATGACCAGTGATTAGAAGAAGGGCAAGGAAAGAACACTAAGTCTCACTTAGGAGCTTCCAAACGAACAGGTTCCACCAGAAACTGTGAGCACTATGCCTAGGGAAGAGCAAGGCCACAGGCAATAAGCACATCGGACGCTCCTGATGCTGATGATATCTGAGATACCCCACAAGAAAGGCTACCTGGTGTGAACAGTCCAGGGCATCTATTTGGCTTTTCCATTCAATTTTTTAGGTCATTTAGACCAGAATATCCATGGATGTGATCCCCACAGAGACCATTTTAACTGCTCCCATTTAATAATAATTATTATAATAATCCATTGGTTTTCTGTGGAATTTGGGATTCAGAGCAGTGTTCTCAGAGTTGGCTCAGGAATCAGTTCTATCAGCACCACCTGAGAGCTGGGTAACATGTAGACTTCTGGGGTCCATCTCAGGCTTGTGGACTCAAAAATCTCTGGAATAAGTCCATAAAAACCAATTTCTAACCATCTCTGCCCCAGATGTTTAAGAATATGCTGGAAAAGCAATGAAGGGTCAAAGCAAAGAAAACCAGTTAGAGGATTGCCTGTCCTCTCATACCAACATGCTGCCAAGTTCATGTTAAGCTGGTGTAAGAGAGATAGGCTTACTCCATCGCCTGTAGTGCAAGAATAAGGGCAGATGGTGAGAATCAGTGAGAGGCATTTTACAAGAGGACACAGTGGTCTCTCTGGGGAGTTCTGAGGGCTGTGGTCTGACCAGAAGCATAAATTCAATAATTTCAGGGCTCACTCTCAGAGTCAGAGTTTAGTCATAGGATAATGAGGTGAATATTGTGAGATATTTTCCTTGTCTTGGGCTTGAACAAGCATCTTTGGTTTGGAAAGTAAAGAACTATTCAGGCTGGTTCAAACAAAGGAAAGTGAGAAGTGGATGAAATCCATAAAAATGCCAGGGCTCAATGCTAGAGATGGAGGGTACTTTTGGATGAAAGTAAGAAAATACAGGCCTACGAACAGGAACTTCGAAGACTATCACTCTAGTGTCTGTCATTAGCAATACTCAGCTGCTCTCCACCTGTCTGGAATATTAGAGCTTTTTTTGCTTTAAAACTAGAAATCAAACTAGCTAAACCAATGGTTGGTGTGTTTCTCCAAGTTGGCCAGCCTGTGGATGAGATGGCCATCGCTGATCTAATCAGTCATAGGGGGAAAGGGCAGGGACATGGAGTGGGGGCAGCCACATGGTTCAGAATGACTGCTTAGGAACCGAGTGGTGCTAGGAGAGACAGATTTCATTAACCACAGAGGGTGAACAACAGGCAGAGCAAACGAGTTTGGGCCTTTTTCTTTTTTCATTGAGGCACTTACCTAAGCAACAGTTTGTACCTGGAAACATGATCACTGCTTGACCTCTCACCCTGGGGCACATGAGTGAGACAGAGACTCTAGCCAAGCTGGGAATTCAAGGAAAGAACTAGAACCCTGATATCTGGACAAGATGCTGTCTGTGACCAAGACTATCTTCCTAGCTAGTCACAAGCCATTGATTTGGCCTATATGTCAACAAATTTGTATACCTCAGAGTTCAATCTACACAAATAACGTGATAGGCTTTCACTTTACCTTTTATAATTAAGTAAAAGAATTAACTGTGGCATTCAGGGCAAGTGTGTGCGATTTCAGCCGATTTCAGTATCCTTCTGCCAAGTGCAACTCTGATGGCTATGAGTTCTCAGATCTTGCTAACTTGATAGTGACGACTTTATGGATGTATTTCAGGTGATCTACATCATGTTCTCTCCTTAGCTTCTGTAGCTGATTTGGGGAAGTTTGTGTGATTCTAGCAATTTCCATGTCTTAGGATGATAGATGCTTCTACCTACATAGCCTGCAATGGCTCCTTTGAGACAGAGAAGACCAGCTTTATGTAGACCTGTGGAAATGTGAAGATGCTCCAGCCACTGGTCCTAACTTTGCACTTCTTTCACTCTTAGAAGTTCTAACCCTATGTTGTCCATGTACCTTTGAGAAAATCGGTAGCTGGCTTTCTGAGGCAAATTAGAAAAATATAAGTATTTAGTTGTCTGAAATATGTCCAATAATAAAGAAAGAAGAAAATATCTCTGAAAGTGAAAAGGCAAAACACCTACAAGTGAAAACGTTGCATCATATGTCCAGGGACCAGAGTTGAGTCCCAACTCTGACACTGACTCTGTCTTACTGGACAAAGTCATCCAAAACTCCTGAAAATTTGAGGAACTGAATTGGTTTTGTACACAAAAGAGTATTCAAAAGTGAATAGAAATGCATATACATGTATACATATGTGTGTATAAAAAGTATGTGTGTATGTATTTGTATGTATATCTGTATATAGATATAAATTGTTATGTTTATAATTCACCATCAGAAAACTCAGGTTTTCCATATCATTTCTTTGAAAGCTCAGGCTCCCTCTTTGGAGGACCCATGACTATGTGCTGAGGACTCTGAATCCAAATCCACAGGAACTGTCCAGTAATTCACCCATTCAGTTCCCCCAAACTTTAAGGTACTAGATTGTGACATGATGAGGTCCTGTGGGAAGAGGAAATAAGAAATCAGCACAATACCATGTTGTTGTCATCTGTTTATTTGCTCCTTATTTTGGTCCTGGTTTTCATATTATGGAAGGGATGTTAGACAACGAGTCCCTCAGTGGAGAGAAGTGCACACTTCTCTCTCCCCAGGAATAGTGGGGACTCAGTAAGTATGTGAAAGCATGTGTACACGCATGAAGCACTTCTGAGACCAAAACACTAGCAGCTCCTGTACACTCCACGCCCTTTGAAGAGCTCCTGGTTTATTATGAAACATAAACCCAGGGCCTTGAGAATGGAATATTTCTTATTCTTCTTTTGTTTAAATATTCACTATGTTTGGGCAGTGGAGGACAACAGAGAGATGAGAAAGGAGAGGAAAAGAAAGAGAAGGGGCATCGGGAAATACATTCTGGGACGTTGTGTGTATAGTTAGAAAATACTTGGATTCCAGCTGGTGCATTAGAGCGACAAAACCGTCACCTCTCCCAACCCTTCCAGCCCCTCACCTCAAATCCAAGTCTCTGCTCTTAAGAATAAATGACAGTATGGTACTGATGGGTTAATTCTAATCCAGTTGAAATATCCATTTTGTAAAGACAATTTCAAAAGAAAAAGAAGTCGATCCAAATTCCTTATTCCCATGGCTAGTCAAAAAAAATTTTTAAGTTTAAATTATAGCGAAGGAGAGACAGTATTTAGAATTGACTTTGTCATTGTGGGAACACATGTAACCTCAGCCTCAAGGGATGCTGGGACTTCAGAGGCAAGCTGGCAAAGAAAGGAGCTTATGTTAGGACAAGCTGGCACAAGGGAACTGGGGAAATATGAGCCAGGCTACTGTGGTTGCCTTTGCAAAAATGTTTAGCTTTTAGGTTGTTTTTATTGCAACTAGCATCCCTTACGGTGACGTGGCCACAAGGAGCTTAAGGTCTGAGGCCTGCCATTTTATTTCTTTTCATTTTAGTATTTTATTTTATTGTTGTTGTCTATATGTTGTCAAATGGATGAGTTTAATGTCTAGACCTTATAGTACATTATTATACATATTTTGGAGGCAAGATGATTCCAGATCCATGGTTGGCAAACTGTGGCTCACGAGCCCCATGAGGATCTTTGGCCCCTTGAGTGTGGCTCTTCCACAACATACAATGGCCTGGGCGAGTCTTTTTTGAAGAAGTGGCATTAGAAGAAGTTTAAGTTTAAGACATTTGGCTCTCCAAAGAAATTTCAATCGTTGTCCTGTTGATATTTGGCTCTGTGGACTAATGAGTTTGCTGACGACTGTTCCAGATCATTTTATAATTGGCATGCTGTCATCTTCATTGAGGAACTCAGCAAAAGTCTGTAAAATTATGAGTTAAGTGAAATACACACTGGATTTCAAAAGCTGCCCTTAATTGCCCATGAGTCTCCCCAGAGATCTCTTTTTAATAGCACAAGAAATATCTCTTTTTGGCTTACGGACACTAATAGCTATGAAGTCCATTACAGAGTAAAATTAGCACTTAGGCAAAATTTGGTCATTTTCTAAAATCCTGGGCAGTCTCTGATGTTTCTGGATATCAAAGAAGATTCTGAAAGGTCCGCTATGCTGTTGACACCATGGACATAAGATTAGATCCTGAAATGCCGCTAGACTCGTCGCTGCTATTAACCCAGCAAGCAAATCTTTTCAAAGGTGAAAAATACAAATCTAAGAGGAACAAAATCTGACAATTTCTACAAAGAGAAAATTAAGAAAATAAATGAGACTTTCGGTTTGATCTTGATCATAACATGAAGAAGGTTGGCTCCTGAGAAAAAGTGCCTTCAATTTCTCCTCTTCAACCGCTCAGCAAACAGAAAATGTTACATCTGTGTGTGGTCAGGAATGATGGCGATTAAAAATGAACCCTAGCATTTAAAAAAGGCCTGATCAACACCTGCCTCTGAAAATTCAGGACTTCCCTATTGAAATTTTTCTCTTCAAAAGTTAATTTCAACTGAAAGTGAGATTCTTAGGGTTCCTTTGCAGAAACATTTCAATTGAAGATAGAAATTTGCGCCCAGCCAAGTGTGGCTCAGCAGTTAAGCATTCACCCAGGAAACAAGAGGTCACGGGTTCCACTCCTGATCAGGGCATATGCCCAGGTTGTGGGCTCAGCCCCCAGTAGGGGGTGTGCAAGAGGCAGCCAATGGACAATTCTCTATCATCATTGATGTTTCTCTCCCTCTCCTTTGCTCTCTGAAATCAATAATAAAAAAAAAACATATATTTTTTTAAAATAGGAATTTATGCCTTTGGCCCAATTACCCCTGATATTTCTAATAAATCCTTCAACCCATAGTAACAGGAATGACTCCTTTTACCCTGGAGCACATTGAACATAGCATCAAATCCTGATATAAACCTAATACTCTATAGTAACTCTGAAACTTTTCTGATCCTCCTCTTTGAGAGTTGGATGAAGCAAAAATAAGAATGTATATTTAGACAGTAATTTTCCCAAAGTAGAGACCATGAAACAGCTCAGAACCCAGATAAAAAATGTCTGCACTAGAGCTGTGTGCCCCTAAAATGTCTAGATGCCCAGCTATACATATTTGCTCCAGAGCTGAGTCAGCAGTGGGTCCCAACAACGAGCGGCAGAGGAGTTTTGCTGACTTATAATCTACGATGCTGTCAGAGTCTGTCCAGTTTGTTGTGCTCAAATATTACACTGTTCACTTGCCTTAACCTTTTTTGTTTGTTTGTTTGAGGAGCAATTTGACTTGTTGTTTTCGTTTTTATATCCCAGTGAACCCCAAAGGACAACATGTTACATAAGCCACATAAAACCTGGTGGTTTGGGAGGATGATGATAAATGTGTGGATCAGTGAAAAAATTCTCTCAGATGAACCTTTGTGGTCCCTGGGCCCAATTTACAACCAAATCCCAGGATGCCTCACCAGCATCCTTGACCTCTCATTTTCAAGCTTCTGTTTACATCTTTTAAGGGAAAGTGAGTCATTTAATCCTCAAGTAATTCGTGGTATTTTTGCAGAGCAAAAATATTAATATTAATAAATGAATACGTATTACTAAGAAAAATTTTATTTGCTCATTCATGTTGAGCTGAAGTCTACTCTCTGCTAATTTCCTATCATCTCCACAAGGAAATTAAAGGTGTGTATAGTTTCCAAAAATACCAGCCATGTTCTTTTGTGCTTCTCCTTAGATCTCTTATGGAATTGTTTAATTTGCATGTGACTTCTGTGCAATGACAGAAGTTATTAGAGCCATGCTAGAGATTTGATTAAAAGAGCGCCATGCAATGCACATCCCCAAGCTAAACAGTGACACATTTCAGCAATGTGCGTAGTGTTTAGGGCACAGCCTCTGTGTTACATCCCAGCTCTGCACTTACTGTGTGTGCTCTGATGAGATACTTAATCTCACCGGGCATCAGTAAAATGGAGCTATTAGAATCTATCTAACTCATAGTATTGGGAGGATCAAAGAACTATCTCCAACAGATTTAGAAAAGTGTAAAGATCTAAATCTAGAAAAAAAACAGAGGATGTGATGAGCATTGTTCAATCAACTTAATCCATGGAGGCCATGTTGATGCTACTACACCTGTAATTAACACCAAGTGTGACCAACACCAAGTGTGACCACTAGCATTTCAGCAAGCAATTGGTGCCCTTCATCACTCCAAACGTTTGGGAAGATTTTCTTTCAGGGGCAGAGTAGAATGGTGGGGAGATTACTAAATGGTGTATTTTCTCTCTCTGATTGGCTTGTTTCGCTTAGCATAATGCTCTCAAGATCCATCCATGCTGTTGCAAAGGGTACAAGTTCCTTTTGTACAGCTGGGTAGTATTCCATTGTGTAAATGTACCATAATCATCCACTCATCTAATCATGGTCACGTGGACTGTTTCCAGATCTTGGTTGTTGTAAATAATGTTGCTGTAATACCATATGATCTCACTAGTATGTGGAATCTAATGAACAAAATAAAGTGAAGAACAAAATTAAACCAGAAGCAGGGGAGCAGCCAGTGCCTGAGGGGTAGAGGGTGGGCGTGACTGGACAAAGAAGATGGAGAACATACATAAAGAACATACATGTATTACTGTACTGATGTGGGCAATAGTGTGGTGAAGGCCAAGAGTGGAGAAGGTGGAGGTGGATGAAGGTAGGCAAGAGGAGGGGAGAGTAAAAAGGGACACCTGCAATTATGTCAACATTAATTTTTTTTAAAAAAATATCTGCTATAAAGTCAGAGACAGGGGGAAAGGTCTATTTTCTAAAGGGTAAACTTTAAAAAATAACATTCCTTACCCTCATTTTTTTTTTTCTTAACCTGATTCTCAAAATTCAAATCAAGAAAATAAATATAATTTCTGTGCACATAATATATGCAAATATACCATTAAAAGGCAACATTTGTGGAAACAGAGATTTGTCTGCTTCTGTACATCTTCCCCACACTGTACCTCTTTCTTTCTAGATTGGAGAGATTTTGAGCTCAAAGGGTCTTAGCCATCATTTCACCCAACCACTACATTAAACCAGTGAGGAAACAGGCTCAGCCAAGTTAAGCAACTTGCTCCAAGTCATATAGTTCCTACAGGAGTTGCTTCTAAACCTCAGGACTTTTGACTCCCAGACCAGACTTTACCTTGCACCAGGTACTGGAATGTCTGTGCCTTTATTTTCTCTCCGCAGATTTGTTTCCTGATATAGTGCAATGCTTTGTGCAGAAGTCTTTTCAGGACATAACTGTTGCAGACATTTGAATAGGCTGTAGTCTGACATTTTCCTGTTGTGTCTATGTACTATAGTGCTGCCCCTGGCTAGCCTATTTATTTATTTTTAGATATTTTTTAAAATAAATCTTTATTGTTCAGATTACAATTGTTCCTCTTTTTTCCCCCCATAGCTCCCTCCCACCCCATTCCCACTCCACTCTCTGCCCTTACCCTCCCCGCCTCAATGTCCTCATCCACAGGTGTACCATTTTTGTCCAGTCTCTCCCTGCACCCCCTTCACTCCTTTCCCTGGAGAATTGTCAGTCCACTCCCTTTCTATGCCCCTGATTCTATTATATTCATCAGTTTATTCTGTTCATCAGATTTTTTTTCACTTGATTTTTTAGATTCATTTGTTGATAGACATGTATTTGTTGTTCATAATTTTCATCTTTACCTTTTTCTTCTTCTTCCTCTTCTTAAAGAATACCTTTCAACATTTCATATAATACTGGTTTGGTGGTGATGAACTCCTTTAGCTTTTTCTTATCTGTGAAGCTCTTTATCTGACCTTCAATTCTGAATGATAGCTTTGCTGGGTAGAGCAATCTTGGTTGTACGTTCTTGCTATTCATCACTTTGAATATTTCTTGCCACTCCTGTCTGGCCTGCATATTTTCTGTTGAGAAATCAGCTGACAGTTAGTTGTATGGGTGCTCCCTTGTAGGGAACTAACTGTTTTTCTCTTGCTGCTTTTATATTCTCTCCTTGCCTTTTGCTCTTGGCATTTTAATTATGATGTGTCTTGGTGTGGTCCTCTTTGGATTTCTTTTGTTTGGGGTTCTATGTGGTTCCTGGACTTGTAAATCTATTTCTTTCACCAGGTGGGGAAGTTTTCAGTCATTATTTCTTCAAATAGGTTTTTAGTATCTTGCTCTCTCTCTTCTTCTGGCACCCCCATAATTCTGATGTTGGTACACTTGAAGTTGTCCCAGAGGCTCCTTTCACTATCTTCATATTTTTAAATTCTTTTTTCTTTTCCAGTTGTTTTTTTTTTACTTCTTTGTATTTAAAATCTTTGACTTGATTTTTGTGATCCTCTAGTCTGCTCTTGGATCTCTGTATATTATTTTTTATTTCAGTTAGTGTATGTTGGTCCTTTTTCATATCCTGAAGAGTCTCGCTAAATTTACTGACCTTTTCTAGAAAATTCTTGAAAAACCTTATAACTGAAGTTTTGAACTCTATATTCAGTTGTTTACTTTCTTCCATTTCTTTCAACTGTGACCTGTTTCTTTGTCTCTGCATTTTGTCTGCTTCCCTGAGTTGATAGAGTGGCTTTGTGTGCTAGGTGTCCTATAGGGTCCAGTGGCTCAACCTCCTCTGTTACCTGAGGTGGACACTCTTGTTGCACCCCTTTGTGGGCTGTGTACACAGTCTTATTATAGTTAAGCCTTGATTGTTGTTGCTATCACTGGGAGGAATTGACCTCCAGGCCGATTGGCTGTGAGGATCAGCTGTGTCTATGCTGGGAGAACTTCTGTGCTGGAGACACCCTTATGGGACAAGACTTGCAAAAGCCTTGCTCAGCTTGGATGGGGTAGAGTTTCAGGGTAGAGCAGACATCAGTGGCTTCCCTTAATCCTTGCCCTAAGAGGTCCCTGGGTCTCAGCATCCTGTAGTAATCACTGCAAGCATCTCTGAGAGAAAGCCACCCTTGAGTTTCACCAGCTGCCAGACAGTCCAGTTTCTTCCTGAATGAGTCTGGGTCTCCAGAGTCTCACCTGGAACTGGAGTTCAGAGCAGTCAGGAGCTTTTGCCTCCTTCCCACTTGAGAAAGCCAACAAGGTACTCAGTTGCCAGTCCTCTCTATGCGAACACCTCAGTACCTCTGCCTTTCACAGCTCCTCTTGAGTCTCAATGTGCTTTTCTCCTTCCTTCTAGTTGTAGAATTTCCTCTCGCCAGCTTTCCTGTGGTTCTGGATGATGTCCGTTTTGTCTTTTAGTTGTAGTTTTGAAATTGTTGTACAAGGCAGTAGTTTAGGTGTTCACCTATGCCGCCATCTTGGTTTCTCCACCTGCCTAGCCTCTTTAATTGAATTTTGAGCTCTTGGCTGATATCATTCATCCTCCTTGCTTCCTTTGTCCAAGGAAACATATTCTTTAAATCAATTTCTAGTATTTTTTTCTCTCTGAGAATATTGAGTAGATGAGAGGAGCCCTGTGTAGGTCAAGGTTCTGGTTTGCAAACAATAAGGTCCACTCCACCTGATTCACACAGTTGTAAGCAATTCTTCGAAG
Source organism: Lasiurus cinereus (assembly GCA_011751065.1). Lineage (NCBI taxonomy): Eukaryota > Metazoa > Chordata > Mammalia > Chiroptera > Vespertilionidae > Lasiurus > Lasiurus cinereus. The sequence goes on from JAAGEH010002531.1 coordinate 74,369,819, forward strand.
AACATTAGCTCATTATTCTCCAGGAAGACTAGAGAACGAGGTTTGTCTGTTACACAACTGGGGACAGTGAAGCCAGAAAAAACCCCGCCTCTTAGACAAGAAGCTCTTCCAGTTGAAGTCATGCTGCCACTGCCTGCCAACTGCCAAAACCTCCATTCACCAGGCTCTGCTATATGGGGGGAAAGAGGCCCCCATTTCCTTACAACCCCTAGAACCACTTTCCTGGTGGAAAAAGGACTCCCTTTTGTGTCCCTGGAGCTTCCAAGCAGCTTACTCTCATTTTCAAGAGGTTTCCATGACAACATCCACACCTCTGCAAAGAGCCATGACTCTTCAAAGTGCAAACTAATGGTGCCTCAGAGACTGGTTTTCTGGGCCCTGAAGCCTCATCATGAGTTTCTCTTGATTCAGTGAGACTGCTTTTCTGTGGCCTGGGTCACAAAGGGGGCCTCCCATGGGCAACCCTCAAGTGTCTATCAGTCCTATCACTTTCAGTCCCATCACTTTCTCAAAGGTGCCCTTTCTGGTGCCCTGTTTGGGCCTCTGTCAAGACAGGCTTCAGTTTCACAACTGAACACATTCACTAGCAGGGGCGTTGTGTTTGCCTAAGACTTCAATTAATTTTTCTAATGATAATGTTTAGTTAAATTTGTATTTGGGGGGTGGGTTTTTAACCTGGGATGTATTTTCTAAATTGAAGGAATAAACATATTTCATAATTATCACTGTTTATTGTTTTCCAACTTTGATGTTTCTATCATTCATGGTAGGAGAAAGAGAGTAGAAAAGGTAATAGTTGAACACCTTTTTCTGAAGTCAATGAAGAATTCCTGGTCACAAAGTTAGGAGATTCTTCAGAGATGTTAATGTCATCAAAGCACAGCACTGCCCAATTAGTGAGGCTTTGGAATAATATACATGCATGTGCTTTTTCCGGTCTGGATTTTATTCCAATACCATATACATGATACTCAGCAAAGAATGAGGTAGATCTGAATGCATTGCAGGTGGAAAAAGAGTTGAATTACTGTACTGAAAAGTTGAAGAGCATTTAAATAGGTTTATTCAAAAATGAAAAAGACAGGAAACAAAATATACATACGGAGTAAAATCCCAGGGCTGACTTTATGGAGAATTTCTGCTGTGAACCAAATGCCTATTTGCAAAAAGATCTGTCATCACCCAAGCACAAGTTTTATACCTGTTGTCTCCATTCAGCCACTTTCTGGCATATTGAATTTTCAAAGTTTGACCCAAATTCTAAAAGAATGTTTCAAATTGGAGAACTCACTTCCCTGGAAGATCACTTGGTCTTTTTTAACTTGGAAATTTCCCATGCCTCTGGGAACACAAGATGAACTTGCACTTTTCAAAAAAGAATAATAACTGTTCTGCTCACTAATCCAGTTTGTGAGAACTCATTCCATTGAAGTGAGAATTTGGAAGCCTTGTTATCAACGGAATTATGTCAGAACAAAAGAGGAAATGCCTGCACATAATAGGGATCTAATATGCTCACAGAGTCTAGACTATAGTGAGAGAAAACGACTGGATATAAACACTCAGGTAAGACCCACTCCATCTGAAGTTCTGGTATATTTCCTCATAGAGGAAAAGAGTGGATAGCAACAGTTGGTGAAGTAAATTCACTGATGAACAGAGAATTTATTTAATATCCATATATAGGGTTTGGCACCAATTTTTTACAAAAAAGATGTCATCTCACAGCCCAAGGGTTTGCAAATGGAAATTGATTAATATTGATCCAGAGAAATATATGAAAGGACATTTATACAGACTGAATATGACAGTTGTTAAACAACTAGAGGCCCAATGCACAAAATTCATGCATGGAGGTCAGGTTGTCCCTCAGCCCAGCCTACACCCTTTCCAATCTGGGACTGCTGGCTCCTAATCACTTGCCTGCTTACCTGCCTGCCTGATTGTCCCTAACTGCTTCTGCCTGTCAGCCTGATTGCCCCCAAACCATTCTCCTGCCAGCCTCATTGCTGCCTAATTGCTCCACTGCCATTCCAATCACCCCCAACTGCCCTCCCCTGCCAGCCTGATAGCCAACTGCCCTCCTCTGCAGGCCCCCAACTGCCCTTCCTTGCTGGCCTAGTTGCCCCAATTATCCTCTACTGCTGGCCTGGTCACCAATTGCCCTCCCCTGTCAGTCGTCTTGTGGTGGCCATCTTGTAATGACGTGGGGGCAGCCATCTTGTGATGATGTGAGGGCATTGCACCACCTAGGCTTTTATTAGTATGGATGTGCTTCTATTCTGTGAGGTCATCAGTGGGAGTCTGGAGGTGGATGGCAGTTGTTGGTTTAAGTAGTAGTGGAAGCCTTACAGAAGGTGAAGTGTTCTCCCTGCTTGTTATTTGTGAGAGGCTTAGATTTAAAGAAAACCTTGAATGACTAGTCAGGGGTGGAAAGCTATTCCACGTCTAGTAGAGAAACAGAGAGTTGGCTCAGAAAGACTTACAGCAAAAAAATGCATGCATTAGCTTTATTGCAGTAACAAACAATCTTAACAATTCAGTGGCTCACACCACAAACATTTTTTCTTGTTCTCCTTGAATATGGGCAATAGGTCAAATAGACCAGGCTAGGCTTGGCTTAACTTAGCTTCATTCTGAAACCCAGGCTAATGGAGTAACCACTGTCCAGGACATGTACTCATGGGGGAGGGAAAGGAGTGGAGGCTGTAGAAGAGGGTGAGCAGAAGCATGTGATGCCTCCAAAGCCTCTGATCAGAACCCACACAATGACATTTCTACTCACTTACTATTGGTCAGAACCAGTCACATGTACAAGCCCAAAGTCAATGGTCAAGGATGCATATTCCTCCAATGGGAAGGCACTGAAAAAGGTGTGGATGAATATTTTATCACAGGGAGGGAGAGAATAGTTAGGAACAAAATCTAATCTACCACACTGTGTCAAGGAGGATTGCTCTAATGGACTTGATGAGAGACAAGAGAATAGTAATCAAAAGTAGGTTATCCAGGGATCTGGAAATTTAGGAGAAATTTGTCCTGATTTGGAGAATAATCAAGCAGGGTCAACCAGATAGAATCATAGACGTTAAGCAGGTAATTTGTCTTAAATCTCTTCTTTCTGTATCCTTTCATCACACCACCTTAAGACTTGCATTCACTTTATGGGCTCCCAGCTCATAGCATCAAGTCCTACTCAGGCCCAGGATCCATCTAAGTGGGTTCATTCATTGTGAGTGCTCTTCAAACCGTGCATTTTGATGCTATTTGCAACTGACCATATACATATAGTCACACTGAGAATACTGATCATTTAATATAATTGTAACTCTTTCTTGAGCATTTCCTCCCATTTTTAATGAAATAGGAGCTTCCAAACAAAAGTTCTCAGGACCTGTCTCAACTTCTGAAAGGTCCAGCCCAAGAATGTACCTGATCAGCCGCACCTAGTAGAAAATATTTTCCTCAGTGAACTTCTACAGGAATGTCCAATAGACAGAAATGGTGCATCTTGGTTCAGGCAGCCCAAGGGGAAGTCCAGAGTGTTCCCACCTCCATTCTTTCCAGCGGCACCTGGGGGACTGCTGAGAGCCTATCACCATGGGAACACTGAGGATCTGACAAGGCCTGTGAGGCCGCATCTTTTGGAACTTTCAAACTGTCCCCAGTCTGTCAGGAAAGGGACAGAGCTCAGTCCTGGGGCAGAGGGCTCACGGGAAAGTCAGGGAAGTACTGAGGGAAGGATGCACCTCTGCCATCCCAGAAAGCGTGGCTCTCAGGAGGCTGCCACTCACAAGGTCAAGTGTAGTGCACAGTGCCAGAAGAGGGAGTGAAGAAATCCTCTTCCAAGTAAGACAGAAATATCTGTGCTTGAGTCCCAGGCAAAGGAGGAAACCAGAGCAGGGTGGCTAGTCTAACCAGCATGGGGCGGAAAGGGCAAGGCTCTCTGGCTTGTTCTCCACATTTTGGTGGAACACCTATGGTCCTGCTTGAACAGGAGCCCACCGATCCAGCTCTATGGCTCAGCTAGCTCTCCACAGACCAGGAGAGCGAGACCTTCAAATAAAGGAGGGAGCATTCCGACCAATGGATTTTACTTAAAGTATAATCCTGCCTGTTGTAAATATCTCACTTCTATTCTAGTATAAGAAAAGAAAGAAATATCAACTTCTTAGTACCAGTAAGGTATCCCATCAGTACCTGCTACCAAACATAATTTACTCAACTTACTTTATTTTCATCCTCTCTTAAGAATGGCTAGATTCATTTACTACAATTTATTGAGCACTAGAATGAAGGTGATTCGATGAAGTTAGCTAATAATTCTCAAGCACTTATATGTGTAGTATCTTTTATATATTATCTCATTTAATACTCATAATAACCTTGTGAGACAGGGATTATGATTGTCTCTACTTACAGATGAAGAAAGTGGCTAAAGAGGTTAAAAGATGTCTCCATGATTTTACCACCAAGGGGTGGAGTATGGATTTGAATTATACCACTCCATGTAAACCTTGCAGGAATGCTATGAGACACGTGTCATTATTATGTTTACAGATAAGGAAGCTGAGACTAAGAATTCAGCCAAGATCCTGAGGCTAGTGAATGGAAGAATAGAACGGAGTACACAATGCCTAACCTCAGAAACAATGTTCCAGGTTAACTATCAGTGTATATAAACAATTTTATAAGGTAGAAGGGCAATCTTCCCTGGATTACATCTCTGCTCTGCAACATAGGAGCTGGGCAATATTTAGCACCAATTTCCTCATCTGTGAAGTGAAGAAAATGATATGCATATCATACTTCAGGTTATTGTGACAATTCATTTAAATAAGGACATAAACTCTTGCCACAAACCAAGCTCTTTATAAATGTTCGTTGTTCTCTCTTCCTAACATTATTTTTCCCACACTGTCCCCTACCCCGTGTCTTATTGTTACTCTTACAATGTGACTTTTGACACCTCTGCATTGAGCTCTAACTTGCTTCCTTGAGTCCTTCTCCAAGCCATGGCACAGCAGTTTGGAGAACTCTGATTTTTACAAGGGCCACATATTTATTTTTTCCAATATTCAAAAACATATGTGGATACAACAGAACAATTACTTCCAGCACTAATAATGTGACCACATAGGAAACCACACCTGAGGTACCATTGGATTGGAATGGAATTTATCAGAATCAGAATTCCTATCAAATGAAATAAAAGCCAGTTAGACATTTTCCTAGTCTGTATTGTACTCTGACACATTGCCCAGTTATGCCAAGTTGTGTAGATGCGATTTACTTGAATGTTTATCTCAGATGCAATTTGACCTTTAGCAGTCTCCTTCTCAAATAAGGAAAAGAAAACAAGCACACGCACACACACACAATTATAAAGTCAACTAACTTCCCAGATTCTTCTGGGAGCTTATAAACAAGAGTGAGGAATGGCCCATGAGTCACTGCAGAGGTCATTGTGGCTGGTCCAGGACCATATAATTATTGTTAAAGAGAAATGGTTTTAAGACATGAAACTATGAGAAATAATTATTAACTGTGGTATTAGGGACATCTCTGAAGTTTCCAGCTTGATTTAGGGATCCATTATTATCAACATACAAGGCATTAATTTCCTGGACTAAGGATTATTGATATTCATAAAGAACGCAAGTCAACAAAAGCACTGGGGAATCATTGGCTCAATAAAATTATGGGCAGATCTGTGGGGCTTAATGAATAAAAGCAGACACTCACTAAACTTTTGAACACCTATTCCATACAAGAACTGTACTGAATTCTAGGGATACAAAGCCAAACAAAGCATTATCTTCCCCCAAGAAACTTAAGTCTAGTGGGCACACAAATGCAGAAAATGATGACTACAAGATGTGAGGTACTCACAATGCGCACCCAAACACATATGCCACAGCACAGCAGAGTTGAAATACAAAATAGATGACAAACCTACTAGCAGAGAAGTAGCAGAACCACGTGATCCTTTAGGTTCTCCTTCTGTCCCACTGAGTTGTGTGCCGAGGCCAGCCACAGCGGAATAGGACAGACCTTGGGACTCTTCATATTCATGAAGGGAGGGGACCTGTAGTTGACTCCATGGCAGTGGACTGTTGTATGAGGAAATGGCCTTGTCATTAAGAAGGAGCCTATGGAGATGGGTCACCAAATCAGCCTGCTCTTCAGGTGAGTTGCTCAGATTTGCCGACTCGGCAACTTCCCATGCTACAAAGGGAAGGATATTAACCCCAAGGACAGCTGACCTTATTGCTCTGGATGCCAGAGGAAGGCATGAAGGTGCAGAGAAGGCTCTCTGGAGGAGGACAATGGAGCTGAGTTTTGAAGGGATTTGCCAGACGAGGAAGGGGGAGAGAATTCTGGTGAAAGAGCAGAGCAAGTCAGAAGGGACAGCACGAAGGACCCAGCTGTCAGCATCTTCCTGGAACTGCCAATGGTCCAGGGGCTGGGTAACAGATGGAAGTGAGGTTACAAGGCACATGGGTGCCCTGCCTTGTGCAGTTTCTAATAGGTCAAAACAATGAGGAGCTCACCTGCATATGTTCTTTTCTATCTAGCCTTCATTTGCCGATGCTGGGGGGAGGGACTCACTGAATAACCAAGAAAATGAAGATGACAAATTCTATCTCCTAAGTTTAAAACCCACTGGTCTGGGTGAAAACCAGAAATATTCTAATGGAGATGGACCGACAGAGTATGTCTGGATAAAAAGATTTGCTGGGGAAAGGAGAGGAGAGAGAGACCAAGAGGACAGAAGAAACCTTCACACCCCAAGAAGATAACCAGGAGTCTCCAGAGATAGGATGAAATGGATGTGAAACAGAACATTTTTAATGTATTTTTAAAAATAAGTATTTATGGTCACTTCCTTTGTTATAATTTTTACCATTATGTAGTATGTTATTAAGTGAGACTTCAAAATCTGAATTATGATATTTAACCTGTGTTCACGGCACCGATCTTAATCCTGAAATCACTCCCCTCTCCCCCGATTATAAGAGTATTAAAAATACTTTTTAGCCATAGCCAGTGTGGCTCAGTGGGTTGGGCCCCAAAAGGCTGCTGGTTTGATTTCTGGTCAGGGCCCATGCCCAGGTTTCAGGCTCAATCCTTAGTCAGGGCATGCAGGAGGCAGCCAATTGATGTTTCATTTCCTTCTTACATTAATGTTTCTCTTTCTCCCTCTCCCCTTTCTCTCTAAAAAAAAAATCAATAAAGTATCACAATTTAGATTTTAAAAATACTTTTTAAAAAAGGAATTTAAATTTCAGCGGGGGGGAAAGGCAGGAGAAAATCATATGTCGTCTTACCATTCCAAAGAAACTTTTTTTTTTTTTTTTACAATTTAACCTTAGGACTTTATTCCTTCCCATCTTTTTCATATGTAATATTTTTTCACATGGTTTTTCTTTAACTCGCTGTTATACCAAAAATGTCTACATGTTCTTGAAACCAAAAGAGTTCATCTTTTAAACTTCTTTTACCGGTGGTTTAATCATATACTTATCTCTGTGTATCTCTAGGCAGACAGCAGAAGCAAGGTAGCTTTACTGGGAATGGGATCAACCCCTGGAGATATACGTAACAGTGACTTGAAAGAAGGGACTCGCTGGAGCTATATCCTGGGTGAAATGAAAGGCTCCTTAGGGAAGCTGGCCTGGGGAATTCTGCCTTGGAGATAAAATGGAGCAGGCATTTCATCTGGCCTGTGGCTACTCTTAGGGAGAATTTAAAGGAACACAAAGACAAAATCACCTGTGTGTAAGGAAAGGTCTCCATTTCTTGCAATGCTTTCCTAGATTTCAAAACCAATGTTGTGTTTTCAACAACTGGTTGCAACCAGATGAAGCTGGGAAATGACTCTGCATGGAGAGCTACCCCAGCAAACTAGATTTTCACAGGGACTAAGAGAAGCACCTGCTTTTGTCGTGAATATCTGTCTAATAAATGTGATATGTGTGGAAAACTTTACTGGACTCTGGCTTTCATTGTAAACCAGGGAGTAGCTAGGAACTAACACCCACCACCTTGAATTTGATTGGTTGGTACTGTAACCATGCAGAAACCTTTCTTTCTTTAATCTGGCCTTTTCTTTTTCTTTTTTTTTCCCCTTTGACTCAAACTGGCTTCACCCAGTGCCCTGACTCACCTACCCCACCCCCCTCTCCGTTGCTTAATCATTCAGCCCTCAGGACAGTGAGGTTCTGGTCAGCATCCAAGAGTCTTAGGGATGACTTCCTGGTCTACGGACTATGGAGACAGAGTTTTCAATCCAACTAAAGACAGCATCTTGGCCTCAGTTGCATTATAGCTCCAGACCCAGGAAAGCAGAAGGATCCCACCAAAAGCAGACAGAACCACTCCAGGGCTGACATGGAGACAGAGTTTTCAATCAAACTAAAGACAGCACCTTGGCCTCAGTTGCATTGTAGCTCCAGACCCAGGAAAGCAGAAGGATCCCACCAAACAAATCTCTGCAAAAGCGGAACGACTCCATGGCTGACATCAGGACCAGATGCAATGGTCAATGACCCCCTGCCTTAGCACCAGCCAATCAGTAGAGACCACGACCCTAACTCCTTTAGTCACTGTGACCCTAACTCCTTTAGTCACTGTGATTAATGATTTTTCCCCCACATAACCCATCCTCTGGAAGCCATGGTGGTGCCAGGTCTTCGTGCATTAGCTCACCTGGGACTCTGGGTGTGGCGCCATCTCCTTAATAAACCCTTTCTTGGCTGTAGATGCCTGTTTGTGTCTCATGGGGCTTTGATGTGAGCAGGAGAACAGGCCCCTTCGGTCAGGAAACACTTTCTTTTTCCACGAGGAAGAAGAGAGGAGAACACTGCGTGGAAGGCTTGCGGCACCTGCACGGTTCCAGTGAGTCTGCTGCCCAGGGCTCGGCCTAGAGCCTTACTTCCCAGCCAGCACTGGGGACAGTGCAGAGGCTGTGACTCCTCCAGAAGCTGGGGCTGCCTCTGGAGCTTCCCTAAAACCTGTGGCCTAGGAGTGGCCGTGGGAAACAGAAGGTGCCCTTCACCATGACATGGTCACCAGGGATGGCCTCAGAACACCTGCCGACACCAGCAGGAAGAAAGCCTGTGGCCACGTGACCTGGTGAGATGACCTTCCTTTCCTGTTGCTCTTCGGAAGGAATTATAAAGTGGGGTTGGTCGCAGTAAGAGCCCTTCTCTTGCTTCCCCTTCCTCCACCTCCACCCTCTCACACAAGAGAAATATCTGGGCCTAGAGCCTTATCCTTTCAATGTCTGGCCCCACTCGGGGATTCCGGGGGTCATCCTTCTTTTCCTCAACCCTTACATAGCGATTCAAATGATACAGCTCTCCATTTACAGCCTTTGGGAAACATAGTACAGACAATCTTCCCCAGGAAGGTAGATAAGATGGACTACGCATCACCTTGTATTTAGTTCTTCTAATGCACTCAGATCTATTTAAGCAGGGAGGGCGCCAGATCTGAGAAGCTTTCCCCAGACTACCTGTGTCTAGCATCCACCCTCAGAGCATCAGGTTCTTTTCCCTGTTGTGGGTCTGGGCATGTACGCCTGGAAAGACTCCAGGCAATTCACATGCGAAACGACATTTCAGAGTCATGGCTTAAGTCGCTAAGAGAAATGGGTGGGGCTGAGGTGCACTAAATGGATAACTAAGCTTACCTTGAGACATGTTTCCAAAACATTTTATTTCTTAAACCTGGGGAAGTGCAGCCTGGAGGTGTTCCCAGCTGTCCCTCTTGCATGCTTGGCTGCGATATCCAGATGGTTCTTAAGGACTGAAATCTCCTTCCTGCCCCTCCTCCCTTTTTACCGCTGCCCTGGTATATACCACTCAGGACTCTTGTCATCACATTGTACCAGGTCTTGGGCTATAAACACAAACTGGGAGGTTGGCTGAGAGCAGTGTGTCTCTTTCTGGGCCCACGAGCCTGGTCTGCGGATCTGGGTTGCACACTCATCTGCATCCTGCCCCTCATATTGGGGGTCAGGGAGCGCTCAGCTGAGGGACCGTGTTGCCCAACCTGATGGCAACGAAGTGGAATGGGTGAAAAATCAAGCGAGACAAGGATTAGGAGTTGCTGAGGCCTCAGATGGGAGGAAAGATGGGAGGAAGTGTTTGTGCGGACTTTTGGCCACACTTGGCACATGTCGCCATGTACTAGAAAACTCCAGGAAATCTCAGAGCTGGGGACCAGGTGTTCATGGTGGCTGGTTAGGCAAGCCCGAGGCCTCTGGTTGGGGTGTGCCAGGTTAAAAGTCTAGAAGCAGACGAAGGAGAAATAGGCAGAGAGGAACTGGCTTGGCTGGCAAGATGCAATGGGTTCTTCACGGATAGGAATAAAACAAGCCTCCTACGGTTTGCGGTCTCCTTTGGAATAACTGTCCTGTCACTAGATGTTCCGGGATCTATGGGAAATGGAATCAAAGAAAATTCTTCTAACGGAAACACCCAATATTCTTCCGTTCATTTTTCAGCCTTGTCATTTTTTTTTTTTTGTTTCTCTGATACGAAATGGACTGAGCTTTGTGATTATTTACCCTGTCACCACTTAGATGACTCATTCACAGTGCAGAACGGAGGTGATTTTGTGGACAAATGACCTGGTTTTTTGGACAAAGGATCTGCTTTGGGGCTACATTTGTTTCCAGCTGGCAAGCGGAGCGCCCGTGGTGTGCCTGGCCTGCGCTCTTGGAGTAGGTGGGACAGACTTGGCCTGCGTCTCCTTATGAATCAGGAGATTCTAAAATTGCTGCAAAAATGATTGAAACTTGAAAATTATGCCACAGGTTTTCTCTCCCAATGGTACCCATTAATTATTTGAACCAAGCTCCTTGCATCATAGCAATATTTCAACATTGCAAAATAAGAAAATTTTTCAAGGGAACACTGGACACTAGCTGTAAACACTTGACAAACCCTTAGTTGAATTCACCACTCGAGAGCAGCTTTTTGTTGGGTTTTGTATTCATAGAGTTTCGGAAAGAGTGGACCAGCTATGTCACTTGGGCTACCTATCATGCACAGAACTAGCTGACACATTTATAGATGGATTAAGATTGAGTCATAATGTCCGAGACCGATTGGGCTCAATGGATAGAGCATCAGCTTGTGGACTGAAAGGTTCCAGGTTCAATTCCGGTCGGGGGCATGTACCTTGGTTGCGGGCACATCTCCACTGTGGGGCGTGCAGGAAGCGGTTGATCGATGTCTCTCTCTCATCGATGTTTCTGACTTTCTATTTCTCTCCCTTCCACTCTATAAAAAAATCAATAATGTATAAAAGATTGAGTCATAATGGCCACATTTTTCTGGAGTTGGCCTTATCACTTCGTAACTCAGAGATCTTCCTGTATCCGCACAAACAGATGTACCTTGTGTTATTTTCCTCCGCTACACAGATTCCATTAAAACTAGGGACTGGGACTTATTTGATCAGTTCCCAACTGATGACCCTCTAGTTTGTTTTATGGCATTTTGCTTTATAAACGTTGCTACAGTGGACATCACTATACCTGCTGTACTTCGGCAGTAATATCTGTCAATTACCTCCAACCAAAGACCACCAGGAACAGACATGCAGTTCAACAAGTGGGGTTTACCACGCATGGTGGCAAGGGAGTGAGCACACACCATGGGAGATTGTGGAGAAGGTCTAAGAAAGCAGGAATTAGCTCTAGATCGGGTGTTGTCAGAAAGCAAGAATTAAGTCTATGGTTAGCTATCTCAACCAAACTTGTCTCTGGGAAGGGCCTACCAGCGAGACGATCAAGCTGCACTGGCTAGACCAAATGATACTTAGACAAAATGATGAAGTGGGTTGTCTCATTTTGTCAAGAGTAGCCTTGTCTGAAGCTGATATTTTGTGAGAATGGTTATGTACAATAGGAAAACGTGGCCTGGTGGTGAGCTTCAGGCTAGCTGTTTTCCCCTTTCTCATAGGCATAGGGTCCATTTGGGTACTGTAAATGCCAGGCCAAAGGGGGTGTGCTGGGGCAGTCAGAGAAAACTGTAGAAATGACATTTAATCGGCTTCCTCCCCTGATTAAAACCCTTCACTGATATTAATTTGCTAGGGCCGCTGTGACAAAATACCACAGGCTGGGTGCCTTAAGCAACAGAAATGTGTTTTCTCGCTGTTTTGAAAGAAAGAAGTCCAAAACAATCAATCACTCCTTTCAAGACCAAATATGGTTATATTTTGAGGTACTGGGGGTTAGGACATCAACATAAATATGAATTTGGGGAGTATACGATTTAGCTCATAACACTCTACTCTCTGACCCTCCCACCCCCAAATTCATATCCTTGACACATGCAAAATACCTTTACTCCATCTCTACAGATCAAGAGTCTTAACCCATTCCAGCATCAACTCTAACTCCAGAAGCTCATCTAAATATCTAAATCACGTGTGGGAGACACTCAAGATATGATTCATCCCGAGACAAAATTCCTCCCCAGCTGTGAGCCTGAGACACCAGACAAGTTATCTCCTTCAAGAATAATACTGTGTCGAAACCTGTTTGGCTCAGTGGATAGAGCGTCGGCCTGCGGACTGAAAGGTCCCAGGTTTGATTCCGGTCAAGGGCATGTACCTTGGTTGTGGGCACATCCCCAGTAGGTGGCGTGCAGGAGGCAGCTTATGGATGTTTCAATCTCATCGATGTTTCTAACTCTATCCCTCTCCCTTCCTCTTTGTAAGAAATCAATAAAATATATTTAAAAAATAATAATAATACAGTGGTGGGACACGCACACATACACATTCCATTCTGGGAGGGGGAAATCAGAGGCAGGGGCACAGATCCAAAGCAGTTCTGAATCCAGCAGGATGGTCTTCTTAGATTTGAAGGCTGGAGAGCAATCTGCTTTGACTTGAGGCTCTGTCCTTGGGGTACACCCAGGTGGGGTAAGGCCCTACTTTCTGGCCCCCAAAGCAGGGGTAGTGATACCTTCTCAGGGTAGCAGCCCCAGCCCTGTGACCCTGGGCAACAGTTTCACTCTAGAGAACCAGGGAAGAGATCGCCACCCCCTCGGCCTATGCTGTCTGGGTCTGAGGTGACAGTGGTAGCCTGCCACGTTCTGAACCACCTTCAGAGTCATTCTTCCCTTTTCCAGAGGAATAGCAGGTGTTCAAAACTGTACAGCTCTCTCGGCCCGTCTGGAGAATCTCCGAAGTCTGACAGCCTTCGCCTTCGTTTCGTCCTGATTCTCTCCCCTTCAGTCCAGCTGTCAGCATTTCTGCCAACATGGTCGATTGAACCCATAAATCACACCATGATCTCTGTATAGCAAAGGATTGTCCCATCACAACCTTGAATTTCCCTTCAAAACACAACTTCTTATGTCTTGCAGTATGGAAAGATGAAGCATTTTCTAGATCTCCTATCTCTGATTTCATTTTGCATAACAATTCCTTTAAAAAAAATCAAACACCTCTTTTTTCCCCATTGATCCCTTCCACCCCCTATTCATGTTCTCTCTCCCCCAGGAACAATTCCTCTCTCCTCTCGCATTTCACTGTAAGCAGCAAGGAGAAACCAGACAGCACATTCAACACGTGGCTTAGAAATTTCCTCAGCTGAATAGCCAGTGTAATCACCTGCAGTTTTACCTTCCACAATTCAGCCAGGGCCGTGGCCCTCTGTGACCCCATTAAAACTGGGTACTGGATCCTGTCTCCCCGCCTCACCACCTCCATTTTCACTAACGGGCTCCTCATTTCCATCAGACACGTCATCAGAAGCTCCCTCATCAACCACAGTTTTACCAACAATCTCCTCAAAGCAATGTGAGTTTTTTCCTAACCTGCACCTCTAACTCCCCCATCTCTACCCGTTAACCAGTTCCAAAGCCACTTCCACGATTTTTAGGTATTCGTGAGAGCAACACCTACTTCCTGATAGCAGAATCTGTATTGTTAGGGTTCTCCAGAGAAACAGAACCAATAGGAAATAGGTATGTATCTTTTATTAGAATTTCTACTTTTATTTTAGATCTATTTCTGGATTCTGTTCTGTTAATATCCAATCTCCAGGATAAAACTGTTTCCATTTTTCTAGCTTCCTAAAACATTTAAAAATATGGCAGGATTAGATATATCTCATCCCAAATTTGTTACTACCCCTTTTACAATTCTTTTCATATCAATTTTCAGATATTTCATCTTCCAGATGATTCCCAGTATCATTTGTTAAAGTTTTCCCACATTCACCACCATAAAAAATTCTTTGTGCTGTGTTAGTCAGAATAATATTGAATATAAAATAAAACCTAGAGAGAATTTGCATCATCAAAAGATTGTGTTTTAAGGTTTTCAATTATAGTCTTAGCAGATTCGCTTATAAAAGACTAACTGTACTAGAGAGAATAACTAGAAAAACTGGATATAATTATTTTTAAATATGCAAAGGCATTAGAGAGTTACTAATCTATCAAAACTCAAGAAGCCAAAAGCTACGATAATAGAAAGAGCTTAACCAAAGCGTTTGACCCCTCTTTTCTGAAGTTGGAAGGTAAAGAAGCTAAGCAGAGTCTTTGGCACAATTTTATTTTATTTGTTTATTTTTAAAATATATTTTATTGATTTTTTTACAGAGAGGAAGGGAGAGGGATACAGAGTTAGAAACATCGTTGAGAGAGACATCGATCGGCCGCCTCCTGTATGCCCCCTACTGGGGATGTGCCCGAAACTAAGATACATGCCCTTGACCGGAATCGAACCTGAGACCTTTCAGTCCGCAGGCCGACACTCTATCCACTGAGCCAAACCAGTTTCGGCTTTGGCACAATTTTAGAGTTAAAGTGTACCAAGATAGGAGAGCCTTGGTAAACAGCCTAAGATTTAATTTGAGACCCCGGAAGACTAGATCCTATGGGTTGGCCAACCAGAAATTGACCAGCCTGCCTGGCCAGTGTGGCTCAGTGGCTGAGTGTCAATCTAGGAACCAGAAGGTCACGATGCAATTCCCATTCGGGGCATATGCCCAGTTGCAGCTCAATCCCAAGTAGGGGGCATTTGGATTAAAAGATCAACCAAAGGATTTGCATGCATGCATATAAGCATAACCAATGGACACAGACAGTAGTAGGGTGAGGGCATGGGCTGGGTGTGGGAATGGCCAGGGAGAGATCAATGGGGGAAAAGAAAACATATGTAATACTTTAAACAATAAAGAATTTAAATTAAAGAATAAAAAGAATCGATACTAGATTTTACATTTGAATAAAGGGACTTATATAAAAAATCACAAATGAAGACAGGGTCTATCACGTTAGCCATTCTCTTAAGTCAGAGTCTTGTAAAAGCAGAGATGGGGATCTGTATACAAGGGATTTACTGAGAAAATACTCTCAGGAAAACCTCTAATGTAGTGGTTCTCAACCTGTGGGTCGCGACCCCTTTGGGGGTCAAACGACACTTTCACAGGGTTCACCTAAGACCATCGGAAAACACAGGTATTTACATTATAATTCATAACAATAGCAAAATTACAGTTATGAAGTATGGTTGGGGGTCACCACAACATGAGGAACTGTATTAAAGGGTCGTGGCATTAGAAAGGTTGAGAACCACTGCTCTAATGGGAGCGAGGGACACAAGATGGTGAAAAAAAGAAATCAGCAAGGAGGTGATTTCGGGGTGAGCCTGGTATCTGCCTAGAGATGAGGGCACTGGGCTTTTGTCTCCCACTGGATGGGCCATTCCAAGGGGAGGCGTGTAGCACTCAGATAACCTAGGATGTTGGATGTCACAAAGCCAAAATTAGTTTCAAAAGTGGGAACGATTTTATTCTCCAATTGTGGTAAAATATTGCCATTCGTATAAGGATTGCACATGCACTTAATTTTTAAACCTTTAATAGTCTGCTTTAGTATAGTTTAAGCTTCTTTGAAAGCAGGCCCGGTATAAATTTCAAATAGCAACGTGGGACAGATGGAAATAAAATGTTATTTCCTATCAGGTTGTGGTGTAAGAAATACATGACCAAGTAAGTCGACCGACAAGATAAAACATGATTGAGTAAGAGCATGTGACAAAAGAGAGCAGTTTGATTTATATGTTTAGAAAAGCGCACAGCCCGTGAAAATGAGGCAAGAGCGGCCGAGAATGGCCAAGGAAACCATTTCCTTAGACAGCAAAAACAAAACGCTTGATATTGGGAAATGAAAGGTAGAAGTTCAGACTGGTTGCGGCTCTTCCTATTTATGTAACTTTTTGTAAAATCAGACAGTATGCACATTAAAAATGCAAAAACTAAAGTGTGAGACGGAGTGCAAAGTAACTCAATAAACACCTTAAGTAGTTCATACTCGGCTAGGTTAGAACTTTGTCACTAAGGCAGAAATTCAACTCTTAACACTTTCTTCTTGCTAATCTCTGAAACATCAGTAATACTCAACGTTAGCCAAGAGCACTTAATAGTCCGGAAATTTCCAGATGATCTATAGGCAGAAGTAAATTTAAAACCTCAACTCATCAGCATTCTTAGGGAATAATTACATGTTGCTTTTCATTTTTTTCTATTAACTAGGAGTTCACCCCTTTAGTCCACTTTACTTCAAGTCTTTGAGGCTAAAAATATCTATAATGTACCACATCGGGCACCAATTTTCACTGTGGTAAGAGGAGAACCTTTGGCAAGACATGAATGCTATACTGAAGGTGCTTTTCAGATATTTCTTACTTGCCACAGGCCGCTCTGTGAAACGCTCACCACAGTGGCCGGCCCACAGCAAAATGCTCCACGTGTGGGCAATTAGAGTATTTTTTGTTTTGCTTTGTTATCCTCACCTGAGGATATTCTCTCCACTGATATTTTTTAGAAAGAGTGGAGGGAGAAAAGGAGAGACACACAGAGAGAAACATTGATGTGAGAGAGACACATTGATTGGTTGCCTCCTGCAAGTGCCGGACCAGGGCCAGGGATGGAGCCTGCAACTGAGGTACATGCCCTTGACTGGAATCAAATCCCAGACTGTCGGTCCACAGGCAAAGACTCTAACCACTGAGCAACAAGCCAAAGCAACAATTAGCAGTAATGATGTCAGAACAGGCCCACCCCTGTAGCCTAGACTGCAGGAGAGTTACTAAGTGACTGAATTTTCAGCCCAAGTTTATTTTTTCTACTATAAAGTTTTTTTTAATATTTATTCTATAACTAGAGACCCAGTGCATGAAATTAGTGCATGAGAGGGGGAGGTTGGTCCCTCAGCCTGGCCTGTACCCTCTCCAATCTGTGGGGATGTCCAACTGTCTCTCACAATCCAGGACCACTGGCTCCTAACCACTCCCTGGCCTACCTGCCAGATAGCTCCTAACTGCTCCCCTGCTGGCCTGATCTCCCCTAACTGCCTTGCCTCTGCCTCACCCTGCACCCAGGCTTCCTCCCTCTGGCCCACCACAGGCACCCAGGACCTGGGCTGGCTTCACCCAGGCTGAAGCTGCTGGCACCTGGGACCACAGGGTGGGTGGCTTGTCCCTCTCCTGGGCTGCAGCCTGGCTGGTCTCCATTCCTCTCTCACGAACTCATTTGTGCCTGGCTGGTCCCCACTTCTCTCTCCCCAGTGTTGAGTGTCTGAGCCTTTAAGGTGTGACAACATGAGGGTGTGATGACCATTTGCATATTAGCTCTTCATTATATAGGATTTTTCAAATATGAAACCAAGAAAAAGGTAATATAAATAAATAAGTAGCTGGGCTACCTTGAGCTGTGTTTCAGGAAAATGAAGCTTTAAAATGTCTTCCTTCCTTTAAAAAGCACAGCTCATCTCCACACATATTCACCATCTTTCTGCACAACAGTTGGGTGTGATCAGGGGTAGCTGATGTTCCCAGGGCATAGGAAGGAAAACATGCAAAGGATTGGTGACTTTCCTACCTGGCAGGAACAAAACCGGAAGTCCTGTTGCTTGAATCTCCCACCTCTGGGCCTTAAGGCCATTAAGGTACCAAACAACAGTAATATTAATTCCTAATCGCTGATTATCCCATCAGTTTAGGTCCTTACCATGTGGTGGGGAAGCTTTGCTTACCGCCCCCTCTTAATGCCTGAAAGCCCTGATTAGCTAAGATGTGCACTTAATAGTTTTATACTTTCCTTTTTGTTTGTTTTGTTTTGTTCTTTTTAAATTTATCTTTATTGTTGCAAGTATTACAGATGTCCCCATGCCTCCTCCACCCTCCTGAAAGATCCCCTCTCTTCCCCAGACCCTGGTCTTGACCACACTATTGTCTGTGTCTGCGGGTTATGCATATACACATATAAATTCTTTGGTTGATCTCTCCCCACCCACCTACCAACCCCCACCTACATGTTCACCAGTAATCCCCTTTGAAGCTGTAATTTAACTTGGAGCAGAAATGAGGCTAGAATAAATAGATGGTTACAGTCTTGAAAATAAAATTAGAAAAACATAACCTCCTGTAATCAGCCAGCTCCCTAGAGCACGCTGCTTACAAATCCACTTAGAGTGGCTTCTTGTGGTAGTCATGGAGATGGTGAGAGGGACTGGACTTGGGATATACTTTGGAAGTACAGCTGGCTGGTTTTTCCAATAAATTAGGTATGAGACGAAGAGGCTAAATCCCAACGGGGGTGTGGAGGGTCTGAGCAGCAGGATGAATGTGGAATCATTTTCTAAGATGAGGAAAATGGAAAGGGCATTTTATGAAATGCAGAGAATTTATTTTTCAAACTGTTAACCTTAAAGTGCTTAATACCTATGTAGGCAGAGGTATCACATAGACAGTTACATATCTAGGTCTAAGGCTCATGGGAGTGATCAGAGCTAGAAAAAGAAATGTGGGAGTCATCAGCTGGCAGGGACTAGAGGGGATCCCTTGTTCAGATCAGAAGGTTTTTTAAGACTAAGAACTGGAAGCATTGAATCAATAGGGTTCCATAGTAAAGATGGTGCATTTCAAGAAGTGTTCCTAAAATAGCAGTCAATTCTGTCAAATGCTACTAAGGATTCAAAGATGACTGAGACTAGACAATTGGGATTTGCCACGTGATATCCATTAATAATCTTGAAAATAAGATTTCTATTGAAAATAAAGTCCTAATTGAAATGGGTCCAGAAGCCATATGAAAGGAGAAATTAGAGAAAGAGGATTAAGAACCAATTTTAGGCCCACCCAGCGTGGCTCAGTGGTCCACCTATGAGCCAGGAGATCACAGTTTAATTCCAGGTGAGGGCACATGCCTGGGTTGCATGCCTGGGTTGCAGACTCCATCTGCTTTGTGGGGTGCAGGAGGCAGTCAATCAATGATTCTCTCTCATCACTGATGTTTCTCTCTCTCTCTTCTTCTCTGAAGTGAATTAAAAAATATATTTTTTAAAAAGATTTACCATTGTTATCACACTGTCTTTAAAAAAAAGAACCAGTGTTAGCACCATGGTCAAATAGTAGAGCTGAGAAATAGGATAGTACTTGGAAGGGCATATGGGGTCAAGCTTTTTGGTTTTGTATGGTTTTGTTTAGACTGACTTGGTTTGTTTGCTTTGTTAAACATGGGATACAGTACAGCATGTCTGGTGACTGCTGAAAAATATAATAGAGAGAAAAATTGATGGCACAGAAGCAAAGAGGAATAACTCCAGGAGCAAAACCCTTGAGTACAAGAATGGTACCATGTATACCCATAATGCATCAGCCATAGATGGAAGCCTGGATAATTCATCCACGGTTAGAGCAGGTAGAGTGCAATGGTATAGGTGCGGATAGGTTTGTAAATTTTGGTGGTAAAAAAAAAGGAGGAAAATCGATTCTGCTTAGCTCTCTTTTACTAATGCAATGGGAAGAAAAGGCAGCGGTGTGTTTTGGAGGAAAGGAAAGTTGGAGGTTGGAGAAGAGATGGTGTGAAAAGTGGTCTTGGAGCGTGGGGGAGGCACTGTGGTGTTGCTAGATAATGCCAGGGCCCTGAGCATGCTCTGTTCCTTCCAGCCTCCTTGAACTGTTCAGCCACAGATTCAGGGAGCACAGACAGTGGCATTTAACCAAGATGGGGGTTTGACAGCAAGAGTGATGATGGAAGAGAGAAGAAGCAGAATTGGGAGTGTCTGAAGAGGAGCAATTAGAGTGATTATGAGATCTGAACTGGATAGGGCAAAATGAAGTACATATGCAGATTAATGGAAAAGCCATAGTAAATGCATTAGAAATATCAGCTGGTTCAAGAATGGGAAACTCCATAGTCCATATCCTCCTCCCTCCAATGTTATTACAGCATTAGATTTCTTAGGAATGGTAACTATAATATTATACTAATCCAGCTGGCATGGCTCAGTGGTTGAGTGTCAACCTATGAACCAGGAGGTCATGGTGTGATTCCCAGTCAGGGCACGTGCCCAGGTTGCAGGCTTGATCCCCAGGAGGGGATGTGCAGGAGACAGCCTATCAATGATTCTCTCTCATCATGGATGTTTCTACCTCTCTATCTCCCTTCCTCTCTAAAATCAATAAAAATATTATACTCCAAAAGTCTATATTAAAATTACATTCACTTGCTCTAAACTCAAAGACACAGAGTTTTAAGACAAATCTCTACAAACTTTCATTTATATATCCCCGAACCTAAATTAGAGGAGAGCCCAGTAAACCAGAATTGCCTGTTGCCTAAATCTATTTCTGACTCATCCCTCTCAAACTCTATACCCAAAGGAACCCCCGAGCACTTTGGATTCCTTTTTCCATTTGCTTGTCTTCTTTATAGTATTGTCTCCCTCTCATGTTCACCCCAGATTCACTGCAGGGACAAACCTCCAGCCTCCTTTACTTGTGCTCTGTTTGCAGCCCAAATGTGTCTCAAACAGGCCAACCTTGCTGGATGTGATGGCTCATCTCTGAACCCTTGTCACATCTCTGAATCCTTTCCAGTGAATCTGAATTTCCTGTGCTTTTCTGTCATTTTACTTCTTCCCCTCTCCTCCCTGTTATTGCTCTTCCCTACCCCATCCTGTGGATGCCTAACTGCCCTGGAATATTCCGAGGCCCTGCTGTGCATGTAGCCAGCTGTGAGGGAGAGACCTTGAGAACCCTGCACACCAAGGGACCACAGCTAGCTGGCCCAGTCCTTCCTTGGCAGCCTCGGTTTGGAAACACTTCACAGGCTGTTTGTTGCGAGTTGGGCAAAGATTGCTCTTTTGGAAACCACCGTCCCCGTCAGCTGCTTGCTGGCCGGCCTCTGTGTGAGTTGGAGCAGGAGCCTCCAGGAGAAGGCAGTGAAGTGCTCTTGGGAGGCACTTGGTCAAGGAGGGGATGGTTGGGATTTTGTGAGTTCACCTCCCAAGACCAACAAACTTCCTATTCTTCCTTCAGACGTACGGGATAAATAAAGAGGAACGTAAGGTTATTGATTTTAACTAACCTTATGTGTCATATCTCTCCCTCCCCCCACAAACAAATAGCATTTTTTAAAGGGGAAAAGGCCTTTGTTTATTCAAGTCACGGTGGTTTGACAGCTTAGCTGGAACAGCTGGGGAGCTAGCCGAGTCCTTCCGAAGGCTCAGCCAGAGGGAGGAGCAAATGCATAAGATAACAAGATACTGATGTTGAGCAGAGCATCCTGGCACCGGTTATTAGATCTGTGGAATGAAAGTGTGTCAAATGCCAGGCTCGGAACTCCTCTGCACCAGAGAACACATACTCTGAAGGCCCAAGGAAGTGTCAGAAATCCTGCTGATTGTCCAGCCTCTGCTGGGGGTGGGGGGTGGGGGTGGGGGAATTGCTTTGCAGCGTCTTCCCCGGTGAGATTACAATGAAGACACAAGGCCAAGGTGCTGGGAACCGGAACTGGCCTTCAGGGAGGCTGCGAGCTGGGCCTTCGGATGCATGTCACCGCTTCCTCCCCACGTGTTCCCAGCTGGAGCCCAGGCGCGGAGCCCCCCCTTGCTTCAGGGCAGAAGGAGGTCAGTGTGAGTCAGGAGAGAAAGCTGCCAAAGGGAACGTGAAAACAGGCCCAGTGGAGAGGATTGCGAGAGCTGCGGGGAGCCACACCAGGGCTCCTGAGGTTGACAGCAGCCCCCAGGACGCACAGAGTTCGCCACCTTCTCCCTGGCGGAGCAGGTGCAACGCAGAGTGACGTGTCTGCCCCGGGAACATGGCATGACTGGGACCGTCCATACGAACGGAATGTCCTGCACACTCTGCAGCTTGTCCCGTGACACGTGGTGTCTCTAGGGAGGGAAGTCAGTGAGCATTTTATCAGGGAATGTTGTTTGTAGAAAACAGAAATCTGGAGCGTTTCTCTGCCTTATTATATGTTTAAAAAGCCCCACCAGAGACTAAGCTCAACAATACTGATAGTGTCTGGGAGCCCGAGGCAGCTGGGATTGGTGGGAGAGAGCAGCCGAGAGAAGAGAATTATATTTAAAAGGAGCTCTAGAAATCTTCACAGGACTTTGCTCCCATCTGTGGGTGAATACTAAGGTGTGCGTCTCCAGTGGTGAAACTGCACATGGCAAGACGAAGAACTGCCGGAGATCTGTACACTGAACATTGTCTAGAACTCATGCACGAGGCATTGGAGGCATTTCTGAGCAGCCAGCGTGGGGAGACCTTATTGTAAACCTGGGACCCTAATAAGCACATACCTTCATAGTGGGACTAAAGTAGACCTAACCTTAAGAGGCTTAACACTGGCCTTACAAGATCAAATTGTTTCACAAGTAACTTTAATGAATTACCCCTCCCCCCCAATCATCAACACTTTTTAAGTGAAGACAATGCCATCCAGATCCTCCACAACATAACACATTACAGTGCACACCATTCGCTAGGAAATCGCTAGGCATGGAAAACAGCAGGAAAATATGACCCACAAACAGGAGGGAGAAAAGATTTTCCACAAATTGAGGCTGTTTCTACCACCAAAACTACTGAATTTTAATCTATTTTAATATCGTTTTAACTTATCTTTGTGTTGAAGGTATTACAAATGCCTCCCTCTTTTTTTTTTCTCATTGACCCCCTCCACCCCACCCTGCTCCAGCACCCTCCTGAGGCCTTCACCGCCCTATTGTCTGTGTCCATCTGTCACATAAATGCAAATATGTTCTTTGATTAATTCTCTCCCCTCCCCTCTGAGATTGAGATTCATCAGTCTGTGGTACGCTCCTGTGTCTCTGATTTATTTTGTTTATCTGTTTATGTTGTTCTTTAGCTATCATATAAGAGTGAGATGATGTGATACTTGTCTTTCTCTGACTGGCTTATTTCGCTTAGCATAAAGGTCCCTTCATGATGTCTCCAGGGGTAATGATCCTTCTTTTTTACTGCAGCGTAGTATTCCAGGGTGTAAGTGTATCACAGCTTTTTATCCACTCATCTACTGATGGGCACTGTTTTCAGGTCTTAGCTATTATAAATAATGCTGCTGTGAACAGAGGAGTGCACACATTCTTTCTGATTGGTGTCGCAGGCTTCTTTGGATATATTCCTAGAAGCGGGACCACTGAGTCAAATGGTGGTTCTATTTTTAATTTTTTGAGGAAACTCCACAGTTTACCACAGTGGTTATACAGTCTGAATTTCCACCAACAGTGGACTAGGGTTCTTTTTTCTCCACATCCTCGCCAGCACTTATTTATTAATTTACCATTCTGGTAGGTGTGAGGTGGTACCACATTGTCATTTTAATTTGCATTTCTCTGATTATTAGAGACTGTGAACATGTTTTCATTTGTTTCTTGAACATTACTATGTCCTCTTTGAAGAAGTGTCTACCATATTCAGGTCTTATGCCCATTTTTTTTTAACTTAATAGATGAGGACACAGAGATCCAGAGATTTCATAATGACATAATTATAGACATAGTCAAGGATGGAAGCCAACTCTCCAACATGGTAATTCAGAATTCCTTTAATTTTTCATGTTGCTAAATTCCTCCACCAGCCAGCCAGTACCCTGTAAGTGGTAAAGTGGTAAAGATCATCTGGAAACTCCCTGATCATCTATCCACAGGGGTCAGTATCCATGGTCAAAAGTGAAAAACATTGGTGTTAAAGTTAGAAAAAAATTTAAATAATGTTTTGGGTATCCATTTACTAGAAAAGATGTGGCATTAAAACTAGTTGAGGAAATCCTTTTGGATTTTAGATGTAGAAGATTTATTATAAAATTATAGCTTTTTATAATTTAATATAATTTATTGATTTTTTACAGAGAGTAAGGGAGAGGGATAGAAAGTTAGAAACATCGATGAGAGAGAGAGACATCGATCAGCTGCTTCCTGCATGCCTCCTACTGGAGATGTGCCCGCAATCAAGGTACATGCTCTTGACTGGAATCAAACCTGGGACCTTTCAGTCCACAGGCCAATGTTCTATCCACTGAGCCAAACCAGTCTCAGCTAGCTTTTTTTTTTTTTTGCTTTAATTTTTTTTACATTTGTTTTTCATTATGTCTTTCCAAATCACTTGCTATTTTAGACACAAAACAAAATTGTTTTCTTAATATCATATAAAAAGCTGGCTATTAATTGGGGACCAAAACCAAGTTTTGTTTTGTTTCAAAGAATGAGAACATAGAGGAAGGAAAGCTATTCCAGGAGAAACATGTTGGGTGGTAAAGAATTGCTGTGAAGTTCTGAGCAATTTAAAAAAAAAATAACTTCTTTCCAGACATTTTTCAAAAGAGAGATTAAAATGGTCTGCCACTTTCACTAAAGTTCTGGTACAAGAAAGTAGATAAATCAACATAAATGTCATGGCTTGGGATAAATAAGAGATGCATTGGAATATTTCTGCACTCCCTGCATTAGATCACATGACTTGATACTCGGTGTTTACCGTGAGGTTCATCTTCTCGTTTTTTAGTATGACATAGACAGAAGGACAAGGTGTATGTAAGTCGCCTGCTAAGGGGACTCACATACACCTTGTCCTTCTGTCTATGTCAGACTGAAACACACACATGCAGAAATCTGTATCAGCAAGTCACTGATGATAGAAGGGCTCAGCCAGTGGATCTTTTTCATAAAAAAAATGTTTTCGCTATGTGTCTCTAGACAGTGTTAACATTTTTACATTCGATCATGGGCGTGTGTTTTGTTGTTGTTATTTGCGTTTGAGTTGGCTTACTTCTAAAGAAAATTTCCTTTCCTTTCAAAAATGCATTAGTAACACTGACACGCTCAGAGGGCTTGTGCCAGAACAACCAGGGAGAAAAACTGTAGCAAGAGACATGACATTGGATTTTACTGTCACTGAAAGTATTTTCCATAGAGACTAAGCGATATACAGGCAACTGTAAATGTATGCTATTGTTACAAAAGAAATAGAATGAAGTGCGTGAATTCTCCCCAATAGGGAACCAACCTCAAAATGGTTTTTAGCATAGAATGGTCCACAGGTGCACTAATGTTCTGTTATCATCTGAAACGCAAAACCTGATGATCTCAGCATCTAAGACCTGAAGAGAAAGAACCGTTGCTATTGAAAGGCTATTTCCTAGAGTGAAGGCAATTCATTGTATGCACGCCTTCGTTCTCAGCTCACACTGTTGTATAAAACTGTCTGGCAGCGTGGTAGGTGGAAAATGAAGAGAAATTCTACCACATGGCTATGGTAGAGAAGGAGCAAGGCAGTGGTTTAAGTTTCAGTTGTAAAGAAGATGTCAAATCTTCCAGGGGATATATGTTGTGTTTTTTTTTACGCTGCCTGAATACAATTAAATATGGCTTAGGTGAAGTAGAAACTGTCTAATTAAAATGTTAATGACTTTGAGACACATCAGTCGTTAGAATAAGAGCTGAAAATGCAAAGCCTGGGGCTGTCTATAAGAGCTTCAGACAAAGTGAAGATGAGTTTTCATTCTAAATGTGTAACTCACTCCAGGCAAAACTCTCCCTCCCGGCGTCTTAGGTATTCTTGGCTTAACAGAGCGCTTCTCTTTTGCCACAATGTGTTCGGTTGCAACCAGCACTAGGCCTTCCTCTGAACCATGGGGCCTGGCCAACAATAATGTGGGAGTGAAAGTGATTCACTCACAGGAAGCAGAAAGGAAAGCCAAGGCGATCTGTGATGCCTCTCACTTTGGTAGACAATATGGACATGAAGTATGGTCATGCTGTGCTTGACCTACAAAGTATTGGTGTTTAATAATAGCTGGAATTTAAAATCAGATCTTTTTGTCCAGCTGATATGGCTCAGCGGTTGAGTGCTGACACATGGTTTGAGTCACAGCCAGGGCCCATGCCTGGCTTGTGGGCTTGATCCCCAGCAGGGGGCATTCAGGAGGCAGCCCATCACTGCTTGTCTCTCATCATTGATGTTTCTATCCCTCTCTCTCTGAAATCAATAAAAAACGTATTTTTTAGTCTGATATCTTTTCTGTTCCCCACTTTTTTCATAACTTATCCATGGTAACTGTGAACCAATGTCAGCCCACAGAATTATAAGGTATATGATACATATGATTACAGTTACAGTGATTTCCCTCCAAATTCCTGGAAAAGAGTTGAACAAAACATATCAGGAAGAGAAACTACCAAGAGTTGAAGAAAAAGCCGAAACCGGTTTGGCTCAGTGGATAGAGCGTCGGCCTGTGGATTGAAGGGTCCCAGGTTCGATTCCGGTTAAGGGCATGTACCTTGGTTGTGGGCGCATCCCCAGTAGGGGGCGTGCAAGAGGCAGCTGATTGATGTCTCTCTCTCATCGATGTTTCTAACTCTCTATTCCTCTTTCTTCCTCTCTGTAAAAAAAAAAAAATCAATAAAATATATTTTTAAAAAGCTTGAAAATAAATATTTACACTTTGTACATTTGACCACGGATAAGGAGAAGTAAGAAGTAGTGAAATGAACTAATATGCCAGGATTCTGGCTAGGCAGCTGTGCTTGATGTTTAACAAAATTCTCTACCGTGGTGTGTGACACTTGAGTTTTTTGACTCCGGAGCTATTTGATGACCTCTCTGAATCCTGAGCAGCGTCATGGTAAGCCACTGCCTTGCTCAATGTTGCAACACATATTCTTACTAAGATGCCATCTCCTTTACCAAATGGACCAGAAGTAGGTTTGAATCACACCCTCCACTAGGGCAGACTGGTTTCTTTAAGATAAGGATTGGCACATAATGTCACTCACTTGTGGAATATAATGAGCAACATAAACTGATGGACAAAATGGATGCAGGGACATAGGATCCTCGAACAGACTGTCAAACCTCAGAGGGAAGGCCAGGCAGGGGGGGCAGGTGGTGGAGGGAGGTAAGAGATCAACCGAAGAATTGGTATGCATGTAAGCATCACCAATGGATGCAAACAATGGGGTGGCGGGGAGGGGAGAGGGAGGGAGGCCAGGATTGGGGGGAGTGGGGGCATGCTGAGAGACGACAATGGGGGAGAAAGAGGACATAGGTAATGCTTTCAACAAATAAAGAATTAAAAAGAAAAGATAAGGATTAGCACTAGGGTATGCCCTTCCTGAACCTCAGAATGCAGCTCTGTTTTATAATAAGTTGGGAAGAGAATGTATTATTAGTTAACATGGAAGACTGAGTCCCCTTCTATTTATCATTAAAAGTCTACTGGGGGCCCGGGCCCATGTGACTCAGTTGCTCAGAGCATCATCCAGGGCACTGGAATGTTGGGGGTTTGATTCCCAGTCAGGGCATATACCTAAGGTTGTGGTTGGAGTGCCGAAGGGGAGCAACTAATTCGTGTATTGCTGTCATCTCTCTCTCTCTCCTCTCTCTCTTTCTCTCTTTCTCTCTCCTTTTCTCCTTCTCTAAAGTCAATTTTTTTTTTAAGTCTATTGGGGAATCCAGCTCCCTTGTTCAAAGAATTCCTCTCCTATTTACACAGCCCTGCCAAACTTTCTGTACATGTGGCTGTCATATTGTTCTAATAATGCATTTACATTATAGGAAACTGGCAACATTAAATATTTACAGGGTGGGGATGTCAGGAAGAGAAACTACCAAAACACCCTGAGTTGCAGGAAAGAAGGAAGGAAGGAAGGAAGGAAGGAAGGAAGGAAGGAAGGAAGGAAGGGAGGAAGCAGGGAAGGAGGGAGGGAGGAAGGAAGAGAAAGAAAACCTGTTGCCTCTTTTATAAAACTTCATAACTGGGTGAGCTCCAATTTATTTCCATCTTCAAAGAGAGCTGCCTGGATTCAGCAAAAACCCATTTTAATGGTTCAGGATTTATGTTCTGAGAGTTGTCAAAGGCAATGCATTCATTTTAGCGCCGTTGTTTGCAATGGCGACTCTTCTGTGGCTTTTCCTAATTTCGTGCTCATTTGCTTGATCTGAGAGTTTGGGAGAAAGAGCTATTCCACCGTCAGCTTTTCAGGCAATTATGGCGAAATGTTATTTTCATCACATGGGGGGAAATATTACAATGTTATTTAAACATGTCCCGCGTGGAGCAAGTTCATCATCTTAAGCTGCTCTCCTCTGGGCCGGGCTGGCCTGTGGGACAATGATGTTCCTGGCACTTCGTGTTGAACGTGGCCTAACCAGCCCTTCAGTCAGTCACCACTGAGTGTCTGCTCCATCACTGGAGTCACAGGGACCACAATCTGTCTTCACTGAGCTCATTGAGTGAGAAGGATCTCCACATACATAGTAAATTAGTAAATATTAATGGATCACTCATCCCTCTGGCTTACTGCCTCTACTTATAGGTATGTGATCAGCAGTCCTCTCCAGTTACTTCCGCGTATCCCCCGGGACTCTTCCATTTACTTGGGAAAAGATCTGCATGCATTCTTCTCTTTTGTGATTCTGAAAAACACACTTACTCTATATCAGATCTCTTCTAAGCATGTGATAGACATTCATCCACCGGTATTATCCTCCTACCAGCCGTGGCACAAGTGCATCTGTCATAAAATGTGGGAGACTCCTCCACCTGCATTTCTGTTTTGTTACTTGGTCCTAGAAACACCAGAGTTTCATAAAACTGCTCATGAAAACAGCTGGTTGGGTTATGCTGATCAGCCCTCTCTCCACACGTGCTGATGAACAAGCCAGCTGGCTGGGAGGTGGGTGGAATTGCCATGCATGTCATTCCTTTCTGTGGCCCAGCTCTCTCTTCTTCTTCTTCTTCTTTATATATATATTATTGATTTTTTACAGAGAGAAAGAGAGAGGGATAAAGACATGGATGAAAGAGAGACATAGATCAGCTGCCTTCTGCACGCCCCCTTCTGGAGGTGTGCCCACAACCAAGGTACATGCCCTTGACCGGAATCGAATCTGGGACCCTTCAGTCTGCAGACCTATGCTCTATCCACTGAGCCAAACCGGTTTCGGCTCAGCTCTCTCTTCTTTCTCCCCACAGATGTTTACTCCTATTATTTTGACTTTCCTATCAACCAAAATCAAAAGTTCTCATTCATCTCAACATGAAAACGGATACTGAGGGAGTCCCATTAAAGATGATTTCAAAAGACACTCTCTACCCCTTTCCATTAGCTGATGCAGTCACACATGGGATGGAAAAGCACACAATTCAGCAACTGTATTCATTTCTTTGTGCTGATTCCCACAAAGTACAGTGGTACCTCGAGATTCGAGTGCCCTAACATACGAGATTTTTGAGATACGAGCCGTCGAGCGAGCGCTTTTTGCTTTGAAATATGAGCAACATTTGAGATAGGAGTAATTGCGTGGATCGGTCGGCTGCACACGACCCACCAGTTTACCGTGACTTGAGTGTCTCATAGTTTCCCACGCCTCAAGGTTACGGAACGAATTAAACTCGTATCTCGAGGTACCAATGTACTGCCAACTAGGTGGCTGAAGACACCGAAACTTACTATTTCCTAGTTCAGGAGGCCAGAATTAAAAGTCAAAGTATCAGCAGGCCTAGTTCCTTGCTGGGGGTTTGGGTATGTGTGGGGGGCGGGGGTGGGGGGGGTGGGAAGCTGGCGACTCACTCCTAGCTTCGAGTGACTGCCATCAATACCTGGCATTTCTTGGCTCTTAGATACATCACTCCAATCTCTGCCTCCATCCACACATTCTCCCTGCATGTGTATTAAATAGGACTTTAAATATTCTTCCGGGTTTTTATGACTCCATATATATTTCACTAGTGGCCGGTGCATGAAATGTATGCACGGGGAGGGGGTTTCCCTCAGCCCAGCCTGCACCCTCTCAAATCAGGGACCCCTTGGGGGATGTCCAACTGTTGGTTTAGGTCTGATCCCTCTTGCAATCTGGGGCTGCTGGCTCCTAACCACTCACCTGCCTGCCTACCTGCCTGATTACCCCTAACTGCCTCTGCCTGCCTGCTTGATCACCCACAACTGCCCTTCCCTGCCGGCTTGATCTTGCCCAGTCTCTGTCTCTCTTTGTTTTTCTCAGCAGTTCTCCAGGCCTCCCGGACTCCCTGTCTCCCTCTTCCTCTTTTTGGGCTGGGATGGGGCAGGGCCAGTGGGGGCTGTTCCACCCTCTGTCCGCCCTCCCTTCCATCCAGGCCTTTTCAGGCCCTGTCTGTTTGGTTTACTCATTCTGAGAGAGGCTCTGAGATCAAGCTGGGAGGGAGGGAAAGAAAGGTAAAAAAGGCTGTGAGCTGGTGGGCACTGTGTGTGTGTGTGGTTGTGAGTGTGAGTACTAGTCTTGCCTCCCTGTCCCCATCTCTGCTGCCACAAGTCCCCACCCACCAGAGCCTACTGTACACACAGCCTGGGCATTAGAGTGAGCCTCTGGTTGTTGTGGATGTGATGGACCCAGGATTTTTTATATATTAGGATCTTTATACTATTTTTACAATCTGCTTTTTCTGAATGCCACAATATACAGCATAGGGAAAAAATAAGTCTTTAGTTGTTCATATGGAAAAATAATACAGTAATTAATAAATAATAATATAAGAATAAACTCTGTTTTCCATACCTACAACTGTAAGCCTACTTTTTTTTTTTGCCTCACGCTGTTTATAATATGCTGAGCACATCTCTGTACCCTTTGATATTTTCAAACATGATTTTCAATAACTATAATGGAGGAGATTATAATTTTTTTTACCCAATTTTGTATAGCTGGACATGTATAGATCATGCTCAGTTTTACACTATAATTAATCACAGCATTGTACATAAGTTTTAAACGTATTTCCATTCATTTCTTTAGGTTGTGATGACTTTACAGATATAATGTTAAATTCTGTCAAAAAATGGGCATAGTTTAGTGGATCTTGTTTTTATATATAGGAAACATAACTCATGGGTTTCAATGCATTTTGTATTTCTACAAGAAACCAACAGATGGCGATGTTGGTGCAGCTTTCCAAGAAGGAGGTTGCCTGGGTGCAGCCAATGCTGCCAGTAAAGGGACAAGGCGGGATGTGAATTTGTAGAATGGACGGCTTTACCAAGCTCTATATGCTAATTTTATGAGTTCTAGAAAAGCAAGGAAAAAAAAATATGTTCAAATTCTCATGCCCATCACAGACACTAGGAGAATGGAGGCGTTAGAACATTTTATTTTCCATCTCTACTCTTTTAGTACATCTCAGAATGCCTACAGCTTATTCTTTTCTTTTCTTCTTCTCAGGAACATCTGAGTGAGAGGCCAGCAGGGAGTTCAAGTTTCCCAATGCCAAGTTGAGAGTGCGGCACCTTCTCACATACCGGTTCCATGGCAAGCTCATACTACCCCAGTTCTTGAAAACCCCAAGCTATCCTTTCTTTTCGTTGAAACTAACACAGTACAGGTCTCATTAGGGGGTTTATAATATACTTGTTAGCTGTTTTCTAACTGAGAAGGTTCTGTTCTTTTCTCCTCGAGGAATCACGTAGGAGACAAACAGCAGCGCACAATGATTAGATTTGATGGACGCGAATTGATTTGAATGTTAATGAAACTGTGCCTCCATGTGCTTTGTTTCCCTTGAACTTAGCTGACCCTTCATAGGCTGGCTTCTCCAACTTGCCTCTCCCACTTCTCCCATCATCCCATTCGACACCGTTCCTGTGCCATAAGCACTGTGTGTCTGAAAGCCTTGAATTAGCCTTGGGTGATGCCCAATAGGAGTTCTCAGCTCTTCCAGCTCCCTCACCTCCCATGTCAGTTGCCAAGGGAACCATTTTTCTCGAGTCAACAATGAAAGACATAAAATTTGGTTGTTGTTTTTCTTTTGCCTTGATGAGAGCCACTGAAAGCCCTCTTGTATCAGAGCACAACCTCTACAACCATCTCTTCTCAGACAGCCTGAAAGCAATCTTGATCTACAGTAAGGGAGGGGAGAGGGAAATGTGGTAAGCCCTGGCTGTGAAAAGTAGCTGAGGTCAATAGCATGGAAACAATATGCATTTGTTCCCTGAAAGGAAAAACTAAATTTTACTATTTTTGTATTTTGATAGAATTTTCGGCTGTGTGTCCTGTTCGATTAGAGTAGATTGGTATTGGATGCTGACCAGTATTTTGATACATCAGGAGGCCAAGGATGAGTCTGCTCTGAGGCTAGTAAAAAAAAATGTCTCCACAGGCTTTCTACTGAACACACCCAGTCCTCACGTGTTTGGAGCTGTAAGCAATATAGTTCCATGAATGCAAGAAGGAAGTCCCTTTGAAGGGGAAGGATGAGCCCAACGCCACCACCCCACCACCCCCTTTTTAAAAAATATATTTTATTGATTTTTTTACAGAGAGGAAGGGAGAGAGAGATAGAAAGTCAGAAACATCAATCAGCTGCCTCCTGCACGCCCCACAGTGGAGATGTGCCCGCAAGCAAGGTACATGCCCCCAACCGGAATTGAACCTGAGACCTTTCAGTCCGCAAGCCGATGCTCTATCCACTGAGCCAAACCAGTCTCGGCCCGCCCCCCTTTTTAAGAATTTGAGGTAAAAAAAAATTATTCTGCCTGCCCATCCCCATTCATGATCTTTTATACAGAAAATATAAGTTTAAAATGGGTAGGGTGGGCAAATTTCACTTAGGAAAATGAAAATTATGTCCTAAGATAGCCAAGCTGAACAGAGCGGCAGATAGAGAGCAGGTTCTAGAATGAGAAAAGCCAGCCCACTCCTTTTACCTGGTTTTCTGTGTGGTAGAGGAGGGGATCTGATTGATTTTACAATATCTTTGTCCCAGTCGAACACCTCCTTCTGAGTTCTGTTTGTCAATGGTGACCCTTTCTCAAATTGCGATCATTGTCATCACCTGAAGATCAAAAAATAGCTCAGTGTCCTAAGCTGGCCCCAGACCTGTAGAATCAATCTCTCCAAGTAGAGACCAAGTAGCCACACCTGTCACACCTCCTCCTGGGTGGTTATTTACACAACTCACAAAGACCGGGGCAAGAGTGACTGCCCTCCAGAGAGGGACACAGAGCCTTCCTCTCAGAAAACAAGTTCTAAACCGGGATGAGCTTTGGGGGAGGCGCCATATGACACATCTAAAATAGTTTGAACATTTTGGTGTGTAAGCATGTCTACATATATTTTTCTGGTGAAGAGCTTTAGATCTTTAATCAGATCCCCAAGGGAATCTATGACTCGCTCCAAAGGGTCAATAACTATATGCTTACGGAATGTCAGCAATAATGACAGGTATCCTCAACAGAAAAGATCTGGAATCATATCTCTACCCACTCTTCCTCCTTCCTCTCCTGCAACACTCCCCCCGCCCCCCAACTTGGACACTGGAATTATCCAGACTTATCAAAATGTCCACAACTAAATTTGGTTTGTAAGCAAGCAAAACGATACAGTGAGTATTGCATTATTGGCTTTCCTTCTTGGACTGAATGATTGCCTCAAACCGGAAAACAAAAGGTTAATTTTGTTCTCTGCCCACATTATAAAAACAAAATCAGTGATGATGCAGTCTCTCCACTTCTCCAAAAACCAAAGTGGTTTCTGAGAAATCTCTCTCCACTCTGAAGAGTGAACGATTAGAACACTCATGATTAGAGAAATCAGATTAATTGGCCTGGAGTGTGAGGTGAGAGTGTGTTCTTTAATGAAGATGGCTGTGCAAAGTGGATGCACACAGAGCTCAAGCAGAGTGGTTCGGGAACAAGGGCCATGTTTCTCAAAGTGTGCTTAGAAAACTGCAGGACCCCAATTCCCCGGACACACCTCGACCTTACTAATCAGAACCACAGGTGATAGGGCCAGAGAACCGGCAGTTAGAACAAGTCTCAAAGAGATTGGTGACTATAAAACATTCTAAAGTTTGAGTTCTCAGTTAACATTTCCCTTGAGTCATCTTTTTGAAAAATATTTTTTATTGATTTCAGAGAGGAAGGGAGAGGGAGAGAGACAGAGACATCAATGATGAGAGACAATCACTGATCGGCTGCCTCCTACATGCCCCACACTGGGGACTGAGCCTGCAAAAAGGGCATGTGCTCTGACCCGGAATTGAACTGTGACCTCCTGTTTCATAGGTTGATGCTCAACCACTGAGCCATGCAGGCCAGGCTCTTGAGTTAACTTTATGGAACAGTAAAGTCCATGCTATTGAACCTGGAACCTGATGCACATAGTGAATAAATAGCAACAGGGAACCCGATCTCTTCCCATGGGAAATTATAATCCTGTCCAGATGATTACTCAGAAGGCTGAGAATTGGAAAACAATTGCATAATCATAAAAATCTGTCCTGGACACAATTAAGAAGAATATTACACCCTTGCATTTGATGAATATCTTAAAAGTTCATTATCCTACATTTGAAACAACCCAATGAATGTTGTCTCCTTTTAACTAAAAGCGCTCACTGAACCTAAGTGCAAAAGGATAAATTTAAAAATTATAGAGCAATTCAAATCCCAGCTCTAAGGCTCTCTGATTAATAAAGGATGTTCAGGAGTGAGCCTGTCCATTCCCCAGTTCAGCAGGTTTGGGGCAGGGTGGGGATTCACATATGGTAATTTACTGCTCTCAGAAGGGTGTGTCAGTAAGACCAGGGAATCTATTCCCAATTTGGCCAAACCCTGTCCCAAGGGAAACTGAACATGTTTGTTGCGGTTTTTTAAAATCTTTTTTTTGCCTTTCATTCACCTCAAAATTGGTCCTGCCTAGAGTTCAGGTCAGATGTTCCTCAGATAGTCCTTATTTTCATACCAAAGCATTTCTGCGGAAGTTGGAAATAGATCTGGAGCCATAAATAACATGATGAATTTATCATCAGATAATTAGTAAGAATGTCTGCTACATCTTCTTTTTTAAAATTTAATAAATCTTTATTGTTCAGATTATTACAATTGTTCCTCTTTTTCCCCCAATGCTCTCCTCCACCCAGTTCCCACCCCACCCTCTGTCCTTACCTCTCCCCCCCCACACTGTCCTCATCCCTAGGTGTACCACACACCCCACACCCCTTTCCCCCACAAGAATTGTCAGTCCACTGCCTTTCTACGTCTCGATTCTATTATATTCACCAGTTTATTCTGTTCATCAGATTTTTTATTCACTTGATTATTAGGTTCACTTGTTGATAGATATGTATTTGTTGTTCATAATTTTTATCTTTACATTTTTCTTCTTCTTCCTCTTCTTAAAGGATACCTTTCAGCATTTCATATAATACTGATTTGGTGTTGATGAACTCCTTTAGCTTCTTCTTATCTGTGAAGCTCTTTATCTGTCCTTCAATTCTGAATGATAGCTTTGCTGGGTAGAGTAATCTTGGTTGTAGGTTCTTGTTATTCATCACTTGGAATATTTCCTGCCACTCTCGTCTGGCCTGCATCGTTTCTGTGGAGAAACATGTTCTGTGCTCCACCTAGGCATCCCTTGAATTCCTGTTAACCACGTATCTTCCCACTTTCTCTACAGTTTTGCCTTTTCCAAAATGTCATTTTGTTGGAATACTAGATGTATCTGCATGTATCTTCCTCAAACTGAGTTCTTTCATTTAGTGCTCTGCATCTTAAGGTTCTTCCATGTCTTTTCATAGCTTGATGGCTCATTTATTTTTATCCCTAAATAATGTACCATTATATGGGTATACTTTCATGGACTCATTCACTTATTGAAGGATTTCTTGGTTGCTTTTAAGTTTGTGGAAATTTTGAATAAAACTGCTATAAACATTCATGTGTAGATTTCTGTGTCAGCATGTTTTCTTCAAGTGCTTCTTGGCATTTGTAGAAGTGCCAAGTAGTATGATTGCTGGATTGTATGGTAAGTTTTAGTTTAGCTTTGGAAGAAATTGCCAAACTGTCATCCAAAGTGGCTCTACTATTTCTGCACTCTCGCCAATAATGAGTTCTTGTCGCTCCACATCTTTGCCAGCATTTGGTGCTGTCAGTGTTTTGAATTTTTGCCATGTCAATAGGTATGCAGTGATATCTTGTTGTGTTTATTTGCAATTTCCTAAGGACATATGATTTTGAACTTCTTTTCAAATTCTTATCTGCCATCTGCATATTGTCTTTGGTGAGAGATGTGTTCAGATCTATTGCCCATTTTGTAATCAGATGGTTTGTGTTCTTATTGTTAAGTTTCAAGAGTTCTTTGCATATTTTGAATGCCAGTCCTTTCACAGACATGTGGTTTGAAAATATTTTCTCCTGGTCTGTAGCTTAACTTTACATGCTCTTGAGAGTGTCTTTCATAGAGCAGGAATTTTTTCATTTTAATAAAGTCCGACTTGTCAATCTTTTCTTTCATGGATCGAGCCTTTAGTGTTTCATTTAAAAGGCCATTGTCAAACCCAAGATCATCTAGATTTTCCCCAATTTTATCTTCTAAGAGTTTTATTGTTTTACATGTTAGACTTGTGTCTATGATCCATTTTGAGTTGATTTTTATAAAATGTGAAAAGTTTGTGTCTAGATTCTATTTTGTTGTTGTTTCGTGTGGATGCCCACTGTTCCAGTACCATTCATTGAAAAACTGTCTTTGCTTCATTGTATTGCCTTTGCTTCTTTGTCAAAGACCAGTTGACTACATTTGCGATGATTTATTTCTGGGCTCTGTATTTTGGTCTTTTGATTTATTTTTCTATTCTTTCACTAATAACATATTGTCTTATAATTTCAGAATGATATGAAAAGAATGCTGTTATAATGTCCTTTGCTGCAAGGCATGGGAATACAATTGTTACATGGAGCAGACATTTTGTTATTTCTCTGTATGTAATTTAATTATTCTTTCCATACCACATCTGAAGTATTGCAGAAGTCATGTGGTTCTGGGTAGTGCTGTTCAGTACAAGGCCTTCCAGATATTTCTCCCCTCTTTCTCCTTCTGTTTCCAGAAAGGCTGTAATTGGTTTGGATTAAAAGCAATTTTAAGTCATTGAGTGGGTAGAATTGTAGGCCAAGTTAAAAACAGAATTAAAAAGTGCGGGTTTCATTTGAACTCTCTTTCCCACTAATCCTGAGATGCTATCTCTTATCTAAGGCAGACAGAATGGAGGTCATTCTCATTTTGGGTGCATACCTCCACATTACACACACAGTTGGACAAATGCTTTCAGTCTTTAGGACTCTTTTCTCCTTCTTTAAGATCTTCCAAGAATGGTAACATCAGGGACTTTGCTTAGAGGTTAAATAGATTGAACAGGATTCTTTGTCACTTCATTTAAATCAATTGAGGCCAGCCAAGGTTAGGTAAAGCATTTCTCCACAAAAATTCGTGCAGCTCTCTAGCGCTCTCCAATGGCATTTGGAAACAAACCCTCTGCTAGTAATAAAGTCTAACAGTTTCCTTGCTTCGTGTTCTGAGTGGTGACCTTGAGGTGAGGCCCTAAAATTTCTGGGATTCTTGGACAAATTCCATATCTTCTAAATTGCATATCAACATATCTAACTACTAACATGATTGTAACTCTCTATTTTGATACGACTTAGGCATGAAATTAAGACTTTGTCAGTTTGGTCTCTATTAGATTCTCCATGAACTAAATAGAATTTAGATTACTTTATCTGGTTTGGATAAATAGCCAAAATGATAGGTTATATTCACAGCTACTTTTCACTATGTAAAATGATGAGGCATCATTTGGGGTTTAAAAAACAATCAAGATTTTGCATGTGGGTTAGCTGATTTCAGAACACCCCTATTGCATCAATAACTCTGCATACAATTTCTCCAATTTTAAAGATCCACTGAATAAATATTCCACTCCACTTTCTTCTGTAAACAGTGAAACACATCAGGTGACACATTGATTCTCTTTTGCTTTTCTCATTGACTCAAACACTTCCTGCACTTTTATTACACGCCGACTGACGGGAGGATGCGGGTGAATGAGAAGTAGGCCCTGTCCCAACAGAATTTAAAGCCCCAGCGTACCTTCTAACATGATGCCAAAGAAGGTCTGTTGCTGCCGTTAATACAGAAAAACCATGTGAACCTTCCTTGTCAAGTATGGTCCATTTTAGCTGCCTCTGAAAAGTATGATCAAACACACCTAGCATGGCTTATAGTTTCTCCTTGCTTTAAAAATTAATCTTTCAAGAACAGAAAATAGTAGTTCTATATGTACCTGTCAACGTACATCACCATCTGTGTTGTCTTACGTCTTTGGGGGATTGTTGCTTACTGAAGGACCATGGCCCAGAGCGCAATAGGAATTTGCATTTGGTAGAAATGGTTTGGTGGAAGTTGTAACTTCCTTGGGTGTAGAAAGAATCTGAGGTTCTGATGAAAGCAGGAGATCATGGATGTGGGTGGGATTAGGAGGCCAATAAGTGTATGCCTCACCCAATTCGTTTTTAAACCCTTGCAGGATGAACTTTCTCATGGCTTTTCCTCCCAATTAACGCCAGCCTGAGGGGTCTATCTTCTAACCTTAAATAGTTGAAGGGAGAAGGGTCTCTATGTATTAAATGTATTCATAATTCACAAAATGCAAGTTTAGAGAAACCAAGGAAAAGAAAGCATTTCTTGCACACACCAATTTTTCTTATGAAGGAAGAGGAAAAATGAAAACAAACCCTTTCAAGAATGCCATGTCATTGCTATAAGAATGCAAATGAAAAAGAAAATCTGGAATGTAACACTCAAGCGCTTAACATATGGAACATTTCACACTGTTTGCAGCCACAGAGCACAATTAGCATCTACATCTGCTGTTGGCTTGAAAGAACTCTTTACTCACCTTTGACCAAAAATGTGCAAATCAATTCAACGAATGCTGAGTCCAAGAGAAAAGGACAGAAACCATTTGTGTAGACGTGCCAGGAAAGTACAGACAATAAAAACCAAGAAGAAAGAAGATGCAGACAATGAGTTAGAAATAGGAACAAACAACAGCAGAGGGAAGAAACACCCCTCCAGGGACAAACCATGTGGACACTCAACACTTCTGTGCAGCTGCTCTGGTCTCCGTTCGAAAAGTGAGCTGAGAAAATAACTCGGGGAGCTATTCTGGACTTTAAATGGGGAATACAATCCTGGCAATTCACGGGGATGTTCAGGGTTCATTAACAGTGAGGGAGAATTTCAAATGGGGGGGGAGCCTGCCTGAAATGTCCAGATGCTAAAACTGGCACATACGCCTTCATGTCAAAGGTATGTTCCACATAAAATGCAAACACACATGATTTGTTTTTAGGTTTACCCCTTGTGTAATTCATAATTTTTTAAAGTCTTTTGGGTCATTTTATCTTGAGAGGTATATGATCCATTTATCATCCACATTTTTTTCATTTAAAACTAGAGGCCCGGTGCACAAAATTTGTGCACTGGAGGAAGGGTCCCTCAGCCTGGCCTGGGCCCTCTTGCAGTTCGGGATCCCTCAGGGGATGTCTGCCTGCTTGCTGCTCCTTACCACTCAGCTTGCTGCTCCTTACCACTCAGCTTGCTGCTCCCGCCATTGCCACTGCACTCACCAGCCATGAGCCCGGCTTGTGGCTAAGCAATGCTCTCCCTATGGGAGTGCACTGACCACCCGGGGGCAGCTCCTACATTGAGTGTTTTCCCTCTGCTGGTCAGTGAGCGTCGTAGCAACCAGTTGTTCTGGTTGTTCCGACTTAATGGTCGCTTAGGCTTTTATTATATAGATATGAATCTAGTTTATAAATAGAAAGAAACTCCATTTGCCCTACCTGGTTTGGGTCAGTGGATAGAGCAGACTGAAGGGTCCCAGGTTTGATTTCATTCAAGGA
The DNA here is from genome assembly GCA_011751065.1 of Lasiurus cinereus. Classification (NCBI taxonomy): domain Eukaryota; kingdom Metazoa; phylum Chordata; class Mammalia; order Chiroptera; family Vespertilionidae; genus Lasiurus; species Lasiurus cinereus. The sequence goes on from JAAGEH010002531.1 coordinate 74,409,886, forward strand.
CACATGCCTGGGTGGCAGGCTTGATCTCCAGTTTGGGGTGTGCAGGAGGCAGCCAACCAATCACTCTCTCTCATCATTGATGTTTCTATCTCTCTCTCCCATGCCCTCTCTGAAATCAATAAAAATATTTTTTTTACAAAGAAACTCTGTTCATTGAGTGCTTACTATTGGGAGGCCCTGTAATATACAGAGAAGATGAGGCAGAATGTAGAACTTCTGGGCCCTTAAGATTTGGGGGGGAGGGGACAGTATTGCAGTAAAATAGGCTCAACTGGAGCTCTGGTCTGGCTCCTTTTCCTCATTGGGAACATTTATATGTTCCCTTCTCTCTAAAGTATAAGATAACAAGCAGGCGTGCAGTAAAAGAAAGGGCGAGTATTGCCTTGAAAAGGCTCCCATGTAGGAATACACAGCGTGGCCATCACGTGGGTGCTGTTGCCCAGTCCAAATGTGCACCTTGCCCACGGCACACACTGATGCCCCCAGATTATAAGCTCGCTCAGGATACCTTCCCCCAAAACAGCATCGGTGTTCTCTACCAGGGGTATGCTCTGCTTGCTTTCCTGCTTCCTATGAAGAACAGTGGCTTTGAATTCTGGCTCCACCATTTACTAGCTATATAAATTGCTAGCTTCTGCCTGTTTTCTTCATCTGTCAAAGGAAGGTATAACACTGCCCACTGTGTTGCTGCGAATCTGAAATAAGGTAATACAGTCTAGCACATGTTCGGCACACAGCTGGCGCTCAGTAAATGCTGGTTTTCCTTTCTGCTGCATTATAACTATTGGTCTTACCAACAGGTTATCCCTTCCCCTACATCAACCTTTTCAAATACAGTGGTACCTCGAGATACGAGTGCCCTAACATACGAGATTTTTGAGATATGAGCTGTTGAGCGAGTGATTTTTGCTTTGAAATACGAGCAACATTTGAGATAGGAATAATTGCATGGATCGGCCAGCTGCACACGACCCACCAGTTTACCGTGACTTGAGTGTCTCATAGTTTCCCACGCCTCAAGGTTACGGAACGAATTAAACTCATATCTCGAGGTACCACTGTAGTTTTTCCTTATTTTCAACCATCATCCTTTGGATAAAACCAAAGACTAATGAAGCCAAAAATAATCTTAGAGATTATTTACTCCAACCTCCACTGGTCTTACAACCTCCAGTGGCGTCGAAGTAGAGATAAGGGAACAGGCGAACAGGCCCAGAGGAGCAATGTGCCATTGACGGTCACATCAGTGGTGAGAGGGAGGGTGTTAGGGCCAGATCATAAGTCTTCAGTCAATGTCATTCCCGCATTCCCAGGGCCTCCCTACAGATGGTGTTTTTCATTCAGAAAAGATGAAAAAACAATTAGCCTTTTACAACACTCTCTTTCATGGAGACCTTCTTTGCCTTAAAAAAAAAATGGCAGGTTGGATCTTGGGAATTTGGGCTTGAGTTTTGCTTCACACCTCTGTTTGCTTGTTTGTATTGGACAGTGGGTCCTGCTGGTGCAGGAACCTTTGCACTTCGCTTACTAAAAATGCTCACCCCCGCCCCCCCCCC
>JAAGEH010002531.1:74411541-74505903 GCA_011751065.1 Lasiurus cinereus
GCTTGATTCTGTAGCCAAGAACGCCTTGAAGCAGCAAATCCCATAGGCCGATTGGGGGTAGTAAAATAGGCTCAGCTGGAGCTCTGGTCTGGCTCCTTTTCCTCATCGGGAACGTTTATATGTTCCCTTCTCCCTAAAGTATAAGATAACAAGCAGGGGGGAGCATTACTGGCCTGGAGTCGCAATGTCAAATACTCTCCCATTCCTGTGATACCTGCCTGATTGGTTTTGTTTGGACTTCAAACAAGTCCCTTCATGAGGAGAATGCTGTCTCAAAAGCGAACAAAATGTCAAACTTCCTGGATTGCGACAGGGGGGGTAGACACCCCCCTAATCAATTGCTTATCCAAGTCCACTGAACTGGCAATTCTTCTAAAAATGTAGGTGAGTAAAACAGCCCCATGGCAACCAGAACTTGTGTATTCAGGCTACCACTGCACTCATCTACCAGAAATAAAGGGACGAATGTGCAAATGCTGTTCTAGTGTTATGACCAACGATAGAGGATTCCGTTCGAGCTTAGATTCAGAGTTTATTTCTTGATATGCTACAAGTATCTTATCAGAATAAACCCTCCCCTTCCCCAAAAAAAGAGTATGATGGAGTTTCAGAGTGAAGCCTTCCGTGAAAGTAAGAAAATGAAATCTTTTAGGATTTCTCTGTCCCTAAAACTTAGCTGTGCTTGTAACCATGACCAGGTTATTCTGTCTAGACTGGCGAACAGCCAAGGATAATCTGGGTTTCAGAGCCACATCCTAGGATCTACCCTGTCCCAAAAGCTACTGTATTTTCTGGCGTATAAGACGACCCCCAACTTTTCCAGTTAAAATATAGAGTTTAGCCGAAACTGGTTTGGCTCGGGTGGATAGAGTGTCAGCCTGCGGACTGAAGGGTCCCAGGTTCGACTCCGGTTAAGGGCATGTACCTTGGTTGTGGGCACATCCCCATTGCGGGGCGTGCAAGAGGCGGCTGATCGATGTCTCTCTCTCATCGATGTTTCTAACTATCCCTCTCCCTTCCTCTCTGTAAAAAAATCAATAAAATATATTAAAAAAAATAAAAATAAAATATAGAGTTTGGGATATACTTGCCCTATAAGATAACACCTGGCGTACAAGATGACCCCTGACATTGGAGAAGATTTTCCTGGGTTAAAAAACTGTCTTATATGCCAGAAAATATGATAATGACAGGTCTGGGGATGAAACTCTCAAACACAGTCACACGTGTTCCTCCTGCCCCTTCACAGTGCACATACCCCACACACTCTTTCGTTCATTGTCTTCCCGCTTGACAAATCCGCTTGTCCGGCCTAAGCGCTCCTCTCACCCAGGATCTAGGCTGCAAGCTGCCCTCTGGAGCGACGTTACCCAATATTGGGCTAAATGCGCTTCTGACCAAATCGGTTCATGTTACCATAGCAATATTTGCTTTTAAAAATCTCAGAGCGTATCACTTAATTATGTGAAACAACAACACAACTCTCATAAAACCAATCAGCCTATGGGATTTGCTGCTTCAAGGCGTTATTGGCTACAGAGTCAAGCTTTTAGGAACATCGGGGGTGCGGGAGGGGGGGGTGAGCGTTTTTAGTAAGCGAAGATGGGCTGAAAGCGTCAGTGCAAATAACCCCGGTGTTTAGCACATGAAACAGAGCTACTGTCCATTTCCTTTCGGGGTGCCCAGTACAGGAACACCAACGACTCTGCCAGGCAGTGTCTAAATTTAGTTGACGTTCGCGTGACTTTTCTGAGAACAGAGGCTGTGAGTTATGCCTCTGTGTTCCCAGCACATAGTAGGTGGAAGGCACTGCTGTGCGTTTTTAAAGATGCCATTGATTTAAAATGTGCCGTGATGTGAATGCAGACTGGTGCAGCCACTGTGGAGAACAGTATGGAGTTTTCTTAAAAAACTAAAAATGGATCTCCCATTTGACCCTGTAATCCCACTCTTAGGAATTTATCCTAAGAAATCACAAACACCAATCAGAAAGGATTTATGTACCCCTATGTTCCTAGCAGCACAATTTATAATAGCCACAATTTGGAAACAGCCTAGGTGCCCGTCAGCAGAGGAGTGGATCAGAAAACTGTGGTACATCTACACAATGGAATTCTATGCTGCCATTAAAAAGAAGGAATTCTTACCATTTGCAGCAACCTGGTTGGAACTGGAGAGCCTTATGCTTAGTGAAATAAGCCAGTCATGAAGGAGAAGCATCACATGATCGCACTCATTTGTGGGTAATAAAGAACATTATAAACTGATGAACAAAAGGATAGATACAGAGGTAGTAAAGCATCAGACGGTGAAATTACAGCAGGAAGATTAAAGTTAGGTGGGTTAGATAAGAGATCAATCAAAGGACTTGTATGCATGCATATAAGCACAACCAATGAACATTGACACTGTGGGGTTGGGGTATGCCAGGGAGGGAGAGGGGGCAATGGGGAGATATGTACAAAAAATTAATAAAAAAAGATTAAAAATAAAATAAAATGTGCCATTATGTTATGTACCACTAAGGAAGATGAGTTATAAATGTTCATTTCAACTCTTTGTAAAATGTTGGTCCATGTCAAACAGGTTGCAACTGTGTGTTTAAGCAAAAATACGAGACACTAATACATGTATATGTTTTTTCACAGTTATTAACTCATCTTGGAAAAGACCAATCCATGGAACCCATGGCTCAGCCTTGATTTAAAGGCAAGCTCCATACTCAAGCTGGAGAGAGCATTGGTCTGGATACTGAAGGGTCCCACGTTCGATCCCAGTCAAGGACACATGCCCGGGTTGTGGGCTCGATCCCCAGTAGGGGGCGTGCAGGAGGCAGCCAATCAATGATTCTCTCTCATCATTGATGTTTCTATCTCTCTCTTCCTCTTTGAAATCAATAAAAAATATATTTTTTTTTTAAAAAGACAAGCTCCAGAACCACACATATATATACTAGACGTATCCTAGCTGTTAAGATGAGTGGTGGGTGCTCAGGTGTGGTCACTATATGCCTATGTCTCCCCACTCGGGGAATGTGCGTTTTCCCATCCTTGAAATTTTATTCTCTGGGCGTCTTGGTTCTTAGAAGGTGGATGCTTCCCCCAGGAGATACAGAGAAAGTCCCAGAGCTCTGCCTGGCTCCTGGTCACGTGGTGCTTCTGAAGCCAGCAGACCAGCAGACAAAGGTCAGCAACCACATGGCTGGGGCAGTTGACCTGCTCATCAGGAGAAGCAGAAGATTGTTTGCTAATGCAAGCAGGGTGACCAGCTGGCTGTGTCTGCATTTCCATGACCAACTTTACTACAACAAGGAGTCTGCTAACACGGCTGATAAAGGCCTGGCAGCTGGGACCTCAGACAACCACAGGCCCAGCGAGCCCAGAGAGGCGCTAGCCACGCGTGAGAAAAGTCTAGAACAGGTGGTAATGAAGAACTCAGGGCTCATTTGCTCCAGGGAGAGCTGTAGTTTGTCCCACCTGCTTGTAACCTTTCCCAGGAAACTGGCCATTCAGAAACCTGGAGGAGCTGTGCCTCCATTGGAGAAAGCAGCGGGGCTGAGCCTTGTAAGGCAGGCACTACTGCAGGCCCACCTTAGGGGGCTGCACCACCCACACCCCAGTTCTCAGGCCTCGGGAGCTGTTAGGGAAGTGGTTCTCAACCTGTGGGTCGCGACCCCTTTGGGGGTTGAACGATCCTTTCACAGGGGTCGCCTAAGGCTATTGGAAAACACCTATTTCCCATGGTCTTAGGAACCAACACACCGCACCTCGGTGTAGCAAAGTGTAGCCATGTAGTTTACTGTTGTCCTATGAAGACTGTTGCCCATGCTACACCACGATTCAAGACAAAAATTTCATTTATTTGTAATTAGAAATAAACATTTCACAATATATAATTACATATTGTTTTTGTGATTAATCACTATGCTTTACTTATGTTCAATTTGTAACAACGAAAATACATCCTGCCTATCAGATATTTACATTACAGTTCATAACAGTAGCAAAATTACAGTTATGAAGTAGCAACGAAAATAATTTTATGGTTGGGGGTCACCACAACATGAGGAACTGTATTAAAGGGTCGCGGCACTAGGAAGGTTGAGAACCACTGTGTTAGGGGCTCACAGCTCCTTCCTTTCGCTCGTTGACTATCACACCTCTAGGGGGCAGCAGTCCAGGCTGACACTGGACAAACCCTGGTGAACTTCCGGCTCCATAGCTTCCACTGGGACCAGGCTGTTCCAGCGGGTCCCCAGCTCAGACCACATCCTGGCCTGACTCCTCGGCCTGCCCTATCCTGCTCTCACTGCCCCTTCCTCCGGAAATTGCTTCCTGGATAAATCCTTGCGCAAGGATCCCAGTCCCTGGCTCTGCTTGGAGGAAACCCCTGCTAAACCAGAAAGCAAATAGGTCATTTCTCAGACAATCTTCTCTTTGCCGCACTCTTGTTGTTGACTGAAATCACTTTTATTTTAATGCTCATGAGACATGCTCAGACGTACAGGTACTTTTAGATTCCCTATGTCATTCCCTCTAATAAAACCACAAAAGCAGAACAAACTTGCCAACATGAATGTAATGTGACAGGTTTGGTTTCTTCGGAAGCTAAGTTGCCAACAGGTTTGGCTGTAAAAGCAGAAAGGTGTAGTCCCATGTGGTTCTCTCTTTCATCTGTTCCTGTATTTTATTTTATTTACTTTAAATATATTTTATTGATTTTTTTACAGAGAGGAAGGGAGAGGGATAGAGAGTTAGAAACATCGATGAGAGAGAGACATTGATCAGCTGCCTCCTGCACGCCCCCTACTGGGGATGTGCCTGAAACCAGGATACATGCTCTTGACCAGAATCGAACCTGGGACCTTTCAGTCTGCAGGCCGATGCTCTATCCACTGAGCCAAACCGGTTTCGGCTGTTCCTGTATTTTTACCTCAACAATCCAAACCCAGAGCAAGCTATTGCTGTTGATATTGTTTTAGTATCTTCTACAAAATGTCATGAATAACTTCCAGGTTTTTTTGCAATTTCAACATAGTCAGCCCTCATTCTTAACTAAAACCCACAGTCAGTCCTCATTTCTAACTCACGCCCTGTAGGGGCAACTGGAATACACTCTCCTCTGATTTGATAACTCTTTAAAGCTTTGTCCCTCACTGGGCAATGGTTCAGAATTAAAGGGTGCCAGCTATTTTGAGTTTGGTACACCTGTTCTGTTCTACCTCCTGCAGATTTAATGCCCCTCCTACTTTAACCAATTTTATCTTCTGTCTCGTTCATTCAGGGGGTGCACCATGACATCATTTGAGGTTGCTTTGATGGGAGTACTGTCCGAACATAAAGGCACAGGTGATCAGTGAAATTCGAAAGCTATATAGAAGCTGTATGGCCTCAGATGTGCTTATGGTACATTAGAGATCACCAACAAAATATAAATAAGCAGTTAAAAATTTCTCAGCGAGAATTGGGGTACCCTGTGCTGATCCACACCCCATACCCTCAGTTCGTTTATTTGGGAAGCAATGCACTAAAAGCATTGTGAAATCCCTTCTACTCTGAAATTACGTAAATGTTGCCAATCTCCACAACGGCCATACGCGGTGCTGGTTCATCTCAAAAACAAAAGATAACGTGTGTACAGAGCACGCTGCCCCTGCCTCCACACAGGAGACCCTGATTCCGCCTTCACTGAGGGGACAGGGACCAGTCTTGCCCAAGGTGACCTGGATTTAGGAGATTTACTCTCAGACTTCAAGGTTTTCTTTTTGTTAATAGACGTTTTATTGTTGATGGTATTACAGATATCTCCCCTTTCCTCTCCGTTACCTCCCTCCTTCCAACCCCTATCCCAGTGGTTCTCAACCTTCCGAAGGCCACGACCCTTGCATACACTTCCTCATGTGGTGGTGACCCCCAACCATGAAATTTTGCTACTGTTATGCATCGTGATGTAAATATCTGCATTTTCCGATGGTCTCAGGCGACCCCTGTGAAAGGGTTGTTCGACCCCCAAAGGGGTCGCGACCCACAGGTTGAGAACCACTGCCCTATCCCCCTCTCCCCGTCTTCACCACCCTATTGCCTGTGTCTGTGAGCTATGCCTGTCAGTATATAAGTTCTTTGGTTTCTCTCTTCTCACCCCCCACCCCCATATTGAGGCTGTCGGTCTGTTCCATGTCTCCCTGCTTCTGGTCTTATGTTGTTGGTCACTTCATTCTCTTCATTAGATTCCCCAAATAAGTGAGATCATATTAGAGTTTTCTCTCTCAGTTTAGTTTATTTCACTGAGCATAATATTTTCCAGTCCATCCATGCTGTCCCAAATGGTAAGAGATTTCTCTTTTTGACTGCTGCGTAGTACTCCATGGTGTAAATGTCCCAGTTTTTTTTATTCATTCATCTGCTGATGGGCACTTGGGCTGTTTCCAGATCTTAGCTATTGTAAACACTGCTATGAACATAGGAGTGCATATATTCTTTCCGATTGGTGTTTTGGGGTTTGGGGATATAGTCCCAGATTTGGGATTGCTGGGTCAAACAGAATTTTTATTTCTTATTTTTTTGAGAAAACGCTATACTGTTTTCCATAGTAGCTGCACCAATCTGCCTTCCTTTCAAGTAGAACAGGTTTATGGAGGGAAACAAATCATGCTTTAAAATGGTAAAAGAACATGTTTGAAAAAGCATACTCTGGCTAATTAAACCTCAATGGCACCAATTTATATTCATTAGCAAAAAAAAGGAAAGTATGAAAATATCCTCTCCATCTCAAGTGTCTCTGTAAATGGCCGACTTAGAGATAAAGTGGCTGCTCTAACTTGACATCTGGGAAGAATGGGGTGTTAGTCAGACCCTCCCCCTTCCCTCTCGTAGACAATTAGTTCTCGGAAAGAGCAGGAAAGCTGCCATCGCAGGCAGATTCCACGATTTCTGCATTAACTGCCGCCTCTGGTACACGCAGGTGAACGCAGCCAGAGGAGAAATGTGGCAACGAGTGATTTGGGAGTTTTCATATCTTCTGTGGTGAGCTGGTGTGCAGCCTTAGACAGGAGCTTAGTGCCTGTAAGAGGCTCTCTTTATTGGGTGAGCTCTTCTCGACCTTCTCTGTTTTATGCATCAGCTCTATCTAACTTCTCAATGTGATCTCAGGGACAGACCATTTAAAAAGCCACATAAAACCTGTATTTAGAGGTCTATTAAAAGTTTATGACACTTTGAAACTACATTCGGCGTTTAGAGTCCATGTTCTTCTCCGGGAAAAGTAGCATTCTAACTCAAAAGTAGCATTACAGGAAGTGATTGGCTGAACAAGGGATTGGTGACAAGTATAGAAAGGGCTACCCTTCAGGGCTGCCTTAATTGGATTACTGTGATGTGACCCAAGAGACCCCACACAACGATCTAAGTCGGCTGGTGTGTTGAAGAATAAGAAGTTCTGAACTAGAGAATTTCTCACACGGAAAAGCTCTGGCTCTTCCGTCAGGGTTGACAGCAGAGCAGGTGTGCCGGCCAGCAGACAGACCCAGGCCCCGCCCTCCCATCTTCTCTGCCTTGTGCAATAGGCGTGGTTCTGTCCCATCACCTACAAAGCAACAAAGAACTGCTGAGCTTCCCTGGGATGACAACGGAGTGTGTCACCAACCTGGGCTTGCTGCTCGACCCGTGAAGTCTGGTTCACAGGCACCGTGCACATTTCATGGGCATGTAAGTAGCTGGCTTCCCTTCACGCATACCCATTCTCGCTCTACCTCCTCCCTGGAATCGCGTTCAAAAGGGGGTGCTAAATACAATCCCCACTTTCCAGGCCTCTCCTGACTGACTTGTTCACAGCATGGACTGGGGTGACCATTTCCTCCTTCTCAGCAATTCTCTCCGCGCATCCGCCCCACAGTGATCTCCTGGGCTTCTCTCAGCCCTCTCTGCTCACCACCTGTCCATGGTATTTTCCAACCAGTTCTCCAGACACCAAGCGGGTGTCCAACGATCTACTTACTTCCACACCAACTACCCCAGGTCAGCACCAGACTCTACACTGAAGACCTAGGCCCACAAAACAGACAATTGGCTTCAGATGCCAATTGTCAGTCTCTGGGCCACCATACTTCCGACTCTCTTTCCCCCTTGAATAAACAGGGAAGGAGAAATTGAGCAGTAAGATAGCAAGAGAGCTCAATGCCACCTACAGTTAAAGAAAATGTTTAATAATTAATATACCGCATTTTCCGGTGTATAAGATGACTTTTTAACCCAGGAAAATCTTCTCAAAAGTCGGGGGTCGTCTTATACACCGGATATCATCCTATAGGGCGAGTATATCCCAAACTCTGTATTTTAACTGGAAAAGTTGGGGGTTGTCTTATACGCCCAGTCATCTTATACACTGGAAAATATGGTACTCTGTGGAGGAATGCACCTATAGCAGAAAAAAATAAATGACCCAAAGGGCCCCCAAAATAGCTTATTTGACACAAGTAAGCGAAAGGTCTGAGTTTATCTATTGATAGCCAAGTCAAGGAAATAATTTATATCACATTGCTAGGAATAGTGAGGAAAGGTAAAAAATAGGCCCTTGTATTTGTATTTCTTTCAATATTTCTCTATGTAATACATCCCATTTGAATAGATTAATTAGTCAATATGTATGATGAACTCATTAAAAATATTTTGAAGGGCCTGTTGTAGGGAAAAATTATAAAATAGAAAAGAAAGATTACTGGCTTTGCTGTCCAGCACATACTTCAGGGTTATCTCAGCCTATTGCTCTCTTTGATCTATTTTACAACTAAATTGTAGAAAATTGACAGGAATGCAACTGATTCTTGTTCGTGGAAATGCAAGTTGCATCTAGCAGAATGCAGTCAGTTATTTCCCTGTGGACACTGCCTAGTGTCCTTAGTTTTGCATGTATCTCTCAATTCTTTCAAGTCTTAATGCCTATATATCAGTCTACTCTTCAGATTCTCCTTTGAACCAGTAGTACCAAATATTAGTTCCTTCATGATTTAAAAGTAAAAATCATCTTTCATCACCACCATATATCAGGGAGTGTTGTAGGTTTGGAGATGAAGCCCTAAATAAGATAGGGTTGTTTCCCTCATGGAGCTTACTCTTGTACCACATTTGTTGTTGTTGTTGTTTGTTTGTTTTTAATCATCATCAGAGAATATTTTTCCGTTGATTTTTTTTTTGAGAGAAAGGTAGAGAGAGAGGATGAGAAAGGGAGGGAGGAAGAGAGGGGGAGAAATATTGAGGTGAGAGAGACCACACTGGTTGCCTCCAGCATGCACCTGGACCAGGGGAGGGAGCAAACTGCAACTGAGGTATGTCCTTGACCAGGAAACAGATCCATGACCCTTCGGTCTGCAGGCCAGTGTTCTAACCCCTTGCCAGGGTACCACATTTGTTGTTTCAATAGACTGCCATGATTTTGGAAAAGCTGAGTGGAAAAAAAAATTGTATTATCTTGGAACTCAGTCCCTGTCTTGCTTTCTCTCACCTCCATGTAATCTTCTTTACACCTCTTCCTTAATTTCAAATGCATAAAAGAAGCTTCCAAACTATTATTCTGTGGAGCATTTGAGATTTAGTGCCCAAGCATATGTCATCAATTTGGCTCAAATACATAAAGTCTTACAAAAATTTAATTAAAATGCTAATGTATATCTCTGATTAGGAGGTTACATTTATGGCAGTCTGTCCTGTCACTGGACACCTAGTAAGTAAATTTCAAATCAACTCCCAGGACATTTAACAATTGAAGATTATGAATCTGTCTAATTGGGCCAAAAAATATAACTCCCAGCTACTTCTCAGAAAGTATCTTTCATTCTGCTCTGGATAATATATTTCCAAAAAAAATTGGTTTTAATCAATAATATACACCCCATAATCATTGCAGCATTATTCACAGTGAGCAAGACATGGAGACAACCCAGGTGAATTCGAGAGATGATTGGATAAAGAAGATATGGTACATATACACAAAGGAATACTACTCATAAGAAAAAAAAAAGAAATACTGCCATTTGCAACAACATGGATGGATCTTGAGAATAGCATGCTAAGCAAAATAAGTCAGATAAAGTCAAGAACCATCTGATTTCACTCATATGTGGGATAGAAAACTGAAAGCAACAAATGAGCAAACAAACACTCATAGACAGACTACAGTATGGTGGTTGCCAGAGGGATATGGGGGTAGTAAAGCGTAAAGGGGGTCAAATACATGGTGACAAGAAGATTTGACGTTGGGTGGTGGGCACACAATGTAATATATCATAAAGTGGTACACTTGAAATTGATATAATTTTTATTAAAAATGTTAACCCAATACATTTAATTTTTAAGCATTTTAAATAAATAAAAATGTTTTAGAAAGATTTGCTGGATTGGGTTTATTTCTATCTCTAGAAACCTCAATTTAGAGGCAAGATTGGATCAGGCCTGGCTACCAGAAAATTATGTGTATGTCACATATTGCCTTCACTCATGAAATTTCTTTACTAAATTATACTTTGGTTTTATGCCTTTGCCTACATCAAATTATAAGAAATACTGAATTTATTTTTATATTCATTGAAAAGGAGTTGAAGCCATTAATGGCAATGACGCAGTGTCCACAAACTGAAGAGAGCCACTGACTTGGTCAGCCTAGAACAGTGGTTCTCAACCTTTCTAGTGCTGTGACCCTTTAATACAGTTCCTCATGTTGTGGTGACCCCCAACCATAAAATGATTTTTGTGGCTACTTCATAACTGTAATTTTGCTACTGTTAATGAATTGTAATGTAATCTACCACAGGTTGTGAACCGCTGTAGAGTCTAAGACCATCAGAAAACACAGATATTTACATATTATTTTTTTACATGTGGGCATGATAAAAATTAATTATCTTTTCCTCTGTGCATTCATTGGTAGGGAGCTTGGAGCAATATTTCTGGCTTACAAAGAGCAACACATAGGACATTTTGTCACAAATAGGTATTGTCAATATATTCTTATTCATTATCTTCTTTTTCCCCATCCCCTCAATTACTTCACATACTTATTAGCTTATTTGAACACACCATCATTTAATAAATATTTATAGCTGCCTCAAATCTATTTTTGGAACCATGTATCATATATATGTTACCATTACTAACATTTGTTGAGACTACTATATGCTAGAAGATATGCTAAGCACTTTATAAGTATCATCTCACAATTTTAATTATCACTACAATCTTTAAATTTTATATTTACTCCTATTTTACAGACACACAAACCAAACTCAGAGATTGTTCAGGGCCACACAGCTGGTTAAGGCCCAACAACTAGTCAATAACTGAGCTAGGCCTTGAATCCCACCTAACTCAGAACCTGCATTCACAACCTCTTCATGAGGTTGCCCTCCATGCATGCAAATCTCTATAGAACCAAGTTGCTCATTAATTGACCCTTTAATGTAGCTATTGCTGAAACTGTACCAGGTGGCTCTAGTCACAGAAAAGGTTCTCTCTGAATGTAATTATACAACATGAAAACACCCAGGAGAACATCAGGAGCTATAGGATAGGCTCCCTATTTAAACACCAACATTTGTGGTCCCTTTCCCCTTTAAAAAAAATACATCTTCAGAGAGTTAGTAGCCAGTATGACCAAACATCAGTCCTCATCTGGAATCCAAGGCTTTCTCACAGACGGACAAGTATTGGCTAACCGAGCCTCTCCTGTCTCTACTGCCAATGACTTCAGCTCTCACCAACTCTCATGTAACCTGTCAGCCTTAGGATTCCACATGGAAAATATAAGTACAATCCTGGGCTCTTACCAGGATGAAACAAAAGCAATTATGTGACAGAGTTCTGTAAAAAATAAAGCTTTCTCATCATTATTCATTTATTTTGCTCTCATGTAGAAATTACATGATTAACTTTCAAAAGAAATGGCTTTATAGACACCGTGAGTATATGGAGGATTTCCTCCTTAGAGGGGGTGATGGCATCTGCTCCAATAACTGTGGAAATACAGCAAGAGAGTCAGCTGAGGACTGTTTTAGTATTATCCATCCCAGAGGCAAGGGTCCTGTGAGGGCTTCTCAGTGTCCCTCTGAACTATTAATTTGGTGACCTGCACATTTCCCCCACTTTCTGCTTTCAGGAGCTGGAAGGTGCAGTTGGACAAACCCCGATTTCCATGTATGATGTGCCGAAATACCATTTCTCATGACTGAGTAAGGGACATTTTCAATTTGCCATCCTGGAGGAGGAGATATTTCTCCCACAAAACCAAAGGACAGGGCTGGTAACTTAACACTGACTTATTTTCAATGGTATCACATATTGCTATCCTGCTTTATATTATTTGTTGACATACCCGATGCCCTGGGCAGATCAAGGTTTTTGAGACCTTGAGCAACTTCACTATATTGAATGTTTCTTCATTTGGAAAATCAATAAGTTTAATTAAGAGATACTAAAATTTCCTTCTAGACTTGACATTCTATTCGTCTATGAACTTCATTAGAACAATGTATTCAGCCGAAACCCGTTTGGCTCAGTGGATAGAGCATCAGCCTGTGGACTGAAAGGTCCCAGGTTCGATTCCGGTCAAGGGCATGTACCTTAGTTGGGGGCACATCCCCAGTGAGGGGCGTGCAAGAGGCAGCTGATCGATGTCTCTCTTTCTCATCAATGTTTCTAACTCTCTATCCCTCTCCCTTCCTTTCTGTAAAAAAAAATCAATAAAATATATTTAAAAAAATAAAATAAACTTAAAATATACATATTAAAAAAAAAAGAATAACGTATTCGTTTTTCCTGAGTTAAAAAAACACACCAAACAATTGCTCTCATTCTTCTCCACTGCACCAAAGCATGCATGATTTCCTCCCTGCACCAGGCTCTGCGAGGGGAAATTCGGTTACATAAGAAGAGATGCTCTCTTCCAGCACCACCTGACAAAAAGCCAGCGAGAGCAAAACAAGGCTAGCTCGGCCATGTGTTTTATATTTAGACAAAAACCAAAGCTGCAGCTCCCCACACCGCGAGATAGAATCCTGGAGTCGGCCGTCTATTTTCCCTCGGCTTTGAGGCGCTTTGTCACACCTTGGCTTCTCCGCCTGAAGGCACATCTTTTCCAGATGATGGAAGAGATGACTTTTTTTTTTTTGCGAGGCCGGTGTCCCAGGGGCCCCTTCTACCTGAAGAGCATGACGCTCTTTCCCCCGCGCTGAGCCTCTCGGCTCTAAAATCCATCAGCAGCGTCAGAACCTGGAGAAAAATCAGCTTTTACAGGGAGGCCTGTCCCGCTCACACGCCACGAGCTTCTGACCTCTGTTTCTCTTGGAAACGCTGCCATGTCGCTGACAGGAGAAAGTGAGTTTCGGAGTAATGTCCTCATCCCTCTACGATTCCTAAATCTCTCTGTCATCTTGGAGAGTGATGTGTCCCAGTCAAGTGTGAAGTTTGGAGAGGGCTTTTTAGCTCCTTCTTCTTATCAGTGGCATTCTTTTGGGGGAAGGTAGTTTGGCTGGGAATGGGTTCAACCCATATTTATTGACTGTCTGATCTGGGCTGGGCCTTCTACCTAGTGTCGGGGGTGCAGAGATCAAAGCAACCCTCAGAGAGTTCTGAAGAAGTCACACTCCAGTGAAGGGCGCGGGGAAGTGCAAGCCATTTCGGTACCTTGTCATTGATGTTGTGACAGAGGTAAGTACGGGAAACACGCAAAAAGGCACTTGTACAGAAAGAGCCATAGAACATACGACTTCACTCATACGTGAGACTTAACACTGAACACAACAAAGGAACAAACAGGCAAAAATTCATCGGCACAGACAACAGTATGCTGGTTACCCCAGGGAAGGGGAGGTGGTGGGGAGCAGGAAAGAATAAAGGCGATCAAATACATGGTGAGGAAAGGAGCATACAGTTAGGGTGGCAAACACACAATGCAGTGTGTAGGAGGGGTGCGGTAGAATTGTGCACTGGAAATTGTACGCTTGGAAAATTAATTTTATTAGCCATTGTCACTCTAATACATGTAATAAGAAAAAGAAAGAGACATAGGAGCTTCTTGAAGAAGGGAGGTCTGAGCTAGGTTTTGAGAGATGAATGGGTGTTAGCCAGACAAAAGCAGAGGGGAAGGAGCAAGGCAGAGCTGCAAGCACAAAAACCGAAAGGGAGAAAGAGCAAAAGAACTTGCAAAATCACAAATAGCTTCATGCTCTTTGAACATCATGCTCCGAATTTCAAGGTGGAAGAAATGAGGGGGGAAAGGAATTGTTCCCTCATCAGAGCAGAGCAGAGTTCATCTGAGCACACGACTACAGATTGAGAAGAAGGTTCAAAATAACGAGTTTCAAACATCGCTGTGCAAGAGCTTGAATATTTCCTCACTCACAGAGTTTGGATAAAATTTCTTGGGCTTAAGAAATGGTGACTAAAAATTGAAACTCATTATAAGAAATAGTCACAGTGCACAGACTTCACCAAGCTCCTCTGACTATAAATCACAGACTTTTCCTTTAGTGTTTCCACATCTTCCATTGGCTTTGGCACGCTCTGCCAGTGGAGCAGTGTTACCTGCCAGTGCCTTGCCAGGATGTCTACCCATTGCTCCCAATTGCATGCCCCTGGACCTCCTCCCCTGTCCAGCCAAGACCAAACCAGTCTCTCAGTCTGGGCCCTCTCTGGACCACCCGCTCAGGCCTAAGTTCAATAAGTATCCTCAACTTAGTAGGCTAGACACGCTCTAATAACTTGTCTAGCTCAAAAATAAGTTAAGTCACTGATATCAACTAAAATATCAATGTATTTTATACCCCTCTCTGTGGGAACCTCTTTCATGTCCCACATGGTTCAGGGTACCCATTCAGAGTGCGGGTTCTGGAGGAGGCCGCACGCAAATGAAAAGAGAGACTAGAAAATATTAATTTGGCGATATTGGGGGGCCAGGCGGGAGCCTTCCTCTAGTGAGAAGACTACCCACTGCTCTGGCCTTGCTATCCCTTTTATTAAGACTATGGGATACACCCATGACCTTTAAGCAGGAAATTTCAAGAACAGAAATTTACATGAAACAAACAGGTAGAGGCTGCTTCAGCGAACAATGTTTCAACTAAACAGTGAGTAATTAGCTCTGACCTTTCAGAGCAATTAAGGTTGACCAGCCTTCTGGTCTCCTGTCCACATCTTACTATTAGTGAGACAATGTTTGGTTTCTGGCACCTCTCAAAATTAAAATTAGTGTCACATATCAAAAGAAAGTTTATGATTTTGTAAAATGATACAAAAGTTCACGTGTAAGAATATACAAGTGGAAAGAAGCCAAAACAATTTTTTTTAAAAAGCAATAGCTAAAGAAAGTTTATGATTTTGTAAAATGATACACAAAAGTTCACGTGTAAGAATATACAAGTGGAAAGAAGCCAAAACAATTTTTTTAAAAAAGCAATAGCTAATGACTTGTTTGCATGAGTATAAAGACTTATTATGGAGCTGATATCATTAAAACGGTATCTTACTAATATAAGATCAATGGAACCAGAAAGAAAGCTAACACACAGATGGGAATAGCATCCTTGGGTCTCACCCTGGGTCTTTTTCTCCTCTCTGGACTTGGCTCCGAGGTGATCTCATCCCATCTGTGGCTTTATGTAGCATGCCTTTCTAATTTTTCTCCTGTTTGGGCATCAAGTCTCTCAATCTCAGATCTGAATATCCACTTGCCCACTGTATTAATCAGACTTCTCCAGAGAAACAGAACCAACAGGCTGTAGATATGCAGAAAGAGGGTTAGTATGAGGGATTGGTTCACACAATGAAGGAGGCTAAACTGTCCCATGATCTGTCATCTGCAAGCTGAAGGTCCAGAAGAGCGATGGTGTAAGTCCCAGGAAACCAATGATGAAAGTCCTGGTCTGAAGCCCTAGGCCCAAGAATGAGGACCACTGATGCCCAAGGGCAGGAGAGGATGGTGTCCCACCTCAAGCAGACAGTGAATTTGCCCTTCCTCCACATTTTTGTTCTATTCAGGACCCAGATGGATTGGATGCTGCCCACTTGCAGTGGTGAGACCTATCTTCCTTAGTCAGTCTGCAGATCCCAGTCCTTGTCTCTTCCGGAAACACTCTTAAGATTCATGCAGAAATGAAGTTTCCACAGCTGTTTGGTTGTCTCTCGGCCCAGCCAAGTTGATACATAAAGCTAACCTGTCCCATTTCAAGTATATAAAATCCATTCTTCACCATGTTCTACAAAGCACTGGAATGATCTGGCCCCACCTGAACAGCAGAAGTGCTATTCAAATTTCATTAAAATGAATTTAAAATTTTAGCCCATTTCTACTACTAACATTATTTCCCCGGAATACCAAATAAATCCCATGGATGAATAGGCTTATGATTGTCTTTAAAAATATATTTTTTTATTGATTTCAGGGAGGAAGGAAAGAGAAAAAAAGACAGAAACATCAATGATGAGAGAGAATCATTCATCAGCTGCCTCCTGCACACCCAGGGATCAATCTCACAATCCAGGCTTATGCCCTGACCAGGAATTGAACCGTGACCTCCTGGTTCATAGGTCAACACTCAACCAACCACTAAGCTACACTGGTGGGGCTGGGCTTATGATACTGATTAGGAATATAAGCACAGGAAAGCAAATACATATCTCTCTCCTCTCTAAGGCAGGCCCATCTCTGTTGACTATAAGTAAGTGACATTCGACCATGCAATGCAAGCCATGTATTCAGCCCTGAGAACAGATACTTGAAGTCATTTCCTTAATTACTGCCAAACTTCACAAACTATGGAACTTCCACAATTTTTATCAAATAAAGGATATTTGGTTGAAAGCAACACAAACTCTCCAACTACCTTTATTGAAAACATATTAGGAAAACTCACAAAACCCACAAGTAAGAAGTAATTTCAAGTCCATAGAAAAGGGAAAGTCATCTGGCATCTCTCTGGGATTAACTATGCAGCTGTGCTGCTCTCCACTGGGTATCTCCCTTCTGTTTCCTGTGTTCTTCAGAGTCCTGCTGTGATTCACTTCTTTTCTTTGTCTGGAAGGTAAACTCTCATATCCTCCCTGATTCTCTGCTCAGGCAATCAGATCTTTCTCCCATCAGACGGGGACTGAACCTCTGCGTGACTTCAGGACTGCCCACCCCAGTCACTTCCTCTCTGTTGAGTGTAGATGCTGTTTCCCTGTTTGCTAGCCTCAGTTATTTTGACTTTTCACTTTTATAAATATTTTTAATAGAAGTTTGTAAAATTTTCTTTTTAAATTTAGAAATACAATAATTTTATCACCAGGGTGGAAATGTCTTGGGTGGGGGAGAGGGAGAGGGATCAACCAGGGAAAAAGGAGACATATGTAAAATTTTAGACAATAAAAAAAAGAGAAAAAATAATTTTATCAGAAATGTGTCTAAATGTGTGTCCCTTTTCAATTCCTTATTTGGAAGCAAGGGAGTTTAACCCACCTACCAAATGAAGTCTGTATCACAAAGATTTTTTCCCCCTGTTATTCATATTAAATTCAAAAACTTCCCAAGAATATGTTATGCTTTAAATAGCCCTCCATTCATTTTCTGTGAAGCACTGAATAGACTCAGTAGAGATACAAAAATTAAAAAGGAATTAGGCCCTATTACCTACTGATTTCATAAAATAACCCACATCAAATAAAATTTCCCTAGCACAAACATGTTACAAAATGCTCAAAGCTCCACGATGATTCTAAAATTAATAACTCAACCTCCATAGCAATGCTAATAAGGCATAATGAATGTGCTAAATTCTGTGCAAAGGCTTTCAGAAGCCGAACTAAAACTTTGCTTGAATTATAAATAATTGTGTTTTAAAAGGAGAGTAAGTGATAAAGAAAGCCTAGTATAACTTCGATGGAAAGGAAGGTTGATTAACATGATACTATCATGCTGAATTCGTGTCTCTGTATAATTAGACATATGCTTTGTCCATAAGTTGACCTCATTAAAACCATGTGACTTAAATGAGAGACATTCACTGGACGCCATGGTTTCTTACCTCAGTTATCCCTCACCTCCCATCCCTATCTCCAGTTCTTTCATTCTACATTCTGTCAGATCCCCAAAAATGCAGCCAAGGACAGAAAGTAAACTTTGTCGACACCGATCACTGGCAGAATTGAGAAGGAAGCAAGTCTATTTTGACTTACCCAAGCTACTCATTTCTGAATTATTTCCCTTCCCAAGGCCACCTAGGCCTCTTATGAGTTCTCTTTCAACAGAAATAAATATCTGCTCCAAGGAAATAACCTGATATCATGGTTTTATGACCAACTCTGATTTTTTAGGTCAAGAACATTTCATCTATCAGCAAGTGGAAGAGAGTGGTGGAAGTACTCAAAAATATTTTACCTGCACAACACATAGAAATTATATCTAAGTGGGCCCATTCTGATTGCTTAGAACTATGTTCCCTTCCTCTACATATGAGAAGAGTAGGTTTATTATGGGATGGAGAGCCTGCATTTACTCATTTAGACCTCAAAAAGGTTTTTTGGAAAATTGGTATGAGTCAGGCTGTGTGCTAGGCACTTGGGCTATAACTGAACTAATTGTGCCATACATCATGTGTCCACGGACTGAACACATTTCCTTTGTAACTTGTGTTTGCTTTCCTCCTGCCTTTGTATTTATTTTTGCCCTGCCTCATTCCCCCCCTCCAAAAAAAACTAAACACTCTTAGAATACATATAAACTTCAGTTGTATAAGAAAAACAAAAAAAGAGCAGACACCCTCACATCATTGTACCTTACCTATTCAGTTTCTATTTCTCAACCCCCCAAAATGACCCCTAGAGATCAACCAGAAAGTCAAGGTCTCTGCTCAGAGTTCATATGAAAGCCCATGGGACTGAGCGATCTTTCAAGTGCCTTCCTTAATTTGAGATAAAGCTCTAATCGGAGAGAGATGCTCAAAGCTATTAGAAATGCTTTCCACACTCACTTCTCGCATGCCATCTTGGGGTAAAAGCAGACCTTCTTCCTGCAAGATAATCTTCAACCCCCACCCCCATTTCAATGACTGATGTATACATCATCAGTACCCCACTATTTCCCATGAAAAAAATCTCTCTTCTCAAATGTAAGATCTCTTAGGTTTACTCTTTAACCTTGGATTCAAAAATCACTTCCAACTCTCAGATATTGTCAGGTTCCGAATAAATGAACATCTCAACAAAGGTAAAGCAGTGCTTCTGGTTGAGTGAGAGCATCTTAGGAGGTCTTCAGGGAAGGCCTTCTCCTTAGGGGCAAGAAGAAGATTGAAATAGAAGGCACGAATCAGAAGGAAGGAGGAAAGCAAACACAAATTAGAAGTCTTTACAGTTGAGCCAAGGGTTGGCCATGCCTATGTTTTGACCTAATTTGCCCAGAACATCAAACCAGCATACTATCCTTTTTCTAAGATTCACAAATTACATCTGAGAAAAAAACAAATGGGAACAAATGTCCCTGTTAATTTAGCATCTATTCACATCTCCTCCCACAGCATCCTACTTTATTTTCCGAAGAGTTTTTATTCCTTTTCTGTGCTTGTACATCAATTTGATGGTACTGGCATGACTTTCCATGCTAGCAGGGTCATTACCAGTTCCTGGTCATGTTTGTTTGCTCTTTGTATTTTATCCATTTCCCACAGAAAGACTAGCACATCTAAATCATTCATTAGGGTTGGTAGCAAACAAAGTCTTTGCTTTTGATGTAACTTTTTCGGAGTTGTAGATTTTGACCAACTTTATTCATTAAGATAAATAGAGCACTGGAGGGGATGCTTTGTGCTAATAGCTAATAAAGCTAAATTTTATTTGTGCAAAATGAACTCAGGGCCAGGACAGATCTCACAGTTTGAACCATTACTATTTGTCCTCGGTTTTCAACAGGAACATTGCTGTTTAACCTACCAGGAAACAGAACAAATAGCAAGTCAACATCACCCCAATTTTGGACATTTAATGGTTTATACATGTTGTTTGTTGAACTGAACTGGTCCATTTAATTTTGATGGCTGTTTTCAAGGTTAATTTTATTTTTAATCTTTAGTCATAGAAATGCAGTAAGTAAATGCTAACAGAATAGTGGGCTTTGGATCTGCACATGGTGAAAAATGAGGTGCCCATTTGACTTAGCACACAAGGAAACCATATTTTTGAACCCTGTCTGAATACTACCTGGTTTACTGATCAGGCAACAAGTATGGAGAATCTTTACCACTATTGGACCAAATTTACATAAGCAATAGATTGCAGCATGGACAGATTTCAATAGTCTTACTGTATTGGATTATCTTATTTAATAATCAGCTCAAAAATCATCAGCAATCCAATTATGGTGTTAAAATACCCAACTTTTTCAGAATTAACTCTACCCATTGGGAGAATAGAAATAGCAGCATTCAAGCATAAGAAAAAACTTTCCTTGTGTTAGAGAGAATAATTTTATAATAATTATAAATATTAATATAATATTTTAAAAAACTAAGTTATTTTTATCTTTAAAGTAAAAGTCAAATATGGAAGGAAGTTTTAAAGGGATCTAAAGTCTTGAGATATACTGTGATAATGAAATTTTTGTGTGCTAATTTGTAAACCACATTTGTTGTTGTTAATCCCCTCCTGAGGATATTTTCCCATTGTTTTTTAGAGAGAGTAGAAGGAAGGGGGAGAGACAGAGAGAAACATCAATGTGAGAGACTCACATCGATTGGTTGCCTCCTACATGCTCCCCACTGGGGTCAAGGATCAAGCATGCAGCCCAGGTACATGCCCTTAATCTGAACTGAACCTAGGGCCCTTCAGCCCATGGGCCAACACTGTATCCATTGAGCCAAACTGGCCAGGGCTGTAATTCACATTTTCATAATAATATTACTCAGATAATATAATAACACATTCATTTAAAATGTATCATTTGCTCTAGCTGGTTTGGCTCAGTGGATAAAGCATTGACCTGTGGACCTAAGGGTCCTGGGTTCAATTCCAGTCAAGGGCACATACCTCAGTTTCAGATTCCTCCCTGGCCAGGGCCCTGGTTGGGGATTAAAAAATAATAATAAAATAAAATAAAGTATATAATTTAATGTATTTACTCTTAATTATTTAGTACATTTGTCTCCCCCAAAGGAACCCCATACCCATTAGCAATAACTCACCATTCTCCCCTCCACTCAGCCTCTAGCAACCACTAATCTGTTTTTATAGATTTGCATATTCTGAATAACTCACATAAAGTAATTTATATAATGTGTAGTCTTTATATGATTTCTTTCATTTAACATAATGTTTCCAAGATCCATTCATGTTGTAGCATGAATCAATATTTCATTTCTGCCAAAATCCATTTGGCTCAGTGGATAGAGTATTGGCCTGAGGACTGAAGGGTCTCAGGTTCAATTCTGGTTAAGGGCATGTATCTTGGTTGCAGGCACATTCCCAGTAGGGGGCGTGCAGGAGGCAGCTGATCGATGTCTCTTGCTGATAGATGTCTCTCTCTCATTTATGTTTCTAACTCTCTATCCCTCTCCTTTCCTCTCTGTAAGAAATCAATAAAATACATTTAAAAAAATATTTCATTTCTTTTCATTGCCAAATAATATACCATGGTAAAGATCTAATATATTCTGCTTATCCATTCATCAGCTGATGAGAATTTAGGATTTTTAAACTTTTTGACCAATAAGAACAAAGCTGCTAGGAACAGCTCTGAAAAGCCCAAGGTGTGCACGTGATTTGGTTTTCCATGATTTATTGAGGCATACATGGAAGATGAAAAATTGTAGTACATATTGAAGATATACAATGTGTTGGCTCGATATACATATACTTATCAAATGATTACCACAATCAAACTAATTAACACTTCCATCACCTTACACAGTTATTGATTTTTCTGCGAGTGTGTTAGGAACACCTAAAATCGACTTTCTCAAGCAAATTCCAATCTACAAGACAGCATCATTAACCGTAGTCACCACGTGGTATGTCAGCCCCCAGGAACACACTCATCGTCAAAGCAGAAGTTTGCTTAGTGATTTGGCTGAACTCTTTCTGGGAAGCCTATTTTCCCAGAAACCTCTGTTTTCCCTCCTGCAGCCCTTCCTCCTGTTTCATCTCCCCAGAGCTCTGTTCAAGGCCCGCAACCAGCGAGAACTTGAACCTTTAGCCTTGGGCCCTCATGCTGCCTGGAGGTTGCGGTCGCAGCTCAAGAGCTTTACGTCATCTGCGAAAGCTCACCAGGGACCAGGAGCCAGGTGGCCCCTTTCTGCCTGATCCTGGTCCACAGCTACACACGGTCTTCCAAACTGCAGGGATGAGTGTGATTTTAATTTTAACATCACATTGACTTTGATCAGTTAAAAACAACAGTGCAATGCCAAAGAGGGTTTGCTTCTTATGAGAGTATCTATGGAAGTTACAGGGGACCATCAATTCTAATACAATGCAGAGGAAAATGGCTGTAGCTTGTTCATTGAGAAAGGTCCTCATTACAGGGGTCAATGCTTCGTAGTTGACAGTCTTATGTTACATACACTGAGTGGTCAGATTATTCTGATTTCTGAATGCATAGTAATCTGGCCACTCAGTGTATATCTTATATAATAAAAGGCTAATATGCAAATTGTCCCCTTGACCAGGAGTTCGACCAGCAGGTAGGCAGGCCAACTGCCCATGTCCCCTCCCCCAGCCAGGCTGACTGGATGTCACCCATGCACGAATTCATGTACTGGGCCTCTAATATATATATCTCCTATCTAATAAAAGAGTAATATGCAAATTAACAATTACTCTGCTACATCCACAAGCCACACCCACTAGCCAATCAGGAGTGAGTATGCAAATTAACCCAACCAAGATGGCTGCAGCCACGGAGTGAGCAGGAGGCTTGGGTTTTTCTGTCAATGGAGGAAGCTAAGCTTTGCGCACACCCTGGCAGGCCCAGGCCTCCACTCAGGCTACAAAGTTTCAATTATAGAAGATAAATAAATCTCAACAAAAATGGCTGCAGCCATGGAGCAAGCAGGAGGCTTGGTTCTGCTCAAGGATACAAAGTTTCAATTATAGAAGATAAATATATCCCAGATACCCACTTGGTTTGCCAGGGAGTGTGGCCGGCCTGCCAACCACCACATGCTTCTTGCCCAGGTTGCCCCATGCCCCAAGGGAACTCCCACTCTGATCTAGGACACCCTTCAGGGCAAACCAACTGGCCCCCACCCTGCACCAGGCCTCTATTCTATCTAATAAAAGAGTAATATGCAAATTGACCATCACTCCAACACACAATGGCTTCCCCCATGTGGTCAAAGATGGCTGCCCCCATGTGGACACAAGATGGCCAGTGGGGGAAGGCAGTTGGGAGGGGCCAGGCCTGCAAGAGAGGGCAGTTATGGGCCAGCAGGAGAGGGCAGTTGGAAGGGACCAGGCCTGCAAGGGAGGGCAGTTGGGGCCAATCAAGTCTGCAGGAGAGGGCAGTTAGGGGTGACCAGGATGACAGAGGAGGGAAGTTAGAAATGACCGGACCTGCAGGGATAGGAAGTTGGTGGGGACCCAGAGGAGAGTAGTTGGGGGTGACTAGGCCTGCAGGGTGGGCAGTTAGGGGTGACCAGGCCTAAAGGGGAGGGTATATAGGGGCTAATAGGTTGGTAGGGGAGCAGTTAGGCATCAATCAGGCTGGCAGGAGAGTGGTTAGGGGGTGATCAGGCTGGCAGGCAGAAGCAATTAGGGGAAATCAGGAAGGCAGGAAGGCGAGCAGTTGGGAGCCAGCAGTCCTGGATTGTGAGAGGGATGTCCGACTGCCCGTTTAGGCCCAATCCTATCAGCCTAAATGGGCAGTCAGACATCCCTTGAGGGGTCCAAGATTGGAGAGGGTGTAGGCTAGGCTGAGGGATAACCCTCATGCATGAATTTTGTGCACTGGGCCTCTAGTGTATATATACACACACATTCACCCCCTCTCCCCTCCACACACACATTGAGTGGCCAGATTATTATGTGTTCAGAGATCATAATAATCTGGCCACTCAGTGTATAGTTGCTTCTTTCATAGTCGTCGTCCTCAGGGAGTTTGATTACAGTGGAAGGGGCTGGTATCACAGCAAACATAAGGTGCCATGTCCACCCTTAAATTAGCTAATTTGTTTCTTCTTTGAAGGATTATTTTCAAAATGTCTACCCCCTGACTTACCTCATAGAAAAATGAGTCACTTTGTCTAGAAAAGGTGCAAAGTATAATCGAAGCTACCAATGTAAAATTCCCAAATTTACAAGTCATTTCTTCATAAAGAAAAATAAATTATATTTACTTTGGAGTTATTGCATGATGCAATCTTGAAAGAGAGGCAGTTCAGGATCATCTGACTTTGACCACTAGGATATAAGGCCCAGCTGTGCCAGAGGCCAGTTATGTAACACTGGATAAGTTTCTCAGCCCCTCTACACCACAGTTTTCCCATACACAGTCCTGGGAGCCATTACTTTAACAATGGGAATACATTCTGAGAAATGAGTCATTGAGCAATGTCATCATTGAGTGAACATTACAGAGTGCATTCACACCAACCTAAATGGTACAGCCTATTCCACAGCTAGGCTATATGGCATGGCCCAGCAGTTGGCAAACCACGGCTCGAGAGCCACATGCAACTTGCGAGCCGGGGTTTGCCATTCTGTTGAGTAATGAGTTTGCCGACCACTGGCACAGCCTATTGCTCCTAGGTTACTGCACAAAACAATACGAGATTAAATCAAGTACAAGACATACTAATGCAATCAGATGTGGTGAACACAAGGTGTATGAGGCTACTGTCTACGAAGCACCAGCATACTGTCCTATATAACATTTTCCCATAAGTATTAAGAGCACATTCTGCATTACAGTCTCATGATTTACTTTATCTCACACACACACACACACACACACACACACACACCAACTGACAACTAAAGTGACAACAGTTACAATAACAAACAAAAACACACACACACACTCACACACGTTAGCTCAGATCTTCCGTAAGCTATGGACCCATTCATTTCTCTTTTCCTCCACAATTGAGGTGGATGCCCTTGGAGCCCCTGTACCTATGCACTCTTCCCTTAGATTTTCTTAAAATATATTTTTGTTGATTTCAGAGAGGAAGGGAGAGAGAGATAGAAACATCAGTGATGAAAGAGAATCATTAATCAGCTGCCTCCTTCACATCCGCTACTGAGGATCAATTGCCCTGACTTGGAATCAAACCGTGACCTCTAGTTCATAGGTGGATGCTCTACCACTGAGCCATACTGGCCAGCCTCTTAGATTTTTACACCAGCTCAGCTGCCTTCTTCAGGGAAGAACTGCCCTTAGCAACATCATTGTCTTCTTTTTGAGCATTTCTCATTCCAGTGGAATTTTGAGTTTACCCACTGACACCACTCACTCCCCCCTGCACCCGTACCCATTGGTTCCAAAGTCACCAATTACCTCCTCATTTTAACTTCTCATAGTTACCTCATCTAACCCGTAGGCAGCATGTGACTCCGTGAACTTTTCCTCTCCTCTCTCCTTGTATTCCCTGAAGTCACATTCTTCTGGTTTTCTTCCTACGTGGAGCTCTCTTCAATATTGCTTGAAAACTCATGTTTCTTACCCAGAATTAACTCTTGATGTTCCTCCCTCAGTCTATGCATTCTCCCTGGGCAAGTTCATCTATATCCAGGCTTCAGTTACCACTTCCTGTGTTTGCTAATAATAACTCCCAAATTTCTCTCTCCATTTTAGACTCCTCTTCTGAATTCCAAACTCACTGTATCCTCAGCATGACCATATGATGTCCCGGGGTAAACTCAAAGTCAGCATTCTACAACTGGCCCAACATCTGCCCCTAAGCCAAATTCTCCCCTGTGTTACTCCTGTCTTTCCCTTCTCACCCTTTATCCAAATCAACCATTGTTGATTCAGTCTCCTTCATAACACTGCATCCCATCCACTTCTCTGACTTTGCTTCTATCTTAATTCAGATATCTTTCATAGAAATGACCTCTGTAATCTCTGAAAAGGATTTTTTTTGTCTCTGATTGAGTCTTGTAGTCTCAATTTTCTCCACTTTTATCCCAATTCATTTTCTCTTTTCTATGCCATTAAGAATACTTTTTTTTAAATTTAATTTAATTTTTTATTTAATAAATCTTTATTGTTCAGATTATTACAAGTGTTCCTCTTTTTCCCCCCATAGCTTCCCTTCACCAGCTCCCACCCCTTCCTCTGTCCTTACCTTACCTCCCCCACCCATTGTCCTCATCCATAGGTACACAATTTTTGTTCAGCCACTCCCTGCACCCCGTTTACCCCTTTTAAGATTCTCTCTTTGTCTTTTGCCCTTGGCATTTTAATTATGATGTGTCTTGGTGTGGTCCTCTTTGGATTTCTTTTATTTGGGGTTCTGTATGCTTCCTGGATTTATAAGTCGATTTCTTTCACCAGGTGGGGGAAGCTTTCAGTCATTATTTCTTCAAATAGGTTTTCAGTATCTTGCTATCTCTCTTCTTCTTGTACCCCCACAATTCAGATGTTAGTACGCTTTTAAGTTGTCCCACAGGCTCCTTACACTATCTTCAAATTTTTGGATTCTTTTTTCTTTTTGCTTTTCCAGTTGAGTGTTTTCTGCTTCTTTGTATTTCAAATCTTTGACTTGATTCTTACGTTTCTCTAGTCTGCTGTTAGGTCTCTGTATAATATTTTTCATTTCAGTCAGTGTATGTTTAATTCCTAGTTGGTCCTTTTTCATATCCTCTTGGGTTTCACTAAATTTATCCGTCTTTTCTAGAAAATTGTTGAAAAACCTTATAACTGTGGTTTTGAACTCTATATCTAGTCATTTGTTTTCCTCCCTTTCTTTTGTTTATGATTTGTTCCTTTGTCTCCACATTTTCGCAGCTTCCCTGAGTTGGTAGAGTAGCTTTGTGTGGTAGGTGTCCTATACCACCCAGTAGCTATACCTCCCCAGTTAATACCTTAGTCAATAAAAAATACATAATAAAAAATTACCTTTATAAAGTACAAACCTAATTATATCATGTTCCTCTTAAAAAGTTCTGGGACTCCGCTCATAATAAAATTGACACAAAGTATCCAAGGCCCTTTGTACTGCTTCAGATTACCCATACAGAATCGTTGTTTATTAAACAACCTCCATCATCCATCTCACCTCTCTTCCCATCATGTTAGATTCATAGTCAGATGATTATAATTCCCTCAACATGAAGTATTCATTTCTATCTTTATAATTTTGAATCACCAAAATTATGTGCCTTTTTGGCTTACCAAACTTTCATCAATGGGCTCACTATCACCTATATTTTAGGTTATAACATAGCTATCACTTTCTGTAGGAAGCTTCTTTTACCATGTTCCTCAACCCTACCCCCACCTCCCACTAGATGAGATATTCTCATTGCCTGGGAGTTTCTCAGTGAAAGTCCTAATTATGCCATTTTGTAATTTCCAGTTCACTTGTCTGCCTTCCTCACTAATCCAATTATTCTTTAGCGAATGTGGCCTCCTCACATTCTGCATTGCCCTGTGAACAATGAGTTATCTGAAGTGTTTGCTTACTTCATATTTAAAAATGAATGAATTACTCTACCGCCTTAACACATGTTCATAATAAATGCTCAATAAGTAGTTACTGCACTCCAAATACATAATAATCTAGATGCAGATTTCTGGATGTATTTTTTAGACCATGGGTGAATGAGTAAGATTTAGGAATAGAAAATTTAATAGAACCCATCAAAATATGTCTTATACCTTCTTCCCATGGTGAGATGATGAAACGGAACCTTGAATGAAGTTCTTCCCTGAATTAGCACATTAAAACAGTGACCTTTGTTGTCAACTCATGGCACCGGTAAAAATTTATTTTTTAGCAATACAAAATAATAACAATAATAATAATAATAGTAATAATAGCCCTACCTGGTTTGGCTCAGTAGATAGAGCGTCGGCCTATGGACTTAAGGATCCTGGGTTCAATTGCAGTCAAAGGCACATGCCCAGGTTATGGGCTTTCCAGGTAGGGGGGTGTGCAGGAGGCAGCTGATCAATGATTCTCTCTCATCATTGATGTTTCTATTTCTCTCTCCCTCTTCCTTCCTTTCTGAGATCAATAAAAATAAAAAAATAAAAACAGTAAACTCTTGACCTTAAGATGCCCTAAAAATAATTTTTTAAAAATCTGAATTAAGTTACAAACCTCAATTATTTTTCTATATTTACAATATTAAATGATTTTTTTAATTGTTTTTTTTTTTTTTTTTACTTTTTAACTGGATGTTCAAACACTACAACATCCGATCTTTCAGGAGCCATCTCCTGGGGATTTTTACCATTTCTTAGAGATACATTCCAATTTAAGCCAAACCACGATTTACACAAATTCAGAATGACTGAACCAGAGATTTTCTATTTGCTTTAGAAAGGATCGATCAGCATTTATTTTAAATAGTACCCTCCCATTCTTATTCTAAATGTTACTTGATTAATATTGTTTGATTTATATGCAGTTTTAGGTATATATGTACCACATAAAATAGCAGCTATGAAGGGGCTATCAGATTTTGGGTGGCAACCGTCGACCAGGCTTTAGAGTTTCAGGTTCACATGGGCACTGACCTCCCAGGTCAGGGACACAGTAAAGCGGGCAAGGTGACTTCTAAATGACATCTACCCGGGAAACCAGATCTGCCCTGCCTGCTTAGAGCTCTCCATCTCTGAGCACGGGGACTTTCGTGCCTAATTTGAGATGGAATTGCTTATCGTGGCCTGGTTTCCTGCTCTCCTGACCTACTCTTGCCAAGGAAATCAAGGAGCGAAGTGTTAAAATTAAAGTGGTGGGAAAGCCGGAAGGAGGAGAATTTGTTGACAAGTGCCTTTCAAATTCCGAACCCAGCCTGGAAAATAGCTTCTTTATGGAGCTCAGAAGCTGGTTGGTCTCCCTTATACATTGACCCATATCCTCTCTTTCATTGCCAAGGTCTGTATGCACTTGGGTGCTGTGTGGTTCGCAATGTGAAAATGTGTGCCTGAGATTGAGGATGGGATATAAAATCCTGTTATAAATGCTGGTTTATTTAAAGCTATGGAATATTAAAAGACTGCTACTACCATTTTAAACATTCTTTACAGTCAAGAGTTCACATTCTATCTTGTAACTAGAAAATAATTAGCTAGCCTCTTCAGTAAACCGAGTTCCTTCCTCTAGTTGACTTAAAGAGAACATGATTAATCAGAAGAAATGGAGTCGCTCACCTGAACT
Organism: Lasiurus cinereus; assembly: GCA_011751065.1. NCBI lineage: Eukaryota > Metazoa > Chordata > Mammalia > Chiroptera > Vespertilionidae > Lasiurus > Lasiurus cinereus. The sequence continues at coordinate 74,440,877 of JAAGEH010002531.1, forward strand.
TGGTTAAAATGAAGTCTTAGTGTTTGTCAAATGCCATTTATTTTGTATCTCGCACCCTATGTGATTGTGCAATGAGAATAATCCGAAGCCCTGTAGGACATGCAGATCAGTAAGAGAAAACTACTTTTAAAATTATTTTTGTCATTGAGATGATAAAGTGAAGCAATATGCTTTTTTAAAATATATTTTTATTGGTTTCAAAGAGGAAGGGAGAGGGAAAAAGAGGGAGAGAGATCGAAACATCAGTGATGAGAGAGAATCATTGATCGGCTGCCTCCTCCACACCACACACTAGGGATCAAGCCTGCAACCCGGGCATGTGCCCTGACCGGGAATCGAGCTGTGACCTCCTGGTTCCTAGGTCGATGTTCAACCGCTGAGCCACGCTGGCTGGGCAAGCAATGTTAGAAAAATGGATAATTAATGTTAGGAACCAGTCTTACCACATTCATTGTAAGGCATAGGTCCTATTTACAAATGCATCAGCACGCCTACTTAAAATTTCTATCATCAAAATGAATCCCAAGTCTGACCACTTCTCACCATCCCATAACCTCCATCCAAGACCAAGGCAGGGTGCATGCGGACAGCTGTGCTGGTCATTAAAACATCGCACTAGCCGAAACCGGTTTGGCTCAGTGGATAGAGAGTCAGCCTGTGGACTGAAAGGTCCCAGGTTCGATTCCGGTCAAGGTCATGTACCTGGGTTGTGGGCACATCCCCAGTAGGGGGCATGCAGGAGGCAGCTGGTCTATCTCTCTCTCTCATCAATGTTTCTAACTCTCTATCCCTTTCCCTTCCTCTCTGTAAAAAATCAATAAAATATATTTAAAAACAACAACAAAAAAAACATGGCACTGCTTCTGACCAGCTGTTCTACCGCCTCTCAGCCATTGCACTGAGTATTGTCAGGAGCTAGCGGGGTGCCCCTACCAGCCACTCTACACCCTCCTGAGAGCCCCCCTATGGGTGCCCCTCCTACAGAAGCTCAGGGATGACAGCCAGCACAGCAGGGAACTACCAGATGGGACCCTGTGGCTGGTCACACAGAACACAGACCCTGGATCCATGTAGCCCTGTCTCTGGCAGCAGCGCCCTCCTGCCATCCTTACCCACAGCTGTCTGCCCCACGGGAAACCAAGGGGACTTTTATTGTTTTTACGAATGAAAACCAGACCAGATTGCCTTCCTCTCTAAATCCCGCAGCCGTTTCCCATTACACTCAGAATGCAGCCCATTCTGCTCCCGGGGCTGCCTGGGCGTGGGGTCATCCGGACCCCGCATCCTCTCTAACCTCATCATCCAGCATGCTCCCCAAACACTGTGTCCCAGCACCACAGGCAACCCTGCTTTCCTTGCATCGAAGCTCTTCCACTTGCGGCTCCCTTTGACCGGGAAGCCCAGAGCCTCAGTTTCCAATTCCTGCGGGTCTTTTCTCACGTGTCACCTCCTCAGAAAGGCTGATGTGTTGGGAATCCTGTAGAAAACCCAGCTTCCCCCTCTGCCCATTTGGACTTGCCCCCCGTCCTCCTCCTTCCCATCACCCCGCTGCGTGTGCTTCACAACCTCATGCTGGCTAGGTATGGGGTTGTCTTCTCCCTTGCTTTCGGTCTTTCCTACTGAGCGGTTATCTCGCTGGGAGGACTGTCTCGTGGCTCCCTCTGTTCCATTGCTTCATGCAACAGCTCTCCTACAGTTTCCTTCCCCTGCCTGCTCCTCTTTCCCTCTGCTATCAACACCCTCTCTCCCTGCACACCTGTCCAAAACCAGCTCACCTGCACACCTGTCCAAAACCATCAGTGACTCGTCCGAAGGCACCTCCATAGCGCCTTCTCCCATCATCCCATAGCATGTGATTCACCCTCCTCAAAGCACGGCTCCCAACAGTCCTCTATTTCCCTAAAGACTTTATTTAACTGCCCTATTTGTGTGATTTCTGAACTACTTTCTCTCACTGAGCTAGAAACACTTTAAACATCCATTTTTAACCCACAGAGGAAGGAGCCTTCATTTCAGTCATCAGTGAGTGAATGAACTTGGTTCATTCTCCGTGTGCTAGCTGGCTTCTTTCTTTAGGATGAACTTTCGTTTGGGGTCAGGGGACAAGGAGAGTCTTCATACATGTGCAGTTCACGGCGAGGGAACCTTGGCGGATGGGGAAGGGAGCGGGGATAATTCCCTCCGGGACAGACTGCCGCTGGCTTAAGAAAACTTAAATATAGTGTACAAACCTGAAGGAAAATAAGGTAGAAAAACCCCCTTAAGAGATTCTTTCCAGATGTTTTTTTTAAAGTAGAGTTAAAGCCTTATAATCGCTCAATGTTCACTAGTCTCCTTGCTCAAGAGTTCACCCAACTCGCAAGCCATATTTCTTTCCTAATAAAAACACATTTAGGCCGATGGAAGTGTTGACTGGCATGGGTTCATCTCTATGAGAAGTCAACATGCTAACATTTTTAGAGCAGAAGATGATCTAACTGCAAAGCTAAATGATTTCTAGTTCTTGTAAACCCTATCTTTTATCATCTAACATTTACTTGGGCAATTATAATATTTTAATGCCAACGAGTCTCTTAGCCCGCAGATAACAATGCCAGCACATGCCAGGTATAGTTGTCAGCGCTTTGTATGCAATACATAGTTTAATCCTGACAACAGCCCTCTGAGGTAGGTACCCTTAACAGCATCATCCTTATTTTAAAGGTGGGGAAACTGAGTCACGGAGACATTAAGTAACTTGTCCAACCTGACAAACTAGTAAATGGCAAAATGGGGATTTGATCCCAATCAAGTCTATTTGCATTTGTATGGCAGCCACCCACTTGACCAACACCTTCTCCCTCGCCTTCCATTCTCACTGAGGTTGAAAGTCAAATATTTGACGTCTCAGCTTCCCGTACATGGAGAGGTGGACATGTGACCCTTCTCGGGCCAATAAGAACAACCAAGCCGAAACCGGTTTGGCTCAGTAGATAGAGCGGCAGCCTGCAGACTGAAGGGTCCCAGGTTTGATTCCAGTCAAGGGCATGTACCTTGGTTGCTGGCACATCCCTGTAGGGGGCGTGCAGGAGGCAGCTGATCGATGCTTCTCTCTCATCGATGTTTCTAACTCTATCCTTCTCCCTTCCTCTCTGTAAAAAATCAATAAAATATATTGAAAACTAAGAAGAGGAGGAGGAGGAGGAGGAGGAGGAGGAGGAGGAGGAGGAGAAGGAGGAGGAGTAGAAGGAGGAGGAGGAGGAGGAGGAGTTGGAGGAAGAAGAAGGGCCAAGAGTTCTTGGGGGATTACTAGTAAAAGGAAAACTTTATACAGAAAAACATTGGGTTCTTTGCCTCATTAACAATGTTGCTTTCATATCTTACGTCATCTCTGATCATTACTAATTTGTGAATGGAAGCTGTTCTTCCTTGGTTGTGTAAAAAAAAAAATGTTAGAAAGAAAGGGAGAGTGAGAGCAGAGAGCAGGCAGCTTCACTCTGGGAATACTGCCTCCAAACGTTCTCAAGTCTAGTGTCTAACCCTGCCCTGGACACCTCCCTGTGCCCACAGCAATCAGAGTGGTGTAGACACAGACACACCCTCCCCTTCCGGTGGCTTCCTGTGGTGGTGGGGGTGGAGGGAGGGTCCTGGCTTACTGTGGAGACCTACGTGTCAGAGTTTTGTTTTTATTTTGCGGAGGAGAAGGACAGTGGTAGTGATCTAACTTCTTCATTTGCTTCAGCTGACTGCTGTCCGATTGACGGCTAAGGTCCCTCTTTGTTAACCCTGGGCCTCCTGCTTCTTGGAAAGTTGAGGCTTTACTGGTTGACTCGTGTCTCTGTCCTGTCATTTGTGTTCCTCTCGACATGGAAAGGGGCCCAAGGTCCTCCTCCAGCTCAAGCACAGCCCAAGGTTTGGCCATGCCAAGGAGGAGCTTTTGGAGCCAAATGACCCATTTGCTCCTCGTCTGGGCGGCAAGATCTGAAAAGCAACGCTCTGTGATCAGCGCCGTCCCTCCTTCGGTTTTGGCACACATTTTCCAACCATTTGGGCTGAGGCGTTATTTTAGCTGCTAGTTTCATTGACAATGAAGAGTCTTCTCCCACGTGCCCTTCTTTACGTCATCTTACTACATTTAAGGCCTAAAAGGTGTTTAAAAACACTTTCTTCCTCCTCCTCCTCTCCCCACCCATGGTTAGCAGAATTTGTTCTCTTCCAGTTTCAAAGTCATGTAAGTTCTGTGCTCAGGGCCTTGATGGGGATCATTACTCAAACAAGAGATTTTATATATATTCTGGGCAGGAAAGATTTCTTTGGGAATAAATACTACAAGGTTCTTTAATTGATCATGACACCAGCAATATCATGAACAAAAATCCTCCCTAAGGCACTGGGATTGCTTCCCAGCTCCCAGATGGAAGTTGGCTTCTATCTGAGTCTCAGATCCCGAGGCTCTGAGAGGTTGTACTGGATTTCGATTGCTGCTCTAACAAATTGTTAAAAACGTAGCAGCTTAAACGAGCACCCATTTATTATCTCAAGGTTTCCGTAGGTCAGAAATCTGTCAAAGTGTGGCTTAGTTGGTTCCCAGCTTGGTCTCATGTGGGAACCTCTTTCCACATCCCGCGTGGTTCAGGGTTCCCATTCAGGGTTTGGGTTCTGGAGGAGGAGGCCACATGCAAATGAAAAGAGAGACTAGGAAAACATTAATTTGGTGATATTGGGGGGCCAGGCGGGAGCCTTCCTCTAGTGCAGTGGTTCTCAACCTTTCTAATGCTGCGACCCTTTAAGACAGCTCCTCATGTGGTGACCCCCACCCATAAAATTATTTTCATTGCTACTTCATAACTGTAATCCTGCTACTGTTATGAACTGTAATGTAAATATCTGATAGGCAGGATATATTTTTGTTGTTACAAATTGAACATCATTAAAGCATAGTGATTAATCACAAAAACAATATGTAATTATATATTGTGAAATATTTATTTCTAATTATAAATAAATGAAATTTTTGTCTTGAATCATGGTGTAGCATGGGTAACAGTCTTCATATGACAACAGTAAACTACATGGCTACACTTCGCTACACCGAGGAGCAGTCTGTTGATTCCTAAGACCATGGGAAATAGGTGTTTTCTGATGGTCTTAGGCGACCCCTGTGAAAGGGTCCTTCAACCTCCAAAGGGGTTGAGACCCACAGGTTGAGAACCACTACTCTAGTGGAAAGACTACCACCTTCCTTTGGCCTTGCCATCCCTTTTATTCGGGTTTGGGATTCACCCTTCACCCTGAAGCAGGCAATTCCAGTAACAAGTAGATTATCTTATCAGTAAGGATTTCATGATTATTTGATGGGGAAGTCCATTGTCTCAATAAAATAGGGGGTGGCTGGCTTTGACCTTTCAGACCTTCAAGGTTGACCAGCCTTCCGGGTTCCTTGTCCACACTTCTATTAGTGAGGCAATGATTGGTTTCCAGCCGTCTCACAAGGCCAAAATTAAGGTTCAGCCCAGCAGCATTCCTTCCAGGGGGTCTAGGGAAGAATCCTCTCCCATTCATTCAGTTCCTTGCAATCAGAGCACTGAGCACTGGAGGTTCCTAGTCTCTTGTCAGTCTTTGGTGGGGCTCCTTGCTCTCAGTTTGTGGAGGCTTCCCGCATTTCTTTGCTCATAATACCCTTCATCTTCAAAGCTAGTGATGATGAACCAAGCCCTTCTTACATGTCAAATCTCTCTGACTCACTCATCTAAAAAGGAGAGATTTTTTAAAAATTGCTTTTTAAAGAGAAAGGAAGGGAGAGGGAGGGAGAGAGAAACAATGATGTGAGAATTAAACATCGATTGGCTGCCTCTTGCATGCTCCTTATCAAATATCGAACCCACAACCAGGCATGTGCCCGGACCAAGAATCAAAACCCTTTGATACATGGGGTGATGCCCAACCAATTGAGCCAGACCAGTCTGGGCTGGATCATTATTTTTTGATCCATTCTCTTTCTGGTTTATTTTGATCCGCTTCTAGAAAGTGCCCATATGAACTATAATAGTAAACTTCTTTCTTACCAACCAAATATGCTTAGATCTCATGACACCAGCAGTATCATAACCAAAAATCCTCCCTAAAGCACTGGAATTGCTTCCCAGTTCCCAGATGCAAGTTGGCTTATATTTGAGTCTCAGATCCTGGGACTCTGAGAAGCTTAATGGGAAAGGCTACTAGAAACCACACCTGTGGGTTTAGGCCAGAGTTTCTCAATGTCAGAGCGACAGATATTAGGACCAAATAATTCTTTGATGTGGGAAATGTCCTGTGTGTGGTAGGGAGGGTAGCAGCGTGTCCGGCCTGCTGAGCCTCCCTTGAGAAGCACCGGTTTAACTGAGAGGTGGCCTTTGATGCAGTTAGAATAGAGGTCTCATTGGATCCTGTGTGGAGCTCTGGAAGGACTCAGCAATGAGTAGTCCGCAGCCAACAGCCCCAGCACCAGGGAAAGGGAGTCCCCTTCTGGAAGGGGACCTGGTGGCCCACGATGGCCTCCTTCCCATTGGCCTACCAGAACCCTGAGCCTTGTTAAATATTTTGAACATAAAATAGCTGGTAAGATGTTGATCTGGAATTTGACCTTCGTAATAAAGTGAAGGGTAAATAAAATAATGCGCGCGACGTGCTAATTAAATTGTAACCATCATCATTTTGTTCACCTGTGTAATTTCCTAGGCGTAATTAAAACAAAGCTAAGCATGTTTATACCAAATTCTTCAAGTTACCTAACCATTTTCTTTGGTTGCTTAGCAACAAAGGACAAAGGGACAAAGCTGCCAGTGTGACCAAATACCTCATTTACATGATTGGAATTCTAGGCCCAAGAAGTCTTTCAATAGTAGCTATTGTCCTCGTGTGAAAATGACAATAGGTACTCCATATCTGATCTTGTGCTCACACTGAAATAGACCCCCATATACAAAAGCTATACTTCCCTTCTGCAGTGGCAATTGTCATTGGGAAGACATTTTCATTGAGTAAGAGTTCTGCTTATTATTTAATGAATTTTGACTTTGATCTGCATGATGAAACAACAAACATGGCAGGTTAAGGTGCTATCCTAATTATCTCAGCTTGGTGGGTAAAGAACAGAGGCAACCTTCATGGATCAATGAGCATTTCACAAATGAAATGACACATGGGAAAATGATGTTTTCAGGGAATTTCAAATAGAGATGAGCAGAAGACAGCAAGAAGAAGAAGGGAGCATTGAGAGGACACAGTAGCATAAGCAAGCTCTACTCACAGAGACAGACCTGAAGGTAATCACTCCAGATAGGTATACTGAGAATAGGCACACTGTACCAATTCTTTAGAGGTACCAGTTCTTTACAGAAGTAAGAATAAGAAGAATATTTTGTTCGTGGATTGTTAAACCTTTCCGTATGATCATTTGGAGCACAATCATTGAATGGATTGGCTCATAAAAATAACCTAAGAATAGTTTAAAAATAGTTTACTGTTTAAAGAATTATCAAGAGTGTAAATAACAATGACTCAGAAGATGCTCCATCATGAACGAGCCATCATGTTAACCATCAGCACAACAGAAAACATCCTAGCACATGTTTACATGACTAAACCCACCTGTAGCCATTAATTAAAACACATTTGTCACATCCAATTCATTTGGATATTTGTTTTGGCCTGTGGTAAACTTGGCTACTTTGGTAAAGACTTTTAGTAAAACTAAATTTAAACTTAAGCAGAACATGGAATTTGTCTTGCATCTTAATGAATTCATATAGGACCCTCCAAATTTGTTTAGAACTTTAAAAAACTTTATAAGGCTGAAACCGGTTTGGCTCAGTGGATAGAGCATCGGCATGTGGACTGAAGGGTCCCAGGTTCGATTCCAGTCAAGGGCATGTACCTTGGTTGGGGACACATCCTCAGTAGGGGTGTGCAGGAGGCAGCTGATTGATGTCTCTCTCTCATCAATGTTTCTAACTATCTCTCTCCCTTACTCTCTGGAAAAAATCAATTAAAACATATTAAAAAAAACTTTTTAAGTATGACATATTATCATGTTGCTTGTTTTCCTAACACGGTGTTCATGACATCAAGATTTAAAGACCAGCACCTCTGTGAAAGCTTCCCTCACCCCCGAGCCACCACAAGTGGCATCAATTCCAGCTGATCGCTCCCTCTGCGGGTGCCTTAGAGCCCTTATTCCAGTCCACTGTCCTCTGTCACTTCCCCGTCTTCCTTCCCAGAAACAGGGGTTCTGTCGGACACAGTCTATACCTTATTCCTCAGCGAAACCACAGTGCCTGGCTCAGTCCCTGGCACATAGGAAGCACTCTGTGACCATCTAGAGCGTTGAGTTAATTCATGGAGAGGTAGAAGCAATTACTCACCAATCATACAAGTCAAAAATCTGTGACATGCAATCCCTCCACCAACACCAGTGCTGCGCAGCCGGAGACAGTGTGAGTACTCAGCCTGCCCCGGGCACCCTGGGACCAAGCGGGGGGCAGCTCACTGAGGAGGCGGGTCAGCCACCACGGGCCTGCTCATCTTGGGGAAGATTTTGGGGGCCAGTGACAGGAGAGCATCAGAGAGCTGCGCTAAGGAGGAACGGGTGCAGGCCTGTCACCGGGCTTTGAAGAAAGCAGTTTGGATGAGACATCCACCGTCTGTGTGGGAACTAGATGAAAGGTGCCAGCAGAGACCTGGGCCCTCCATGGTTGTCTGTGAGTCCTGGAATGGCTACTGCAGAGAGCCAGCCAGCTGCTCAGAAGCCCCGGCCATAGCATGAAGTTTTCAACAAAACTACTGATTCATCCACGGGACTCAGAAGCAAGGGCTTGGAGGAAATAGTCATAAGATGCTGTCTTTTCACTAGTGAATGGAAATCATGTCCAATAATGTTTTATTGTTACAGAAGCTCTTATTCCATACAATACTATTTAACAAGGCCCTCAAAAATCTAGAATTTCCTCCTAAGTGGTCTTTGTAATCTTACTAATAAAAGCCTACGCGTCCTCATGCAGTCACGCTGTGATGCCCTCACACCGTCACAAGATGGCTGCGTGCACAGCAGAGGGGGGGCCCAGCTCCGCACAGCTTCCGCCGGGGTTCCTGCAGCCCTGTGCCCACTGCAGAGGTGGGACCCCCAGCTCCAGCCTACATCTTTGGGGCACTCCATTGAGGAGTCCCAGATGGATGGACAGGGCCTACCTCTTTGGGGCGATCGATTGCGGGGCTTCTGCACTGTGAGAGGGCCCAGGCCAGGCTGGGGGACGCCCCCTCTGCCAAGTGCACGAATTTCTTGCACCAGGCTCCTAGTTATTTAATAAAATAAAAATCGTGCCGAGACCAGTTTGGCTCAGTGAGTAGAGCGTCAGCTTGCACACTGAAAGGTCCCAGGTTCGATTCCAGCTGCCTCCATCCCTCCCCTGCGGCTGTGACAGCTGCCTCAATCCTACGGCTGCACCCCCAGCTTCGTCCCGGAAGGACGACCTTCCGGACATCCAGCCTAATTGGCATAGTACGCTTTTATTATTATAGATGTATGTTTTAAAATTAAATTTTTTGTGCAAATAGACACAAGTCCAGCAATTTTGACACCATGAATAAAACTAGCTAGTGTCTTCAGATTTTTAAGTCCTCTACAAACAATGACCCATTTCAATGGTTCTAAAATTTGTTCAAATGGTAAGGACCTCATGGGGATCTTTTCAGAGTACACTGATCTTTGTACCACACTGTGAGATTTGATATTTAACTCCTTTACACAAATCAGAAGCACTTTCTTATATAGTATAAAAGCAATATAAAGTTACAAATGTCTTAAAAGAAAATGAATTATCAAATCAAATATGATGAACTGTTTCAAGTTTTTCTATAAGTATTCACTTGTTACTTTTAGTTAATAATAAACAACATGTAAATGATAAATAACATAGTTATACTTATTTGCAATATAATAAATAATATTAATTTAGGCAATTCAATAGCTAAAAGTCACTAATAGATAAGAACTAGCAAACTGTGTACCTCTTTGTACATTTTTAACTTAAGAACTACAATTTTTATCACAGGCTTAAACAATTGCAAACAATATAATTCTCAGTATATTTAAATATTGACATGCAAATAAAACTGACCTATCTTTTAAATATATTCAAAAGGAATAAACATAACTGCCTATTTTAATTAAATATTTGCATTAGCTCTTCTTTAAAAAGTTAGAAACATTACATTGCTTCCTTTTCTGCTTGAATTTTACCCTAATCCAACCTATTTTTATATTTGAAATTCTTTGTTAATCAACTTCTTACTTTCCTGGCACAAAAATCTGTATATAAATTAAAATGCTATTTCTACATTTCTCTAGACCATAAAGCTGTGTTAAAATATTTCTCCTCGATTCAATTATCATTTCAATCATTTGTAAACAATTAATGTGATATAAATTTTATGAATATTGATGATTACTAGACATAGAAAAGAAACTTTTTATTTGAAAAATGAGTTAACGGGCGTGTGCTTTTTCGGTTCACTTTGAATAAAAACTATTGTTTTGAGGATGAGACAGGGTTTAGCAGATATCTTATTCCTGTTATTCATGCTTTATAGACATAACTGTTGAGAAATTATGTTGATGGAATTGAGAGGAGTCTTTTCTACTGATGGCTTTCAATTCCTTGAAGTCCTTCCAAGTTTTATGGTAAAAATCACTTAGTGATAGTATTAGTAAATCATCACACTGCTCAGTCATCAAAATTATTTTTAATGCTCTATTATCTGACAAACTCAATATGCGCTCCTTCAGTGTCATTTAAAGGGAAGATTTGACTTGGCATGAAAAGGAAGTTCTTGCACATGAGAGCAATGTACTTCCTCAACTTCCGGACAGTACACTCGATGGACTTATCAAGATTCTAAAATGACTATTAATTGTATCTTCTACTCTTTACCTAGAATCAACTGATTCAAACTGATACCCTAAAAAAAACACTTAGAAAATGTCAAAATATTGCTAACTTCAATATGCCTTTGCCGGTGTATTTTTTTAGTCCTTAGCTTTATCATGCGTTTGGCATAAATTTTGGTTAAAACGTTGGCAACCCAGATGTAATTCAGGCTATGGAATATGACTGCCACATCACCTATTTATCACAATTACCCAAAAGCCTGTTTCCCTGACTATTCCAAGTTTTTATAATTTGGGTTTTCTATCAACATGTGTCCTCTTTGATGAGCAAGATAGGTATGGAGTGTAGGGGGAAAACAAAAATTGATTGAGCTGTATTATATGCAGGGCATTGTGCTAAGAGATAGGAGCTGGCCTGTAGATCTCATCTCATTCACCTCCTTCTAGTCCACTGTGTTACAGCCTGAAAGTCCTCCTCACTGCTCCTCGAATAAGCCAGGCGGACAGCCCCTTCCTGCAATGCTCCCTCACTATATTAAGATGTCTGCTCAAATACATCTATCAAATAGACCCTGCCACTCACTGACTCCTCACTCTGCTTCCCTTTGTTCTTTGCACTTATGTGCATTTGATAGATGACTGATTTATTTACTTATAGCTTGACTCGCCCCTCACCAGCACGTAAGATTCATGAGAGCAGATACTTTGGTTATTCCTGTGGCATTCCCAGCAGCTAGCCAGGTGTTTGACACACAGTGAGTCTTCTATAGATATTGGTGCATAAGTAACTGAACGAATGGGAATCTCTCTGACCACAATTAACACTAAAATATTCAAAGAAACTAGACCAAATTAGTGTGTGTGTGTGTGTATATATATATATATATATATATATATATATATATATATATATAAAAGCCTAAGCGACTGTTATGACCAAATGACTGGAATGCCCTGAATGACTAGAAGAACAAGTTGGCCGGTCGCTATGACATGCACTGACCACCAGGGGCAGATACTCAATGCAGGAAGTGCCACTAGCCAGAAGCGGAGCTCATGGCTGGCGAGTGCAGCTGCAGCTGCGGGAGCCTCTCCCGTTTCCATGGCAGCGCTACTGCTATTGGGCAGCGCACAGTGGGGCTGGGATGAGCATAGCAGAGCTGTGCTCCTCCCCGGCTGCCTGCTGCTTTGGTACTGCTGCATCCCTCAGGGGGGTGTTGGACTGCTGGGTTTCGGCTCTCCAATATCCCCCAAGGGGTCCTGAATTGCAAGAGGGTTTAGGCCAGGCTGAGGGACCCATGTATGAATTCGTGCACCAGGCTTCTAGGATAATTAATAATAGAAACAGCTATTTGGCCAAGTATGGACACTTTAACATTTTCTGCTCAGTAGTGACTCATTTTCTAAAATAAAAGAATCTTTAACACCCAACCCACTAAGACTCCATCACATCAGAAAAGAATGGGTATATGTAACTGTTCTAAAAATTCACGTGTGTTTCTTGTTTTCTTTTTGTATATGAGTGGAAATATCAGTGAGGAAATTATTGCTCTTATACATTGGCTGCTGGCACTTATGTGGGCCAGGCCACGATGCTACCTTATCCCCACTGCATCTTGGGAAACAGCTTGACTCACCATCTCAGCTCCAGCACTGACAGGTGATAACTGGATAAAAAACATCACAATCTATGTGAAAGAAAACAAAAAGTTTGGATGGTGATTTAAAATGAAATTGGAGCACTAGCTGGTTTAGCTCAGTGGATAGAGCATCATCCTGTAGACTGAAGGGTCCTGGGTTCGATTCTAGTCAAAAGCACATGTCCGGGTTGCCGGTTTGATCTCCAATAGGAGTCGTGCAGGAGGCAGTCAATCAATGATTCTCTCTCATCATTGATGTCTCTTATCTTTCTCTCCCTCTTCCTTCCTCTCTGAAATCAATAAAAATATATTTTAAAAAAAGAAATTGGAAAAATGTTGAATGGCTTTCTAGGAAGTATTGCTAACCCAGAGAACAAAGGGAGTATGTATTGGTGGAATTACCTTTATAAAAGAGTGAGTGCCCACAGATGAGGGAGGGAGGTGGCCATATCTCACTGACGCAGCACCTGAGACTTGGGGCAGTCCTGAAGCAGAACTTGCCTCTTCTCCATTCTGCCTCACTGGGGTTCCTAGTACATGCAATATCAAGAGATGTCATTTTGTGTTTTGCCTCCTTGCTGTTTATTTCCTTTTAGTCTTTTGATAAATGGTCCATATATGTGTTGATATCTTTTAGCTCTAGTAATTGAAAGGGTATGTATACTGTTTTTTTCCTGTAAGTCTTAAAATCAAACCACTGGTGATCAATAGCAAAGAATGAAACAGTTATTATTTGCTCTTTCAATGACAAGATGAAAGAACTAGCATATTTATGCCTCCCCCCCACCCCCCGTACCTGTATCCTCTCTTTGGTGTTGTTTTGATTTTTGGTTATAATCTGACATGTTTTTATTACAACCTAAGATTATTTTTTTAAGTGTCTCCTCACTTTTAAAAACTGTTTTACTTTGTAAACATGCAACAGTTGTTCATACTTGGTTGCAGTGTTCAACATCACCCCTTTTCTACAAGTCCGAGAGGGGGAGTTTTGACTTGGGGTGTCTCTTTGGCTGCGTTTATCTTAAGCGATGCGTATTGTTAGGGGCTCGCAGAGGAACGGGCCCTGTCCTGCTCCTGCTCGTCATTGCCAACAGCTAACCCTAACCCCTCCGGATTAGGGGGTCTTACCGTGTAGACCAGCATTTCCTCATTTCCTGCAAAGGCTGTTGCACATTACCATTTTCTTAAGAAGCTTAGGAGCCTTTTGTAACTCCTTTAATCTGGTCTCATCTGTGCTTCACCTGCTAGGAAGCCATGGATTTTACCTGTGTCTTATCACTGTAACACTTTCTACTCATTACTCTTTTATCATCTCCATTTGGGGAAAAGTACAGGCCAGAAACCCAGCTAACTGCCGGCCTATAGAGTAACACCGACACTCCACAGAAGAAGGATCCTTCATTCCCACCTAAATTTTGTGCCAGGCCTCATTCACCTCACCCCAGCCCTGGCCCTGCTCCTAGCTGACGTTTTTAAAATATATATTTTTTTTTATTTCAGAGAATAAGGAAGAGGAAGAGGGGGAAAGAGAGAAACACCAATGATCAGAGAGAATCGTTGATTGGCTGCCTCCTTCATGCCCCACCCTGGAGATTAAGCCTACAAGCCGGGTATGTGCCCTGACCAGGAACAGTGAGCTCCTGATTTACAAGTCGATGCTCAACCACTGAGCCAGGCTGGCCAGGTCTGGCCCTGCTCCTACGTATGGATAAAAACAGAGCAAGACTTTTTGCCCCTAAGCTGGTTTAGTTAGAGTCCCAAATTAAAAGCATCACTTGCTTTACTTACCTTGTTTTGTTTGGGGTATTTTTTTTTAGTACTAAAGTGTTTTTGTTTTGTTTTAGGTTTTTTTTTTTTTAGTACTAAAAGTCTAAATGAAAAATCAGCTCAGAGCAAGTAAACACATCAATAGCAACTGAACATGGAAACATGTAATGTCAATAAATACAGGACTATTATCTATGAAATAGCCCTCTCTGTATTTTGACAAATAACAAAAAAAAACACACCTAACATCCTAAGCAAAGTCATCAACACATAGCACAAGCCAACACACACCTTGGAAAAAATGTACCAGTGCTTGGGGGCTATGAATATTGCTTCCCAAATGCTAATAAACATGCAGAACCATCCAAGTTGACCAAGAATATCATCCATTAGCAATCAGGCATCTCTCAGAGGCTCTTCAGTCATTCATCACTATTTGACTATGTTGACGGCCAGGTCCAATATTTTTCTAACTCTAAAACCAAGTGAAGAACATCTTTTTATAGTTTATTTTTAATTCTCCTCTTATTACATATAGTCTTAGGAGTTCCTATGGCATTTGTACAAAATAAGTGTTACACCTAAGCTGAATTTCTCAAAACAGATTACTAGGTCAGCTTCTCTGATCTGTTTGGCTTTCTGCCAACCTAACTTCAAATTCCACTCAACCTTCTTGGCACATAAGATCAGAAGTTGCTTCAGGTCAAGCAATAGCAAATATGTTTACTTGGACTAATTAAATAGGATAAAAGGATTAGCTTATAGTACCCTAAGATATTTGCCATAACTATATATATAGAACTATATATATACACACACAAAAGGCTGTTTAATTGAAGTAATAGGAGCTCTTTAAAATTTGGCAAATTAAGAAAAATTGAGATAATATTTTGTCTTTTGAGCACATGGTAAATCAAGATAATTTTTATTATCTAGTTTGTGCTAATGATTTGAAATAGCTCTTAAAAGTGAATTGACTGCTTCTATCTATAATTAAGCTAAGCTTTTTTTAAAAATATATTTTATTGATTTTTCACAGAGAGGAAGGGAAAGAGATAGGTGTGTTTAAAACATGTCTTCTCAATGGTATGCTTTTTGAGAGCAAGATTTTTTTTTTTTACCAGAGTCCCATAATTTTTATTTTCTCCTATAGGGGAGGAGATAGCTTTTATTAGAGCACATACTGTTTGAGACTCACCAACATCAGCCAATTATAGCAACAGAGAGAAGAAAGTAATTGTGCTCCTCCTCATTCCCTCGTTGAACCTCTCCTCAGTCTCCTTGGCTGGTTTTTCTAAGGCTCCCACGCTCTTAATTTTAGAGCATCTCAAGACAGCCTTGATCTTCTTCTTTAGCTCGCTCTCTTGATGATTTCATTCAGGCTTGAGGTGTGATCCAGTCCGCCTATGGTAAGACTCCCAAATTCTTATCTCTAGTCCAGAAGGGGCTTCCAAAATCCCAATTCACGTGTTCCATTGCTGCCTCAAAACTCTCCTGGGATTTCCAATAACATGTCAAACTCAGCATGTCCAAAACTAAACTCCTACTTTTCCTTCTCGGGATCTTTTGCTCCAGCTCTTCCCTCTGCAGGAATACCCTTCCTTTCTCCACCCTCCCCCAGAGAGCTTCTTGGCTAACCTCCTTACCTCATTGTCTTTGCCCAAATATTACCATCTAAATCAGTCCTGCCCTGACTGCCTTACTTACTACTGCAACCTGATCCTCCTTCCGACCCTGGACATCCTGATTCCCTTTCTCTACTCTAATTTTTGCCCATAACATTTTAACCAACTATTTGATTTCCTTATTTCTTTTATTTCCCTCTCATTATACATATTGTGCCATGACCTTTTTCTCTATGTATTCTCCTGTGTATATGTGTATTTTATTTTCTTTAATCGATAATTAGTAGTCCATCTATGTCTGAAACATTTCTTTAGTCCTATTGAAAGACCATTGAGACTGTTTTCTAGCATTTGCCGTAATACTTGTCAAATGAGCACCTGTGAAGGCTCATGCGTGTTTCTGTAGAATGAAATTCTCTAATCAAAAGATAAGTGCATTATAGATTTTAAAAGATATAGCAGAAACTCTCCAGCTACACTCTGAATCAATGCTGTCCAAGAAGATGTAACCGATTAACTGGGGAACTTAGGTGCATATATGCATAGCCCATGGACACAGACAATAGTGTGGTAAAGTCTTGGAAAGGGTGGATGCAGGGTGGAGAGGTCAATGGAAATTTTAAAAAAGATATAAATGTAATCCAAATATATAATTTTAAATTTTCCAGTAGCCACATTCAAAAAGTAAAATAAAAGGTGAAACTATAAGTATATATTCATTTAAGCCATTATGCCCAAAATACTTCATTTTAGCATTTAATCAAAATAAAAAATTGAGATATTTTACATTCGTTTTATCATACCAATTCTTCAAAATCCAGTATGTATTTTTGTATTTATAGTACAGTTTGGTTCAGTTGCTAAATTTTTGTTAAAAATATATTTAAATTGTATAAATTTATAATTATAAAAGTAGGCTCATATATTCACATTACTTCAAATATACTTAAACAGTTTTCAAGGATTGAATTATTAGTCTTTAAAGTTAATGTTAAAATAATTAAATTAAATAATTGCGGTAATGAACACAGAGTACAACATATAGATAATGTATTGTAGAATTATATACCGGAAACCTATATAATTGTATGAACCAATGTCATCCCAATAAATTCAATTAAAATAGTAAATTAATTAAATAAGAAATTCAGTTCCTCTGTTGCACTAACCTTATTTCAAGCACCCAAAAGACATGTGTGGCAAATGGCTCTGATATTGCACAGCATAGATATAACTTAACCAGATGAGACAAAGCTTTCTCTTCCTTCTGTTCAGCATCCTGACAGATGCAAAGTTGAATATTTGTAGATAGGAAGCTACACATTGGTAGTGCCAGCAGCATTTTTCCACCAATTGAATCATATTTACAAAGATGAAGTTGTATTATTACAAAATTTGTTTGAACTCTTTGTTTTTGTTAATGTGATGGTGCAATTTTATTGACATTATAAAATACTAGTGACCTGGTGCATGAAATTTGTGCAGTGGGCAGGGGGAGGCAGGGGCAGGAGTTGTTTCTCAGCCCAGCCTGCATCCTCTCCAATCTGGGAGCCTTCAGAAGATGGGCCCGCTGGCTCCTAACTACTTGCCTGCCTGCCTGATTGCCCCTAACCACTCTGCCTGCTGGCCTGCTCGCCCCCAACTACCACACCCCACTGGCCTTCTTGCCCCCAACTACCCACCTTGCCAACCTGATTGCCCCCAACTGCCCCTCTGCCAGCCTACTTGCCCCAAACTACCCCCCTGCCAGCCTGCTTGCCCCTAATTGTCCTCCTCTCCTGGCCTGATCACCCCTAACCACCTGTGCCTCAGCCCTGCCACCATGGCTTTGTCCGGAAGGATGCCAGGAAAGGTCTCCCAAAAGGTCCCTCAGTCTAATTAGCATGTTAACCTTTTATTAGTATAGATTAGTGACAATTAAATATGGACATGGTCACTGCTCTGGAAAAAAATAGTTTAAAAAATTCCTAAAGAAAGAAACCATTGATTGCAAGAAGTCCATAAATGTTTGGGAAAACATGCCCTAACTGGTTTGGCTCAGTGGATAGAGCATCAGCCTGTGGACTGAAAGGTCCCAGATACGATTCCGGTCAAGGACATGTATCTTGGTTACAGGTACATCCCCAGTAGGAGGTGTGCAGGAGGCAGCTGATTGATGTTTCTCTCTCATCGATGTTTCTAATTCTCTCTCACCCTTCCTCTCTGTAAAAAAAATCAATAAAATATATTTTTAAAAAGTGTTTGGGAAAACACTAAAAATATGGAAGAACTGTGTACTCCTTTTGTTTGGTAAATTTCTTTGAATTTTTGCTATACTGTAAAAGAACAGACTAAAAATAATAGACAATGTTTTAGGCATCAATTGAGAGAATTATATAACTTTCCTCCTTTTAACTTTGACCTAGTTAATTGCATCCAGAGTTTTACTAATATTTTACTTTTATTCCTTTATGTTACTCCCTTAATACACTGCTGAGTTTAGTTTGTTGTATCCGTATTTTTTATACTTACTTGTATTTATATTTTTCTGTGCCATCTATGCCTGGTTTGTAGCATCTCATATCTGCCCTGAATTCAAGAATTGCATGGCTTGCCGAAACCGGTTTGGCTCAGTGGATAGAGCATCAGCTTGCAGACTGAAAGATCCCAGGTTCGATTCCGGTCAAGGGCATGTACCTTGGTTGTGGGCACATCCCCAATGGGGAGTGTGCAGGAGGCGGCTGATCGATGTCTCTCTCTCATCAATGTTTCTAACTCTCTATCCCTCTCCCTCTCTGTAAGAAATCAATAAAATATATATATTTTTTAAATTGCATGGCCTGCATCCCCATGCCAGATGGGAGATGTGGTGGCACACTGTTCTCAGGTGATTGCTTCACTTTCCCTCAGAAATATACCCAGAGCTACCTTCAATCTCTAGTGGACACAAAGAAACAAGAATAGACTAGTTCTTTATTTGGTGAATGGGACAATCCTAAATTGCTTTCTTCGTGTCTCCTCACATGAACTAGAAATAAAAGACACATTTCCTTCCGTTCTTCCTATTGCCTCATAGACACAGAGAACAGGTTGTCAGAGGGAGTGAGATTGGGGCACTGGGAGGAAAAGATAAAGGGATTAAGAAGTTTAAATTAAGAAGATAGTCAAGGGCTGTAAGTACAACATAAGAAGCATAGTCAATAATACTGTAATAATTATGCATGGTGCCAATTGGGTACTGGGAATATCAGCAGAAACACATTATAAAGTGTATGACTGTCTAATCACCATGCTGTACACATGAAACTAATACAAAATGATAGTGAATGTAAACTGTAATAAAAAATTTTAATATTTAAAAAAGACCTATATTTCATCAAAAAAAAGGATTCGATATTTTTTAAAAGTTTGCACCATTGGTGGATAGATTTAATAAACAGATGTCATTATTTAGTAACCAGAGCCAGCCGTACATATTATCAATTGTTATCCTCTTCAAATGCAACAGCCATTACAACCAAATATTAAGATAATCGGACTTGACAATCAGATCACTAAATTTTGTACCATAAAAAATAATTTCAAAAAAGTTGTATGTTCAATTTTTCTTTCTTATCATGTCATGTATTAATAACACTTTAACATCTTAGGGAGAACGTAAGGTTTCTGTAGCACTAATAAATAAAATACAAATATTATGTAGCTAAACAATTGAAAAAGGAGTCCCCACATCCGTGATGGCAAGGCTGGTTTGTGGTTTGAAGGATGCAGGCCTTTGTAGTCCTCCACTCCGCTCCCCTCAGCTATGGCTGTCTGGTTGCAGATGGCTGTGGGCGTTTCCAACACCATGCAAGCCCACAGCATCCCCGGGAGAACACACAGATGGGGAGAGAGAGCTTTCCGCCTAGATCTCTCTCCTTCAGTCAGAGAGAATTATCCTCTGCAGACATCCCCACGGGTTTTTCTTTGTACCCCACTGCTCAGCACCAGGTTTTGTGCCACCTCTGTTTTTGTCCACCATCCAGATCCCATGGCTGACGTGTGCACATAAGGAACTGTTTGACATGGAAACTGGGACTCAGAACTGTTGGACATTGAAAGTGGGACTCAAACATTTTTGTTCTTATAAGTTTATTTCTAGCCTGCAGAGGCAAGATTTTTTTTTTAATCTATTTTATTGATTTTTATAGAGAGGAAGGGAGAGGGATAGAAAGTCAGAAACATCGATGAGAGAGACATTCATCAGCCGCCTCCTGCACACCCCGTACTGGGGATGTGCCGGCAACCAGGATACATGCCCTGGACCGGAATCGAACCCAGGACCTTTCAGTCTGCAGGCCAGCAAGATGTTTTTAAAGAAAAGAATCAGGGGGAAATAAAAACAGATGCAGAGGCAAAGAAGCAGTGAACAGACTGTCACACTACAGCAGGAAGGCAGGGGAGGTTGGGGGAGGGAGGATGTAAGAGATCAACCGAAGGACTTGTATGCATGTGTGTAAGCATAGCCAATGGACAGAGGACACTGGAGGGGAGGAGGGGGAGGGCAGGTGAGGGCATGTACTGGGTGGGGGTAGGGAAGGCTGGGGGGAGGTCAATAGGGGAGGAAAAAAGGAGACATATGTACTACTATGTGTAATACTTTAAACAATAAAAATATTAATTTTTTTTAAAAGAACTAGAATGTCTCCTTTTCAGTCCCTGGAACGGGAGGTGGGCCTGGATTTCTGTATCACTAATAAATAAAATACAAATATTATGTAGCTACATAATTGAAAAAGGAGATTAGGAATGGCTAATGGGTCGGGAACTGCCGGCCCCCCCCCCCCCACACACACACACACACTAAGCTCACCGCTCTAACTTATTTTCAGGAATTGATATGTACGCCTTTTCCATCTTCCTCTTGTGCTGGCCCGAGTCGATATCAGCTCTCCCTCCCCAGGACCGAACCTTCCTGTCCAGACACCCTGGCAATGTTGCTCCTGATTTGCCCAGCGCATCCCAGCCCCTGCCTTTGAACTTGCTTGGCTTCTGGTGCGCTAGCGCTCGGAGGGCAAGTTTCGGTCTCTGTTTCCAATATAAACACGAGGTGGTCACCGCATTCCACACGGCTTATCGCACTGGAGAGGTTTGCAGCCGCCCGCTTCCAAGCAGAACCTCATGAGATCAGACTCTCCGTGCTCTCGTTATTTCCAAAAACACCCGCCGGCCCTCATGTTTCCATGGCACGCTTTTTCCCCTGGCAATATTAGATTAGTCCAGTTCCCTCCGACCGTCCCCCTGGCAGAGGAGAGGCAGCGGAGAAGGACTCGGGGCCTGGATCTTCTTTCCAGCCTCGGACTGGAAAATATCAGATTTTTACCACTGGGGCTGGGGAACACGAACAGCAGTGCGGTGGGTGCCAGAGGGAAGGGGGTGGGCAGAGGGGGTGGAGGATGCCTAATGTCTGGTGACGGGACAGGACTGGACTCTGGGTGCTGGGCACAGGGTGAAATATACATAGAAATCCACACCTGAAAACAATACGATCCTATGAACCAAGGTCACCCTAATACATCTAATTTTTTAAAAAAATATATTTTACTGATTTTTTTTACAGAGAGGAAGGGAAAGAGATAGAGAGTTAGAAACATCGATGAGAGAGAAACATCCATCAGCTGCCTCCTGAACAACCTCTACTAGGGATGTGCCCTCAGCCAAAGTATGTGCCCCTGGCCGGCATCGAATCTGGGACCTTTCAGTCTGCAGGCCGACGCTCTATCCACTGATTTTTTTTTTTATATTTTATTGATTTTCTACAGAGAGGAAGGGAGAGGGATAGAAAGTCAGAAACATCGATGAGAGAGAGACATCCATCAGCCGACTCCTGCACGCCCCCCACTGGGGATGTGCCCGCAAGCAAGGTACATGCCCCTGACCGGAATCAAACCTGGGACCCTTCAGTCCGCAGGCTGACACTCTATCCACTGAGCCAAACCGGTCTCGGCTCCACTGATTTTTTTTTAAAAGCAAGTATATTAGCATTTTATGCTTAGACAAAAGATAGTCTGATAGAAATGGAGGTTGGGTTTAGAAAAAAAGGGAGCATCACCAGCCCGTAGGAATGGGTTGATTTGAATAAAGAAGGCAAAGGCCACTTCTTTACAAAATCCCTCTCAAAACGAACTATTCTAGCCCGGCCGGTGTTGCTCAGTGGTTGAGCACTGACCCACGCACCAAGAACTCACTGGTTCAGTTCAAAGTCAGGGCACCTGAGTTGTGGGCTTGATCCCCAGTGCAGGGTGTGCAGAAAGCAGCCCATCACTGTTTCTAATTATCCCTCCCCCTTCCTCTCTAAAATCAATAAAAACATTCTCTAATGAACAATTCTACGTGCCGATGGGCAACTTGTCTCTGAATTAACTTCCATGTAGAATACCATTTTTAAAAATGGAAAAGTAATAAAAATAAGCCAGTTTGAAATCCACACACACATACGTACAATCTCAGCAGTATTCCCAACAATTGTTAGCACTTAGGCCTACAAGACATTTTCTTCAGAAAGGACTATTTCTTGCTGACTTTGGGACATGTGCTCATTGATAATAACAATAAGACCATCCTGAGTTGGTTTTACTCCTGTTTCTAAATTCTCTACAGATAATGCTCCCCTCCCCCACCCCCTCACCCCCCCACCATTGCGGAGACCCTACCGACTGCCCATCCTTGATCTGCCACTGGGAGAAACTAAGACATTCCATAGTTCACGCTGTATCAAGAATTGTCTCAGTGCCATATATATACATACATATATATATGTGTGTGTGTGTATATATATATATATATATATATATATATACATATATATATATACTGTGTGTGTGTGTGTGTGTGTGTGTATGAGAGAGAGAGAGAGAGAGGCAAAGATTCTTATCCCTGATTTATTGATGAAAAAACTAAGACTGAGAAAATGTAAACAAAGTTTGTGAGGTAATCAGAAAAATCCAGAATTAAACTCAGAGCCATCCGTTTTGGAAACTGATGCTCTCGAATGGATACCAATTAGCTTATGAAGAGTCATGAGACTTGGATGCTAGTCCCAGATCCTCTGTTCCTGGTCTGAAAAGGGGCAGGCTGGGGTGAACTGATTGATATCTAGGATTCTTTTCAACTAAAAAAATAAAAAGTTGAGCTTTCTTTTTCGGGTACTATCTATGGGCCAGGCATTGGGTTAAGCGCTTCACATATGTTATTTGTTTAAAAACAACCACCACCTAGTGAAGGAGGGGTGGAAACGGAGAGGTAGAGGGGGGAAGCCACATGCTGATGGAACTCTAGGGTTGGACTATAGCAAAGCTGGCATTGAATTCACACCAGCCTGGCTCATGAAGACAAATACTGAGCCTCAAATGCCTATGCGTGTGAATGGAATTGTTCTCAGTGAGCTATGCATGTTAGAATTTGCAGAGTGAAACAGTGGAATTTTTAAAAAGCATGTTAAATACTATAAAATTATTTTGTCCAATGACAGCAGGAAGGTTAAGGAGAGGTGGGGTAGATAAGAGATCAACCGAAGGACTTGTATGCATGCATAGAAGCATAACCAATGAACACAAGACACTGGGGAATTAGGGTATGCCTGGGAGCGAGGGGGGGGGCGGGCAATGGGAAGATATGTATATATGTAACACATTAATAAAAAAAATTTTTTAATTATAAAATTACTTTATATTCCTGTTTTACAAATATACTTATTTTGTAGGACACGTTGCTGAAAATGATTCTTAACTATTAATCCACAGACAGGTGTGAGGAATCTCAACACTGGTAGGGCTGGAAGCTGGTGGGGGTTGAAGTGTAATTCTCTGGAATTTTAAAAATCACAATGAAGACATCCAAAGGCCCAGGCCCAGGTATGAAGAAGGGAGGGTGCAGAAGCAGGGGTAGGGAGATTTGGGGAATCATCTTCCCTGAATGTCTTTCCTTGGGAGAGAAGCCACACCTGCCTCCGCTAAGCCAGTCAAATCTGTCTTTCTAAAGACACTGGCAGCTGAAACCGGTTTGGCTCAGTGGATAGAGCGTCGGCCTGTGGATTGAAAGGTCCCAGGTTCGATTCCGGTCAAGAGCATGTACCTTGGTTACGGGCACATCCCCAGTAGGGGGCATGCAGGAGGCAGCTGATGGATGTCTCTCTCTCATGGATGTTTCTAACTTTCTATCCCTCTCCCTTCCTCTCTGTAAAAAAATCAATTATATATAAGACACTGGCAGTCTTGACATGCTGGCATTTCTTCTCACTCCGACTAGTTAACCTTTCATCTGCTTAGGGCACAGGAAAGATTGCTGGGAAGCTTCGAGACCGAGCTGGCATTCTTGCCTCATCCTGCGGCTGAGCGAGCATCCTCAGCGGGCACTGGACTCACAGGGACCGTCCCCAGGGATGTGCAGGCCTGGCCGGGCGCCACCCCGGCCGCTGTCACCTCTGGGGGAAGGCTGGCCAGGAGCGTGGTGCCAGGAGCCAAGCGTTACCCCCTCCGCGCTTTGCCAGGTACAGGCCCGCTCGCTTCCAGCTCCACACAAGCTCGTAAAACCTATTTCTGTCCCGTGCCACTTGAGCAGAGGCAGCTTGCTGGCGCCCTGCGTGCACTACTTGGACCAATAAAGGTGAGAGCGGAGAGGAAAGGGCGGCTTCGAGAACGGTCCTGGAGGAAAATCTGAGTGTGTGGTGACAGATGGGACGTGGGTGCCAAGGAAGCAGAGGGACTCCCGGGTTCGGGCCGGGTCCGGCTTTCAGCTGTGTGGTTTGGGAATGGTTGGTACTTGATGGACGTGGCAGCCAATGGGACAATTTGAGGAGAAGCGCTTGAGACAAACTGATAAGAATACCTCCATGCACATGTGGAAAGGAATATGTTCCAGCTCACCAAATTAGGTCACCCTCCTTTGAATATTTGAATCAAATGATTACCGTATTTTTTGGCATATAAGGTGACTTTTTAACCCAGGAAAATCTTCTCAAAAGTCGGGGGTCGTCTTATACGCTGGGTGTCATCTTATAGGACGGGTATGTCCCAAACTCTATATTTTAACTGGGAAAGTTGGGGGTCGTCTTATATGCCCAGTCATCTTATACGCCGGATATCTTCTTATAGGGCGGGTATATCTCAAACTCTATATTTTAACTGGGAAAGTTGGGGGTCGTCTTATATGCCGGGAAATATGGTACTAGGGACTCCTCTCTCCCCTCACCGTCTCGAATCCCACAATCACGCCTCAGGTGTGATTGCAGATACTCAACAGAGAAGCGTGAAAGTGTCGTCAGTTCCCTAGGTTTCCGCTCCTTGCTCCCCCCTAACCTCTGGCACCATGCAAGCCCTTCCCACAGCTAGTGCATTTAGTCTTCACCCCAAACCTGGGAGCGTGAGCAGTCACCCCCTCCATTTCACATTAAAGCTGGAGCCGGGAGGTGCCAAACCCATCCTTCCTGAGGGGACCTCTTCCTGCGGGAGGCTCAGTGGTGACCTCAGACTTGCTTGCCTGCCAACATGGCCTCACAGAAACCCAGCACACTCACATACACATATGCAATACCTGCACAGACACACTCACACACATACACACATATGCACACACCTACACACATTCACACACACAGACTCACTCACACATACACACATGCTCACATACTCTCACACACATATACACACATACACACATGAATACAGAGACACACATACACGTGTATGCACACACTCATATATGCATGCATACAGACACATATGCACAGACACAAATACACACACGCAAAATCACATACACACACTCTCACATATACATACATATACACACCCTCACACATACAACAATCACATACTTACTCACATTTACATTCATACACATGTATACATGCACATACCCATTCATACGTATACTCACGTTCACACATGCACACACATATAAACACAGCAGCATTTTACTCAAGAGCATTTATACACCCGATTTTCAACCTTTTCCAAAACAACCCAGGCCCTGGAGTTGTGCCCAGACCACCTGTTCAAGACACCATCATGAATCCGGTTGTGGTCCCTGCTGTCTAATTCTGGACAGTGGATCTGAATTAGGGTCCTGGCCCATCGGAAGTCCTAATGGTGTTGAACTCCTAGGAAAAAGCAATCTGGTGTCTTCACATCTTTCCCCTAAGACCTCCTTGACTCCTACACGCATTTACTCACCTTCCTGAATTTCCCTCCCTGTTTTTGAGCTGAGCATGCTAGTAACTTGTCCTAATTTATCCCAAGTCCCCCACCCTTTGAGGAAGGATGATATCTGTTCCCCAGAACAAAAAATGCCTGGTTGTTTCAGATCCATATACATAAAAGAAACGACCCAGTGATTCGACCCAAAACAGAGGTGAAAGAAACCACTGGCAAGTTTGGCTGGTCATATCTTGAATTAACAAATAAAATAAAAATGTTCCTTACTGCACACACCCAAGCTAGGAATGGAAATTAAGAGGTGAGAGTATGCCAGCAAATTATCAGGAAATCCTTCCTTAAAGCCAAACTAAATCCATGAATAACATAGTTTCTTATCGTAATGAATATCAGCTAGAACACCTAATACTATTTCAGTAAATATTTATTAAATACTTACATGAGCCAGGCACATGTGCCAGATACTGGGATTTTGAAGATGAAGACATTACAACCTTCAAAAAATCTGTCACACCCATGGTTGTTATTATTTTTAATATGTTCTTATTGATTTCAGAGAGAGAGAGAGACATCAATGATGAGACAGAATCATTGATTGGCTGCCTCCTGCACACCCCTTACCATGGATTAAGCCCACAAACTGTAACCTCCTGGTTCATGGGCAATGATCAACCACTGAGCCACCCCAGCCAGGCAGGATGGTTATTATTATTTTTTAAATAAGAAGAAAATAACAAATGGTCGGCAAGAATGTGGAAAAATTGGAACTCTTGTTCATTGCTAGTGGAAATACATAGTAATGCAACCACTGTAAAAAAAATGGTATGTTAGTTCTTCAGAAAATTAAAAATGATTACCATATGATCCAACAATTCCACTTCTGGGAATAAACCTAAATTAATTGAAACAGGGGCTCGACCAGTTTTCATATACCCTTGCTCATAGCAGGATTATTCACAACAGCAAAACAAGTGTCCATTGATGGATAAACAAAAGGTGGTCCATACATACATTCAGAAGGAAGGAAATTCTGACATGTGACAGCATGGATGACACTTAGAGACATCATGCTAAGCGAAATAAGCCAGTCACTAAAGGGCAAAGAGTGTACGAGCCACTTATATAAAGTGCCTTAAAGTAACCAAATCCCCAGAAATAGAAGGTAGATTGGCGGTTTCCCAATGGGAGGAGGAAGGAATGGGAGTTAGGGTTTAATAGGTACGGAGGTCCAGATTCGGATGATGGGAGAGTTCTGGAGATGGACGGTGATGATGGTTGCACAATGGTGTGAATATACTCAATGCTACTGAATGCACACTTAAAAGAGTAAATGTTCTGTTCAAGTATATTTTCCCACAATTTAAAAAAAATTATAAAAAAGGAAACATTTCATCTAGAGCGGAAGAAAGACCGATAAACAAGCAATGACATAAGTGCGGGGAGTGCTGAGACAGCCATTAGCAACCTCAGAGCTGCGTCCCCGCATGCGGAGTCCGCCTGCTAAACACATCCCACCTGGAGGCCTTTCATTCCGGGCGGAAGACGAGGGGAGGGCTTGCCACTTTGAAACGTTAACCACTGAGCTCCCTTCAGCCTGCTGGTATTCAGTCTCTTGCTATCCCTGAAAACCCAACGGTTCAAAATTGGAGGACTTAGGTAGCCAGTTGTTGGCTTTCAATCCTCAAGGCCACAGCACAAAAGAGGGGCAGAAAAATGTTTAGAAGCTTCAGGGTCTGTCCCCAACACAAACTCTCAGACGGTCACACTAGGTAAAGATTCCTCTGGGTGCCGGACAGAGAGAAGGCAAGCGCCTGCGTACAGGCAGTAACATCTAGACCAGAGGTTCTCAACCTGTGGGTCGCGACGTCTTTGGGGGTCAAACGACCCTTTCACAGGGGTCGCCTAAGACTATAGGAAAACATCTATTTCCCATGGTCTTAGGAACCAACACAACACTCCTCAGTGTAGCAAAGTGTAGCAATGTAGTTTACTGTTGTTATATGAAGACTGTTGCCCATGCTACACCACGATTCAAGACAAAATTTCATTTATTTGTCATTAGAAATAAATATTTCACAATATAAATTACATATTGTTTTTGTGATTAATCCCTATGCTTTAATGATGTTCAGTTTGTAACAACGAAAATACATCCTGCCTATCAGATATTTACATGACAGTTCATAACAGTAGCAAAATGACAGTGATGAAGTAGCAACAGAAATAATTTTATGGTTGGGGTCACCACCACATGAGAAACTGTATTAAAGGGTCGCGGCATTAGGAAGGTTGAGAGCCACTGATCTAGACACTGAACCTTTGGCCTGGACAATCCTTTGAGGAGCGATGGTCACAGGGACTAGGGAGAAACAGGAAGTGGCTGGGACCAAGGTCAGTGGCCAGATCGGGGGTTGGTGCTTGGAGACCATTGAGTCTATGTCCCCGGGAGCTGCACAGCCCCTTCCCTAAAGCCTTAGACACGCTTCTCAGCCATGTAGATGGCAGGCTGCCCACTGGAAGTCCAGCAGGAATGATGCCTACATGCTTGCCCAACCCCCATCCTACCCACCCTACAATGAATAATCTCTCTCTCAATGGCATAGGACTCTTGTGTCCCCAAGAAGAAAGAGCAGAGCTCGGGTAGTGATATGAAAGGGACCTGGTAATGATATGGAAGAAAGAAAGCCATTGGGTGGCCTAGCACATGACAGGTGGGACCAACTCAAGATCTCCTATCAACCAGGAGGGCTGGCACAGTTCTAAAGCCATTCTAATAACACAATTAGACATCTGAAGGGCTAAAAGCAAGAAGTCTGTATCACACAGAAGGGATGTGAGTGAAAATTCTGTGGAGGATCTTTTAGGAAAAACATAACAATACTCATGTTTCCGTAATGAAATCCATTCCATGGCCCTTTTGTACAGGAGGCCTAAAAGAGACCCACACAACAAAGCAGTATCACCAGAACCATACCCGTGGTTCCTATCCGTTAGCCATGTCTCTAGACCTAAAATACAAAACCCTCGGGCACAGGGAGTCACAGTCAAAATGTTGGGGGACTTGGGATAAATTAGGACAAGTTACTGGGACCCAGAGGTCTGGAAAGGGATCCAGCCCTGACCACATCGCATACCAAAACATTTGCCCTGAAAAGATCTTCAATCAGCTGCCCAAATTTATCTTCGTAGCTCTAGGTTACACGTTTGCCTCTTCTGGGATCAGAAGGAAAAACAGACATAAATCAAGCTGGCATGTCTCATCCCGAAAAACTCCAAACAAGGGTCAGCCATGCATCCTTGAGAGGTCTGCCTTAACACTTTCTTCACTCAGAGGTCAGCGAGCTGAACTAAGGCAATGGAACTCCCGTGACCTATTGAGGCTGTTGCGTTATTCACTAAAATTACCCCTGAGCCAATACGCGACCGATTTCTTTCTGATTCACACATTACCCAATAGACTCCAGATTCTTAGAACTATGAATCTCTTAGCCATAATTTAGCAGGGAGACCACAAGGCCTTACTGTTTTCTACTGGGAGCCATGGCCATGTGATTCTTCCCAAGTTCAGATTCACCCTTTCCCTTTCCTCTGGCTGTTCTTTTCCTTCTCAATAGAGTTCACTCCAAATTATCAGGTTTCTTATGGTACAAAATATAAGCAAATGGCTAGAAATGGGAAATGGTCTTGTGTGGATCTCATTTTAGGTGTGAACACTAACCAAAGAGTCGCCCCTACCACCACCCTGTTCTAGAAATATTTGAGATGAGTCTCCAGTGAAATGGACTTGCTATTTAAATGTAACAAGATCTAATATTATAAAGTTCTGCACTAATGTTTAAGTAAGACTGTTGAGTATAAGTAAGACTATGAATGCCTAATCAGTGAGACCACCTACAAATCATGTTCAGTAGCTCTAGGTGAAATGAATGTTGCATTAAAATCAGTTGCATTGCCCACCTATGAAACTTGACAGAGCAAGTTCCTGGGACTCACTTACTCTCGGAGTGTTTACAGTACAAACCTTCTCTCTCAGATGTAACACCTATCCATGCATTATACTGCGTTAGTAAATAGTTCTTAAGTACTACATCTGAAAAATAGAAAGAGTAACATAGAATAACTTCTGTCCCTGAGGAGTTTCCTAATTCACAGTCCCAGAGGGTGGGTAATCCTTTTTAAGTAATAGCAACACAAGCCAGTTACAGCTCTTTACAGCTCACAGATGCTTAGAATCTAAAGTAAATTCCTAGGTAGTAAAAAAAAAAAAAGTGTAGTCAAAATATACCTTGAGAATCCCTTACAGGATCTAAGTACAATATACATAGTTTAAATTATACTCTTTTTAAATGTATAATGTACCTATTAACATATGGAATATAATGAGCAGCCATGAAAAAATGCCCTTTAACATCAATTTCCTGAAAAATTTTACTGTTAAGTTATGCCCATTGTTTGACTTGTATAAGTTAAATGATGTAACAATAGTCTAGAAAATTTGTATCATAAATAGGTACCATCTATATCATTCAGAGAAAAGAGGATGTATCCCTCAAGTTATCTCTGTAGATGACATTTTGCCGGTAGACTACCAGATCCTTTTTAAATACCAAATGTAATAGTCGGGAGTCTCCAGAGAAAAATAACCAGTAACATCTGCAGGGTAAGCCAGCAGTTTGAGACCCAAGGAAGAGTTAGAGTTCAAGTCCAAAGGCAGTCTGCTCGCAGAATTCCCTCTTCCTCAGGGGAGGTCAGCCTTTTTTCTACTCAGACCTTCCACTGATTGGATGCGGCCCACCCACGTTACTGAAGACAATCCGCTTCATTCACAGTCTAATAATTTAAATGCCAGTGTCATCTAGAAAACACGCCCACCAGAACAGCTCCAATAATATTTGTCCAGCTATCTGGGTGACGTGGCCTCGCCAAGTTGACACGTATGATTAACCAGCACACCAAGCTTCACAGGAGGTTTTTATGAGACAGGTAGTCAAACGAGAGTCCACGGCCAAATTCAGCCTGTCATCTGTTTTCCAATGACTCACAAGGGAGACATGACTTTTACATTTTTAAATGAATCGGAGTGGGGTGGGGGATTCAGAACACAAGAAAATTACATGAAATTCAAATCTCAAGAGCCCATAAGGGAAGATTTATTGGCACGCATGGATTTCCGTGTTGTCTGTGGCTGCTCTCACACTGGATTAGCAGAACTGAACAGCAGCAATGAAGACCATATGGCCACAAAGTCTGAAATAGTTATTATCTAGCCCTTCATGGAACAAGTTTGCCAACTTCTATTCTAAAAAAAAAAATGTTTATATAGGAAAACGTTCTTCTTTACATCCTAAAAGTCAATGCACCGTTTTACACAAAAGAATATGCAGAACAAATCTCAAGTTACATTCAAATAAAATACTAGGGCATTAGGATGGCTATGGGAGATCCGGGGAAATGGGAGGTCACAGACGGTCTGGGGTTGTAGGCTAAGAGGTTGAGAATTTAATGGTAGGCAACAGAGGGTCATATTCACCTATAATTGTTATTTATTGGTATCTTTTTCATGAGGAATCCACAAGCTCGCTTGGGTGGAAGAGAAGGGCAAGAACTAGTTACAACTCGGCCAGCGTGGCTTCTGTGGATTAGAAATGGATGAAAGGCTTGGGTAAAAGCCTCGGGCGCCCCCTACTGGTGAGGGGGAGATGACAGTGCAGAGATCATCATAATCAAGGCCTCGGTGAAGGAAATAATACTCTTCTTTAGGATGAAATAATAACGTTTTTTAGGAGTTGGGAGCATTATTCTCTGGAGAGGAGCCAATCTTCAATACAAGTTCAGATGGAGGGCTGAGAAGAAGAGAACAGATGCCTCCTCCAGTGGCTGGAGAACATCAGCCCAGGGATTCACTCGTGGAGAAAGGAAATGCATAAATCTTCATTTTCAACACCTCGAAAGGTCTGAAAATAGTTTGAAGTGCATTTATAGCCTTTCCCTCCAATAGGCTCTCAAGATGCACCAGATCGGAAGCGCGGTGTGAGAGTGTAGCTCAGAATCTCCCCTAAGAGCCACTTCCTCGAGCACCAGCAGAAAGCACACCTGTGAAGCCAGTGACGTTGTCCTGTGGATCTTGACCAAAGGGAGCAGGTGAGGCTGGTCCGGTTCCTTGGAAAGAGCTTCCGTGTTGTGTCACATCAGAGGATGAGCTCTTTCAACGTCCCTCTGTTCCCTGCTCTGTCATTTCTCCTCTGTGGCACCCTCTCTTCCGCTACACTCAGCCCTTTCCTCAAATCAGAGAGTCTGACTCTTTGAGTGACAGCGGAGGGGACGGGGAGGAACAGAACCCATTAATATGGCCAGATGGTCGAGCTCCACATGAAAAGATGTGCAGTTAAAAGCCTTTAGTGGCAGGCATGACTGATGGGTTTTGGGGGGAAACACACACAGACACACACACACACACACACACACACACACACACACACATATATACCACAGCTTTACCGAGATTTCATTTATGTATCATTCAGTTCAGCCATTTCAAGTGGCAACTCAGGGGTTTTGATTATATTCAGAGTTGCACCATGATCCCTACAAACAATGTTAGGGCATTTTCATGCTCCCCAAAGAAACCCCATGGTGAGGTAGGTGACACATATTACAAACCAACTAACCAAAGTCCATCATGCTTAGCTCATAGAAAACCACAGTACATGAACCTCCATAAGGAGGACAGGAACATTTCATGTTTGCAATTGGCATCATACTTCACGCTTTCACATGTAAGACTTCATTTGGTACGCCTGACGCAAATCTGGACCGCAATCAGCGAAATAACTTTATATTTTATAAATGAGCAAACTAAAACCCCAAAATATTAAACTGTGGCATTTATTTCATTGCAGAGGGGAATCTGGAATCCAGTTCTCTGGATTCTAAATCCTATAAATCCTTTATTTTAAATTAAATTTTGGGGGGAAATATCAGTTAGTGGCATTGAATCGTTTCCAGGTGTACAATATTATAACTGGACCCTGTGTGCCCCATGGTGTGCTCCCCACCAGCGTCTAGTTTCCTTCCGTTACCATATACGTGACCCCCTTTACCCACTTTGCACCCCTACCCCCTGGTAACCACCTCCAGTTTCCCCTCTGGTAACCACTATTCTGTTATCTGTATCTGTGAGGGTTGTTGTTTTTTGTTTGTCTTTTTAGCTATTTTGTTACTTTCTGTTTCATATTCTAAATATGAGTGAAATACTACGGCTTTTGTTCTTTTCCATCTGATTTGTTTCACTTAGCATAATACTCTCAAAATCTGCCCATTATTTTTACTGTACAAAGTTTTATAGGTTGTGGATAAGCCAAATATATCTGTCTCTGAAATCCAAAAACTTCATAAATGCCTCAAAAAGTAGTCAAAATGACATGTTTTTATCTTAAAAACCTCAATTATTTCTTCTGCTGCTCACCATCAAGATGTCACTGTAGAAATGAAAAACTTTTCAACACTTTGCCACTTGTTGTCATTTTGGAAGTCTGGTGTTTGTGACTATTACCATGGTAATGAACTGCAATATCAAACTCTATGCATAAATCATTCTTAAGTAAACCAAACCAAAAAAATGAAACTAGATAAATGCTAAGATTTTCTTCCATTTAAAACAGAACTCATCTCTCTCTATAAAAGCCTAAGCAATCAAATGACTAGATGAGCCAAGACCGGATTGGCTCAGTGGATAGAGCGCCAGCCTGTGGACTGAAAGGTCCTGGGTTCAATTCCGGTTGGGGCATGTGCCTTGCTTGCGGGCGCATCTCCAGTGGGGGGGCATGCAGGAGGCAGCTGATTGATGTCTCTCTCTCATCGATGTTTCTGACTTTCTGTCCCTCTCCCTTCCTTTCTGTGAAAAATCAATTTAAAAATATCAGCGGTTCTCAACCTGTGGGTCGAGACCCCTTTGGGGGTTGAACGACCCTTTCACACAGGTCGCCTAAGACCATTGGAAAATGCAGATATTTACATCACGATGCATAACAGTAGCAACATTTCATGGTTGGGGGTCACCACCACATGAGGAACTGTATGCAAGGGTCGCGGCCTTAGGAAGGTTGAGAACCACTGGACTAGATGATCGAACATCAGTCGCTATGATACACACTGACCACCAGGGGGCAACACAGGAGCTGTCCCCTGGTGGTCAGGGCACTCCCACAGTAGGAGTGCTGCTCAGTGGACTGACAGGTGCCAAACGCAGGACTCACAGCTGGCAAGTGCCATTGTGATGGCACAAGCCTCTCCTGATGGGAACTGGCTGGGCGCAACCCCGAGGCAGGCACATCGGGGCCAGGATGAGTGGGAGAGGCAGGTGGGAGTGGCAGGCAGGAGCTGCAGGCAGTGTTGGACTACCAGTTTCAGCCCAATCCCTGCAGGCCACACTGAGGGACCCCAACAGTGCACAAATCCATGTACTGGGCCTCTAGACCTATCTAATAAAAGAGTAATATGCAAATTGACTGTACCTCTACTATACCAACAAGCCACGTCCACCAGCCATGCCCACCAGCCAATCAGAGAGAGTATGCAAATTAATCCAATCAAGATGGCCACCACCACAGAGAGAGCAGTAGGGAGGCTTGAGTTGCCCCTGGCGATGGAGGAAGACAAGCTTTCTGCACACCCTGGCCAACAGACGTTTGCTTAAGGCAAGAAAGGTTCAATGGCTGTTCCAGCAGAAGGTATGGCTCCACTCCAGGCTACAAAGTTTCAATTGTAGAAGATAAATAAGTCCCAGATACCAGGGCCTCCGCTTGGGTCACCGGGAGGGCATGGTTAGCTTGCAAACCACCACAGACCCCTCGCCCAGGCCACCCCACACCCCAAGGGAACACTTACCCTGATCCAGGACACCCTTTAGAGTAAACCAGCTGGTCCCCACCCATGCACCAGGCCTCTATTCTGTCTAATAAAAGAATAATATGCAGATTGACCATCACTCCAACACACAAGATGACTGCCCCCATGCGGTCAAAAGATCCTGCTCCCATGTGGACACAGATGGCCACCATAAGATGGCCAGAAGGGGAGGGCAGTTGACAGGGACCAGGCCTGCAAGGGAGGGCAGTTGGGGGTGAGCAAGCCTTCAGGGGAGAGCAGTTAGGAGTGATCAGGTCAGCAGGGGAGGCCAGTTGGAAGGGGCCGGGCCTACAGGGGAGGGCAGTTAGGGGTGATCAGGCCCACAGGTAGGGCAGTTAGGGGCAAACAGGCTGGCAGGGGAGCAGTTAGGCATCAATCAGGCTGTCAGGGGTGTGGTTAGGGCGTGATCAGGCTGGCAGGCAGAAGCAGTTATGGGCAATCAGGAAGGCAGGCAGGTGAGCAGTTGGGAGCCAGCAGTCCTGGATTGTGAGAGGGATGTCTGACTGCCCAGTCAGACATCCCTCAAGGGGTCCCAGATTTGAGAGGGAGCAGGCTGGGCTGAAAGACACCTCTAACCCCCCGCAATGCACAAATTTCTTGCACTGGGCCTCTAGTATTTAATAAAAAGGAAAACGTGAAAAAACTAAATTCAAGGTTTACTGCATGGCTACGACATACCAGGCCTCATACCAGCTTCTGGTGACACGGAAACAAATATTATCTGATTTGACACACTGACAAAAATTACTCTTTCAGCAGTTTGCGTTTTCAACTAAGGTTATGGTTGGGTTCACCATTATGATGTTGTGATATGTAAGCTCATTAACTAAAAAAATAGGATACAAACGAACAGTCCTTCATCTGAAACGAGCCAAGAAAGAAGGGGTGCCTGCTTTAATGAACAGCGTAATAAAAATAATTGTTGAAGAGATGATAACCAGTGGTGAGAGTTTGGGAAGACCTGGCTCTTCTAGAGAGAAATAGGTAATCAATGTTAAAATAACTAACACACCTACTATTTAAATCTCATAATTTTGTTTCTAAAGAACATAGTTCTCCCGAAACTATCATGACATGCACAAAACTGTAACAACAAAAAAATGTTCAATTAAACATGATTTATAAATTAGAGCAACAAAACATGGGACTAATCTAATAGAGCAGAAAAAGAAATGACTGGTTGAGACAGCTATAACACAACTGTGTAAAGAAATATCATGGAAGCTTCATGAAGAGAAGTTGTATCCATCTTGTTCACTGCCTCATCCCTATCACCGGACACACGGGACATTCAAGACATAATTTTTTAATGAACTCATGAAGAAGGAAAGGTATTAATGTGGCCTTTAAAAATAATGTTATTGGAGAAACCAAGATGGCAGCATAGGTAAACACCTGCAATTGCTGCCTCGCACAACCACTTCAAAACTACAACTAAAAGACAAAATGGGTTATCGTCCAGGACCACAGGAAGGCTGGCTGAGTGGAAATCCTGCAACTAGAAGGAAAGAGAAAAGTACACTGAGACTCAGAGGATGTGTGGAAATAAAGTGCAGAGGTATGGAGGCATGCACGTGTGGAAATGGCTGGCAACTGAGTATGCAGCTGTCTTTCTCAATAGGGAGGGAGACACGATCTCCTGACTGCTCTGAACTCCAGTTCTGGGCAAGACTCTGGGAATGCAGACTCATACGGGGAGAAACTGGACTGTCTGGCATCGGGCTGAACTTGAGGGCGGCTTTCTCTCATAGGTGCTTGCAGCGATTACCAAGGGATACTGAGACTTGGGGGCTTCTTAGGGCAGGGCTAAGGATCAGCCATTGTGTTTTTCCCCGCCCTGTGGATTCCCTGAGACTCCACGCCATCCCAGATGTGCACAGAGGCTTTTGCATATGAATAGCCTGACCCTTTGCAATCTAAAATTACCTAACAAATTGCAGCTGGGTCAGAGAGACCCAGAACACCCAAAAGAAGGCCCAAGGCCACTTACATTGCTTCACAGCTGGGCTTCATCCAAACCCCAAAACAAAGAAGAGGAATCTGTAGATCTCTCCTTAGCTCCTTCTGGGTGGCCTCAGGCAGAGGCTAAATTAATACCTTCTTAGAGATCCAAGAGCCAGTGTACTCAGTGGTCAGAATAGGACCATCCATATTACAACTCCTCAGATCCATAAGAGATACACTCAGGGGGCAGACTCAGTGAGCACCAAAGCCCCACTGAAGCAAGTCTTGCCCCATAAGGGTGTCTCTAGCACAGAAGTTCTCCCATTATAGACACAGCTGATTCTCACAGCCAATTGGCCTGGAGGTCAATTCCTCCCAGTGATACCAACAACAATCAGGACTCAACTTAAACAAGACTACACACACAACCCACAAAGGAGTGTACCAAGAGTGTCCACCTCAGGTAGCTGGGGAGGTTGACCACTGAGTCCTATAGGACATCTAGCACACAAAGCCACACTATCAACACAGGGAAGCAGCCAAAATGTGGAGACAAAGAAACAGGTCACAAATGACAGAAATGGAGGAAAGCAAATAGAGTTCAAAACCATGGTTATAAGGTTTTTTTAAGAATTTTCTAGAAAAGGCTGATAAATTTAGTGAGACCCTTGAGGATATGAAGAAGGACCAATTAAAAATTAAGCATAAACTAACTGAAATAAAAAATAATATACAGAGATCCAACAGCAGACTAGAGGATTGCAAGAATCAAGTCAAAGATTTGAAATGCAAAGAACCAAAAACACTCCACTGGAAAAGCAAAAAGAAAAATTAATCCAAAAATATGAAGATAGTCTAAGTAGCCTCTGGGACAACTTCAAGGTACCAACATCCAAATTATGTGGGTGCCAGGAGAAGAGAGAGAGCAAGACATGTACTGAAAACCTATTTGAAGAAATAATGGCAGAAAACCTTGCCCACCAGGTGAAAGAAATAGACTTACAAGTCCAAGAAGTGCAGAGAACCCTGAACAAAAGGAATCCCAAGAGGATCACACTAAGATACATCATAATTAAAATGCCAAGGGCAAAAGACAAAGAGAGAATTTTAAAAGCAGCAAGAGAAAAACAGTTAATTACCTATAAGGGAGCACCCATACGATTGTCAGCTGATTTCTCAACAGAAATTATGCAGGCCAGAAGGGAGAGGCAAGAAATATTTAAAGAAATGCATAGCAACCAAGAACCTACAACCAAGATTATTCTACCGAGCAAAGCTATCATTCATAATTGAAGGGCAGATAAAGAGCTTCACAGATAAGAAAAAACTAAAGTTCATCAACACCAAACCAGTAATATACAAAATGCTGAAGGTATTCTTTAAGAAGAGGAATAAGAAGAAAAAGGTAAAGATAAAAATTATGAACAACAAATACATATCGATCAACAAGTGAATCTAAAAATCAAGTGAATAAAAAATCTGATGAACAGAATAAACTGGTGAATATGATAGAATCAGGGGCATAGAGAGGGAGTGGACTGACAATTCTCAGGGGGAAAGGGGTGTGGGGATTGCGGGAAGAGACTGAACAAAAATGGTACACCTATGGATGAGGACTGTGGGGGGAGGTAAAGGCAGAGGGTGGGGTGGGAACTGAGTGGAGGGGAGCTATGGGGGGGGGAAGAGGAACAACTGTAATAATCTGCACAATAAAGACTTATTTTTTAAAAATAATAACGTTATTAATGGTCCAAGTCTGGATGTGAGGAAAGACTGGATGGACCCAAAATGAAACACGTGTTACAAATTGAAAGGCCTGTACCACCTGTCGAAGGGAGAACTGTTCCAGGTGAAAGGGGACTAAAGAGACATGACCACTAACTGCCACCTGC
This sequence comes from Lasiurus cinereus, assembly GCA_011751065.1. NCBI lineage: Eukaryota > Metazoa > Chordata > Mammalia > Chiroptera > Vespertilionidae > Lasiurus > Lasiurus cinereus. Next base: position 74,479,727 of record JAAGEH010002531.1, read on the forward strand.
CCGCCTGGATGGAATGCTGAACCAGAAAAGAGAGGAGACATTGTGGAGAAGGTGGTAACATTTGCATGGGGTCTTGATGACAGTTGTCATGGCTGATTTCCTGATTTAGATAGTATGAGTTCAGCAAGAGTCCTAGTAAAACCAATAGTTATTCTCTGGAGAGCAGCCTTCGGTTTTGGGAAACACAGACAGGAATAATAATAGAGACAGAACACCATGTCTCCAACTTCCTCTCAGACTATTCAGAAAAAGATTCATCATTGTCTGGTCGGCATGGCTCAGTGGTTGAGCGTTGACCTATGAACCAGGAAGTTGTGGTTTGATTCCTGGTCAGGGCATATGCCCAGTTTGTGAGCTTAATGCCCAGGTTGCAGGCTCGATCCCCAGTGTGGGGTGTGCAGGAGGCAGCCAATCAATGATTCTCTCCTTCTCGCTTACTCTTTGAAATCAATAAAATATTATTTTTAAAAAATCATCATAATGGATGAGGCAAATGTGATAAAATGTCAAGAATTGGACATCTTGGTGAGGAGGATCTGGGAGTTATTTATACTGCTGTTTGGCAACTTTTCCCTAAGTCTGAAAAATTTTAAGAATGTTTACACATGTGAGCATGCCTGCGTTTTTAATATCTGCCAGGTACGACACTGAGAGCCACTTGTCACTTAAAAACGTCCTTTCTGCCTGCAGAGTATGTCCTGGCACACAAATATGGACACTTCAAGCTCAGTACTGAAGACAAAACATTTTCTTTAAAAAAAAATAATGCTATTGAATAATACTTAATTCTACCAGGAAGTTTTCATAATGTGTTTTTACATTTTTCTAAAAAATCATGTTACACCCTGGTTGTTGGTTGGACCACCCTGGTTGTTGGTTGGACCAACTTGTTTGCATGGCAGGTTCGATTCCTGGTCAGGGCACATGCCCAGGTGGCAGGTTCAATCCCCGGTTGGGGTGTATGCGGGAGGCAACCGAAGTGGTGTTTCTCTCATGCATCCATGTTTCCTCTTTAAAATCAATTTTTTTAAAAAATCAGGTTACAAAATAATATTTATAGCCCAAACACAATTTTCTTCTCTCAATTTTATGCACTCAAAAAGACACAATTCATAGTATAAGAATGGTTTTGCCCTTTAAAAATCAAAATACAAACTGTTTAGTTGCTGATAAGATGTTATGACTGAAAGTCTTCAAATCTGGCAGTAGAACCAGTAGGGTACCTGATAAGACCTCACTTTAAGCAATTTTCCATCCTAGAATCTACTTATTTGACCAGTCAATTAAAAACAAATAGAAAAGAAAGAAGAAACCACCCACACACTTTCAATTCAAATCTGAACACACTGCCCCAATGAATCAACAGGCCATATTAATGAATTTCTTCATGTAAACTTTTTTTATTAGCTGTCTTACCAAGAAAAGAGTTTTCCCAAAGACCAAGGCTGACTTCAAACAGCCCCACCAATGCTCCCTTTCACAGTAATAGAGCTCAGAAATGTTTGCTCCGGGGTCACAGGATTGAGGAGACAACACTCTATTTCTTCTGCTCTCCTTGAATTTCCTTTTGGACAAGGGGATAATAAGGGTAGAAGATAGTCTGAATTCATCAAGAGTCCTAATAAAACCACAGCAGAACCTTGACCTCAGAACCTAAGTTCGCAGACCCACTAAAAGTCTATAAGCCATCATTACTCATGTAACTCAATTAAAAAAAGACCTACTTATACTTTCATTTCACAGGTATAAATTGAATTGAGAGCTAAATCTAATATTAGTTTGAATACCTCAACTGTGTACTATGTTCCAACAGTACATTAAAAGCTAGAGAAAAATCTATATGAAACATGTTTTTATTTATTATATAGAAGATGATTTTTCTTAAGAGAAAATGGAAAATGAAGGTACAGAGTTTTAAAAATTGGCAAAACAATGGGTGTTCCTAAATGCTCTATGAATTCGGAGATAAAGTCATCTGCTGAAAGGGAGAAGGCTGGGCTGGAATTGAGGTTAAGGATTTTAGGAGAAAGCAAAAACATATACAAGAGTCCCAAGGGGATGAATACAGAAATTCTTAATTAACAGTGAAGATCTGTTTGAATTTGAATGGCAGGAACCTGATGAGACCAATCAACGTGGTAAAGTAATTTCTCAACCAACATTCAGGAGCCGAGAAGGGCAAACAAATATTGTTATTTTGAAAAGGTTAATCAATCCTCAGCTTTTGCAAGGAGAGCCTAGAACAGTGGTGGGCAAACTGCAGCTCGAGAGCCACATGTGGCTCTTTGGCCCCTTGAGTGTGGCTCTTTCACAAAATACCAGGTGTGGGTGCGAACATACAGTGCGATTGAAACTTCATGCCCATGCGCAGAAGTTGGTTTTCGGCTCTCCAAAGAAATTTCAATCATTGTACTGTTGATATTTGGCTCTGTTGACTAATGAGTTTGCCGACCACTAGCCTAGAAGATTGTCAAGCAGGGAAAGACTAGGAAGTTCTGGGGAGGATCATCAATCTAATCCTAGTCCAGGAGTAAATTCAAGCTTTCAAAGAAGGCAGGCAGCTATTAGAAGAACCTGAAGGGAGAGTAACCAAATGCCACTTCCGTAGGAGTGAGAGAGTTGATGAACAGTAAGTAGGTTGTGGTCAGAGTTACAAAGTTTAGAGTTTAAGATACTGGAGAAGAGTTTTAGTGATGCAAAGCTCCAGGATGTCATTTTTTTTTAAATGTATATTTTATTAATTTTTTACAGAAAGGGAGAGTTAGAAACATCGATCAGCTGCCTTCTGCACATCTACTGGGGATGTGCCCGCAAGCAAGGTACATGCCCTTGACTGGATCAAACCTGGGACCCTTCAGTCCACAGGCCACTGCTCTATCCACTGAGCCAAAGCAGTCAGGGCTCCAGGGAGTCATTTTAGGAGGCTTATGTAAAGCTGCAGGTCAGTGGTTTCGTGGGGGCTCAGGAACTGTAAGGGCCAGACATCAAGAGGGACATTACTCTGAATGTTGGCTCACCCAGGAGCACCCTATTTCATTCATCCAGAATTTGGTTTTTCTGCTGGAGATGTGGTGGGTTAGAGTTCGTGACGATGAAGATGAGATAAGACAATACAAATCTGGACTTCAAAAGGGAAGGACATGCAGTGGGTACAGAAGGTACGTGTTCCATGCTAATGAGGAGCAAGGACATACCGATCCCTGCTACTTCCATAGAAGGTTAAAGAAACTGCCCGGCCTCGCGCTGAAAAGCAAGAAAAGGAAGAACAGCATCACACATTTTCCTTGTTTTCCCCCCTCCGCTTCTCTTTCCATGATCCAATAAAAATATTAAGTCGAAACCGGTTTGGCGGACTGAAAGGTCCCAGGTTCGATTCCGGTCAAGGGCATGTATCCTGATTGCGGGCACATCCCCAGTAGGGGGCGTGCAGGAGGCAGCTGATCAATGTCTCTCTCTCTGTCATCGATGTTTCTAACTCTCTATCCCTCTCGTTTCTTCTCTGTAGAAAATCAATAAAATATATTTTTTTAAAATCAATAAAATATATTTAAATATATATATATGATTAAAATGATGGTATTGTCAACTTGAAATAATCATTAAAAAAAGAGAAAAGCAGTCTACCATGACTGTTCAAACTAAAATTGCAATCACAAGAGTTTTAAGGAATCGATACTGTTCCTGGAGAATTAGTACAATATTGAGAGCATTCTCTGGTTAGCTCCAGCTTTTCAGATCTCAGCTGAAACCTCATTTTCTCAGAAGGCTTTTCTGAACTTCCCACAAGTAATTAGTTACCTAAATTACAGTAATCACAGTAGTCATCGCCATGGTTCTTTCATAGTTGCTTGAACTTCAGTCATTATCCCCACACTATCCGGTAAGTTTCATAAAGCAGTGATTTTTAATTATTTATTTGATATATTCCCAATGCTTGTAAGATGACTCATCACACTGAAATATTTTTGAATGAATTAAGGGATGGTACGTGTAGAGATTCCCTTAGGGTCCCACAATTCCAAAGTTTTCACATTCAGAGTTGGACATGCAAAGTCTAAAATTGCAATTAGAGAAGGAGTAGAAAGAACAAGGGAGGATCATTGAAATTAGCCACTAACCGCATAGTATTTAAAACTATTTAGTGCCCTGGCTGATTTGGCTCAGTGAATAGAGCATTGGCCTGCGGATTGAAGGGTCCCAGGTTCGATTCTGGTTGGGGGCACATGCCCGGGTTGCGGGCTCGGTCCCCAGTGGCGGATGTGCAGGAGGCAGCCAATCAGTGGTTCTCCCTCATCATTGATGTTTCTGTCTCTCTTTCCCTCTCCCTTCCTCTCTGAAATCAATCAAGATACATTTTAAAAATGTATTTAGCAATACCATAAAAATTATAAATGCACTTTCATGTTGATGGCATTATTGCCCCCCAGGAAAAGAAGGAATTGAGATGCTAAGCCAGATGTAAGTCCCACATTAGATATAACTACTATCACCTATGGGGTCCCTCTGTAGCCAGCATGTATCCGCCAGGCAGATACATTCTGTCCTTGCCATATCTCCCCTCCCAAGTCTTGGAGAAATCAGTGTTAAAGCCCAGATTGCTAAGACCAAGGAGTCACATGGCTAACAGATAAGTCGCTGGGGTGAGCATATTAATAGTTATCTTCGGTCTGAAAGGAAGGTGGAATGTTAAAGCTGGGATGAATGGAGAGCAGGTGCTGACACAGGAGGCAGTGGGGAGGTACTTTGGAGATAGGCTTCTTGGATTCTCTGAGTCAAGCAATTGAACAAATATAATAAAGAAATAACATGGGCCGAAACCGGTTTGGCTCAGTGGATGGATAGAGCGTCGGCCTGCGGACTGAAGGGTCCCAGGTTCGATTCCAGTCAAGGGCATGTATTTTGGTTGTGGGCACATCCCCAATAGGGGGCGTGCAGGAGGCAGCTGATCGATGTCTCTCTCTCATGGATGTTTCTAACTCTCTATCCCTCTCCCTTCCTCTCTGTAAAAAAATCAATAAAATATATTCTTTAAAAAAAAGAAAGAAAGAAATAACACGGGGCACATAGAGCAACTGATTCCTGCTGCTGTTTGAATTGGGCGTGCACTCTGATCTTGTCATTGACTCAGGTTGTAATAAGACCCCAAGGTAAATATATTTTAATGTATGCAAAGGTTGCTTTAAAGAAAATTATCTAAATTACGGTAATCACTTAGTGACCTAATGTCTTCTCACTTGTCTCTGTAACAACTTGCTAAGATCTTCAGGGAATTTTGACAGCTGAGGTCTGAGTTGAGTTCTGAATTGATAGTTATTTTGGCTTTCAAGTGGCACTTCAAATTTAATTACATTAATCATATATAATATGTTTATTTACACAGCAATCAGTTGTCCTCTTGACCTATTTCTTGACTGCTGACATTTGAATCTACTTTCTCATGAGCATTTCTTACTAAGTATAGTCAATGAGAACATCTAATTAAGTTACCAGGAGCCCTAATGAAAACTGAGACTTCTTTAGCATGAATGAAATTCATCGGGTTTACTGGTATCATGCTCAATGTTGGCATCATAAGCAACTTCATTTTTTTCTTAAGTCACTAGATTAATTCCACTGAGGTTAGACAATACACACTGAGAGATTTCAATTCTTTGAAACTTGTTCAACTTACTTGATGACCCATCCTATGGTCTAATGAGTTAAATATTTGTGTGCCTTAGAAGAAGGATAAATTCTGTCATTGGCGACTGCTCTCAGCTTGATTATGTCAAGTTGTTAATGCCATTGAAGTCAGTAGTAGAGTGTGAAAAGAGTATTCAAAAGAGAGCAACAAGAAAAGCCCAGTGTAAACAGAAAGAAGGAAATAGTAAAGATCAGAGAGGAGATAAACGACATAGAGATCAAAACAACAATACAAGAGATCAGCAGAACCAAGAGCTGGTTCTTTGAAAGGATAAGCAAGACTGATGAACCTCTAGCCAGGCTCACCAAGAAACAAAGAGAGAGGACCTAAAATCAGAAATGAAAGAGGAAAAATAACAACAGACCCCTAATAGACTGTCAAATTACAGCGGGAAGGCTGGGGAGTGTTGGGGAGGGGGGAAAGAGATCAACCAGATATGAATATAAGCATAACAAATGGACACAAGACACTGGGGCAGGGAGGATGAGGGCATGCGACAGGGGTTAGGGGAGGCTGGGGGACAAAAAAAAAAAGAGATCTATGTAGTACTAAATGTAAGAGTTTAAACAATAAAAAAAGAAAAGAGAGAGAGTATTCAAGGCTGTCTCCAAGATTGTTGGCCCGAGCAATGGGAAGGATACGTGCTAATGAAATGATGGGAAAGAAAGAAAGGAAAAAGGTTTCCCTCATGTGACTTCTATCCTCCTGCACCCCTGTAACCACAGTCTCTTCCTCTGTCCCCCCCTCCTCACACCCTGAAGGACTTGGTGCCAAATGAACAGGCAGAGATGGTGTTTGGCTGTATTCTGTGATAATCCAGCTCTCAGGAAGGTCCTTCATCTCCCTTCTCCTCCTTGCTGTGTTTTCCTGAGGCAGCCTCTGGCAGGCCCGGTCTTCCATCAGACCAGGAGAGGTGAGCGGCCATTGCCCAAAACCTCATGAAACTCCTGACCGAAACGTGGTCCATTTTATCACCTGGAGATGGTGAAATCTCACCTAGCAAATATTCATTTATGTCAGTGGTTCTCAACCTTCCTAAGGCCACGACACTTTAAGACAGCTCCTCATGTGGTGGTGACCCCCAACCATAAAATTATTTCCGTTGCTACTTCATAACTGTCATCTTGCTACTGTTATGAACTGTAACGTAAATATCTGATATGCAGGATGTATTTTCGTTGTTACAAATTGAACATAATTAAAGCATAGTGATTAATCACAAAAACAATATGTAATTATTGTGAAATATTTATTTCTAATTATAAATAAATGAAATTTTGTCTTGAATCGTGGTGTCGCATGGGCAACAGTCTTTATAGGACAATAGTAAACTACATGGCTACACTTTGCTACACTGAGGAGCCGTCTGTTGGTTCCTAAGACCATGGGAAATAGATGTTTTCTGATGGTCTTAGGCGACCTCTGTGAAAGGGTCGTTCGACCCCCAAAGGGGTCTCAACCCACAGGTTGAGAACCACTGATTTATGTGAACACTGCATCGCTGTAGCCCATCCCAAACTTTCGGTCCACACAGGCAGTGTAAGGAAATGCCACTCGGGCTTGTGAATGTCAGGAAGACTCCAGGTCATTTCTCTGCAGCACTGACGCTCAGAAGGAGTGAACTCACACCCTGTCTAACTTTGCATTTCCAGAGTATTACAGGATCTACACAAACTCAGAAATCTGAGGCCCCTGTAACCACAACAACAAGAATAAAGGAATGCACAGGGGTGGGCAAACGTAGGTTTACAGTTGTTTGTAGGGAAAACAGACTAAGTAATAGCACAAGAATAAGCTTTCACGGACACACAACTGCCAGCATCCTTTGGTCCAGCCTGAATGTAAATGAGCAGAGACGATTATGTTACAGAATCCTTTGGGAACGTGATTCCACGCCCCAGGTGAGGAGATGGCGGGTCAACGTTGGTGATTGAAAGGATCTGTACTGCGGACACACAGGGAAGTGAGCTGACAGCAGCGATGGCTGCTTTGACGTTAAACTGAGCTAATATTTATGATTTAGATTTTTTTTAAATACATTTTTATTGATTTTTTACAGAGAGGAAGGGAGAGGAATAGAGAGCTAGAAACATCGATGAGAGAGAGAAATCGATCAGCTGCCTCCTGCACACACCCCCCACTGGGAATGTGCCAGCAACCAAGGCACATGCCCTTGACCAGAATCAAACCCTGGACCCTTCAGTCCGCAGGCACACGCTCTATCCACTGAGTCAAACCAGTTTTGGCGATTTACTTTTTTTTTTTTTTAGAAAAAGCTTTCTAAAGGAGCATGATGTACTTTGATCTAATACAATCAAGGCTAATTGCAACCCATTTAGAATGCAATATAAAGTCCAGGTTTTTTTTTAATAAAAACATTGCTCATTCTTAGCTTACACAAACTCCAGAAAGTTATTTGTTTCATTTTTTTTCTCGTCGGCGAGAATGTAGGTTACTTGCATGAAACTGAAGCCCAGCATTGAAGTGGAGTGGCACAGGGAGTGGGGGGGGCGGCGTGGGAAGGAGGGACATTCTGTTCTCTGTACACGGTGGAAAGCCTGTAGCATCTCCATATTAAGGCAAGGAGCAGGAAGAATACAAAACAAGTCCCCACAATCTACATAAATATTAGAACTTTATTATTGTGTCTACTCAAAAGGCTGTCTTATCAACAGCAAAATCCACAAACTTCTGCCGTCTCCTGAGAACATGTTTGCATTTTTGTGGCCTGTGCTTTCTGGAAGCTAATAATAACATTATACTTGGGGGTCTGTGGGCTAGCTTGCCTAGGGTTAACACTTGTATAAAGGAGTCGAGTTCAAAAGTTCATACAACCACCCCCCCTGCCCCCCAAAAAAATCCCAGTTCTGAGAAGGGGATTATTTCACTGCAGCACCCGACCCGTTTAAGGCACAACCGCAAACACTAGCATCACAATTTGTCCCCTGGATCTCAGCTCCTCAAAGTCCAAAAAACTAGTACACTGCCTTTGTCCTCAGATCACTCAAGTTATTTCTCTGTAAAAGGACTCAGTGCTTCCTTGTTTTTCTATCTTCCTTCCTCTCGCCCCTGTACCATGCGCATCCCCTCGAAGGAGAGCCATCTTACAGTCAATAGCACGTTTTTTTGGTCTCAGTCACAATCAGGGTAAACCTTGCTTTGGGTTGTTATGCCAATCGGCTAAGAGGTAAGGGAAATAGAAAATAGGGCAAGAAAACCATTCATGTTGCAAAAGGGCTTTTGATAGCGCAGCTCAACCTGTACCTGCTCTGAGATCCTCTCTACGCATCGCAAGGACAGGGCAATGCTGTCTGCATTTACAGAAAGGATTACAGACTCACGGGTTATCACCATCGTAACCGAATGCTGAGTGTGGAATGTATGCTATGAACCAAATGTGTAGCCTTTTACTCTTTTTTTTTTTAATATATTTTTATTGATTTCAGAGAGGAAGGAAGAGGCAGAGAGAGACAGAAACATCAATGATGAGAGAATCATTGATTGGCTGCCTCCTGCACGCCCCACACTGGGGAATAAGCCCGCATCCAGGCATGTGCCCTTGACCGGAATCGAACCTGGAACCTTTCAGTCTACAGGCTGACGCTCTACCCACTGAGCCAAACCAGCTAGGGCTGTAGCCTTTTACTCTTAAAGGACAAACGTTAAGAGTCAAATGCATATATGCATAGCTCATGGACTGACAATAGTGCAGGGGAGGCCTGGGGAAGGAGCAGGAGGTGGTCAGTAGGGGCAAGGGGGAAGTATCTGCAATACTGTCAACAATAGAGATAAATTATTTAAAAATAAAAATATAAATATAAATTAAAAATAAATTTTAAATAGAATATTTGAAATAATGGAGTGTGGAATGGAGGGAATGGGGATAGTTCTACCTTTTAAACTAAGAGTCAGGTGGCAACATCACTTTTTCTTATTTGGATTTAAAAGTTGGACTTTTCCCGTCAATTAGGAGCAATTAATAGTTTGTATGATCTAGTTCTCTGATATCAAGTTAGCAAAAGGCTGTTTTCTCTTTGGGTTGAATAAGGTTGATAATAGTAACAATAACAGCTAAGTTTTATTGAATGCTAAGTTTTATGTCAAGCTCTTTACTTGAGTGAATTAATGAGTTCTCTCAACAAGCTTACAAGGAATATACTAGTGCTATTCATTTGGCCAAAGAAACCAGATCTCAGAGAAGTCAAGTTAACTCCCAAATTAATAAGCAGAAAAGCCAGAATCACTTGACGTGGAATCAGCATAGATAATAAAGAGCCTCATACCAGTCTGGGTGAATCTTGCCACCCAATTAGATAAGGTCAGCTCAGGTGTGCTCATAGGAGTTTCCAAACACATTTCTTCTCACATGGATTTTGAAATTGTCGGAGATAAAGGATTATAGGTAAGTGATTTTGAAGTTATAGAAAGGGGAACGGTCTTGATGAAATACTTGAAGCATCCATGTTAGGCTATGACTCAGCAAACAATAATTAAAACGCCAAAATGTTTTATAGGACAGGAAAAGACTCTTTTATATTTTATGGTGGGGATGTTAGTATTTGAAATTGCATATGCATTATAACCCCAATTTTTAAGTATATTATGTGCATAAAAAGATGCAGATAAAATATTCTGAATGTTAACAGTATTTCAGAGTGTTGGGGTTATGGTGAAGTTTTCTGTTTATGTCTTAACTATATTTTTCTAACTTTTAAAATGAGTATTTTATCTTTGAAAAAATACATGGTTAAAAAATAAAATAAGCCGGAACCGGTTTGGCTCACTGGATAGAGCATCGGCCTTCGGACTGAAAGGTCCCAGGTTTGGTTCCGGTCAAGGGCATGTACCTTGGTTGCGGGCACAGCTCCACTGTGGGGCATGTAGGAGGCAGCTGATCAATGTCTCTCTCTCATCGATATTTCTGACTCTCTATCCCTCTCCCTTCCTCTGTAAAAAAAAACAAATCAATAAAATATATTTTAAATAATAAAATAAAAAGTAACTACAGTGTAACTTAAAGTGATTCTCTTGTATTTAAGGTGTGTTATAAATCTAAGTAAGTATTCTTTAACTAAGTATTCTTTAACTCGCAGAAAAACAAAGGTCTGAATTTCTTAGCTATTAAGATGATGAATAGCAACAGTGGTTCACTAAGGAATGTCTTGGAATCACTACCTCTAAGGAAATTTAAGTGACTTATAATCCCTGCCTATATGCTTTTACTTATCATAAAGATGTGTTTTATGCTCTAATTTCCCCTTCTAGAAGAAGGCTGACAAATGGATGGTGCTGTGCTATTGTGGAGATTAAAGAAAAGGGAGGAAGGAAGGAGACATTAGCTTTAAGATCTTTCAATTTCCTTTTTACTGTTTTTATCCTGGAATGTGGAGAAAAGGTAACACAAAGAAGTATTAACCCACGTGTCTACTCAGTAAGTGTCCCGTTATCTGGAACATACATGCGACCCTCTTCATGACCCTTCTAGTCTCCCAGCATTTGAGTCCTCAGGCAAAAGTATGGAGCATTGGCTCCTGTTCAGCACATACCCGCAGGAAGCTACTTCTGAAGTTACAGAGAAGTTACCATGAGTGATTGGGAATCTCCATCCTACAGAGAGACACTGGAATCAAAAGGCTCTTAAGACTGTCTCCAAACAGATTCTTCCAGAAGGCACCAAGAGTCCGGTGTTTGTTCCGTTTCCCAATCCTGTGGTAAATAACAACTTATGATCTCATCTTATGAGGCCATCGCTAAGCATTGGTGACTGGTTAGAAGGGAGCACCAGGCGGCTATTTTTAGCTTCTTAAAGCACAGACCTCTGGCTAACCTATATCACTCCAATGATTCACATTCTCAGGGTAAGAAAACACGCAAAAGCCGCTCTCTAATCCTCCCGGATTCTTTCCCCAAACTAAATCTGGTCTACGCCCCAAGGGGAGGACAGCCGACTGCCGGCTAGCGGTCACCAAAACCTTCTCATTGCTGAATGGCTTGATGCAATTCCTTGTTTTCTTTTGTCTGTAGATTGATCCAGTTGATACTAACTGGTATATGGGAGGCTCTGGTGATACTGTGTTTTTGTTTTATTTTGTTTTGTTGATTTCAGAGAAGAAAGGAGAGAGAGAGGGAGAGAGGGAGAGGGAGAATCATTGATTGGCTGCCTCCTACATGCCCCTATTGGGAATAAAGCCCTGGGCCTGTGTTCTTGACCAGAATTGAACCCAGGACCCTTCAGTCTACAGGCCATCTCTTTGAGACTAACTGTCTAGGGTGGTATTCTTTTTTTTTTTAACCCACATATTTTTATTGAGACCTACATACCAAATATAATTACACAATTCTTTTTTATAATAAGTATGCTTTATCAACATAATAATACTCTCAACCTAAGTGTAGAAAAAACTTAGTTAGATGTCAATATTCTTGACATCTAAAGGTGAGAATGTGAAATTTAGAGGTATTGTCATTGTTCTTTCCCTTATTCAGCGAAAAATTTTTAAACTCAATTTTTTCCTCTTTTCCTAAGAGTTTTATTTAATGTAAGAAAGGCCAAATAATGTGTTTGAACCATCTGCACTGCAAATGTGTTAAATGATTCCAATTTTGCTTGAAGTTGCACAATTTCAACTCAAAATTGTCCACAAAATGATAGTGGGTGTTTCTTTGTACATTCTTTGTTTTTATTTAATATGATTATTTATTGGGTTTTTTAAAATCTTTTATAGTATAATTATTTTTTAATTAAATCTTTATGGTTTAGATTATTACATTTGTTTCTCTTTTTTCCCTCCATAGCTCCCTTCCACCCGGCTCCTACCCCTTCCTCTACTCTTACCTCCCCCCACATTGTCCTCATCCATAGGTGTATGATTTTTGTCCAGTTTCTCCCTGCACACGCCTCACCCCTTTCCCCCTGAGAATTGTCAGTCCACTTCCTTTCTATTATATTCTGATTCTATTATATTCACCAGTTTATTCTGTTGATCAAATTTTTAATTCACTTAATTTTTAGATTCACTTGTTGATAGATATGTATTTGTTGTTCATAATTTTTTGGCTTTTAGCTTTTTCTTCTTCCTCTTCTAAAAGAGTACCTTTCAGTATTTCATATAATACTGGTTTGGTGTTGATGAACTCCTTTTGCTTTTATGAATGATAGCTTTGCTGGGTAAAGTAATCTTGGTTGTAGGTTCTTGCTATTCATCACTTTGAATATTTCTTGCCACTCCTGTTTGGCCTGCATAGTTTCTGTTGAGAAATCAGCTGACAGTCGTATGGGTGCTCCCTTGTAGGTAATAAACTGTTTTTCTCTTGCTGCTTTTAATATTCTCTCTTTGTCTTTTGCTCTTGGTATTTTAATTATGATGTGTCTTGGTGTGGTTGGATTCCTTTTATTTGGGGTTCTGTGTGCTTCCTGGACTTGTAAGTCTATTTCTTTCACCAGATGTGGGAAGTTTTCAGTCATTATTTCTTCAAATAGGTTTTCAGTATCTTCCTCCTCTCTCTCTTCTTCTGGCACCCCCATAATTCAGATATTGGTACGCTTGAAGTTGTCCCAGAGGCTCCTTACATTATCTTCACATTTTTGGATTCTTTTCTCTTCTTGCTTTTGCAGTTGAGTGTTTTCTGCTTCTTTATATTTCAAATTTTTGACTTGATTCTTGTAGGGCGGTATTTTAAAGGTAGAAAGAAATCCTGGGAAAGGAACATGATCATTTTTAATGACCTTGAAGTCATTATCAGTAAGAGAAGATAAACTTTCCAACGAGTGAAATACGTGGTAGCTGCAGACTCCTTGGATATTGGAAAGCCTGAGCAGGTAAAGTTGTAGGTCCTAGAAACAGAAATAGTAACCGAGAACCACAGCCATGCCTTAGCCACACCAAGTGACGTTCTGGCCTAAGCAGTGTGTGCTGGACCTGCCTGCACTGGCTCAATGACGTGACTGTGCTCATTTCTGCCTGACTGCCCTTTCAGTGATGGCACCTGGAGAGCCTAAAATTGGCCATGGTTGGAGTGGTTAAACCACCGAAACCATCAAACACTAAACATCAGGGCTCTTTTTTTTTTTGAGACAGTTGTTAAACATATGCTAGACACAGTCTAAGGTGGAGAGGGCTCAGAATTTTAGTAACATAATTAGGGATAGGTGTGACTGTCCACTCTTTTAAAGTCGGTGCTGTACAATGACAAGATAAACACTACACACGAAGCAGGGTATTATTCGGAGGCATGCTCTGATTAATTGAAGATATGTATTATAAACCCTAGAGCACTTCTAAAAAATGTTGAATATAAATAATAAGTCAATAGTAAGGATAAAATGCAAGCAATAAAAAAATTGCTTGAGTAACCAAAAAGAAGGCAGAAAAGGAGGATAAAAGAAATGAACAGATGGAGCAAATGGAGAGCAAGAGTGTGGATGTCAGTCCAACCATATCAATCCTGGCAAAATGTGATGATCCAAACATACCAATTAAAGAGAGAAATTGTCAGATTGAGTTTTTAAAAAGTACCTGTTACTTATAATAAACCCTCTTAATATAAAAGCACACATAGATTAAAAGTAAAATGATGAGAAAAGATATACCATGCAAACATCAAAAAAATTAGAGTAGCTATAATAATATTACACAGAATTGCTTCAGAACAAGAATAGTATCAATGAGGAAATTAGACAATGAGAAATGAGTCAATTCTCCAAGAATACCTAACAATTCTAAATGTGCACATCCCTAACCATACAACCTCAACATACATCAAAGAGAAACCGACAGTCCTGAAAGGAGGAGATAAACCCACCATGATAGCTAGACGCTTTTCCTGTGCTGGAATACGTGCACAGGAAATCAGTCAAGATATAGGAGTCATAAGCCACACTATCAACCAACTTGTCACTATAACATCATACTATTGCCATTTATGGATCACTCCATCCAACATAGGAATAAGCATTTCTTTCAAGTGCAAATAAAACATTCAACAAGATGGACTATACTCTGGGCCATAAAACAAACCGTCAAGTTTGAAAGAATAGGAACTAGACAAAGGATTCCTTCTGACTACAGGAAAATTAAACTAGAAGTCAATAAAAGAAATATATCTGGACAATTCCCCAAATATAGACATTATAGCTTAATGAATAACCTCAAATACTCATCATTTCAACTGAATTCTGTAACTTTCTTAAATATGTGATTAAAAAGATGATGACCCCCCACCCCGCAATACAAAGCAATAATTATTGCCATATGCAGTCTTTTTTGTTGTTGTTAATACTTTGTAGAATTAACTCTACCACTCCAAACAATGACTCTTGGCAGAGTTACTGAACTCAATTTGAAAATGAATTTCAAGAAATTTCCCAGCATCAAACCTCACATACCTTTGCTCACACAACCACCTTCTAGCCCTCATTTTGACACAGCTCACACTTCCCTGAGAAGCTTTCCTGGACAAGCCTGCCTGCTCTTCACTATGTCCCCAAAGTAGACTGCCTTCCTCCACATTCCCATAGCACGCTGCACGTACCTGTCACATCCGGTGTCCTTCTCCTGCTAAGTGTCCACTTGTCCTTCAAACTTCAGCTCTTGGTTCCAGGCAAGCATTCCATGATTCCCTACCCCTACTCACCTTACCTGGTTAGACACCCTTCTTAGATAAACACAAAGCATTTGGTGATTAGTGTAAGGTTTTTCAACAGCAGCACTACTGAATGGTCTAAGGACTAATGAACAATACATAGACCAAGAACAGTCCGCATGATTAATAGCATTAATTCAGCGGTGCTCCTCAGAGGAAGCTGAAATGTCCGGAGACTTCTTTGATTATCATGATTGACATGTGTATGCTACTGGTATCTCAAGCAGGTAGAGGC
The DNA here is from genome assembly GCA_011751065.1 of Lasiurus cinereus. NCBI lineage: Eukaryota > Metazoa > Chordata > Mammalia > Chiroptera > Vespertilionidae > Lasiurus > Lasiurus cinereus. Next base: position 74,495,287 of record JAAGEH010002531.1, read on the forward strand.
CAAGGATACTGCTAAGCGCCCTACAATGCACAGGCCAGCCCTGCAAACACAGAGCTACTAGGCCAAAATTGTCAATAGTGCTACTATCTGTTGACTCACGTACCAAAATTGTCTGATCCCTGTTTTATGATTAAATCAATCAACAAGATAATTTCTAATGCCAACAGGCAATAAAACTGAATGTTTTAACCCATGCTTTCAAGATATGAGAAAGAAGAGGTGCATGTTTTTAAAAAGACCATTCTATAAAATGAAGTAAATGGAGCATAAAAACTATTCATAATTATAGATTGTCATCTACACATGAACTCTTTATAATTTATCTTAATCCATCTAATTAAGCCTTAATAAACTGAATATAGTATAACAGAAATAAAAACGATAGGGCCAAAACTAGAAAATGCTACAAGAAAAGAGAAAAACATTTTCTGCCTATTTTATGATCCACATTAGAATGCACATAATCAAGAGGGAAGAAGACTTTATATAAACTGTGACCTTACAGATGAAATGGCCTTTTTAATAATAATCAAGGTAATAATTATTTGCAGGAAGATTACCTAGCATAGAAGATGCTAGTAGTGCATAGAATTATTATTTAGCATAAAATGGTTGTATTTTATATCTTAATTTTTACCAGGAAATATAACCCATTCAAAATTAATCAAAAATGAACCCATTAGATTAACTTTTTATCTAATGTGTGATCTTTGAAAGAGATTACAAAAGCAGCACATGCGCATTGAAGATTAGAAGCACATAATTAAATCAACCCTTTGCCACCAGAGCCACCAAGACTACTACGCTGATACCTGTATTTCCAGATCTTAACGCTAAGATTATATTCAAAACTCCCACTTCATCCAAAAGGTATCACAGCTGGTTTGTCTATTCAAATAGCAAATATTGAATCAAACTTACATCTTGATTTTATGGCCCTTCGTTTCTTGTAATCAATCTCAACCTCTTTTTTACAATAATGACTTAAAACAAACAAACAAATTAACAAAAAAAAACCCAGTCCATTTATGGCCAAGAATAAGTCTGGTCTTGGCTGGTTTCTTTGCCATGCTTTCATTGAACTTCTTAGTCTATATCCTGCATTTCTTATCATTTGCACTTACTATATGGCCTTAATAAATCCAATGTAAACATTTTAGAATTATTTAGAATAATTATTTAGAATAATTCATGAGCAACGGTGTGTATTTCATGCTGCATTAAATATCAAAAGGCACACAATATATGAATAGCAGCCATTAATGATGCTACAATTGATTGGTTCTCAGACTAAAGTTATTTTCTTTTCCGCTCAGGTTTACAGGTAAGTTTTTCCCCTGGTGATGAAAACATAATGTGTGAGGTTTCCTTTTAGCAATTCACCAATGGGCAGTCTCCCACCAACCATGTACTTCATGATTTTGACACCAATTAATAATCCTTCCCTTAATCTGTTAATATCACTTGGGTCTGTGAAATTATTTCTTTCTAATTCTACAATCTTTCTTATAATCCTTTCATGTTTTATAACTGACACTTTTCTGTAAAAAAAAAAAAACACAAAAAACAACAATTCTTTTCCTCAAAAATGGAGATATTTGGTTAGCCTGCCACTGAGGATGTTAACAGCAGCATTTCCAGAGACCCCCGCTGGGGAGATTTGCAGCAGCCTTTTGTTAAATAACTTGGCATTATGTAGCTAAATTACTTAATATTCACACAATCCATGACCTGCCTTTCCATTTTTAGGGATAGCATTTTCCACTTTAGGTGTTCTGCACTTAAAAACAGAAACCAATTATGAAATTAAACATTTTCTAAAATAAATGCTAACTCGGAGTATATTTCTTAATATCTTAAATAAAGAAAAGCATATAAACTCAACACCTCCACCACCTTCCTGAAACATAACTAATTCACAGTAAAATGCCTGCATCTACAGGTAACAGGCTGTTGTGTTAAGATGTGAAATGACTAGCATGTTCATTAAATGATTAATGATTTCAAACAGTTGCTTTGTATGCAGAAACATGCTGGATTAGTCTGGCTTCCCCAGAGACTCAGAACAAGCAGATATCTGAAGTGTAGGAAATACCCAAGGATTATACTAGACTCTTTATTTATATGGAATTGACTCACGTGATTATGGAGACTGAGAAGTCCGAAGATGTGCAGTCAAACCCCAGGAAATTGCAGAGGACCTAGGGTAGCCATGGTACAGTCCAGTCCAAGTCCACGTCCAAGTCCACATCCAGAGTTGGAGAAGCCCATGGTTCCTGCTAGAAGAAAGGCAGAGAGAGCCAGTTCTCCTTCACCTGGCCTTGTGCGCTGTGCAGGCCTTCGGTGAAATAGGTGGGGCTCATGCACATTGGAGACAGCGATCTGTTAACTCCGTCTCTCTGTTCACATTCATCTCACCCAGAACCAGCTCACAGACATACCCAGAGTAACATTTAACCAAATATTTGGACATGTGTTATTAACCATCACACATGCCCCTTGTTAATTCTGGCTGCACCGTTGAAAACATTAGCGTTTAACAATTCCACTTGGAATATAATTCAAGACGTCCCTCAGCCTGTTCCCCATACACACTTTTTAGTTTAAAATCTAGTATTGAGGTTGGGGACATAATTACAGTGTTTTTTTTTATATAAAATATCAGCCAATAAGTGCATTTCAAAGACACCGACATTCTAAAATTTGGATGTCAAAATTCAAGAGGAGTTTTGCTAAGGAAATGTCAATATGCCAATGCCTACCCTAAAACATGTAAACATATGCACCGGCTTCCATGTGTAAGAACATATTTACCAGCTTCCATGTGTAAGAAATTAAACATTTGAAAGATGCACACCAATAGAGGAAGACATGAACAAATGGGCAGCCCAGGGGAAGAATATACCATATTCATGGATTGGTAGATTCAGCATCATTAAAATCTTCGTACTACCCAAAGCAATATATAAATTCAACGGAATCCCTATTAAAATACCAATGCCATACTTCAAAGACCAAGAACAAATTCTCCAAAAATTCATCTGGAATAGAAAAAGACCCCAAATAGCACAGCAATCTTGAGAGAGAACAATGTTGGAGGGAAAACAATACCAGATATCAAGCTATATTACAAAGCCACTGTTCTCAAAACTGCCTTGTACTGGCACAAGAACAGACACATAGACCAGTGGAAGAGAACAGAGAACCCAGAAATCGACACAAGCCATTATGTTCAATTAATATTTGACAAAGGAGGCAAGAGCATACAATGGAGACAAGATAGTCTCTTCAATAATGGTGTTGAGAAAACTGGACACATACTTGCAAAAAAAATATGAAACTAGACCACCAACTTATACTATACACAAAAATAAACTCAAAATGGATAAAGGACTTAAATGTAAGATGGGAAACCATAAAAATCTTAGAAGAAGCCATAGGCAGCAAAATAGCAGACATTTGTCATAGCAATATCTTTACCGACGCTGCTTGTAGGGAAATGGAAACTAAAGAGAAAATAAACCAACGGGACTACATCAAAATAAAAAGCTTCTGCACAGCGAAAGAAACTATCAGCAAAACAACAAGAAAGCCCACTGCATGGGAGAACATATTTGCCAATGTTATCTCTGGTAAGTGTTTAAACTCCAACATTTAAAGGGAACTCATACAACTTAACAAAAGGGAAGATAAAAAAATCCAATCAAAAAATGAGCAAAGGACAATGAGGTACCACCTCACACCTGTCAGAATGGCTATCATCAACAAATCAACAAATGACCAGTGCTAGAGAGGATGCGGAGAAAAAGGAACCCTCGTGCACTGCTGGTGGGAATACAGACTGGTGCAGCCTCTGTGGAGAACAGTATGGCGTTTCCTCAAAAAACTAAAAATGGAGCTCCCATTTGACCCAGTAATCCCACTCCTAGGAATATATCCTAAGAAACTAGAAACACCAATCAGAAAGGATATATTATATGCACCCCTATGTTCATAGCAGCACAATTTACAATAGCTACAATTTGGAAACAGCCTGGGTGCCTGTCAGCAGATGAGTGGATCAGAAAACCATGGTACATCTACACAATGGAATACTACTCTACTGTAAAAAAAGAAGGAATTCTTAACCATTTGCAACAGCACGGATGGAACTGGAGAGCATTATGCTAAGTGAAATAAGTCAGTCAATGAAAGATAAATATCACATGATCTCATCATTTGTGAAATATAAAGAAGGTTATAAACTGATGAACAAAAATAGAGGCAAAGAAGCATTGAACGGACTGCCAAACTACAGGGGAAGGCAGGGGAGGGTTGGGGGGTAAGAGACCAATGGAAGGACTTGTATGCATGCAGATAAGCACAACCAATAGACTCAAGACACTGAGGGGGGGGGGGAGAGGAGAGGGCAAGTGCCGGGGGGATAGGAGAGGTGGCGGGGGTGGGGGTTGAGGGGAGGTCAATGGGGGAAAAAGGGAGACATATGTACTACTATTTGTAATACCTTAAACAATAAAAAAGCACATATGCACCAGCTTCCATGTGTAAGGATATCTGCAGCAGCATTATTTACAGCAACTCAAACTGCAAACAGCCCGAATGTCCACCGACAGGACATGCCTGAGCTGTGAAATATGCATACAGTGAATAGCATATCACGGCTAAAATGCTACAGTGCAGCCAAATGCGACAGCGTAGAGATGACATTGCAAGCACAACACTGAACAATAGAAGGTGGACAGAAATAATTCCGAAAATCTAGCTCCATTCAGATTAAGTTCGAAGCAGGCAGACCGGAGCATGGCTCAGGGCTGCGTAGACAGGTTATAAAAGCATGAAGGAGAAGAAAGGTATGCTTATCGTTTTGACAAAAGTGTTTGTAAAGGAGCTCGCACTTAGAAAATCCTCGAAATTGCCACAGAGCTAGGCTAGCAGACACCGAGAAGTGAAGGGATAGCGACTGTGAAGGACAGCCACTGAGGAGGAAGCCACAACTCGGCGCGTATCTTCGGATGCTGCCAAAGTTCTATTTTTTGAACTGTGCTACACAAAGGTTTATCTTAAAATTATTCACTAAACACTACAGCCGAAACCAGTCTGGCTCAGTGGATAGAGCGTCAGCCTGCAGACTGAAAGGTCCCAGGTTCGATTCCGGTCAAGGGCATGTACCTTAGTTGCGGGCACATCCCCAGTAGGGGGCGTGCAGGAGGCAGCTGATCAATGTTTCTCTCTCATCGATGTTTCTAGCTCTCTATCCCTCTCCCTTCCTCTCTGTAAAAAACCAATAAAATATATTTTAAAAAAAACAAAAACAATACAGATAGATTTTATGAACTCTTCTGTCAGTATCTATAATAAGTAATAATAAAAGGGTAACGTGCTAATTAGACTGGGCGTCTTCTAGACGTCATTCCGGACGTCCTTCCTGATGAAGCCAGGGCTGGGGGAAGACCTCCCAGGTCCCAGGTGCCTGCGGGTGGCCTGGGGGAAGCCAGCCCAGGTCCCTGGTGCCTGCCAGCACCCTGGGTCCCAGGTGCCAGAGGGAAGCCGGTGGCAGCAGACAGGGGAAGGAAGGCCTTCTCTTGCACAAATTTCCATGCACCAGGCCTCTAGAGCAGCGGTTCTCAACCCGTGGGTCGTGACCTGTTTTCTGATGGTCTTAGGCTCTACAGCAGTGACCCACGGTTGAGAACCATTAGCAGGGTTGCCTAAGACCATCAGAAAACACAGATATTTACATTACGATTCACCACAACACGAGGAACTGTATTAAATGGTCGCAGCATTAAAAAGGTTGAGAACCACTGCTCTAGAGTATTTCATAATAAGAAAAGAAAAAGGAACAAACAGAAAGGTGAGGCATTGATATCATAGATCTGAGGGCACCACCCTCTCTTGCTAGACCTGCCCTGGTGATGACTGAACTTCGGGAGACAAAAGAAGGGCAACTACACTAAGCCAGGGACAGAAGCTTTGCAAAGGAGACTGCACATAGAAAATGCTAAAAAAATGGCACATCTCTTGGATTGGAATTTGATGGGGGAGTAAAAAGCTTAAAAAACCGTCTAAAAAGGTAAAAACTGAACACCTCAGTGGGGCATCATAGGCCTTCCTAAAATCATAAGATGTAAGCATACTGAACCGTGGATCGTGCAATAAACCCTGACATTTTCAACACATGAGCATGCTTTGAAGACATTCAAAAGAAGTCATTTTCAACAATGAGTGGTGTCTTACCCAGGAGGCAGAACATTTGCAGTCATTTGGGTAGGTGACAGGAAAGAATCAAACACGTTGTCAGAACACTCAGCCTCAAAAGGAAGTAGCCCATCATTTCCCAACTGTTTAAAACTCAGTGAAAAATAAACGTTTCTCCAACCTTGAGCCAGGCTCCGGCCCAGGAAGCAGAAGTTCAGAAGCGTCCGACTTCTGATTTCCCTCGCCGTGCTGCCCTCTGCTGGGGGAGCTGCGCCACACCCCATTCCATAAATTCCACTTTTCTGTGGCACTCGATCTTTGCAAAAATTTCCACTTTCATTTTCATGAACAAACCTATCTTTCCCCTAAAACTCTTTACTTGAAATTACTGTCGGTTGCAAACAACATGGAAATGGCTGTGATATGTTTTCAAGTATGCTAAGAAAAAAGAATGAATCTATTTCTAATTTACAAAAAAACAACAACAAAAAAAACAGCAACCACCATAAAGTGATAGAGTACATATTAGCAATTGTATTACATTATCTGCAAGTACTACAACCTGAAATATTTTCAAGTAATTCTAAAACCAGGTGTTCAAGGCTAAATATGTCAGTAATGAAAATGGATTTAGAATGACTACACGTTCCTATATATTGGGTATAGCTAACTATTGTATAGTTGAGCAGTCATAATAAGAAATGTTTTTCTAGCCGAAACTGATTTGGCTCAGTGGATAGAGCGTCGGCCTGCGGACTGAAAGGTCCCAGGTTCGATTCCAGTCAAGGGCATGTACCTTGATTGTAGGCACATCTCCAGAAGGGAACGTGCAGGAGGCAGCTTATAGATGTTTCTCTCTCATCAATGTTTCTATGTTTCTATCCCTCTCCCTTCCTCTCTGTAAAAAATCAATAAAATAAGAAAGATAAAAAAAAGAAATTTCTTTCTTATTTTAATGATGCTGCCATCACTGGAAACCAATTTTGAACTATTTGTGTAAAATGGCCTTTGGAAGATGTTTCCAGGAAGCATGAAAAAGCAGTCTGGCTATTTTATAATCATACTAGCAGCCCTGCACATGAATCCATGCGCCTGTAGCTCTCTGCAGGATCTGGCCACTCCGTGCCCACTGGCCAGAGGCTCTCTGCGGCCCAGAGGCCCATTCGCAGCCGGCCGTGGCAACAAAGCAAGCATCCCGCCAGCTCGCTCACCCTGCCCGCTCTCAGCGGCCGCCTCCCCAGGACTGGGGAACTCCCGTGGGGCTGAGAGGATTGGGCACCGCCATTTTGTAGCTATGGGCGCCGCCATATTTGTGATGGAGTGACAGCTAATTTGCATATTACCCTTTTATTAGATAGGATTTTATGCTAAAAACATTACTAAAGTGCATCATCAGCATTATTTACAAGCTTAACATTAAATGTCATTCTTTTTTTTAAATATATTTTATTGATTTTTTACAGAGAGGAAGGGAGAGAGATAGAAAGTCAGAAACATCAATGAGAGAGAGACTCAATCAGCTGCCTCCTGCATGCCCCACAGTGGAGATGTGCCCACAAGCAAGGTACATGCCCCCAACCGGAATCGAACCTGGGACCTTTCAGTCCGCAAGCCGACGCTCTATCCATTGAGCCAAGCCGGTCTCGGCTTATTCTTTTTTAAAAATATATATATTTGATTGATTTTTTTACAAAGAGGAAGAGAGAGAAATAGAGAGTTAGAAACATCAATGAGAGAGAAATATCGATCAGCTGCCTCCTGTACACCCCCCCTACTGGAGATGTGCCCACAACCAAGGTACGTGCCCTTGACGGGAATCTAATCTGAGACCCCTCAGTCCGCAGGCTGACACTCTGTCCCCTGAGCCAAACCAGTTTCAGCTAAATGTTATTCTTATTTGAAAGCCAGATATGATTTTTGGAAGATGTTCTGGCATGTTCCCTTGGAGTGCCACCTGCCATTGCTTTTCCGCAGGCCCTGCCAGGGTGGTCCCAAGAAGTGGGGGCCAGATCCGAAGGCTGAAAGACACTTGTAAGCACTCAGGCTTTTTACAATCAGCAGGCCTTCAGCAGACCTTCATAGAAGAGGGGCAGGATGCTGAGGGTGAAAATATTACTTGCCTCCGTTTCTATTGTTCTAGTATCAGTATCAAACCACCAATCAAAAATATGAGACAATGGATCAAAGAAAAAAGCATGACTTACTCTCAGGAAAGGAAATAGTTTGATCCAAAAATGATACAAGTTTTAGAATGATCAAAGAGGACTTGATAATAACAATAGTAGACGTATGAAGGAATCTCATGGAAAAGTGGACAGCATGTATGAACAGACAGGAAATTTCAGCCTAAAGATGAAACTATAAAAGGAGCCAGATGGCAATCTCAACAGTGAAAATTAAAAGATAAATAATTAGTTTGATGAACTTATCAGATGAAAAACTCAGTGAACTTAAAGACAGTAAAAATTATTAAAATTAAAACACGAAGAAAAAAGCAATTTTAAAGAAGAGGAGATCAGAACATTCAATAACTGTGAAACAATATCAAATAGGCTTTCCTGTGTATAGTTGGAAGCACAGAACAAAAAAAAAGTACAGAGCAAAAGAAATATTGGAAGAGATAATAACTGACAATTTTCCAAAATTGCTGAAAGAGCAACCCAGACCAAAGAATTTTAACAAAACCCACAGAGAATAAATACAAAGAAAATCGCACTTACGCATACCATATTATGCTACAGAAATCTAAAGAGTAAAGATAAAATCTTGAAATCAAAGAAAAAACATACAATGTACAATGATGAGAATAATGACTGGCTTTTTATCAGAAAAATAAAATGAAAGGGATAAGCGATTGGATGGCATCTTTAGTGTACTTAAAGAAAAACTATTCACCTAGAATTCTATACCCAGTAAAAATAACCTTTAGAAATAAAGTCAAAATAAAGACATTTGGAAGCAGGCAAAAACTGAAAGGATTCATCTCATCTCCAGTAGACCGGCACCATGAGGTAATATTAAATACTCACTAATGCTGTTTGGGTGTTGTTTTGTTGTATTTGTGTGTTTTTTTTTCAGTCATTTCTCTCTCTGTGTTTTAGTTGTACAGTTTGAATGCTATGTCTTCGAGTCTAATAATCATTTCATCTGCGTAGCCTAAGCTATCATTAATCCCACCCATTATATTTTTCATTTCACACCTTATAGTTCTCGAATTAGACTTTCCCTAAATGTTTTTTTCTTTCTTTCTTTTTTTTATATTACAGGTAATTTCTAAGTGTTGTTTTTTAAAAAAAGAAAAAAAAAGTACCTAGATTTCCAAATTTTTCACAGTTCACCAAACTTATTTTAGTTATAGATTAATTTTTCATTGACTTTTTATGGAAAAAATGTAATTACCTTTTTATCATTTGTAAATGTTTTCATTTTTTTCATTGTTTAAAGTATTACAAATAGCAGTACATATGTCTCCTTATTTCTCCCCTCCATTAACCTGCCCTAGTACGTGCCCTCACCTGCCCCCCTCCCCAGTGTCTTGTATCCATTGGTTATGCTTAAATACATGCATACAAGTCCTTCAGTTAATCTTTTACAGCCCCCTCTTTTTATTTTATTTTAAATATATTTTATAATTTTTTTTACAGAGAGGAAGGGAGAGGGATAGAGAGTTAGAAACATCAATGAGAGACATTGATCAGCTGCCTCCTGCACACCCCCTACTGGGGATGTACCCACAACCAAGATACATGTCCTTGACCAGAATTGAACCTGGGACCCTTCAGTCTGCAGGCCAATGCTCTATCCATTGAGCAAACCAGTCAGGGCATCCCTGGATGTTTTTTAAACATTTCTGTCTTTATTTAATGTGCACGGCATGTACTCCAGCTTCTGCCCCACAAGGAATGTAGTTATAGCAATTGTTGATTGTCCTGGCTTACTGACTGTCTTTCCTATGTGACATCTGGATTCCTTTTATTTGATTGTTTATTCCTCTTATGGATCATCGGACCTTGCTTCTCTTCGTGCTGGTAATTTCTGATTGTATGCTAGACGTTATGAATTTTTTCCTGTTGGATGCTGTATAGTTTCTCATCCTTGTAAATATCTTGAGCTTTATTCTGAGATGCTGTTAAGTTACTTACAAATCATGGGCTTGCTTATAAGTGCTGTTAGGAGGAACCAGAGCAGCATCCAGTTTAGGGTGGATTTTGCTACGGGGGAGGCACCCACTTCTGAGTATTCTACCCAACGTGCCCTGAAGCAGGAGGGTTCCCTCTTTACCCTGTTTCCCCAAAAGTAAGACATCCCCCGAAAATAAGACCTACTCCAGTTTTGCCTCTCGCTGTAATATAAGGCATCCCCCTGAAAATAAGACCTCCCCAATAATCAGGCCTCCCCTGAGCATAAGGCCTCCCCGGA
>JAAGEH010002531.1:74506003-74532235 GCA_011751065.1 Lasiurus cinereus
CTACCGTCAGGCATCTGACTCCTGATTTAAAGAGACCTCACCCTGCCCGAACAGCTCCGGCTGCGCTGCGGCCCATCCGTGAGCTGGTTGGTGACGACAATGACTATTGTCCCGTAGACAGGTCATACATTTCCTTTTTGTTGTTGTTCAACAACAAATGTGTACCGTCTCCTTCTTCATGGAAAAATAAGACATCCCCTGAAAATGAGACCTAGCGCATCTTTGGGAGCAAAAATTAACATAAGACATTGTCTTATTTGGGGGGAAACAGGGTAGCTGATGCCTTCTGTAAGCCGTGTCCCTCCTCCACCTCTAGTTCCCCCCCACACACTGGCCAGCACTCACGTGAAGACTCGCAGAGACACCCAATCCCCAGAGCCCTCTTTCCGCCTCTTCCCACCCAGTTCTCTCCTCCATGATACTCTGCCCTCTGACCTTTGGCTCCTTGGCTTCCCCCCCGGAGTTCCAGATTTACCTTCTCAACTCGGGGGGACCTCCAGGCTGTGTCCAGCCTGGGAAATCTGCAGACACTCTACTGGGGCAATCGCAGGTTCCATCTCATTGGTTCACAGTGAACAGAATCACAGGCCTCCACTGACTAGTACTCAAGTCTTGCAAGCTGTTGCTCCATGAATCTTACTGAGTTTTTGGTGTGCAGGCAGGAAAAAAATCTTGTCCCTCTGAGTTCACCCTCCGTTTTAGCTAGAAACATAAATCTCTGTATCAGTATTTTCCTAAATATCCTCCATCGATGTGGTCTGTGCCTGGCGATGGAAATGCTGGCTTTTCCTCTCAGACCCATTCCGGCGGGAATCCTTTGACGGCCTGTCTGTTATCAAATGTAGAAAACCACGTCAATCCTCAGAATGGACTTCAGAGGCAGCAACATGATCCCCAGAGGAGCGTGCACACCAAGAGAAGACTCAGTGGTGAGACATTGGCCGGGTGCCATTCATCCATGTACAGCCCCTGCTTCCTCCTCCTCATCTACATGCTTCTCTGGAGATGCCTGCCTCTGGCCAGCGCCTGCTGCTGCATCGGGAGGCAAAAATCAAAAGGACCCCAAGTCAATGTGATAGAAAAGATTCCTTCATTAACTCTGGGGCAGAGAGGCATGGACCGTCTAGACCAGCGGTTCTCAACCTGTGGGTCGCGACCCCTTTGGGGGTCAAACGACCCTTTCACAGGGGTCGCCTAAGACCATCGGAAAATGCAGATATTTACATCATGATGCGTAACAGTAGCAAAATTTCATGGTTGGGGGTCACCACCACATGAGGAACTGTATGCAAGGGTGGAGGCCTTAGGAAGGTTGAGAACCACTGGTCTAGACACCCTTTTAGCCACCAAACATTTCGCAAGTTTGCACATTCTGCTTAGCCTTGCCCGTTTTCTCTAGAATTTCTCCAGAAATGAAGAAACACAAACAAACCATACACACACACACACACACACACACACCACACACACACACACACACCCCTATTGCTTTCATACTATTGGTGTCTATGTGTTCGTTTTCAGCTGGAAATGTCATTTCAGAATGTAATTCGCTCAAGTTAATCTCTGATGTCTCTCTCTCTCTGTTGGACATCCCTCCTTCACTCCAGACGAGCCTATTCATCACAGTAAGTGATCGTGAAGAGATTCAAATAAAAAGTAACATACTGTCTGCTTAAGTACATCTGAAGAAGGCAGCGGGCGGAGTTCACGAATGTTTCTATTATTTGCAGTATTGAGGACAGGCCACCTGCTGGTATTCAAGTAACGAATCCTTCCCTGGGGGCAGAGTGGAGGGGTGGGCTGGATGTGGATGGGGTCCTGCTTATGTGATCTGATGCTAGGCTCAGGGGGTGATGCTTTGAGGAGAGGGTTTACGCAGGTCCAATGACAAAGCATCTTCATTTGAAATTCATATTGAATTTTGCAAGCCAATAACATAGAAAGAAAAGAGGGATTGAATGTTATCCTTAATAGAATATTTTTCTATCGCCTCCATCTCTCATATTAAAAAAAACAAAAACGTATGAACTGCATCTCTTGAAGTATTTACTCTCCAAAATATTTTTTTTATATCTTTTGATTTTCCACAGAGAGGAAGGGAGAGAGACAGAGACTCAGAAACATCAATGAGAGAAAAACATCGATCAGCCGGTCTCCTGCATGCCCCTTACTGGGCATGAGCCCGCAACCAAGATACATGCCCTTGACTGGAATCGAACCTGCGACCCTTTAGTTCACAGGCTGACACTCTATCCACTGAGCCAAACCGGTTTCGGCCAAAATATTTTTATTTATATATATATATATATTATTGATTTTTTATAGAGAGGAAGGGAGAGGGACAGAGAGTTAGAAACATTGATGAGAGAGACATCAATCAGCTGCCTCCTGCACACCCCCTACTGGGGATGTGCCCACAATCAAGATACATGCCCTTGACCAGAATCGAACCCAGGACCCTTGAGTCCGAAGGCCGATGCTCTATCCACTGAGCCAAACCGGTTTGGGCTGGGCCAAAGTATTTTTAAATGTACTATTTTGAAGTCAGAGTAACAGCCCATTTTCAATACTCTTTGAAATAGATTTAAAAGTCAAGCCGTTTAATGTTGCCTCCCTCAACTATTCTGAATCTATTAAAGCAAAATAAAGTTGAACAATGAGATTGGCTAAACCAGGCGACCCTTTCCTTTGGAGCATTTGGAAAAAGGTAGGAATTAAATACTCGTTGGCTTCTCTATACAGAACCTGCTTGCACGCTGCAGCTCTGGGACTCTCACTTCGTTCTCTTCTCGGCCTCGCTGTGGGACTGACCTCTGCCTCTGGAGGACGTGGCCTGCCGGCAAAGGTAGGGGATGTAGGATCCCTGAGCCTGGACTGCTATTTCTAGTTCAGAGGTTTGCAGCTCTTGTTCAGCTTTGACGCGGGAAGGAGGATGCACCCAGGCATACCTCCAGCATTTGCATCAGCTACACTTACCCTCGTCATTCCACTTCTCTCTCCTTTAAGGGTATATTGTGAGGCGAGTGAAATAAAGCAACTTTACTATGGGATTGAATTTAAATCTTATTAAACTTACTAGAGGCCTGGTGCATGAAATTCATGCACGATGGGGGCGGGGGAGGTGATTTCCTTCAGCCAAGCCTGCTCCCTCTCCAATCTGGGACCCCTTGAGAGATGTACGACTAAATGGGCAGTCGGACATCCCTCTCACAATCCAGGACTGCTGGCTCCCAACTGCTCACCTGTCTGCCTTCCTGATTGCCTCTAACTGCTTCTGCCTGCCAGCCTGATCACCCCCTAACCACTCCCCTGCCAGCCTGTTTGCCCCTAACTGCCTTAACCTGTGGGCCTAGTCTCCCCTAACTGCCCTCCCTTGCAGGCTTGATCACCCCCTTGCAGACCTCCCCTGCTGGCCATCTTGTGGTGGCCATCTTGTGTCCACATGGGGGCAGGATCTTTTGACTACATGGGGCAGTCATCTTGTGTGTTGGAATGATGATCAATCTGTATATTACTCTTTTATTAGATAGGATAGAGGCCTGGTGCATGGGTGTGGGCCAGCTGGTTTCCCCTGAAGGGTTTCCCAGATCAGGGTGGGTATTTCCTTGGGGTATGGGGTGGCCTGGGCGAGGAGCCTGTGGTGGTTTGCAGGCCAATCCCTTCTCCACTCCTCTACCCTCCCAATGCCCCCATCCCCTGGTGACCCAAGCAGAGGCCCTGGTATCTGGAATTTATTTATTTTCTACAATTGAAACTTTGTAGCCTGGAGCGGAGCCAAGCCTTCTGCTCACACAGCCATTGAAACTTTGTTGCCTTAAGCAGAGGCTTGCCAGCAGGAGTGTACAGAAAGCTTGGCTTCCTCCATTGCCAGGGGCAACCCAAGCCTCCCTCCTGCTCTCTCTGGGGCCACAGCCATCTTGATTGGGTTAATTTGCATACTCACTTTGATTGACTGATGGGTGTGGCTGGTGGGCATGGCTTGTTGATGAAGTGGAGGTATGGTCAATTTGCATATTCTTTTATTAGATAGGATTTTAAAGTAAATCATCATTCAGAGGAAATAACTTTTTAAATATATTTTTATTATTGAAGTATTACAGATATCTCCCATTTTCCCCTTTTATCCCCCCCTGGGGAAATAACCTTTTTAAATATATGATTATTTTTCCCCAATAGCCACCACCAAAGTTGGTAAGAAAATCTTTCCCAATCCTATGCTCACCCTACTTTCCCACCTCCCACTGCTCCATTGAATTTCCCCACCTTCTTCTACCATCATCCTATTGGAATCCTCTAGGTACATCATGCTCCATATTGAAATATTCTAGCAACACTAAGTTTGCTTGTGTTATTACATAAAAAGGCATAACCCTGGCAGCAGCTCATACATGAGAACAAAGCAGTACTTTTTTTAAAAAAAAATTTTTCATTGATTTCAGAGAGGAAGAGAGAGGGAAAGATCAGTGGAAACATCACTGATGAGAGAGAACCATTGATTGGCTGCCTCATGCTTGCACCCCACTGGGGATCAAGCCAGCCACCTGGGCATGGGCCCTGACTGGGAATTGAACCATGATCTCCTGGGTCATAGGTCGATGCTCAACCACTGAGCCAAGCTGGCTGGCCCAAAGCAGCATTCTTCATTCATAAGCAGCCACTTTGTAGCACTAGACTCCTAATTGAGAGATTCACAAGTAATCATATTTATCCAGGCCAGTCTACATTTTCTAGAAGCTTGGTTAGAGACATTTAGATGCATTATTGTTGTGACCGTTCCCGTCAGAACAATACTTGCTGTTGTGGATAAACCAACTGATGACTGTCCTTTGTTGAAAGCAAAGTACAAAAACATGTCTTGCTCCCATTTTCAATTTTCTTTCATTTGTTTACATAAGTCATTGCATTTGGAGACAGGGAAGTCATCTTTGTAAACTTTTGAATTGCTGTGGTTAGCTTCTGCCAATGGTAACAAGGTCCAGTTATACTGGTCACTCCCGTATAGAATACTATGACCCTGCTTAGTTGGCATCTGCGATAAAGAGGGGTCAGATGGAGGGCAGGGAGACTGAGTAATGGTTGAAGGGTCGATCAATGGCTACTCCAGAGAAAGGAAGGTTGTAGGGGCTGGGAAACAACTTTTGTTAGAACATAAATGAGAAATTTTATTTATTGCCTGTGGTCTCAGAAGGCACCACTAGGATGGATATGTAGACATTATAAGGAAGGAAAATGCAGCTCAAAAAAGGAAGATCTGTTTAAACAATTACATTTTATTTTTCAAAAATAAAATTATCGGCCCTAGCTGGTTTGGCTCAGTGGATAAAATGTCAGCCTGCAGACTGAAAGGTCCAGCGTTCGATTCTGGTCCAGGGCACATGCCTGGGTTGTGGGCTCAATTCCCAGTAGGGGGCGTACAGGAGGCAGCCAATCAATGATTCTCATCATTGATGTTTCTATGTCTCTCTCCCTTCCTCTCTGAAATTAATAAAAATGTACTTATAAATAAATAAATAAACAATCTGATTTTGGACTCCCACAGAATAACGGGGCCACCTAAGTTATTCAGAATCTCCATGCTTTCTGAATTCTATACAGATCAGCGAAACGGAATAAAACCACGAATAATCCCTGCCTACAGCGTGACTAAAACAGGATAATGCTTCCGTTTCCATGTAACGAGGAAAGTAAACACTCAGAAACCAGCAGAGCCACTTCTGGAGAGAACAGCCAGCGGACACTTGGGGTGTGGAATACAAAGAGAGTCTTTTTCCCAAAGGTGGAGTCTCACCCTAAGGGCAGAGATGCTGAGAATAAATCTCATCTCTTGGTGTCCAGAGTCCTGTCTGTGGGGACCTGAGAGGGAGGGCCCAGAAAGTGCAGGCGGTCATTTGGAGGTGCACCCCTACTCTGGAAGAATGGGAAAGGGGGGGAAGGGGAATGACTTGGAAGAAGGGTTCCCATGGATTTGGGGGGTGAGGGAAAAGAAGGAAATAAGTGGTAGAAGGTTCTACATTGAAAGCTCCTAAGATATTGTTACCCTCCTGTGTTGTGCCCCCAAAGAATGTAGACATTGGGTAAAGAACCTGCACTTTTCCATTCCAACAGAAGAGGGCACTCGGGAGCTAAGGAAGCTGACAAGCCATCAATCTTTTTCTACAGAGAACTGTTAACTGCTGGCCTAGGAAAATATGCCTCACAGTTAACAGAAAACAAAATACAACATTCATACTACAGGCACTATAGTAGGAAACAGAGAGTGAAAAGCAAAATATTTCAGATGAAAATTACTCCCCCCAAAACTATACCACAGAGCAGAGAAAAACTGTAACAAAATATGCCAATCTAAATTAAATATCCTTAAACAAGCATTTGCAGGTGTGAAAAAAATCTCAAAGAATAGATTCAAAAGTTTAAAATTAAAAATGAACATAAAAACAGGAAGATGTAAAATGAGAGTTGACTGAACTCAGAAACAACCTTGAAGGTAAAGAAAAAAATCATCTATGAAATAAAGACTAAATTGGATGATAACTAAGGAATAACAGTTTAGAATGAGAATATAATAAGGGACATATACCAAAGTTAAAACAGACAAAATAATGAAGATGAAATAGAGAGGTAAAAAATCAGCAATAAAGTGATAGAGAAGGAAAAACATCTTTTACTGAAAGATGGGCATCAACAAAGATATTAGTACACAGATAATATAAACAAAAATGTAAACATGTTTTAAATACATTAAATATGTCATACGTAATATTAAAGTATTAAGATAGAAAACATACAAATATAAGCAGACAATATAAAATGCAAAAAAAAAACATAATATATAGTAAATCTACACTAATAAAAGAGTAAGATGCAAATTGACCGTATCTTCACGATGCCCACCAGCCAATCAGGAGTATGCAAATTAGCCAGCCGAACAAAGATGGCGGATTAATTTGATACACAGGCACCGAGCCACTAGGGATGGAACTTCCCAGCCACTCCAGGCCTCTGGGCAGCATGGGAAGGCAGAAAGGCGGCTCCAGCTGGATTGAAGGTGGTGCAGGCAGCCAGGGGAAAGAAGGCCCATTCTTGCATGAATCTTCCTGCATCGGGTCTCTAGTCTTAACATAATATGCAAAAATCATATAAAAAAAATGAACTTAACTAAAACCTATTAAATAAAGAAACATTCTCATATTGGCTCATGTAGCAAAACCCAACTGCTAACCAAACCAAACTGTTAAATAGACAGAGACACTTTATCTGATTCAGGAAAGCTAGATCAGGAAAGTGCCAGTAAATAAAAAGTCCTGATATTCCAAAAGGGAGACATTAGGCTTAAAAACATTAGGTAAGACAAAAGAGTTTCCTTCATAATGCTAAAGGACCCAAATTCATGGTGAAGAAGTCATGGCTATGATTATATACACATCAGATAATGCAGTAACTTCCTATATAAAGCACGAATTACAAAAAACAGAGGGAGAAATAGACAAAAATACAGTAATAGCAGGAAATTTAATATTTCACTCTCACTCAAAAACAGGTTAAAAAATAAAAAAAATTAAATAAAGATATATACAACCTCCATAATGTAATCAATAAGGTAGATATTGCCACACGTCTAAAAAGACACACCATTCTCTCAAGTGTGCCTGAAACATTCAGTAAATTTGACTATTTATGAGGTCACCACAAAATCACTATAAGTTTCATGAAGTAAAATTAGCAGCACGTTATCTGATTATAAAAAGAATAATTAAAAATTCATTTTATTTTTTTCATAAAAGAATTTTTAAATGGAAAACAAAAAAAACCCTTTAATAAAAAAATGTAAAACTTTCTTTGAAACAATCCTTTGGAAAAAAATGAAAACTTTAGAATTTCTAAAGAAATATGCTGATAAACACACTATCTTAATCTGTGGAATACAATAAACGCAGTGGTCAGAAGAAAATTCATAGCTTACGTACTTTTATTAATAAAAGAACAACAACAATTAAATTGCCAACAAAGAAAATGAGAAAAAGGACAATAAACCTAAATGAAATAGAATAAAAAGGGTTTCTGTCAAGATGGCAGTGCAGGTAAATGCAACATTCGGCCTCCTCCCACAACCACATCAAAATTACAAATAAGCTACAAAACAACCATCATCAGAACCACCTGAAATCGAACTGAAGAGAAGTCCTAAAACGAGGGCATTAAAGAAGCCACAAGGAGACTGGTGGTTAAAAAATCACCTGCCCCCACCCAAGCCATTCCCTGTGGCTTTTTTTTCTTTTTAAAAAAATGTATTTTATTGATTGGAAGGGAGAGGGACAGAGAGCCAGAAACATCGATGAGAGAGAGACATCGATCAGCAGCCTCCTGCACGCCCCCCACTGGAGATGTGCCCGCAACCAGGATACATGCCCTTGACCAGAATCGAACCTGGGACCCTTCAGTCCGCAGGTTGATGCTCTATCCACTGAGCCAAACCGGTTTCGGCTACCTTTGGCTTTTTCATACAAACAGCCTGTCCTGACGCTTGCTCCAGACCTTCCTAAAATCTCACCAAGTTCACAAACCACAAAGCAGCAGCATCTGGCCTCGGCAGGCCCCATACCTTACCCAAGTGGCCCCAGGCCCGGCTTTGATTCACAGCTTGGCCTCTTGTAGGCACTTCCAAGCCCAGCATAAGTACAGCCAGCTGCAAATCACTGTGGCTCAAATTTGGGTGACCCCTGGCAGGGGACAGGTGGCAGCTGACCTTGGCCTGCACTCCCTGGAAGGTCCCAGAGCCAGCCTACATGGTGGACAGCTTCAGACTGCACCGAGGCACCATCTTAGTGCAAGTGTATGGGGCTGGCCCTTGCACAGCTGATCCTCTGCTGTAATCACTGCCAGTCCTCACAGCCAATGGGCCTGGGGGTCAATTCCCTTCCACTGACAGCAATCGAGGCTCAACTACAACAAGAGGGTGCACACATTCCACCTTGGGGGTGCACCTCTAAGCCCCCAGCTCGGGTGATCAGGAAGCTGGGCCACTGGGCCTTGCTGGCCATTTACTACCTAAAGCCACTCCACCAAGACTGGAAGACGTAGCAACTCTACCGAGTTCACAGAAACAAAGCCAGGGAGGCAGCCAAAAGGAGGAGACAAAGACACATGTCCCCAATAAAAGAACAGCACAAAAGTCCAGAAAAAGAAATACACCAAATGGAGACAATTACCAGATGCAGAGTTCAAAACACTGGTTGTAAGGATGCTCAATGAACTCTGAGAACTTTAATTAAAAAAAAAAAAAAATAGGGACCATAAAAATGGAGACAGAAAACATTAAAGAAACGCGACATGTCCCATAGTAAATGATCTTTTATTTTTTAATATATTTTACTGATTTTTTACAGAGAGGCAGGGAGAGGGATAGTTAGAAACATCAATGAGAGACATCGATCAGCCGCCTCCTGCACGCCCACTACTGGGGATGTGCCCACAACCAGGATACATGCCCTTGACCGGAATCGAACCTGGGACCTTTCAGTCTGCAGGCCTACTTTCTATCCACTGAGCCAAACCGGTTTAGGCGATCTTCTTTTATTCATGTTACATCAGCACTTTAAAGGTTTTCTGAGGGATTAAGTATCGTGGCAGAGTAAGTTGATACTGCCCAGACATGATCTCAGGTTCAAATTGGAATTGCATACAACTAAAATGCAAAAAAAAAAACCCAACTTAATAACCAATGGAGGACTCGCTGGAGGAATCCTGATAATGGACGACCAAAGTGGAAACTGCATAGAGACTGGTAGGAGGGGCGGGGGTGTGAAAGAGCTGGCTTGATGTCCACAGATGGCAGCTGAAGTTCCAGAGAGATATCTCGGCTGTGGGGGGTGAGGTGCCACTGAGAACTCTAGGTCTGATTCCTGAGCTGGACCCCCCAGCAGAGAGCACCAGAACTCAGAAGGGTACCGGCATAATATCTGGCTGGGAAAAGCAGCAGATTAGCTGTCTGCCAGGGAGAGATGGCTGGAAATTCAGGCACCCTCTTAAAGGGCCCATGCCTAAAAGTCCTTGTGGAGCCACACCCATGTTGTGCTCCTACAGAGGTACAGCAAAGTGGACTGGAGCTGTGGGAGCAGAAGCCAGGATCCAGGACTCAGAAGTTGGAGCTCAGAAGGCAGACACCCCGTTTCCTGTGCTGAGCCATTCCCTCTGGCTGAAGTTCATCTTTCTCAAGCAGACAATTGATATACAAGTGTTTGAAAAAAACGCTTGCCCCTGAAGAGACTGAGAATAACAACCCCCAGGCAGAAGCAATTACCCCGCCCTGAAAAAAAACTCATGCCATACCTGTGGATGGCTGCCTGAGGGCTGATCAAGAGGAATCCTATCAGTCTGCAGCCAGAGGCTTTGAGAAATAGCACTTGACACTGTCCTGCACTAGAGATTGAGAGGTGTAGCAAATCTACCTAATACATAGTCACAAACCCAAACAGGCAGCCAAAAGAGAAAACCAAGAAACAACTCATAAATGAAAGAACAAGAGAATTTTCCAGAAGAAATAAATGAAACAGAGAGAAGAAATTTATCCGAAATAGACTTCAGATAATGATGGTAAAGATGCTCAACAGCATGAGGAAAGATAAAGATATTAAAAAATGAACAGTAACAAATAAAGAACACACGAGAAGGAATACACAGCAGATTAGGGGAAGCTGAGGACTAAATCACGTCTAAAAGGACATGCCTGTGCCCTCTTGCAATCCGGGACTTCTCGGGGGATGTCAGAGAGCCAGTTTCCGCCCAATTAGAAGACAGAGTTGAAAAAAAATCACACAATCAGAGAACCAAAAAAACAAAACAAAACAAGCAATAATGAAAAAAACAGGGGCCCAGCTTAAGGGAGCTGTGGGACAACATGAAACAATATCTGAAGAGCAGGTGTGCCAGAAGAGGCAGAGGGGGACGAAGGGACAGAGAACGTATTTGAAAAAATAATGGCAGAAAAGTTTCCTTACCTGGTAAAGGAAACAAGTCACACAAGTATAGGAGGCACAAAGAACTCCAAGCAATGCCCAAACCGGTTTGGCTCAGGGGACAGAGCTTCGGACTGTGGACTGAAGGGTCCTGAGTTTGATTCCGGTCAAGGCATGTACTTTGGATGCGGGCACATCCCCAGTAGGGGGTGTGCAGGAGACAACTGATCAATGTCTCTCTCATCGATGTTTCTAACTCTCTATTCCTCTCCCTTCCTCTCTGTAAAAAAATGAACACAATATATTTTAAAAAAACTCACCTCCTGATAACTCATTAAGAACCTTTGAGAAGGACCTACAGAAAGATTATAGAAAGCTTAGCAAATATGTTATTCCCCACTAGGGAAATCTTTGAACCAAAAACAGCAGAAACCACAAGGAATGAGAAATGCACAAACTTGTTTTTTCCAGAATTTAATATTTTTAAAAAGACAGAAAGTATAAAAATTATCAAAAAAAATCTTCAAAGGTTTATTTTGGGGCTAAATGCTTACACTAAACTTTTTCTTATTATAATTGATTTAAGGTACAAAGCAAAAATTATATTAAAAACACAGCAGCTTCAGCTGTCCAATATAAAGCCCATCTGCAAAAAGGCAGGCAAAATGAGCTGACGGAGCAAATATTCACACATCACGACCTGAGCAGCAAGTTTCAAATGGTTTCAGTTCCCAAGGTCAAAAACAAGGATCATCTTGCATGCTTAGATTCGACTTCTTCAAGAATCCACTGAATGCCACTCAAAAAACCCGTCAGAGTTTCAGCCTCTGTATCCTGGACCTAGGAGCAAACAAGAGAGACATTATCAGTGCGAAACTGAGTCCAACATCTTATGATGATGAGGGACATTTTTCTAGACACCAAAAAAAGGACTAAATATATCCCAATAAAGTTTGGATGAATCATTGAGTATCGTCTTCTAGATAGGTTAGATAAAAATATGATCACTATCTTTAAAGTTATCAATATAAGGCTTATTATTTACCCTTAGGG
Source organism: Lasiurus cinereus (assembly GCA_011751065.1). Classification (NCBI taxonomy): domain Eukaryota; kingdom Metazoa; phylum Chordata; class Mammalia; order Chiroptera; family Vespertilionidae; genus Lasiurus; species Lasiurus cinereus. Next base: position 74,518,012 of record JAAGEH010002531.1, read on the forward strand.
ATAAAAAGATCTACCATTTCCATGACTTGTTTGTATGTATTAGAAAAATAATTCCCCCAAAAGATCCACTTTGAAAACAAAAACATTTTTGAATGAACCCAGCTTGTCAACTGATAAATGTGACGTCTTGTTGCAAAAACATGTCTTTAAGACTGCCACTTCTCCTAGTGGTAAGTCAAACCGCCACTTAGGAAGGAATACCTTTATTAGTAGCTTTCAAATTGTATTCCAGTTTCCAGAGCTCCTCGGAAGGGATGGGAGAGAAAGGAAGAAAATCCTCTAAATCAGTGGTTCTCAACCTTTCTCATGCCCCAACTCTTTAAGACAGTTCCTCATGTTGTGGTGACCCCCAACCATAAAATTATTTTCGTTGCTACTTCATAACTGTAATTTTGCTACTGTTATGAATCTTATGTAAATATCTGTGTTTTCCAATGGTCTTAGACGACCCTGCTAGCGGTTCTAAGCCTGTTGGTTTAGATATTTACATTTACACAGATATTTACATTACGATTCATAATAGTAGCAAAATTACAGTCATGAAGTAGCAATGAAAATAATTTTATGGTTAGGAGGTACCACAACATGAGGAACTCTATTAAAGGGTAGCAGCATCAGAAAGGTTGAGAACCACTGCTCTAAATTCTTCAGAAAAAGCATTTCCAATATTCATTTTCCTTTATTTTACTCAGGCATGTCAAACCTGCGGCCAGCTTGACTCAGGGGCTTTCATGTAAGGTTTCATTTGAGGAAAAGATTCCATGATTTAAATAAAGTTTGGAGGGCTAGAAACTCTAAGATGGCATCTATACTTCTGATGGCCCTTAAAGCATAATATGCTAATGCTGAAAAAAACCATGATAGTGGCATCTTAAAAAAAAATCCCCAATTACTATTCTTTGTATCCATGACAGGGGACATGTAGAAACCAATGATCAACTGAGACTATGGACACCAACCAACGTATCTCACATCAACTAAGCTATTAAAACTAACTTCTGTTTCATTAAAGAGAATGAGTAGGAAAGAGTAAAATCAAATAAAAAACTGAAAAATAAAGTAATATGTTTCTCACCAGAGAAGACAGAACCTTACCATCCATGGGTGGTTTAGATGCCTCAGACCCAGCTCATGCGCCACATAAAAACAGGGCATTCTTTTCACATTTGCCTGAGAAATACATGATAACACCAGCATTGGTCTTCCTGAAGATCCAAAGGCCGGGTCTGTCATGGCCATAATGCGGGAAAATTCATCTTGCCATTCATGTCCTAAGGAATGAAGTCAAACTCTTAATTGGCATTACTTGCAGTAGTTTCTAAAATAATTAGATTAAAAATTAACAGAACAAGGAAACAAAAAAATTACCAGGGCCCACATAACAAATTGCCTCTATTGCTTTGTTCATTTATTAATATGTGTAAAGTTACATTAGGTAGCCTTATAAGGATACTCATTTAGGTGAAATCAGAAGGGAGGGAAATCATAGTACTATTCAGATGCTCCATTATTTCAAAGAAAAATACCTTGATATAGATTATTTTCCTCTCACAAATTCTGTAGGTATCACTACCCTTTCTTTCAAAGTCCTTAATTTCAAAAGTTTAAACATATAATTGGGTCTAGTTTTTTATGCAAACTAACAGTCTCTGCCTTTCACTGCAGTATACAAATCACTGACATTTTGTGGTAGGCAGGATTTTAAAGTGATCCCCAATGACTCGCACCCCTGTATAAACCCTCCCCCTTTGAGTGGGAGAAACCTGCAAATATAATATGATATCACTGTCAACATTGGGCTGTATTGTTCTATTAGGGTCACCGTCCTCAGTGAGCCTGACCTAAGCAGATGAGTCCTTAAAAGAGGTGAGATTCTTCTAACAAGAGGACTGTGAGCTGATCAACAGGTGTTCTTTTACACCACTAGGTTGGAGGTGATTTGTCATATACCAATAGAAAACAAACATGTAATGAATTTATGAACATGGGACATTTAAATCTATCATATAGCCGAAACTGGTTTGGCTCAGTGGATAGAGCGTCAGTCTGTGGATTGAAAGGTCCCAGGTTCGATTCCGGTTAAGGGCATGTACCTTGGTTGTGGGCACATCCCCAGTAGGGGGTGTGCAGGAGGCGGCTGATCGATGTCTCTCTCTCATCGATGTTTCTAACTCTCTCTCTCCCTTCCTCTCTGTGAAAAATCAATAAAATATATTTTAAAAAATAGTAAAAAAAATAAATAAATCTATCACATACTTCTTGGATTTTGACTTGTTCCACCTGTTCTTTGTTCCTTTGTCTCTCTTGTTCTTTTGAATTGAATGTTTTTTAATGATTCCATTTTATCTTCACTACTGGCTTATCTAATTACTAGAGGCCTGGTGCATGAAAATTCATGCACTGGAAGGAGGGGGGGGTCCCCTCAGCCCGGCCTGCTCCCTCTCACAGTGCAAGAGGCCTCAGGGGCGGGAGGCAACCCTGTGATCAGGGGAAGGTGACGCCCCATCATACCTCTTTCGCTGCCACTGCCAGCAGCACAAGTCTTGGCTGGTCCTGGTTACCTGAGCCTCGGGTGGCCCTGGGCAGCTGGGGAGCTGAGGGGGCTGGGGGACTCCGGAGGCAGGTGCTTGAGGGTGTGGGGGGGGACCTAGGGCTGAGGGGACTGGGCGGCCGCCATCTTGTGGTTGTGGGTGCTGCCATCTTTAAGGGCATGGCAGTCAATTAGCATATTCCCTCCTTATTGGCTGTGGGCATCACATCACCATCTTTGAGGGTGGGGCAGTCAATTAGCATATTCCCTATTTATTAGATAGGACTAGAGGCCCAGTGCATGAAATTCGTGCACGGGGGTGGGGATGGGGGATGGAGGTGTCCTTCAGCCCAGCCTGCTCCCTTTCCAATGTGGGACCCCTTGAGGGACGTCTGACTGCCTGATTAGGCCCGATCCTGAATTGGGCCTAAAAGGGCAGTCAGACATCCCTCTCACAATCCAGGACTGCTGGCTCCCAACTTCTCACCTACCTGCCTTCTGATTGCCCCTATATGCTTCTGCCTGCCAGCATGATCACCCCCTAACCACTCCCCTGCCCGCCTGATTGATGCCTAACTGCTCCCCTGCCAGCCTGTTTGCCCCTAACTGCCCTACCCTGTGGTTCTGGTCACCCCCAACTGTCCTTCTCTGCAGGCCCTGTCACCCCCAACTTTCTTCCTCTGCCAGCCTGGTCACCCTTAATTGCCCTCCCCTAGAGACTTGATCAACTGCCCTCCCTTGCAGGTCTGGTCCCTGCCAACTGCTCTCCCCTGCTGGCAATTTTGTGGTGGCCATCTTGTGTCCACATGGGGGCAGTCATCTTGTGTGTTGGAGTGATGATCAATCTGCATATTACTCTTTTATTAGAAAGGATAGAGGCCTGGTGCACAGGTGGGAGCCAGCTGGTTTGCCCTAAAAGGTGTCCTAGATCAGGGTAGGTGTTCTCTTGGGGCGTGGGGTAGCCTGGGCGAGGGGCCTGTGATGGTTTACCTTCACTGCCTTCTAGCTTACAGCAATTCTGTCAGAGTCTTTGTCTTTACCTGTGGCCTTTTGTAAGTATCTTTCCTTCTGCTCTGGCTGCCTGCAAGATATTCTATTTACCTTTGGTTTTCATCAATTTAGCTATGATATATCTAAATGTATTTTTCATTTATTAGGTTTAGAGTTCTCTGGGAATCTTGTATCTGTGGCTTGTAGTCTTTCAGTAATGTTGAAATATAGGCCATTATCTGTTCAAAATTTTCTTTATCCCTGTCCTTATTCCCTTCATGTTTTCGTACTCCAATTACACACATATATATTAGAGCAGGGATTGGCATATTACATTTCTGTGGATCTGTCTTTATAAATAAAATTATTTTGGAAAACAGCCATGTCCACTAATTTACAAATTGTCTATGGCTACTTTTGCATTGCAACAGCAGTGTTGAGTAACTATGAGAGATCATATGGCTCATGTACTAAAATATTTAATATCTAGCCTTTAAAGAAAAAGTTAAATCTCCTTTGATAGGTTCCCCCAGCTCTTGGATGCTGTTCCCCACTCTTTCTCTTTTTCCTCTTTGTGTTTTAATTTGGATAATTTCAACTGGGCTATCTTTTGGTTCTCTGAAGGTTTCGTTTGCCAAAAAGTCAGTTGAAGAAACTATTCACTTGTTATCATATTTTCTACATTTAGCATTCCAATTTTACTCATTTAATAGCTTCTTACTCTCTGCTGAAAATCCCTATCTGTTCACACATATTGTCTACCTTTTCCACTAAATCCTTTAACATATTAATCATGTTCCTTTCTGAGAGTGACAACATCCAGGTAACTTGTGAGTCTGGTTCTACTGATTATTTCTTGATAAGGGTTCATTTCATTTTTAGTTTCTGTGTGTGACTTATAAAATTTTAATATACTGCTAGATGTTTTATATAGAGCCAGTAGAGACTACAGAGACTGTGTAAAGAGAATTTACTCCTGGAAATAGACATGATTCTTTTGGTAGGTCAAGTACAACTAGTCAGTAGTTGAGATGGATTTGGCTTTTATTTTATTGTTAACTTTAGTGCACCATAAACTTTAAATTCTTTAAGGAATGGGTTGCTGCTACCGTGTTCTGAGTGAGAACAATACATTATGTTATTTATATCCTTCCTTATTCACAGGGGTTTGAGGGAGAAATTACAACACTGACTTTGGCCCCAAAATATTATTATTTCATACCTATATATCAATGTGAATGGCAATTATTCAGAATATATAGAGTGTTTTCAATTAATCTACTTAAAGTAATCATTCCACACCACACATCTCTGTATCTGGGTAATTAAAACAAAGGTAAACATTTTCAGTTATCTGCATAAATTATTTGAATAGGGCCAGAAGTAAAAAAAAAAAACCCACAGCAATAACAAAAAGTACAGAAGCATTCAATAAACAGTATCATATAATTATAAATTTTGGTATGCATAAAAATTCTGTAAGTGCTTATTTAAAAAAAAGCAAAAAACCACCACCAAAAAAACAGATCCTAAGACACAATCCAAATCTAAGAATTATAATCCACCATGGTAGGAACCAGGAGTTGTTTTTAACAAGCTCCCCAAGAGATCCTAATACACTCTAAGGTTTGAGAACCCACTGTTAAATAATGGTCATCGGATCACATTGATAAAATTAACCATGATACTCTTAAGAAGCCACAGCAAAGCCTAAAAAATATTTTTTATTTGCTTTGAAAAGCAAGTGCTTTGAAAACGAACATACGATAATGCTTACTTTTCTGAGCTTCAGCATTTGCAACATAGATGAACCCATCAACAACTTCACACACCTTCTGAATCTGTGGAATCACACTGTATCGGCTTCCTTGATCATCCCCTTCATTCTGTAAACTGAACATCTTGTTAACTGCACTTGTATGTTCTTCTCTTGCTCTATCTCTTTCCTTTCTATAAGGAAATATGTAAACATAAAACATAATTAGACACTCAACAGGCTACATCCCCTTAAAATATTCCAGTCCTTAAGTCACCAAGTAGGAAGCCTTACCTGGTAGTTGAATATAATATCAGGATGTTGAACTTATGTTGGTTGCTCAACTGAAAATTGACCCCTGATCCAATACCTAAAGGGAAAAATTAGTTATCAGAAAAAGTCATTAATAAAGACAGCAAAAGATCATATTGAAAAACATAAACCAGAATTTTAAAAATTCTACAACTTATATATAGCTTTGAATTAAAATGGAATGTTCGTGTTGAAAAAGATGCTGTTTGCCATTTCCATTCACTTAGTAATAAAAACATAGACAAAGAACTGCTAGGCTTGCCAGGTTGATGTGGCTCAGTGGTTGAGCGTCCACCTATGAACCAGGAGGTCCTGGTTCAATTCCCGGACAGGGCACATGCCCAGGTTGCGGGCTTGATCCCCAATAGAGTGTCCAGGAGACAGCCCACCCATGATTGTCTGTCATCAATGATATTTCTCTCTCTCTCTCTCCCTTCCTCTCTGAAATCAATAAAAATATATTTTAAAAAAAGAACTGCTAGGCTTATAAATTCCTTTTCATATCATCACTGTCTTCATTAACTTTATCATCATATCAGCAGCAGTTGCATCATAACAGCTACTACTATTTATCCTCAAGACTAAGACTCATTTTCATAATTTTATGTTTCTCATTTGTTTACATTCCATGTATACTAGTACATTCGGTGAAATGGCTCCACCCTCCCCACAAAAAGCTGTTTTTAAATTGATGAGGAGTCGTCAATGGCAACTTAAAAAATTGAAAAAATATGACAGATACTAAAATTTGGAATTAGACTTGATTTAGAATCTTGAATTTGCTATTGATAGCCATGTTTTTGTGAGCCTCAGTTTTGTTATAGAAGTCCAGAAAGAATACATTTTAGGATTATTGTAAGCATTAAACAAGACTACATATGTAAAACTATTAGAATGACTGGTAAACAGCACATTAAGCGCCCAGCCTGTTTTGTCTTCTGGATGGAAAGTATAGTGTCCGTCACTAGGGACTGACTGGGCGTTTAACGTGACAGCAGGTGCTAAAAGTACTAGCTTCTTTCAACTTTGTATCTGAATCATCCAACTTCATTATTTGTCCTTCTTTCTAAACCTCTTCCTTCTTCTGGCTGTTTACACGTAGGGGCTCATTTTCCCTCCTGCTTCTTAGAAAGGGCACTCTCTTCTCCCATGGCACCACTTCCTTTTGTTATATAAATGTCCTCTTAGATTTTGTCCACCCTCTCCATCCTCACTTCCACCTTTTAGTTTAAGTTGCTATCATCTCTCACTTGGACTTGTGCAATCACTTCTAAACAGTGTCCGACATCCACTTTTGCCCTCTACTATCATTCTTCCAACAGCATGTGGAGAGATTACTCAATGCCTAGTATCTAGCCAGTGTGACTCAGTGGTTGAGTGTCAACCTCTGAACCAGGAGGTCAGAGTTTAATTCCTGGTGAGGGCACATACTAGGGTTGTAGGCTCTATCTCATGTAGGGGGCATGTAGGAGGCAGCCAATCAATGTGTCTATCATCAATGTTTCTCTCCTCCCTTCCTCTCCCTCTAAAAAATAAAAAAAATTAAAAAAGCCTAAATAATTATATCTCTTCCCTTCAAAGCCACTCCCTTCAAAGAAAACATTAACATAATCTGGTCTACTGCCCCTGCTTTATAACCAATATAGTTATCCAAATAAGTTGAGCCACGCCACACCTTCTGATGTCACCACATACAGAGATCTTGGTGGCTGACACTGTAAGCATCCCAAGCCAAATGACTTGAGTTCTCTGGCCACTAGGCCTGGTGCACAACCCCCAACCTCAGAGATCAACATGATATTTGTTTTCACCAGAAACTTCGAGATTTCCCTCTCAACACATCTACCCTCAGGAGAATATGATCTCTAGGCTGTTCTGAATGCACCACCTTGCCAATGACCCCTCCTTCTAGTCTTCCCTGATCTTGCAGGGTTTGAGGCATACTTAAATTGGCATTTTCAAACAATCACTCCAGCTGCTGTCTTGAGAATGAAATGGCCATTTCATCATCAACAAATTCCCCCATGTCCCCAACCTCTTCTTGAGCCGTCCTTTCTACCTCATGGCTTTTCCTGAAATGAGCCTGCTCCTTGGTGCCGATTCTCTCACTGTGAACTCTCATGTAACAAGGCTGCTTATTCTCTCAGGGTAAAGAGGTAGGATCGATGTTCTCTTTGCTCCCCAATGCCGTGTCTTAACCATTACCCACCAACCCTCTTGAAAAATTCCATCTCTTTGAGACCCACACAGCATTCAGCTATGGTCCCATCTCTCCTTCCTCGACCTTGTAATTTATAAACTTCCTTTTGATAATTCCTTCCTCCAACCATTCACTGAAGATGCCAGCACCTGGTTCACAATCTTCCTCTCCATCCTCAGAAACTTCAAAGTCCACATGGACTCCGTGATTGTCAAATCTTGATTTCTAGCCCAGAATTTGTTCTTGAGATCTGGATGCATAAAGTAATCCACAAAGTCAGTTGTTCATTCATGCATCAAATATATATTGAGTGCCTACTATGTGCCTGATACCTCAGATCGAGCAAAGAAAAAGCTGACAAGATTCCTGCCCTAATGGAGCTACAAATGGATCACTTACTGGTATAGCAGGCATCTATCTCTACACATTCAGTCACTTTCTACATCCTTCATACTTTTATCACAATACTCGAGGCCTAGTGCACAAATTCATGCATGGGTGGGATCTGGCCGGCCCACCCTGGTCCAGGCCAATTGGGCCAGGCCAGCCAGGGGAAGGGGCCATGGACAGTTGGTCAGCTGGCCCCTAGTCAAACTCCCAGTTGAATTCCCGGTCGAGGGTACAATTTACATATTAGCCTTTTATTATATAGGATTAGTGATTTCTTAATGTATCTCCATGTCTTTATAACCCCTCCTAATCAATTTTCCACTTAGGAGCCAGATTGAGCTTCCTAAATGCAATCTTGACCATTTCCTCTGCTCAAAATCCTTCAAGAGCTCCCAAATGCTTAAGCATGACACACAAGTATCTTTTCACCTGTATACACACAGAGCTACTTCAAATGTGCCATACACACCCAGGGTGCTGTGCTTTTAGAAAAGTAGTTCTCACTGCTTAGAATATTAAAATATATATATATATTTATATTTTAATATATATATATATATATATATTATTGATTTTTTGAAGAGAGGAAGGGAGAGGGACGGAGAGTTAGAAACATCGATGAGAGAGAAACATCAATCAGCTGCCTCCTGTACACCTCCCACTAGGGATGTGCCAACAACCAAGGTACATGCCCTTGATGGGAATCCAACCTGGGACCTTTCAGTCTGAAGTCCAATGCTCTAACCCCTGAGTCAAACCGGTTAGGGCTACTCTGTCTTTTTTGATTGCTTACTCCAACTCATCTTAATGACCATGTGAGTCATCTTATTCAATGTGGTGCCTTCTTTGACCCTAAATTTTCTACCCAGGAACTAATTGCATCATATTCAAATCACCTGTGCATTTGTCTTTGTCCAGCCTAGATCAAATATCTTCAGGACAAAGATTTTTGATATGGTTTGAAATCTCTACATCTTTAGCATCTAATAGATGCTCTCAATAAATGAAAAGTAAAGCTAAATTGTATTATCATGTATAATTTATTATACATTCTGTTTACCAACTAACTACATGGTTACTGTTGGGTTCTCTTTTTTGTTTTGTTTTTTTCATAGAAAGAAGGGGAAGGTGAAAATTAAGCATTTTTGACATTTCAATATACAGTATGTGAAAGTATTTTGCACATAGCAGATAGGAGTCAAATGGTTTTTGCTGTCAACATTCTTTTAAAATTTAGTAAATACTGTATAAATATAACACCTTGGCTACTTAATTTACTTTCGCATAATCTTATATTCTGGATTGCATAAACTTTAGGAAACAAGAGGAAGCTTCCCTCTTTTAAAAAGTACATTAATTCTTTCAGTCCATTGGCACCTGGGGGGCTCTCATTAACCAAATTACTGTATTTCAGTGACTTTCAACCTTTTTTATGTGATGGCACATATAAAGTAATTATTAAAATTCTGCACCAACCAAAAATATATTGTTTGCTGATCTGACAAAAAATAGGTATAATTTTGATTCATTCACACCAGGAGGCTATGATTATGTTGGCTGTTGTCATTATTTTATTTGACATTCTAAGGGAAAAGAGGTCAGCATAGTCCAAGACTACAGAGTCCAATATTACATGTTTTAAAAATTCTTGTGACACACCAGTGTGACTCTGACATCACACCAGTTAAAAATCATTGCTATATTTTATCACATCAAATATTTAATCAAAAATAAATTTTTTCCTACTTAACATTAGCGTCAAACTCAGTGTTAACTTATCAGGTACTGTAGATTAACAGGAAAATTACCATCAATTTGCCTCTGAGGCAAACCAGCTGTTGGGCAAAGTTCCTCAGAAGACATCAAGCTCAACACCAAAGATGTATTCAGTTCTTCCAAACCTGGTCCAAACATAGCAAATCGGGGTTCATTCTGAATAATCAATGAGTGTAAAAATGAGGTCACTGCTCCGTACATGGGACGGCTAGCTTTCGAGGATCTTCTTGTATATGGACAGCACATTTTATAGCTGTATGAAATTGTCACAATTAGAAAATTAATACGGAAAAAACTTAGCCAGTTATTCGCTCAACAATGTATCATTTATTGAGAATTTGCTAGATACAAGGATACAATGACTATATAGTTCCAATTCTCATGGAGGGCAGTGGGGGACAGACCCCATTATAATATGCATGCCAAGCGCCATGACAGGACAAAACGTGAGGTACTATGGGAGCACTGGTGGTCCAGAAACAGAGAAAAATCTTCCGCAGGAATCATCACTTACTTTCTAATCTTTCACTTAGAGCAGTGGTTCTCAACCTTCCTAATGCCGTGACCCTTTAAGACAGCTCCTCATGTGGTGGTGACCCCCAACAATAAAATTATTTCCGTTGCTACTTCATAACTGTAATTTTGCTACTGTTATGAACTGTAATGTAAACAACTGATATGCAGGATGCATTTTTGTTGTTACAAATTGAACATAATTAAAGCATAGTGATTAATCACAGAAACAATATGTAATTGTATATTGTGAAATATTTATTTCTAATGACAAATAAATGAAATTTTGTCTTGAATCGTGGTGTAGCACGGGTAACAGTCTTCATAGGACAACAGTAAACTACATGGCTACACTTTGCTACCCCGAGGAGCGGTGTGTTGGTTCCTAAGACCATGGGAAATAGGTGTTTTCCAATAGTCTTAGGCGACCCCTGTGAAAGGGTCCTTCGACCCCCAAAGGGGTCGCAACCCACAGGTGGAGAACCCCTGACTTAGAGTCTCTCATGGAACATTTGGTCTAACACTGGTTTCAAAGGTTAAAATTCACTGCATAGAGCAGTGATCAATTGGGGGAGATTTTGCTACTCATCCCCCCCTCCACCAAACACACACCCCCACCTCCAGGGAACATTTGGCAACATCCTGAAACATTTCTATTATCACTGCAGGGGGTTAGTGAGGTGGTACTACTGACATCTAGTGAGTGGAAGCCAGAAGTGCCTCAAAACATGGACAGTTCCCAGAACATCCGGTCCAAAATGTCAACAGTACCAAGACTGAGAAACACTGCATTGAAAACAGTCAGCATAAATGTTCCTACAGCTTAAAAAAATATATAACCAAGTTTCTTTCGTTCTCTTATTAACAGCCTCCAATGTAACAGTTCAGTAAGTGTTAAATATAAAGGGAGGCTCAAATGTTCCTTACAAACTAAGAATGACATAAAAATAAAAACAACTCAGTTTCTTTTAATAGCTGTAAGTGTCTAAACTAGCAATTCCACATGTTATTGAAAATGAAAATAAAGTTACCCAATCAAAATAAAGCCTAAAGCCCTTTAACTGAATCAAGCTGGTTAAGACAATTACTAACTTAATAAGATAATCCTGTTTATGTAGGAACCTATAATTCAAGAAGGAAAAAAATCCAATTTGAAGCTAGACAAGTCAGGCCAAGCCTTACTACTTTAATTAGTTACATAAGCCACTTAAAGTCTAAAGTTCAATTTTTTTTCAACTGCAGTACTTGAACAACAACCATCAACCTGGGGTTGTAAGAGTCAGAAACCATTTTATTTGCTCACCAAAGCGAGTTACTATGATGATTCCTATCCTTAGGGAAAGTTTGGTCTCACGCATCAGATACACTTGATGCTAGGTTGGCTGAGGGACCAGTTGCTCAATAACATTAATTCTCTCACCTACATTATATCCCCAAATGTCCAAGCTTTGGGTTAGTAAGAAAATCGTATTGCCCCGAACCTTGAGAATGGTTTTCTCCTTGCCAAAGAACTGCTTTCTGACCTCTGGCCATTCCTTTTCTGGATATGGCAAGTATTTACTATGGAACAAAATGACAAGTGCTCTAAAGATAATGAAAATGTAAAGAAGAGTTTCACTTCTTGCCATAGGAACTACGTATATTTACCCAGACACTCTGGTCAGGCATCACAGGGAAGTAACAAAATGAAGGAAGTCATTTACCTTAACCCCAGTTGTCACAAAAGGACACTAGGACCCAAAATCTATGGAAATAGTTAGTAGTGGGACTATTGGCTTGTAATATAGTTACATTTAATACCATCTCTTTAATTCAGAAAACTAGATACTTACACTGCCATGTAGTCAAAAAGTGCACCACCAGTGACTTCAGAGACAGGTTTCTTTAGGATGTCCAGATCCGGAAGAGACTTCCAGTCCACCGAAGACCACGAAGGAAGGTCCCGCAACAGAAAATACCGCCACAGAATGGGATCTCGCACCGTTTCATGCCAGTAATGGCTTGTACTTCCCAACTGACACAGATCGTGAGGCGAGAGAAATGACAAGATATAGAGCTGCACGTCGATCTGAAACAGAGGAAGGCGGCCGGTAGGTGAAAGAGGGGAGTGACTTATGTTGGAAAACTGTTTTCCGATAACAAATGAGAAGAATGATCATCATCGTAACTAGGAAACCTGACGCCAACCGAACAGTGTCTTAATCAAATCTATCAGGATAAATTACAAATCCACAGACTTGTTACACCAGATAACCAAAAACCCCCTGGACAATCACTCTTTTCCCCCAGCGCTGTCATTCGGAAGGTATTTTCCTGCCATTGGGAGGCAATCCAAACTGCACACTTCATTTTTGATGCACTGAAACCAGCCATTTTTCCAAGCAAAATAACCAGGGTTTTGTTTTGTTTTGTTCATTTCTTTCCATGGCTATTCTGCCATGCCATTTGGGTTTATTAGGGCAATGATTTACTCTTCCAAATAAACCTTTCTCAAGCAAACTCCTGCTTTCATCTCTGGGTCACATCCAAGGGTAAGCCTGTCCTCCCCTGAGTGCCTCTGTAAAACCTACTCAGTTGTGTCAAAGGACCTGCTGGGGATCGGGGTGGGGTGTAAACCGGGGATGGAGGTGTAAACCAGGAAGGGGGGGGAAGTAAATTCCTGATGGACATCGGACGGACGTGTCCACAGCCCATAGACAGCGGTTCTCCACCTTCCTCAGGCCGCGACCCTGTAAGACAGCTCCTCCTGGGGTGGTGACCCCCCAACCATAACATGATTTCCGTTGCTACTTCATCGCTGTCATCTTGCTCCTGTGATGAACTGTCATGCAAACATCTGATTTGCAGGATGCATTTCCGTTGTTACAAATTGAACATCATTAAAGCATAGGGATTAATCACAAAAACAATATGTCATTATATATTGTGAAATATCTATTTCTGATGACAAATAAATGAGATTTTGTCTTGCATCGTGGTGTAGCATGGGTAACAGTCTTCATATGACAACAGTAAACTGCATTGCTACACTTTGCTACACCGAGGAGCGGTCTGTTGGTTCCTAAGACCATGGGAAATAGGTGTTTTTTCCAATAGTCTTAGGTGACCCCTGGGAAAGGGTCATTTGACCCCCAAAAGGGTCGCGACCCCCAGGTTGAGAACCGCTGCCGCAGGAGACGGGATGTTAATTTGTAAGACGGTCTCCAGCGCCCAGACAAATGGCCCAGCAAACGCCGCCCTGAGGTCCTCTCCTTGCCCCGGAAGCGCATCCCGCGGCAGCAGCTGACCCGGGGGGGGGGGGGGGGGGGCGGGGGGGGACCCCGGGGTGGGGACGCGGAGCCGGGGGGTGAGCAGCTGAGGTCCCGGGCGGGCCCGGCGGACAGGCCCCAGCGGGCGGCCGGCGGGCAGGCGGGGCCGGGCGCCCCCAGGGTGTGTCCCCGCCGGGGCGTGTCGGGTCCCCGGGGGCTCCGGGGGCTGCGGGCACCGGGCCCACAGCGGGGCGCGGGGAGGTGGAGGGGGCGGAGGGGGAGCCCCGCGGCCCAGCCCCGCCCCGCTCACCGGCAGCCGCGTCAGCGTGCTGGGCTCCGCCGCCGCCTCCTCCTCGCGGGGCGCGCGGGGCGCCGCTCGGTCCTTGCCCACCGCCTGCCAGAAGCTGCGCCAGCCGCTGAGGATGGCCGCCTCCAGGCGGCCCCAGTCGCTGTGGGGCGGCAGCGGGGAGCCGCCCCGGCGGCGTGGCTCGCTTCCCGCCATGGCCGGC
>JAAGEH010002531.1:74532245-74551349 GCA_011751065.1 Lasiurus cinereus
CTCCGCGAAGCCCCGCCTCCGCAAAGCCCCGCCTCCGAGAAGCCCCGGCCCCGTGGAGCCCCGCCTCCGCAAAGCCCCGCCTCCGCAAAGCCCCGCCTCCGCGAAGCCCCGCCTCCGCGAAGCCCCGCCCCCCAGCCGCCTGGAGCCCGCTCACCTCCACAGCCTGTAACAGTGGTTCTCAACCTTCCTAAGGCCGCGACCCTTTAAGACAGCTCCTCCGAAAAAAGGTAAAAGATAAAAAACTATGAACAACAAATACATATCGATCAACAAGTGAATCTAAAAATTAAGTGAACTAAAAATTTGATCAACAGAATAAACTGGTGAACATAATAGAATCAGGAGCACAGAAAGGGAGTGGACTGATACTTCTCAGGGGGAAAGGGGTGAGGGGGGTGCAGGGAGAGACTGGACAAAAATCATACACCTATGGATGATGTCAATGCAGGGGGAGGTAAGGGCAGAGGGAGGGGTGGGAGCTGGGTGGAGGGGTGCTATGGAGGGGAAAAAAGAGAAACAAATGTAATCATCTGAATAATAAAGATTTAATTTAAAAAAAAAAAAAAGACAGCTCCTCCTGTGATGGTGACCCCCAACCATCAAATTATTTCCGCGGCTCCTTCATCACTGTCATTTTGCTACTGTGATGAACTGTAATGTAAATATCTGATAGGCAGGATGTATTTTCATTGTTACAAATGGAACGTAAGTAAAGCATAGGGATGAATCACAAAAACAATATGTCATTGTATATTGTGAAATATTTATTTCTCATTACAAATAAATGAAATGTTGTCTTGAATCGTGGTGTAGCATGGGCAACAGTCTTCATAGGACAACAGTAAACTACATGGCTACACTTTGCTACACCGAGGAGCTTTCTAAGACCATGGGAAATAGGTGTTTTCCAATAGTCTTAGGCGACCCCTGTGAGAGGGTCGTTCGACCCCCAAAGGGGTCTCGACCCACAGGTTGAGAACCGCTGGCCTAGAAGGAAACCGGGTGGAGAAGAGCTGAAGGCGCCAGGGGACAGTCACTGCCCCCACTCCAGGCCTCGGCCGCAGCCTCGGAACACAAACCCTTGTTTAGTACCAGCTGCAAGTCCACTTCAAATAGATCACATCGCTTAGTCCGTTCCAAAGAGCACTCTGCTACCCTCGCCCATGGCCCCAAAGTCTCTTGCCCCCTCCAAACGTCATGGGATGCAGGATGCTACCTGTTTCCACTTTATCTGGGCCGAGACGACTCCTTCTTGTTCCACAGATGGTCCTCGTCCACTCTCTGGGGCTTTCTAACCGATGGCTTCCTGCTTAGTACCTCGTGGGGTTTGGGGCTGATTGTTTTTCACCCCCCAATTTATCATTTGCTTTTAGGAGGGATTAATATGAACGGATACTAGAGAGGCGGTCAGCCCAATCAGCAAGGACCTGATGCCAAAATGAGGAGGCGAGGTCCACTGTATACAAATAGAAGGGCATTTTTAAAATTGCTGAACGTACCTCATTAAAGGGCAGCAAAATGCAGCTAGAATAAACCAGATATAGTATGGTTGAAATCCCACTAGTTTTTTTTTTACCTCTCAAAATGTGTGCATCTTACTCCCTTTGTGCAGCCTTACTTTAAACAGAACTTTATAGTTACCACTGCTCACACTACAAGATAATTGATTATACCAGGTATGGTCTCTATGGTTAAGAAGGGCACAAATACTGAGTACCATGTATCAGTATTTCAAATAGATTACATCACTTAATCTCTTCCAATTCTCTGCTCAAAAGTTCTTAAAGGAACATGTCAATCTAATGTTAGCATTAACATATAATTTAAAATCTTTAGGATTCAAAAAAGAGCAAGATGACATTATCCTTTATACCATCCAAAAAAAGTACGCCTCCCCACAAAAAAATAGCCCAATTGTTTTATTAATTTTTTTGTTTTCATTGATTTTAGAAAGAGGAAGGAGTGGGAGAAACATCAACATTGATTGGCTGCCTCCTGCACGCCCCACACTGGGGGTCAAGCCCGCCACCCTGGCATGTGCCCTGAACAGGAATCAAACCATGACCTCCCAGTTCATAAGTCAGTGCTTAACCACAGAGCCACAGCTGCTGGGCAATGGTCCAAAAGTTTCCAAGTTCCATTAAGAATGGATATAATAGTTACATAGAGCTCTACATAATCTGGCCCCAACTCCCTGTCAACCAGTAATTGCTTACAACATCCCATTTGGAACCGCTAGCACCATCAAACTGGGAACATGGCTACGAGGGACTCCTCCCTGGCCGGAGTGTCTGTCACTCAGTCATTCGGGCTGACAAGTACCATCGTTTTCAGCACAATGAAGAGCTATGCCGATACACAGAACTGGACGGAAAACAGTAATAGTGATAACTAGCTTTTGAGTTCTTAACCACGTACTAGACACTGAGCATTAATCTTCAGTAACCTGTGAGATACTATTATTATTCCTGTGTTAAATAAGGTATAAAGGCATAGAAAGGCTAAGTAATTTATACAGTCACACAAGCTAAGAAATGGCAGGGCTGGGATTCAACCTCAGGCCTTTGGCACCAGAACTTATATTCCTGTCTTGAAAGTTATTAGGACCAGAAAAAATAATATTCAGACCTCAATAGTAAACTGAGATGATAAAAGTTTCATTTTCACACAACGCCCAGATACAGAAGAAAACAAAGAACAAGATACAAATGTGGGAACATGGTTTAATTTTTTCTTAAAAATTCATATGCTCTAAAACATTTTACTTGGAAGTTTTAACTAGAAGTAGGAAACAATAACAAAGAATACCAGCATGAATATACAACACATATTTTAATTATGGATACATTACAATTATCCTAATGTAATACTTTCATAATATATCTCATATTGTGCTAAAAAATAATACAAAAAAAAAGGGAGCACCCTTCTAGTTGCTAGATGGAATACTCCCCAGTTCATGAATCTGCTAATAAAGTTAATTAGATCTTCAAAACAATAATAGTACAAGTGATACCAGAGAACTACAGAATCTTGGATTCTGTGGCAGATAGGATATCCTTATGTAAGCCAGAAAAAGGAACCCTGAAAGATAGAGAAGTGATAAGCAAGCTACAACTCACATGTCAACCAGCTGTGGGTTTTTAATGCCATTAAAATTAATGAGAATGCTTCAGACATATCTCCTGCTTTAATGACCACCACAGGATTCACAGTGGATTGAAAAGGAAGGAATGTTATTGTCGGGTTTTAGGCATGGTTCCCACCTCACTCTACAATATGCAAAGGAATGAAGTCTTTACTCTTGATTTGCACCTTAATCAGCATGAAACAATTCACAGTAGCCAGAAACCCTATAAATGCAGCAAGGTGGACAGGCCTTTAAATCTTAAAGACTAGTTGACATATGAAAATTCATATAGGGAAAGAACTATAGAAATATAAGGATTATGAAAAATCCATGAACAAAACTTAAGTTCTAGTAAATATCAGAGAACCCAAAGGAGAAACCCTAAGTGTAAAAGATGCACCAGGCCTTCAGGTCATCACTCACCCATCGGTCAAGGCCACACTGGAGAACAGCTTTTCTACACTAATAAAAGAGAAATATGCAAATTGACCATATGTGACATCCACCAGCCAATCAGGAATGAGCATGCAAATTAACCCAACAAAGATGGCGAGTTAATTTGTATACGCAGCCAAGCAGTAAAGACTGAAGAGGCTTGGCTTCTCTACTGCGACCGGAGCGAAGGCCTGGGTCCCGGGTGCCGGAGGAAAACCAGTACCGGCAGCCAGGAGAAGGAAGGCCTGTTGCACTTATCTTCGTGAAACAGGCCTCTAGTAGATGTAATAAAAAACAAGGTCACACGCAGTGACTCCCTTCTTATTGCAGTATCAGAACTTCCATCAGAAAGAGGAGCTTTATAAATGGACTGAATGTTCAAGGCATTTAACCAAAGGTGTGGAAATTGAAGACACAAATGCTAGAGTAGAGAAGTGCTTGGTGGTGCCTTCCCAACCACCATACAAATAGCACTCCTCTCCGAGTCACACTAGCCCTTGACCCTGCTTTCCTCTTCACAGCACTCATCACTTAACATGCTACCCATTTATTTCTTAAAAGGTGTCAACTTCCTTCACAGGAATACAAACTCTGAAAGAGGGTATTTTACGAAGCTCTATCTCCCCAGTGCCAGGACAAAACGTGGCATGTAGAAGGCACATACACATTGTTGATGAGTAAATTACAGTACCTTCCTAACGTGGAATATTTGGTATCTTGAAGTGACTTCATTCTAAATGAAACAGAATTTACTTAGCAGGCTTTAACATACAAAAACGTGATCACTGTTTTGTAATACACCAGAGTACAAAGTGTATAACTGTTATGGCATACAAATTATCCTCCAATCCTGTGGGGGATGGAAAATTATCCTCCAATCGTGTGTGGGTTAAACTCAGTAAAAAGCACCCTAGAGCACCCTCATAACTGCACCAGCAGTGAGAGACCCACGTGGTTCACAAGGTCATGAAGGCAAAATGGAAGCTCCCAGCTTTTGAAAAAAAAGTTCTCTGGTTTTCTCGGGCTCTGACTCTTGTAACACTTGTCTCCTCCGAGGAGCGATTTGCCTTGTCAACACTGGTGTAGGCAGAGGGCATGGCAGTATGGAATCCTAGCAGCCACCCTTGTGTGCAAAGCTCGGCACTTAGAATCATGCCTCTCATGAATTCAAAACACTTTCCAAATGGCCGAAGATGTGTTAAGTATCATGTATAAAGATAAATGTTTAAAATACGAAGTTCACCACTCAGAAGGAAAACAACAGTCAAGCAGTGGATTCCAGGAGCAACAAGAGCCAGGCTCTGAAAGGCATCACGTAAGAAGAGTGTGGAGAATCAGTAAAAAGAGAAGGAGGAAGACGGAAGAGGGGAGAGAAGGAAAGATCAATACTGCAAGGGTAGGCCCAGAGAGCAACCGCAGGGGAAACAGGGAAATGGCAGACAGGACAGGGGGAGGTTGGTCTTCAAGAGGGAGCAGGCTCCTCTTTTCCTCTAAAAAGAGGGGTGGGAATGAGTCGGGCAAAGCTGGTAAATAGGAACTGACCTCCTCAGTCTTTTTTCTGTAAGACAGGACCTAGCCATGTGTTAGGGGAGGGGACAGAGGAAACGTGGTGGTTTGGATCAGCCTCAGTGGGACGGGGAAAGGGGCCCCACTGGTCACAGACAAAAGGCTCACCCTGAGGGCTTCTCTGAAGCTGAGGCTGAGACACATTTGAAGGGCTGCATGTACTTTGCATGGAACTCGGCATCCAGAAAAGGTGGAGGACAGAACTGATTCCATGTGGAGGGAGGGCCGCAGAAAGATGAGGCTGAAGGCCCAGGGGAACACAGATTTGAAGGGACTGTAGAGAGCACGTCATTCGGTTCCCCCAAGGCCGAGGCGGGATAGGAAAGGGAGAATATCTGAACGGGGCTGACAGTTTAGGAGAAAAGGTGGCAGTCAGAGGAGAAGGCTGTGAAGTAAGTGAAGGAGAAAAAAGTCAATAAACGAAGAGGTAGAGAAGCTAGGCAGATGAGAATTATCATCAATCACTAAACTTTAAGATTTCAGAGAGAGCAACTCAGGATGGCGACATCCAGGCGTGGCCATGGGGAATGTGATGAAGTCCTGGAGGAGAGGCAGACGGATGAGCAGGAAAGCATTGAGGCTCTCCGCCTTCTCACTCACCTGCCATTACAGACAGAAACATCCAGAAACGTCAATACCTAGCAAAAGATGGGCCCTAAAGACATGGGCGCTAAGTCACCTAACCTGTTTTTTACCCTTATCGCTCACTGATACACCATGCATATTTTTTCAAACAGACAAGAAGATCATCTTAACTTCTTATAAAATGCCTAATAGGAGGGATAAAGCAGTTAAATGCTATTTGTAGTACATGGTAAAATAATTAAACAGTTCTTTTGTGAAATCTTTCATTATTTATCTTATTCTGGCAAAGGAATCTGAATATTCATCATAATTTTGCCAATTTCTATATGCGCAGTATACATCCAAAACAATGAGGTGACTTGACTTTAACTTCTGAAGCACAGCAAATTTCAAGATAAACAGACCTAAAAATAGTTAGAATGGTCAATGTTATATTACAATTTACCACCATAAAAATAATAATCCGAAGCTCAGTTTGGTTGGCGCGTCGTCCTGTACACCAAAAGGTGGAGGGTTCCATTCCTGGTCAGGGCACATACCCAGCCAGGTTCAGGCTTGCTCTCTGGTTGGGGGCAACCAACAGATTTTCTCTCATATTGACATTTCTCTCTCTCTGCCTCTCTCTAAAGTAATAATAATGATAATCTGAAGAGAAAAAAAATCTTACAGCGAAATTACTCTTCCTTAATATTATTTACAGAGTATTATAATTCAGGCTGAGTTAGGTTAACATACATGCCATTTTAGAAATGTATGTTAACAGAGTTAAGAATATATAATGAACTACGGTGACAGTATTTTAAAAAGGGAACCACACTGGGCACCTTTATGTAGTGTGACATTCTTCGCGTCAATCTGTCTTCTTTTCTGGAATGTTTCCATTTCATGGGTCTTTCTGTTTGAAAAGGACTAAACCTACGAGTTAGAGCGATGCTGGAAGAAGTTTAAAATTTGTTTTGCATTTGTTGTATTCCATTCTTGTTCTTTCAGGGGTCCTTCGCACACAGACACATACTTTTTCAAAATCTTTTCTCCTACTTCTCGGAAATCCAAGGGCTGTGTGTGCGTAGTGTAGCTTGCTCCAGTAACACCTTGGACCACGTCCTGGTTTCCTGGCTGCTGATCTGCACAATGCTTCAATCCCCAGTAACACATTTCTCCGCTGTACATCATAGCCAGCAAGTGAATGTCACTGAATATTCCTAGGAAAGTCATTCAGGTTGAGAGATTAGTATTGAAAACTTTAAAAAAGAAACTGATTAATAAAACGCTAAATTCCTTTTATGTCATCATTATACCTTCTCATTTAGAAAAGCCAAATATCACTAATGCGATCCTCATTTAATTGGCACTCTATTTTTATTTTATCTATAAATAGGAGAACCCTTCCCCTACCTCCACAAAAAAAGAGTACTGTCAGAACATTTTTAAAAACAGATCACTTAGGTCAGTGTGTTCTTAACCTCTTTGGAATCCTCTTTAAGGCTTCTTTGAGAATCTAATCAATGGCACCTCTCCTGAAAATATGCCCGAAATTCTATACACAACTTCAGAGTACTGAAGGCCACCATGAAAACAACTTTTAACTTAGGATGTACTCTAGAATCAATATTACAGTTCCAGTCAAGTCCACTACAACTCCTACATTTCTACAAGAGTCTACAGAAGTTACCATGCATAAACATGACCCTGAGCCCAGCCAGCATGGCTCAGTGGTTGAGTGTCAACCTATGAACCAGGAGGTCACGATTCGATTCCTGGTTGGGGTACATGTCCGGATTGCGCGCTCCATCCCTAGTGGGCGGTGTGCAGGAGGCAGCTAATCAATGATTTTCTCTCATCGATGTTTTTATCCCTCTTCCTTCCTCTCTGAAATCAAGAAAAATATATTTTAGCCCTAGCTGGTTTGGCTCAGTGGATAGAGCATCGGCCTGCAAACTGAAGGGTCCCAGGTTCAATTCTGATCAAGGGCCCAGGTTGCAGGTTCGATCCCCAGTAGGGGACATGCAGAAGACAGCTGATCAGTGATTCTCTCACATCACTGATGTTTCTATCTCTCTCTTTCCTTCTCCCTTCCTCTCTGAAATCAATAAAAATATAGACAAAAGTAAAAATAAATGTATTTTGAAGAAACATGAGCCTGAGAGGCCATTTAATTCTAAATTATCAAAGCTGTTAAATTATATCTAAGATGCTTTATGTCCCCAGGAAAAGGGAATACATGTAGGATTTTCATCAAAGGTTAAAGCAATCTTATTATGAAATAAGGTAATTATATAATTAAACATTTGTGGCACATAAAGTATATTAATTTGGTAGAAAGAGGAATAGATCTGGAATAAAAAATATAAATAAATAACTATGGTAAAAAAAATAACTAGTTAACTTCTTAAAGGCACTAAAAATTGTTTTTTTATTCTAATGTACAGGTAATTGTGTGATCAGAAAAGTCTTCCTCAAGTAAATGAGCATCATAATCTCAGTTGCTCACCTAATATGACTCATCAGAAAGGATTATGATGGTACTAAAGACACAAAAATAGAAGAAAAATTCAACTTTCCAAACCGTTACAGTTTCTATCATCTTGACTCCATTGCAAGCTTTTCATAGTCTGAGAATTTGTCCCTACAGCTATCCCCTTCCCGTCCCCTCAATTCCTCCTGCTTATAAACAGAAGCAAGAGAAGGAACGGTTTAGCTGAAAAGCTGACTCATTAAACTGTTATATCAATAAAATAAATGATCATTTAAGAGCAGAGTCTGAGGCTTGCACTGGGGATGTGCCTACAACTAAGGTACATGCCCTTGACTGGAATCGAACCTGGGACCCTTCAGTCCACAGGCCGACGCTACCCACTGAGCAAAACCGGTTAGGGCAGCATTAGATGTTATTCAGAATTATATTTTGTATTAGATTCAGCATTTCACTGAATGCACAGCCTTTTTATGTCTGTAATCCTACACTTCGCTTAATTATTCCTAAAATTAATCAGGTGGTCCTCAGTGGTGTAAAAAGGGCATAAAAAAATTGGTGGAGGAAAGAAAGGAGGTAGAAACCGAAATGAAGGGAAGGTTGAACAGAAAGCAGGCTGCAGCCTGGGGAGGAGGAGCTGAAGTACATCCCAGAAAGTGAAGCCACTTGGGTAGGGGGAGAACTGGGATCCCATTGTACCCAACTCCAAGTGAATCTCATTCTTTATATCAACAAGGAATGAGTGCTGAACATGGGACACAGATATTCTGCAGGAAGATTTTACTAGGGAATGAATGGCTGAGATGAAGAGAGGTCCTTAAACTTTAGCCTGCTTTAGAATCACAGAGATGTGCTAAAATGCTGACTGCTGGGCCCCCACCTCCAGCGTGTCAGATTCAGAGATGGAGCTGGGTCTATGAATGTGCATTTTTAACAAAGCCCTAGGACCTAGGGTGATAATGATGTCGTGGACTCTGCTAAACTACTTACTGCATTAAAATGTCCTGCATTAAAAGGATGAATAATGTAAAAATTAGGCACTTTCTACCTCTCTACTGCCACAAGGAATCTACTACTTTGTAACTATAGTCTATTGTTTTTAGATAAACTACTTCACTTGCCTGCACAGTCTAGGAGAACATATGTGATAATGGGGAATGGAGCGGGAGAGGGAGAATAAGTGGGTGAGGACAGAAAGCAGACTGTCACATTAAAAAGGTGGCAGATTGGCACCCCTAGGAGCAGTGAGGTCTCCATCTGACTGCATCATAATGATGGGAGCTTACTCAAGACCCCTGGACCCCCTATACTGAATCAGAACCTGCGGATGGCACACAGAAATTTGTATTTTTAGCAAGCTGCCCTGGCAATCAGCAATGCCAGTTCAGAGGACCTGAAGTCCAGTTTTTTGGTTAAGCAAAGGTGGTCCTCAGTGGTATAAAAGCATAAGCCAAGGGTGTGCAAAGCTCAGCAGCATTTGATTTCATCTACTTAATGCCAGGGTTATTCTGACAAGGCTATTTTTCTAAGGACGGGCAGAGGAATGAGGCTCAGAGATTAGGTAATGAGGTTTACTGAATACATCACTTGGTCATTTTTAAAAGCTGAAAACTTAACAGCATATAGGTAATGTTCAAAGCACATTACCTGTATGTAAGATTAATTACTTTGAAAAAAGAAAAAAATCTTACTAAGTATAAACTGTTTTATCTAAAATTAGGTAAATTATCGTTAAGATCTGTCCATAAAAATATTCTGATGACTCATATAGAACTCTGCTCCTTAACGAGTATTGAGGATTTTTCAGAATTATGTTTTATATTGGCTAACAAAAAAATGAAAACATAATTCAATGTCTCTGATGGGGTCTCAGGAGTAATTTAGCCTATGAAAAGTAGGCTTGCAGGTGTCTAGTTATCTTGAGAGAGGAATTATAAAAGAGCAAAAAGCTTTAGAAGAAAACAAGAAGCCGACCCATGAGAGAACGAAGCACTGTGACAAATCCAGTATGGCCATAATATCGTTTTCTTGGTTTCTGGAAAAAAAGTGACTTCTCTGTCACTTCTGATCCCTGCTACAGATGAAACAGAAACTAGAGACAAGAGCAAATGGTGATCTAAGAGAAGCACCAATACTTGACTTGAGATGTGAACACACAACACAGGGTTACAGACGATGTGCTACAAAATTATGAACCTAAAACCCATACAATCTTTTTAACCAGTGTCCCCTATAAATTAAATTTAAAAAATTAGGGCAGTATCACATGCGTTTTAAAGGAAAAGTTTCAGGCCCTGAGAGTATCTCACCTCGTGGCTACAAATGGGAGTAGGGAAATAGATGGCGTGTGCCACTTTCTTCGGTTCTAAATAGCCTTTAGTGTCCAACACTACTTTTTCTTTTAAATTAATCCATGCAAATGGCTCATAAGGAGACCTTTTAAAAAGCCATTTTGAACACAGCTAATCAGTTCACTAGTTATCTGGAATAAGTACTTCCCGTAAGTAAATCAAAACACCCCATGTCTGTCAAAATGTCTACTGAAGGAGCACTTTGTATTCACAATAAAGCTTCTTCGGGACAGGTTATTTGCCCTAATTAACTGAAATTAAAAGTTTGTGGATACCACTAGCCAGTCGTATATTAATGACACTTTTATCGTGTTTTTTCTATGCGATTTTTTTTAAATAGAAAAAGCCTATAGAAATTAACAAAGAAGGAGAATATATATATAATGAAAACATAGAATATTCTCTAAGAAGTTTTCTTTTCCCCATGTTTAGTTTTCTCCCATCAAAATTTCAGATCCAGTATAAAAGGAAGTTTACACTTGCCAGCCACATGACTATGAACAGGCGTATCTGGTTTACCAGGGCTTCAGTTCCTCCATTTGTAAAAAATAAGTGGTTCTTCCTCCTGCACCTCAGTCTAAAACCCAGATGCTCCTCTATATCCAATTTTCAACATTTTTCAGTGCATAGATGTTCGTGGCAGAAACTGATCGTTGCCACCCAATATTCATTCACTCTTCCTTTCTTTCTTAGCAAAGAGGTTTGGGATGGCAATGTACCAGAAAAGGACTATACTTTCCGGGTTCCCTTGTAGTGACAAGAATCCATGGGATTCAACTCCTGCCAGTGAAATGCAGGTGAAAGTGATGCTCCAAAGGAGTGGACGTGGGTGAAAGAAACATCTTTCTGTAGACTGAAACAGAGGTGAGATGGGGCGCTCCAGGAGCATTCTGGGACACACAGAACGCCAGCAGCATCCTCACAGGGATGCATTCTGCACAGCACTGGGAAGTACTGCTCACGCTGCCTTCTATACACAGGGCCTCCCTCTGAAGCTGAAGAACTCTGATTCTCAAGATGATGAAGGAAGAACACAGGAACCTGATGACACCAAAAAGCCAACATAATGGCTCTGGGTCTTTTTTATGTGCAAGAGCAGTCCAGTTCTATCTTGTTTCAAAGTTACTTCCAATGTCTGTGACAAGCAGTGAAACCTAGTTGCTGATCAGGGCTCTGGGGGATGTAAAATGTAACATGATATATAATGCTCCCAAAATGACAAAAGAGAGATTAGCAATATTTTTCTGTATTACATAAGAAGAGCTCTGAATTTTTAGAAGCCATTTTATGATTTTTATGATGTAACTTGAAATTTACTTAAATCAGAGTAAAATATGATAAACTTCTTACATTTTTAAAAAACTTTAAAAACAAAAACTTCAAAAAGAGATCACATTACCTTCACTCAGCAACTTAGCTGTGTCTAGGTCTTGGAAAGAAACTCCTTCATCTAATTGGGTAGGACACCGATAATTTAGCATCTGTAGCAAGTAACTGATTCCATCAACAAGGTACTAAATGAAAGTCAAAGCCAAAGAATTGAAAGTATTATATGCAAAGCCATAGAAACTTCAAATGTTTTTTTGTTTTGTTTTTTCCCATTCTTTACTCAAGAAAAATGGGCTAATATATAGCTAGGTCTCACTACTATTTCATTTCAATAGTCTAAGGATCCATTACCTCAAAACTTTTTTTTTTTAATATATTTTATTGATTTTTTACAGAGAGGAAAGGAGAGGGATAAAGTTAGAAACATCGATCAGCTGCCTCCTGCACACCCTCTACTAGGGATGTTCCGCAACTAAGGTACATGCTCTTGACTGGAATCGAACCTGGGACCCCTCAGTCTGCAGGCCGACACTCCATCCACTGAGCCAAACTAGTTTCGGCTACCTCAAAACTTTTATAACATATATTCTGAAGTGTCATCCTCGAAATGCTCGTGATGAGTTTGGAAGAAAAAAATATCATTAACCAAGAACACACGATTCAGTAACATACTTGTCAAAAGTGTTCTCAGAGGAAGAAAAGGATAAAGATATGTTCAAACAGACCTAGCTGGTTTGCTCAGTGGTTAGAGCGTCGGTCTGCAGACTGAAGGGTCTAAGGCTCAATTTCAGTCATGGGCACATGCCCAGGCTGTGGGCTCGATCCCCAGTAGGGAGCGTACAGGAGGCAGCCAATGGATTCTCTCTCATCATTGATGTTTCTCTCTCCCTCTCTCTCACTTCCTCTTTGAAATCAATAAAAATAAATCTATTTTTTAAAAATGATGTATTCAACAACTTATTAAAAATACTCATGTACTTACTATAATTTAGAAATAGTATGCTCAAACTTTTACACCTAAAAGGTTGACCTCTCGTTTCCAGGTCCCCATGAACCATACGTACAATCAACCCCAGTCAGACTCCCTAGTGACCCGATACTAAGACCATCTTGACATTTATTGATCTGGTCAGAGTCAAACCAAACCAGAGCCAGTTTTCTAGCAGCAGGGAGTGATCTGCTAACAGACAGGCTCATAACCACGTTTGTTTTCTTCAGGCCAAAAACTATGCTTAAAAATTAATATATGTTAAGTACCTTATATTAAAAAAAAATCATGAACTTATAGAACTTTCCAGTAAGCAAAGAGCTTTCACATGTTACCTTATTTACTCTCCACAGAAAGTCCAATTTGTTTACAATTACACAGCTAGTAAGCAAAAGACGGGGATGAAGACCCCTCGGTTCCAATAGTCTCTACACCCTATCAAAGACAGCTTTTAGCGACCTGTAAATGTCAACCATCAAAAAGGAGCGAGGAGTGCCTGTTTACCTCTTTAAGCAAACCCGATTTTCTCGTGAGCCACTCTCTCCTTTTGGTCAGAGAATGGCAATACATATAGAGCAGGGCCCCTCGTCGCCAAGAGAGACACTCCAAGAGTTCGTCCCCAAGTAAATCGCAGTGCTGAAACACAGCAGAGACAGAGCTGAGAAATGTGCTGTCTGCAAAAATCAAAGTGAAATTTCAAAATACTGAGAAATTAGAAACACTCATTTCACAACATGTGCTCTTTGTTTAGCTATGTACACAGGAATGCCTTACTTTAAATCAATTAGAAATACAGACATCTATTGCTACATGAAAATTAAAATTAAACTACTCCGCTTATAAATATTTTTAGAAAATATGGTTTAAATATTTTAGTAGCAAATTCTCATGTATATAAAATGTAAATATTCAATCATCTGATTTAAAAGATAGCTTTTAGAACTACATGCTACTTGAAACAAGATCTTACCTATTTCTACCACTGCTAGAATAAAATAATAGAAAGATACAAACAAAAACAATTTCAATCCAACTTTTACTGTGTTGTATCATTTAAATTTGGGTATATTTGTTTCTACAATTACCATTTCCTCATGAACATATATAGCACAAAAGATATCTAAGGGGAGATAAGCAGCAAGCAGTTCAAGAAAAGAAATTATTTCCTTGAAAAAGTAGCCATGGCTGGAGATAAAAATCTTGGAATCATCTAAATCAGTGGCTCTCAACCTTTCTAATGCCATGGCCCTTTAATACAGTTCCTCATGTTGTGGTGACACCCAACCATAAAATTATTTTAGTTGCTACTTCATAACTGTAATTTTGCTACTGTTATGAATCGTAATGTAAGTATCTGTGTTTTCAGATGGTCTTAGAAGACCCTGCTAGCAGTTCTCAACCTGTGGGATATTTACAATACGATTCATTAACAGTAACAAAATTACAGTTATGAAGTAGCAATGAAAATAATTTTATGGTTGGGGGTCACCACAACATGAGGAACTGTATCAAAGGGTCTCGGCATTAGGAAGGTTGAGAGCCACTGATCTAAATAGAGATGCTGTAACAAGCACACAACAGGCTAGACAGCAAGAATAGAGACTGTCAGGGGATTAAGGAAGTATCCTTGGGTGCCTGTATCCAGGATGGGAGGAAGGGGAGAGGTTGGGGAAGGAGCAAAAAAGGACAAGGGATGTGGTAATTAAATTATGGGACCCTCAAGAAAATGCAGTATCTGCAAAAGTAAAGGGAGCAGAAATAGCAAGTATCTTGGCTTAGAAAATGATCAGGCACTATAATTAGAATACAATTACATCAGGAAAATATTCTGAAACATATTTAGTAAAATATAGTACTTTAGGTGTGACATTGGTCTGAAGAGTTAAACGCTCATACTCCCTCCTTCAATCTTAAAACAGACACGGACATATTCAAGAAGAAAAAATACAGACTCTAACCAGCAGTCCCATACAGCAAGAATTAGCAGCTTCACCATCATTCACGAGTGTAAAACTTACATTGGGGTACATATTATTTTCTTTAACTAAAATCTCTGGTTCTGAAAGAAAAGTGATCAACTCCTTTACTTTCTGTGAAGAGTCTTCAGGGAAGTCTTCATCTACTAGCTTGTTCTCCTCAAAATATGTCATGTCCAAAATAGCCTGGTGATGCACAAAAGAAAGCAACAGCTGTAAATGATTTCAACCTGAATAACTCTAACTTTACACACGTACAGATGTTTTATTAGACATTTAAATTTTCTAGTGCACTATTTAAATTTGAGGCCCTAGCCAGATAGCTCAGTTAGTTAGAGCAGTGGTTGGCAAACCGCGGCTGGCGAGCCACATGCGGCTCTTTGGCTCCTTGAGTGTGGCTCTTCCACAAAATGCCACGTGTGGGCGCACACGTACGGTGCAACTGAAACTTCGTGGCCCATGCACAGAAGTCGGTTTTTGGCCTGGACGAGTCTATTTTGAAGAAGTGGCATTAGAAGAAGTGGGGGTGTCGGTCGTATGTGGCTTGTGAGTCACGGTTTGCCAACCACTGGGTTAGAGCACAGTCCCCATAGGCCAAGGTTGTAGGTTCCACCCCTGGTCAGGGCACATACAAGAATCAACCAATGAATGAATGAATGCATAAATAAGTGGAACAGCAAATCAATGTCCCTCTCTATTTCTTCTCTTTCCTTTCCTCCCTCCCTCTCTCTTTCTTCTCTCTCTCCTTTCCTCCCTCTCTCTAAAATCAATCAATAAATGTTTACATTTGAAAAGTAGGCAAAATGTCTAGCTGGAAACATAATCCAAGATGAACTTTATGGAAAATTTCATAGCTATTTTACTAAAATACTAAATTAATGCTGATCTTCCTTCAAAAAATAAAAGGGAGTTTTATATGTTAATTCACGTAAGTAAATCGTATACAATATTATGAAAAGTATAATTATATACTCTTTGCTATTTATAAACATATAGTCTGGACATTTTCTAAATGGCTGCTGAATCAAATTAAGATCACTACCTCTAGTTTTGTAAACTGAATCTCCAAAGGATTTGTTTTCCAGATGCAGATTCAACATTAGGGGGATATGTATCCTGCCACCAACAAAGGCAGCGTATCACCAACATTATGCAATTCAAACACTAAGGCCCCAGCATTTTTTTTTCTAATATATTTTATTTATTTTTTATAGAGAGGAAGGGAGAGGGATAGAGAGTCAGAGTCAGAAACATCGATCAGCCGCCTCCTGCACGCCCCCCATGTAGATGTGCCTGCAACCATGATACATGCCCTTGACCAGAATCGAACCTGGGACCCTTTAGTCTGCAGGCCGATGCTCTCTCCACTGAGCCAAACCGGTTTCGGCAGGCCCCAGCATTCTTAAATACAGGACGCTCTGTCCAAGTAACTTAAAACTACCCCCCCCCCCCCAAAACTTTTTTAACCTATTGGATTAGGATGAACAAAACTGTATTCTAGTATCAGTTCTATTACTAATCACCTCACTAACCAAAGGACAAGTCAATTTTATGTTTTTAAGCCTCAGTTTCTTCATGGGTAAAATGAATTGAACTAAATAACTTCCAAAGTTCTTTGCTTTGAGGATGAAATGAATTAACATACATAAAGCACTTATAGCATTACTTGGCACAGCATTACTTAAGTGATAAATGTAGTGTAGAGGTTAAGCCAGGGAGGAGGAGACCATCCTAAGGAAAGTGACCCGTTGATTCAGAGGATCTGTGGGAACCTGGGGACTATAAATCTACATCTCTAGGGTCTTTGCCTTATTCTTAGAAATAAATTAAGATGTTGAAAACTCTCTCGTGTGAAAGAAATGACACAAGCTGGGAGCCTTCTGAAAGGAAAGGAAGGCAGGGCGAGTTCTGCCAAATGACAACAGCTCTTTGGGGTTTGTGAGTAGCTGTCACAGGCTCATTTGACCATGACGTTTGAAGGCAGAAGCCATCTATGTTCCTCCAAACACAAAGCACAGTGCCAGGCATCTAAATGCTGTAAATGTACACTTGGAAGGTTAACCAAGTTTACTCTGCTTTCTGTTTCTTTTCTTTTTGTTATGTATTGGTTTGGGCTGTACAGCTTAGTTGTTAATCATAAACTTTACATATTTCCAGTACCCCACTGGCACCATCCAAAGTCATCACAATATTATTGACTGTATTTCCTATGCTATACTTACTTCCCTGTCACTATTTTTGTAGCCACCAATTACTCTACTTTCTATAAGCACTCATCTGAATTATCCCCGAGTATCAAGTAAGGGTGTATGAAGCACTCTATTAACTATAAGATGTTGTAGGAATGTTAGTTACTGTCTAAAATAATAAAAGGATAATGTGCTAATTAGACCGGATGTCCTTCCAGACAAAGCCGGGGCTGCAAGGGAAGCCCAGATCCCATGCACTAGAGGGAAGCTGGTGCCAGCAGCTGGGGGAAGGAAGGCCTACTCTTACACGAATTTCGTGCACCAGGCCTCTAATAATGAAATAATATTTTTAATGTCAACTTGCCTCAGCAGTGTTTGAGAAAACCAAGAAAACAGATCTGAATTAGAAAGCAAAGCAAAAGAAAAAAAGGGTAAACGGGCAACAGAACAATCTTAAAGACCTGCAAGATAGTAACAGGGGGAGTCATGGTCAGAATCTTAAGGAAAGGAGACTTTCGGGGGGAGGAGGGGTAACTGGGACTCTTTAGAATCCTCCATTTCTTCTGAATAACCTTTAAAACCTTCAAAATTGAACATGGTCCTGTTTTGCTTATTTACCTATAAAGGGAAGCAATTCTGTTATCTGCAAGATTTTATTCCTTACTTTTCTTATTAATACACATCTACTAAATATTTACTTCATTGAATATTGCCTCAAAGTTTCAAGTCTGTATTCTTTGTACATACAGCTTTTGAACAAAATCAAACACTTGAAATAGAGAATGATTTTATTAGACCTAAACATCGGAATTGATCCTCTAATTAAACAATTTGCCCCATAACATGTCAGAAACTACATCTCTCTTAGTACCTGTGTGTAAAGTTCTAGTAGACTTGATGGATTTGAACATTTTTTTTCTTCTCCGCACAAGAGTTTCAATTTTTCTAGAGCTGCAGAGGCCCGAATTAAAAAGTGATCTGTAAGATATAAAAACATGTCGATTACTTCACATAATTTCAGACTGCTATTTAAACAAAAAAGCTATGGATCTTAAATGATTAAATAAAACTGTTTGCCACTGGAGAAGAGCATGATAACAATAATAATTTATGTAAAACAAATATAACATAATGCCTAGTTAAACTAATTTATCATGGAAATTTATTCTGGAAAGCTAGACTGAAAACTTTATAAATAGCTTATCTAGAAGTAACTTAGATATAGTTGCAGGTAACAGCCACTACTGCCATCAACTAACCACTCATGTGCATCCTGGGATTGACTTACCATACCGAAATTCTAAGAAGTTGGCTTCTGAGTATTCTATGAATTTTGAAGAACATACCGCTAAGAAAATAAATAATTCCGCAAATACTCTTCACTAGAACTAAAGCTATCTCATCATAGACCCTATTCAACGAATTTACCAACTATTTATTCTATCACTGGGGTCAATGCCCCACTATTTCCTGGGTGCGATGACAGTCAGACCACAAGAATTTATTTATATATATTTTTTTATTTTTCACAGAGAATAAGGGAGAGGGACAGAGAGTTAGAAACATTGATGAGAGAGACACATCCATCAGCTGCCTCGTGCACGACCCTCACTGGGGGTGTGCCCATAACCAAGGTACCTGCCCTTGACCGGAATCGAACCTGGGACCCTTCGGTCCGCAGGCCGACGCTCTGTCCGCTGAGCCACACCGGTTTGGGGCCGTCCTCAAGAATTTAAAAGCCCATCTGTATTGTAATAAAGGCTCGAGACTCAAAAAGAAATGTGTACATCAAATCTCCAGGCAGCTGCGAAGTCATGAAAGAGAGCTAGCCGCCGAGACCGGTTTGGCTCAGTGGCTAGAGCGTCGGCCTGCGGACTGAAGGGTCCCGGGTTCGAATCCGGGTCAAGGGCATGTACCTGGCTTGCGGGCACATCTCCACTGTGGGGCGTGCAGGAGGCGGCTGATCGATGTCTCTCTCTCCTCGATGTTTCTGACTCTCGATCCCTCTCCCTTCCTCTCTGGAAAAAATAAAAAATATATATATATATACATATATATATGTATATATATATACATATATAT
>JAAGEH010002531.1:74551449-74566065 GCA_011751065.1 Lasiurus cinereus
GTGTGTGTGTGTGTGTGTGTGTGTGTGTGTGCGTGCGTGTCGTGTCAACTACACCGTGTCAATGCCCTTCCGGAGCAGGAGGAGGAGGAGACGGTGCACGGCGGTGGAGCTCAGGATCCCGGACAGACAGACAGACACTGCAAACGAGGCAGCCAGGGCAGGGCGCTCCTGCCGCCCGGCCTCGCTCTCTCCGGCGCGCCCCGCCGGGACCGGGGCGGTCAGCGGCGAGAACCTGCAAGGACCTGCGCGGCCGCTGTTCCCGGGCCCCGGGCCCCCGAGCCAAGCCCTGCAAGCGAGCGAGCAGGCAGCTCCGCTCTGACCCGGAGGCGCGCGCTGCTCCCGGGGAGGGGTCAGAGCGCAGCCCCGACGCGGCCGCCGCAGCTTCCCTGCAGGGACGTGCGCCGCCCGCAGGCCGCAGCCCCGCCCGCCCGCCCGCCCTCCTCCGCCGCCGCTCACCGTCCTCGCCCGCGGCCTCGCTGAGCTGCTGGATGTGGGCCTGCGCCAGGTCCCCCAGCTCCTCCACGCGCCGCGCCACACTGGGCGCCGCGGCCGCCATGGCCACCCCGGCAGGCGCGCCCCAGCACGTGACTGCGCCGGCGCGGTCACCTGACCCCGGGGCGGCGCCGGCCGCGGTCACGTGACCCCGGGACGGCGCCGGCCGCGGTCACGTGACCTCCGGGCGGCGCCGGCGCGGTCACGTGACCCAGGGGCGGTGCGGCGCGGCGTAGGGGGCGGAGCCCGCCGGTGGGGGGGGCGGGGGGAAGGGAGGGGACCCTGGTTCCCCCGAGGGGTGCGCAGACCCGGGCTCGGCCAAGGTCGTTCGTGGCGTACGTCCTTCCTCCTTCTCGGAATGCTCCCCTCCCTCCCAGAATCCTCAGCGGCCAGCCTGGAGGGGCGGGCGTGCCGTCGGGACACGCCTCTGCCCCGCCCTCCTCTCAGCCAATCGGAGACGTCCGTGCCCCCCAGGCGGAGCCAATGGGAAGCCAGCGCTCTCCGCGGGGGGTGGGGGGAGGGAGGCGGGAGCAGCTGGCTGCTGGGTGGTGGGTGGTGGGTGGGCAGGTGGTGCGCGGTGCTGGGCCCACGCCTCCCCGGGCCTGGCAGCTGCCGCTGCTGTGCTCCGAAGAGCCCAGAGGGAAGGCTGGAAATTTCCGTCGTGCAGCGAGGAGGATGCCTAAACTGCCATCCGGTCAGAAATGGGCAGCCCGATGGGACCCCCTGGCAGCTCATCCTGGTCCCCGAGAGGTCATTGGAGCTCCAGACCCTGGTGCAAGTCGAGTGTGGCTTTTCTCAGTCTTCGTTTTAGCAGCCGGGGTTTGTTTCTTTTCTGATCTGCCCTGGCTGGCTGGCATTCAGAGTTCTTTAACCGTCTCAGGTTCATTGGTACCCACATTTTTGCATTTGCAAACACTCTTGTTGTTTATGCATTTAGAGTCATGGTTAGACATCTAAAGCGCCCACTGTGTGCAAAGTTCATCCTCCACTGTGGAGTTTTCAAAGCCTTTAGGCGAGGAGTCTTTCAATTTGCATTCCCTGTTTTCTAGCCTATGATCAAACACAATGTGATAACACCGCGACCCTTTAAGACAGCTCCTCATGGGGTGGTGACCCCCAACCATAAAATTATTTCCGTTGCTACTTCATAACTGTCATTTTGCTACTGTTATAAACTGCAATGTAAATATCTGATAGGCAGGATGTATTTTCCTTGTTACAAATGGAACATAATTAAAGCATAGTGATTAATCACAAAAACAATATGTAATTTATATTGTGAAATATTTATTTCTCATTACAAATAAATGAAATTTTTTCTTGCATCGTGGTGTAGCATGGGCAACAGTCTTCATATGACAACGGTAAACTACATGGCTACACTTTGCTACACCGAGGAGCGGTGTGTTGGTTCCTAAGACCATGGGAAATAAGTGTTTTCCACTGGTCTTACGCGACCCCTGTGAAAGGGACCCCCCAAAGGGGTCGCGACCCACAGGTTGAGAACCGCTGAAACACATCTTTAACTCATTTTTTTTCGTTTTTGCAATTTGACACCGTGCACCTTGAAATATCTCCATTCTACCTTGTTTCTTATGGAAGATAGCGTTTTTATTTACAGTATTTATGCTAAAAATAGGGAAATGGTGTGTTGTGGTTTCTAAGTGAATCAGCACAATGCCTTTCTAACTGATGTTTTGTAACACCGGTTCCTCCTCCAATTCACCCTAAGCATAAGGGGACAGGCATCCTGTATTAATTCTGTGTCCTCCGTGCCTGGTACAGAATGCGTACCAGGACAATGTTTACTAACTGAGCAAAAATTCAACGTTACGTTGGGAATATATTGCTCTAATCAGGAAGCTGAAGGCCAGGGAAGTTGTATTATATGACAACGTGGGCTAAGGAGTCAGAACTAACGAGCGTTTGACACTTCCAAATGTCAAACCTCACTGTATATTTTAAATCCAAATTACAATTTTACTGATTCGTTAAACAACGATGAGCTTTCAGCAGGAAACATACTTGGCACTGGGAGTTATTGCTCAACAGAAGTGTGGCATGTCCTCATAGAGCGCTGGAAGGGACCTGTGAGTATACAGTACAGCCCTCATTTCCAGAAGAAGAGACTGAACAGAATGCAACTATTAACCACTCCCAATCCTAAAATACGTTTTTCTGTGATGGGTCCAAGATCTTGTCAAAGTAATCACCTACCTTTTGAAGACTGCCCCCCGCCCAAGGATATAAACATAACAGCCAGTGATTACCAATGCACATGAAAGGAAGTGTTTGAAGCCAGCAAAACACTTCCTTTCCTAGGAAGAAGAAATGTGAGTTTTCTCCCATTTTATAGTTAGTTATTTTTATTTTTGGAAGCCTACATGAAGAGAAAAAATGAAATACGCTACATTTTAAAAACTTCTCAGAGAAAATAATAACTCCCTATCAATCTACCAAAAATATCTTCTAAAATAACTGATCTCATTTTTTCCATTTTCCTTCCCACTTATATACTAGTATAATGGATAAAATGCAATTATCTAAGAAGAAATTAACTTCTTGGGATGTTTATAAGATACAACATCTTTTAAAAATAAAGTTTTTGCCGAAACTGGTTTGGCTCAGTGGATAAAGCATCAGCCTTCGGACTAAAGGGTCCCAGGTTCAATTCTGGTCAGGGGCACATTCCCAGTAGGGGGTGTGCAGGAGACAGCTGATCAATGTTTCTCTCTCATCGATATTTCTAGCTCTCTATCCCTCTCCCTTCCTCTCTGTAAAAAAATCAATAAAATATATTTTTAAAAAATAAAGTTTTCGGTTGTCTCTGAATCACTCATACTAAGAGCTTATGTCATTCTTTCGGAACCTTCCCTTTACTGCTTTATATTTTTTGTGTGGGTCTTATTTTCTCATATAAACTTGTCACCCTCCTGTGACCAGGAAGTGAGTTCTATTTTTTTAAACTGCCACCAACAACTTGTATATCATAGGACCTCCTTAAAGATGCACTCCTCTTTTCATTCAATGACTGTTGTTGTGTCAGGCAATATGATAGGAACTGGCATTATATCAGTAAATAAACATGATCGCTACCCTCTTAGAGCTTATTTTCAAGGAGGGCAGGCAAAGGCATAATGTCACACAAATTAATATGTAATTTTAGAATTGTGGAGGATGTTATTAATAAAAAGGAGAGGGATATGATTAGATTTGAGAGGTGAGAAAATTATATGAACACCTAAAGTGTCCCGACCCGCGGGTTAAGTCAACGAGGACCCTAGAGGGGGAGTGGGGATGAAAGGGACAAGAGACACAAGGAATGGAGACAAGACAAAGTTCTGATCAAGTCTCATTTATTCAGCAGGAGTTTGGGGTATTTATAGGGAGAAGGAGGAATGAGGCCTAGCCCCTAAGGTGAAACACCTGGCCTAGCCCTTAAGGCGAAACACCTGACTTACAGGAAAGAGATAGGGTTTGGGGTAATAGAAACCTAGCCCGAGGTTAGTGCTAACGTGGCTGGAGCTTACTACAAAATGGCTGTCAAGCACAACAAGTTTCCCACACTAAAGGTTGAGTCAAATGAGCCAGGTGAAAGTGGGGGTGTGTATCCGTCTGGGGATCCAATCGGGAGAGAGGACCCATGTATAATCGGAATAGGGAAATTTGATGAAAAGAATGACTAACTATAAGGTGGGGGGACTGGAGTCACTGTGGATTGGCAGTGAGAAGTAACCCAGAGGAAAAGCAGAGAGAAGGAATACCCCTGAGCTAGAGTCCCAGACCCCCTGCAAGGAGAGCTCATAGCTGTGGGGGGCTGGATGGTAGGGACGGCCCTGCACTCTCTACCTGTGGAACTGGCTGGAACTCCACCCTCTGGAACTTGCCAGAAATCTGGGCGAAGCTGGAGGCGCTCTGCTACCCAATAGCCCAGGGGGTGCCAACGAGGCTGCCGATGCCAGAGGAGCCTGATGCCACGTGCAGGGGCCGCCAAGAAAGGAAACCAGACCCAGGAAGATCTTTTGCCTCCTGCAGTGTCTCTCTGGTTCCCTATAGGACAATGCTTAACAGGTGTCTGCGAGAAAGGCAAAATACGTTTCAAGGACCAGATAGATTTTTCATAAAACAAGCCATAATAATAATAATAACAACAACAACAATAAATTGGGAGCTGAGAAGCAGTGAGTCTAGAGCCAGCACAGTGGAGAAGAGCACAGCAAGCACCGTGAACAAAATGTGCAAAGACTCTGCGTTTGGCCGAAACCGGTTTGGCTCAGTGGATAGAGCATCGGCCTGTGGACTGGTAGGTCCCAGGTTCGATTCCAGTCAAGGGCATGTACCTTGGTTGCGGGCACATCCCCAGTAGGGGGCGTGCAGGAGGCAGCTGATTGATGTCTCTCTCTCATCGATGTTTCTAGCTCTCTATCCCTCTCCCTTCTTCTCTGTGAAAAATCAATAAAATATATTTTTAAAAAAAAATAAGGGGTCGAGTTCAGACAAAGCACTGCAGCCCATTTAATGCCTCAAGACAAAGCGAGCAGAGGCCCCTCTGTCCGTCTGGGAGGGTGGGCGTCCCAGGCTCAGAATTCAGGATGAGGTTTCAGAGGTAAGTGTCTGCTTGCAATCGAGTTTCATCCAGGAACAGAACAGAAAGACAGTTGTGCCATTTAGGTTTTCCTGGTTTCATTTTACCCTACAAGAAACTATTTCTCCTGCTCTGTTCCCCACCGTAATTCATCTTTTTTCCTATTCCAGGGGCAGCCTTGTTTTAAATGTAGCATTTTAAATGTCCATAGTACCGGCAAGATGTAACTGCCAAATAAACCAGTTCTCCTAAGCACGCACTGTTGCTGCAATACCAGTTAGCTTCCAAGACGTGTGTTTTGTTGAGGACATGACATTGAGCGATAGAGTACATTATTAGAGGTTCCAATCGTACCCATTCTAATAACCCTAATGCAAATGAACAGGACACATCGAAAATATGACGAGTCATTGCTACTTGACTTGCGAAGAATCCGTTAAAAGCTACACTTATTATATTACCGTTTCCAATCCCTGATAAGCGAACATTTTAAAACCATATCCACACAAAACCCGGATCACAGCAGATCAGTAGTCTCTGCCTTCATAAAAAGATGTGTATCATGGGAGTACATTTGGCCGCAGCTTCCATTCCAGCCGTGGTCAGAAAACCACGGAAACAGCGAGGAGGAACATGTTTTGGAAAACGAATCCCAGAGGCCGCACAGGCCTCCGGGCTGACGTGAACCAGCGGCCCCGCTGCGTTTCCCGGCCGGTCTGTGGGCCCCGCTGGGCTCTGTGCTGCTGTGTCCTGGCCTGACCGTGAAGGGACGGCCGTCTTTCCAGGCCTCCTGGCTGAGGACATTGTGTCAGGGGAGCAGAGAGGCAGTCGCTGCCAGAAGCAATCAGAGAATCATTAGGAGATCCTGTCCAGAATTTCAGATCACAGGCTGGTTTAATCTGGTTGAACACACCTGGCCCCAAAACAATTCCTGATCCTGGGTCCAAATTGCCTTCTGCTGATCAAATCTGTACCAGGCAGGATTCTCCAGAGAAAGGGACACACACACACACACACACACACACACACACACACACGGTTAGTACTTGATTGGATGACTGAATATCCTAGCCGACCCGAGTTGACACATAAAACAAAACTATAACAAGTTCAAGTTCCATTTCGGCACCTGTGCAGAGTGTGCTGAAGAAGGCTGGATATGGAGGTCTGTACGAAACTGGGGTTCTGTGAACAAACAGGTAGAGAAAGTGGATGCCAAGGAGGCAAGCAAAAGTCTCCACTGCAAATATGTGGTAAAGAAGCCCCATTTTCTGTTATCTCTACTGCTCACCCCAAATCGATGACTTACGTTTATAACAAAGAGCATGTTCTCATGTTCAAATTGTGACCCTATTGGAGAGTTGAGTTTGGAACGTGAACGTAAAGGAGGTGGGATGTTTTGAGAGGCACACACACCTTAAGAATGGTTTCTTTCAATTAAACCCTGATCAGTGGATTTGGATTAGATTAAACTGTAAGTTATAGAAGAAGAAGAAGAAGAAGAAGGAGAAGGAGAAGGAGAAGGAGAAGGAGAAGGAGAAGGAGAAGGAGAAGGAGAAGGAGAAGGAGAAGGAGAAGGAAACACCCTGAGGCTTATACACAGTAAATGCTCATTTCTCTCTCCGATTCGAGAAGTCTGGAGGTGGTACATCCAGTCACACCGCACGCCAGCCCATGAGTGGTTCCATTCCCCAGGCTTACTCTTGACCTCCAGTGGCTGATGGAGCCAACACGCTCATGTGCCAGCCAATGGAAGGAAGGGAAGGAGATCATGTTCTCTCCTTTCGTGGAAGTTTCCTGGAACCTCGGTGACCTTTTCCACTCCCACTTCCCTGCTCAGAGCTGAATCACAGGCCGTTCCAGCCATGTGCATCCCAGGGTGACCAGGTGTCCTGCTTTTCCCAGAACTAGGGGCTTTCATAACCCATAGATTCCGGTGCGAAGCAGTTGGTTTCGGTAGTTTTCTTAACTCCGAGAGGAAACAAGAATGGATATTGGCCATCTCTGCCACCATCGCCTGGGCCTCTTTTGTTGTAAGGGACAGGAAATTAGACTTAAAATAGCCTCAGCTAAAAATATCGGTGTAATCACTTGTTAGCTGATGTGACTGTCAAAGGGAGACCAGAGTAAAGCCATTAGAACAAGGTCCCTCACACCTGCCTTTCCCCCGCCTCTGGGCTGCTGCTTTCTCAACAAACAGGCTGAGCTTCCAAGTTCAAACTTAGACATTGGCAGAAAGGAGGAGGCGTTTCTTCCCGAACAATCAGATGGAAGAGCCTGACCCTCACACACCTGAATTCCATCACCTGCTTATCCCTGAGCCCATCCCTGTTCCCAAGGCCAGGCTGAGGTCACCCACACCCTTGGAGCAGGTGGGTCCATCCCACCCAAACTATTCGACGTGGGAGAAGGGAAAGGAAAGTTGCATTTAAGAAGCTGTGGATGCCAAAACCGGTTTGGTTCAGTGGATAGAGCATCAGCCTGCGGACTGAAGGGTCCCAGGTTTGATTCCGGTCAAGGGCATGTATCTTGGTTGCGGGCACATCTCCAGTAGGGAGTGTGCAGGAGGCAGCTGATCGATGTCCCTCTCTCATCGATGTTTCCAACTCTCTATTTTTCTTCCTTCTTCTCTGTAAAAAAGTCAATAAAATATATTACAAAACAAAAAAAGAAGCTGTGGATGCTAACGTCAGGAACAGGGTGATTGGAGGCTGCTCAGTCGTAAAAACACAAATGTCTGCTGCATGGTCCCTAATCCCTTCCCAGTGGCTACCATGTCTGAGTGCAGCAATTCCATCAGCTGCAGAAAGGAGCATTGTACTGTAACCCCACCACACATGCACAGAAAACAGTTCCAAAGAGCCCCTGCCTGGCCCCTCCCCCAGTCCCTCCACCCAGCCCGGATGAGAACTTCAGATTCTTTAAGTCCCTCAGAGACAACTGTCCGAAAGGCCAGCACACCCTTGCCTAGTTGCTTTGGCCACGTTTTATACTTTAACGTTAGTGATACCATGCGGACAGTCTCTGTTGCTTTTCTCGGTTTTACCAAGTTATGTGTGAGCTAAGATATGTGTGTGTATGCATACGCTGTGTCTTCAGTTCTTTGCAGTTCTCACTCAGCACAAATAAAATGTGCAAAACCAACATTCATTGTATTGGATGCTTTTTAGTAAGCAGTTTCCTCGCACTCAAGTGACACTTTTCAGAGGATATGTCCATTT
Source organism: Lasiurus cinereus (assembly GCA_011751065.1). NCBI lineage: Eukaryota > Metazoa > Chordata > Mammalia > Chiroptera > Vespertilionidae > Lasiurus > Lasiurus cinereus. Next base: position 74,559,748 of record JAAGEH010002531.1, read on the forward strand.
TTTACTACACGCGATGTGTTTGCCATACACAACAGAGATGTCAGACACAGGAATAAGTTAGTATTTTATGTGCTGCTGTGTTTCTTGGATTTTTAAAAAATATATTTTATTGATTTTTTATTTTTGTTAAATATATTTTATTGATTTTTTGTAGAGAGGAAGGGAGAGGGATAGAAAGTCAGAAACATCCATGAGACATTGATCAGCCGCCTCCTGCACGCCCCCTACTGGAGTTGTGCCAGCAAGCAAGGTACATGCTCCCCGACCAGAATCGAACCTGGGACCTTTCAGTCCACAGGCTGACGCTCTATCCACTGAACCAAACGGGTCTAGACGATATCTTAAGTTAGAGAGGAGAGTAACGGGGGGGGAGAGAGAGAGAGAGAGAGAAAGGGAGGGACGGAGAGAAGGATAGGAAGACAGAGAGGAAGAGAGAGAGAGAGAGGGAGGGAGAGAGAGTGGGGGAAGAGGAGAGAGAGAGAGAGAAGAGAGAGAGAGAGAGAGAGAGAGAGAATATGTGATGGGAGCGCAGGGGGGTGGGGGGAGCGAGAGATGTGAGAGCTTTTTGCTTTTTGGTGCACAGGACAATGCTCAACCAGCTGAGCCACTCTGGCCAGGCAACAGGCAACAAATGTGCTGCCGTGTTTCAATGAGGTGAGCCAGAGGTTCTTAAGGACACTCAGTTGTAAAGCCATTAGCTGCTTCCTGAGGTAATCTACTTTTATTGTTAAACCAATATTTATTTATACTAATAGCCTGGACTATTAGACTGGCCTTATCACACAGGGCTCAAACATTTCTTATCAAGGCAATTCTACTGACTTACCTGAAAGTCGGACCGCCCGACTCTCAAGGAAGCCTGAGCACTACTATGTAAGCGACCAAACTGGTTTGGAAAGACAGGGGGAAGACATAGGCCCTAACCTTTTCGTCAGGTACTTAGATGGAGGTGAACATTGTTAGAAAATAGACTTATGGCCCTTATAAAACGAGTTGTGCTCAGGATAAAATAATTCTGAAACGCACAAAAAGGAAAGCCATTTTCATTCAATGTCTTCCCACTGACAGATAACCACTATTAGCATTTTATACACCCATACATTTCAATACACATTTAAACACATCTTCATGAATCTCTGTATATATATATATATATATACACATACATTTAAATTTTAATAATGGACTCATACCATATTTGTTCTCTAGAACTCTTTCTTTACTCAGCATTGGAGAGTACACAATTTTATGTGTCAATAAATGTAGATCACCACTTTAATGGTATTAATGAAGAAAACCACAAACAGATAATTTTATAAATTTTACACATCACAACTGGAGTGATGTTTTATAAAGTTTAAGTCTGATCAATTTACCCTTTGGTTCAAAGCTTCAATGCCTTTTTTGTTTTTAGAAAAAAGACAATTCTTTTCACGTTTCAAGGTCCTATACCCACTCTGTCTTCGATCCACCTTTACTCATTATGCATTTTATTGTCAAACCAGATTTTTGCATACATTGTTTTCTCTCTACCTATGCTGTCCCCCTCTCCACTAGCTAACCTCTGCTGATTCTTAAGATCCCAATTTAAGAACAATTCCTACAGGAAGTCTTCTTTGACACCCCTCTCCTCTTTATGTCTATTATACACTCTCTTAAAACTGTACTTCTCACTACCATCTTCTGCATAAGAATGAATGAACTCTTGTTCAGTCTTAATCTCTACCAAGAGATAAATTCCATGACGTCAGGAAACATATCGGTCTGTCTTACTCACAACTGAATCCCTAGTGCTTAGGCAGTGCCACGTGGAAGAAAGCGTTAATGAGAATCCACAGACCAATTAATTAGTCCAGAGACTGATGACATAGCCAACTTTTATAGAACAATCCCCTACGGACACTGTATTGTGCTTGTTGTGTTGTAAAAATCACAGTTTTTAATTTATAAAGAAATAAACACACACACATCACATGTATATATGTATTGATATACATGTGGTTTTCAACTTTAAAATTCATGCAGATGAATCACACACACACACACACACACACACACACACTCAAGACTGTAGACCACTACTTTGGAACATGCAGAAAATAAAGACAATGAAAAGTCATAATGATCAGCCTTAACCGGTTTGGCTCAGTGGATAGAGTGTCGGCCTTTGGACTCAAGGGTCCCAGGTTCGATTCCGGTCAAGGGCATGTACCTTGGTTGAGGGCACATCCCCAGTAGGAGGTGTGCAAGAGGCAGCTGATCGATGTCTCTCTCCCATCGATGTTTCTAACTCTCTATCCCTCTTCCTTCCTCTCTGTAACAAATCAATAAAATATATATTTTTTAAAAAAATCATAATGATCATAAGATATTGCTAGGAAAACAGTTTTTCTCCAAGGTTCTGATCCAAAATGGGAACTGAAGCTTGCCTGTTCAAATCTGTGTGCCTTTCCCTGACGTGAGGAAGGTACCAACAGCTAGCTATCCACACTGCACCCCTTTCCTCTCCGTATTCTCCTGACTACATTCCAGCAGGTAGCACTTCAGGGCCTTCAGAGTGGCTGTGTTCTAGAACTAGGCACTAGATCAGGCAGTTCTACCGTCACGTCCTCGGCCAGGAGTGTTTGCTTAGGCATCCGGGAGTGCAGCTGCAGGGCACGCCTGGCAGAAAGCCCCAGGTGCACAGGAGGCTGGACAGCGCAGGGTTTCAAGTCAACGCTCTGCTGGCTGATGGCCATTAGTGATTTTCAAGTGGGGAGGAGATAAGATATTATCTTGATTGATTCTTTTGTTTGCCAACTGAAGGGTTTTATTTTCAAGGAAGGCAGCTCAAGACCCTCATTCATCTATAGAGAAGTACATCTTCTGTGATTATTAGTGCTGTACCATTCTGAGCAGCCAAGGGAAATATTAGTGTGTGGTGTCAAACACAGTGCCTGCCAGATCTTCTGAAACACTTCCTGGATTCTCAGGTTGAGACTGGGGGCTGGGGGATGCTTCTACTTTTACAAAATATAAAAGTAGTATTTTATATAGAAAATACAAAATACTATTTTTATATTTTGTAAATATTTTGTAAATATTTTCTATTTGAAATGTATGTATGTATATCTATTTTGTGGTAAGAACAAAACATGCTCAACCACATTTTTAACTGCTCAGTACATCATTGTTAATTCTAGGCATGGTGTTGTACAGCATTGGAATTTACTCATCATGCAAAACTGAAACTATACCTGTTGAATGCCAACTCCTCATTTCTCCCTCCTCTGAGCCTCTGGGAACCACCGTGCTACTGTTTCTATAAGTTTGACTTCTAAAAAAAATAAATGTAACAAAAAATCCTGTGTTTTATTATATACTAGAGGCCTGGTGCACAATATTCGTGCATGGGGGAGGAGAGGAGGGAGGGTCCCTCAGCCCAGCCTGTGCCCTCTCACAGTCTGATAGCCTGAGGGGGATGTCTGACTGCCAGCTTAGGCCTGCTTGACTACTGGCTTAGCCCTTTGGAGCAGGCCTAAGCCAGCAGTCGGACATCCCCCAAGGTGTCCTTAGCCTTGCTGTGGAGGTGGGAGAGGCTCCTGCCACCACTGTTGCACTCACCAGTGGTGAGCCCAGCTTCTGGCTGAGCGGTGTTTCCCCTGTGGGAGTACATTGACCAGCAGGGGCAGCTCCTGCATTGAGTGTCTACCTCCTGGTAGTCAATGCACATCATAGCGTCACAGAGAACAGTCATTCTCCTGGTTTGGTCAATTTGCATATTAGGGTTTTATTATATAGGATTGACTAATCAAAAGAGTTTCAGATTTAATGGCTGTTTGACTATATTAGATACCTTATATAAGTGGAATCATGCAGTTCTGTCCTTCTGTGGCTGGTTTATTTCACTTACCATAATAACCTCAAGGCTCATTCATGTTGCAAACCATGACAGGATTTCCTTCTTTTGCAAAGAATGATTGATTATATCACATTTTCTTTACCCATTCATCCATGGATGGACATTCAGGTTACTTTGACATCTTGGCTGTTGTGAATAATACTACAATGAATATGTAAGCAGAAATACCTCTGAGATCCCAAAATGCATATTTTGAATTCATACTAAAACTATGTGGTATTGCTTTTAAAAGTTAATTACAATATTTTAAACAAGGCAGGAAAATACCCAAATCCTTCCCCAGTCATATTTTTCTCTCTCATTGTTTGAATGGTCTTTTTCAGTTTGGGGCCTAATGTAAAATATATAACACACAGCTGTGATCATTACATAGCACAGTTTAAATTCTGCCTTTTATAATTATCCTAAACATTTCCACACATAATTTTTATTTTTATTTTCCGGTAGTGGCATAATCTTTTAAAATATTTTTAGTAACTCAATCAACCTGGGTTGTCTTTTATATTTATCTTGATAAATAAAGGTCTATTGTTTTTTATAAAAATTACAGCAATTTGTCCTAACCCCAATTTAGGAGGTAGTTCATCTTTTTCTACTGCTTAAAAGGACCATCTTAGTCATATATTATTCTGAGGTCTGCCTCCCAACTGCATCATCTGGTAATCTTCAACATGTTAAAATCAGAGCTACCCCACCATTGAGTGCTACAGCTTTGTTAAGAGTCGATAGAATAGTTGAAATGTAATTTCAAAACATAATATAGTGGTACCTCGAGACACGAGTTTAATTCGTTCCGTCACCTTGAGGCGTGGGAAACTATGAGATGCTCGAGTCGCGGTAAACTGGTGGGTTGTGTGCAGCCGGCCAATCCGCGCGATTACTCCTATCTCAAATGCTGCTCGTATTTCAAAGCAAAAATCGCTCGCTCGACGGCTCGTATCTCAAAAATCTCGTATTTTAGGGCACTCGTATCTCGAGGTACCACTGTATTTGTTGAACCCTAATGAACTTCTGAAGGCCCTCAAGGTTAGATGGTTTTCTGAGACTGGGTTAGAAAGCTCTTGGCTACAATCAGATGCTGGGTGTTGACTTGTAGCCTGTGAGGGTTTCTCAGACATTTTCAGGAAAGCATCTGAGAGGAGATTTGGACCTTGCTGGGTAGCTCAGTTGGCTGGAGAGTCTTTCTGATGGGACAAGGTTGTGGGTTTGATCCCTGGTCAGGGTACATACATACAAGATTCAACATACTAATGCACAAGTGGTACAAAAAATAGATGTTTGTCTCTCTGTCTGTCTTTCTCAAATCAATCAATTAAAAAAAAGGAAAAAGATCATATCTGTATTTGAAATGATAATTTTAAAAGTGGTAAACTTAGGGGAGAAAGACCGTTCACTTAAGATGCAACTGCAATAATCCCAACCAGAGAAATGAGACTGAAGCCCCACATTGGGGCAGAAGGAGGGGGAGCAGGGCCAGACACTCACAAAGAGGAAGGTGGGAAGGCGAAAGTAGTCTTTAAAACCGAACAGACCAGGTTTTGAACCCTGATGTTTTCCAGTTCATAAAAATATAGAAAGCACCTCAGAAATATACGGCGTCCCAAAAAATGTCTACACGCTTTAAATAATTATTAATTCTAATGGGTTAAATATAAAAAGAAAGAAACATCAATTGAGCTATCAGATAAAGGTGTGTATTTTGGGACATGCTGTATATGTGTTCATCTGGTAAAATCTTTAAAAAAAGTTTTCAATTGCAGTTGACATTCAATATTATACTAGCTTCAGGCGTACAGCTTAGTGATTGGAGATTAATATAACCTACAAAGTGATCTCCTGGATAAAGTCTAATATCCACCTGGGATTGCACATAGCTGTTACAATATGATTGACTCTCTTCCTTATACTGTACTGCTGTATTTTACATACCATGACTATTTTGTAACTGCCAATTTATATTTATTAATCTCTTTACTTTTTCACCCAGTTCCATCCCCCCCCCCTTAACCCCCACCTCTCTCCCCTCACTTCTCCCCCCCAGTCAGGCATCTATCAGTTTGGTCTCTGTATCTATAAGCCTGTTTCTGTTTGGCTTGGATAAAGAAGATGTGGTACATATATACCATGGAATATTGCTGAGCCATAAAAAAAATGAAATCTTACTATTTATAACAACATGCATGGACCTAGAGGATATTATGCTAAGTGAAATAATCAGAGAAAAACAAATACCATATGATTTTATATTTATGTATGTGGAATCCAAAAAGCAAAATAAATGCGCACACAAGGAATACTCTTGGAACACCTGAATAGTCCAAATGGATACTGAACCAGTCATGATCTCATCACTGGCCAATCACAGCTCTCCTGAACCACCACCACTGGCCAATCACAGCTCTCCTGAACCAACACCA
>JAAGEH010002531.1:74577620-74624603 GCA_011751065.1 Lasiurus cinereus
TAGCTATTAAAGCGAGGTTTTTAACTTAGTAGCTATTAAAGCGAGGTCTTTACTTAGTAGCATATGGAGTGAGGGTTCTGAGCTGGAAAGCGCACCTTGCTCCCCGAGGACTCCTGGCCCGGCCCACGCCCCCTCTGTCCTCCCTGCACCCGAAATCCCAGAGCAGAACCTGCAGAGGGACCCCTTTAGGGAGATGCCAGGGATGGTTTAGACCCGGGGCGTGTCGCCCCGAGGTGCTCCTTAGCAAGCATGTTGGTCATTGCACACGGCTTGGGCTCTGGGAGGCATCATTCAAAGGGCACTCGACCTCCAGGCAGGTGGCTGCAGCGCTGCGAGGCGTGCCAGGACGGGAACCACCATAGGGAGATGCCTTTGGGCCAAGGTCAAGCACATTCCCCTCTTTCAGCCATTACTTATTTACCTCGGTGTCATTCACTCACTTTCTCACCTCTCGGTATATCATTAAACCCCGGGCCCAAGCCCCGGGACCGCTACTTAGAGGGCCGAGCTACCCACTCTGGGTTTGGCAGTGTGTCGATGAAAGTTCTCTATCAAGATTCAGAGGCGTTGGGCTCAGTGGATAGAGCGTCGGCCTGCGGACTGAAAGGGCCCAGGTTGGATTCTGGTCAAGGGCATGTACCTGGATTGCAGGCACATCCCCAGTAGGGGGCGTGCAGGAGGCAGCTGATCAGTGTTTCTCTCTCATTGATGTTTCTAACTCTGTATCTCTTCTTGCTTCCTCTCTGTAAAAAAATCAATTATATGTATATACACACACATGTAGGTATATAAGATTCAGTCTCCTAAGTTCATGTTTGAGTAGCGTGCTCTAAAACAACTGCTTCCCAGTGTTCCTTCAGCGCTTGGCACTTAAGAAGTGCCCATTCTGTGGAGACCGGCTTGGCTCAGTGGATAGAGCGTTGGCTTTCGGACTGAAAGGTACCAGGTTCGATTCTGGTCGGGAGCATGTACCTTGCTTGCGGGCACATCTCCACTGTGGGGCGTGCAGGAGGCGGCTGATCGATGTCTCTCTCTCATCGATGTTTCTGACTTTCTATCTGTCTCCCTTCCTCTCTGTAAAAAATCAATAAAATATATTAAAAAATATTTTTAAAAGAAGTGCCCATTCTGCTGAAATCCCTGCCTCCCTCTGCAGTTAAATTGTTCCACCTGTACTTGCTTAACTTCAGCTGTGTATATCAGCTGGGTACATCGGCTTAACCGGATGCAGGTTTCTCTTTGGCAAGGACCATACATGCTATATTCCTCATCTCTCTCAACATTACACACCACCCGACATCGACTAGCTGTGCGACCGATGTTTATTACATTGATGGGAGAACCCTTTACGTAGCAGTTCTGAGAATTTTTCTGGTAAACATAAGCAGCAAAACGACATAGTGTCTTTTTAAAAAAAAATCTATAATAGGTAAGTCTCTAAAACTTGACCGTGCATCAGAATTATCTGGAGGCTTTATCAAGCAGTCTCTCCTCCTCTGCCCCTCCTCGCATTTCTGATTTAGTTGGTCCTGGGTGGGGTCCCATCGTTTGCATGAATAAAATGTCCAGGTGATGTGCAGGCTGCTGGTCTGAGGACGGCACTTTCAGACCCACTGGCAAATACTTAGACTGGAATAGACTATCCGAAGGTACCTTCTCCATTACTACTTCAGAGGGAGCATTTAGTACTATTTTCTCTAGTCCTTATAGAAAGTTATTACTGGGGGAAAAAAAAATATCGCCAGTAACACGTTAGCCACCTCTCTTCTTTGTAACTGTTGTTTCCAGACTTTTCTTCAACCAGACTGCTGACCTGCAGTCCTTAGAACATTCAATAATGTTTTAGGGTAGCTTGCTGGTCGACCCCGCCCGGAGGTCATTCAGCACTTCAAGCTCTCTGACTCAGAAGGAAGCAGCCATATGTGGCGTTCCCTCCCTTGCTTTTTTTTTTTTTATGGTTACCAGACAGTGTCCATCCAGTGTGTCCGCTTGAACACATGCTCTCCTCTCTCTACCTCTACTTGATCACTGGTGTCACGTGTACTCATTGTGTCATTATTTATAATTATTTAGTGACTCTTAGCCTTGCTAATGTGCGGGTTTCATCAGAGCAGGGACTATGCTTGTATGGTACCGTATTTTCCGGCATATAAGACGACTTTTTAACCCAGGAAAACCTTCTCAAAAGTCGGGGGTCATCTTATACGCCGGATGTTATCTTATAGGGCGAGTATATCCCAAACTCTATATGTTTTAACTGGAAAAGTTGGGGGTCGTCTTATATGCCAGAAAATATGGGTATTTTCTTTAAAGCACTGTCCCCAGGATTTACTGTATTCGATACAAAATAGGTATTTTGGAAGAAGCGGATGGATGAAGGAAGCAGTGAGTTCCCCGGTGGGTTTTCATGTGAGAGCTATGACCTCTATCTGTCTGCTTCAAAAGCATGCCTGCTCTTTCCTCATGGAGGGAGGAAGTTGACATTCTTTCATAGGGTCTGTAAGGCCTTGAACAGCCTGCCTCTCCGCCTCCAGCCCGCTCTAGCCTCTCTCCACGGACCCTGACCCCTCTCTGCACCTTAACTCACGCAGGTGCTCCTTCCTGGACCCCCTGCCGCCTCCGGGAGGTAGCTCCTGCACAGCCCCTCAGCTTCCTGGCGCAGCAGGCAGGAAGCATCACTCCATCCTAGTGGCGGGCATCGCATCTGCCTTGGAAGAGAATCTGGGTGTCTCCTCGAAAGCCCGGGCTGCCCCGGCTGGGAGAATGGCCTGGGGTCAGTGGCTCCCTGTGAGCACCTGCCTTGTGACGGATCCATGTCATAAGTGCGGCCTCGGTGGTGATTAACGGGAACATTCTGCCTTGGGCACGCTGGCTTTGGGTTGGACAGTTGAGAGGAAGGAGAGCTTGCCACCCCGTATATGCCTTTTTTAAAAAAGATATTGATTATTTGAAGCTGGTTATTGTTAAGGAAGGACTCAGGAAAAAAACCTTTGACCTCCCCTCTAACTGCCTGAAAGACTATTTATTTTGTTTTATTTTTTTAATGTATTTTATTGATTTTTTACAGAGAGAAAGGAAGAGAGATAGTTAGAAACATCGATGAGAGAGAGAGACATCAATCAGCCGCCTCCTGCACACCCCCCCACTGGGGATGTACCCGCAACCAGGATAAGGATACATGCCCTTGACTGGAATCGAACTTGGACCCTTTAGTCGGCAGGCCGATGCTCTATCCACTGAGCCAAACCGGTTTCGGCTGAACGACTTTACATAGCGGACCTGCTCCAGGAAGGGAGACATCGGACAGAGCTATCATGTGAGCGAGTGTGTGATCGAAGGGGATATGGCAAGACCTGTCTGGTCCTGTTTGAGGCTCACTGTTTAAAGATGGCCCAGCAGACATTTATTTACCAAATATAGGCTTTTCCATCGCCAGGTGAATTGCCTTCTTGCCCTTTGATGTCCTTCTTTCCCCCTCACCCCCCACTATTCCTTCTCTCTCTCTCTTTTTTTAAAAAAAAAATATATTTTATTGATTTTTTACAGAGAGGAAGGGAGAGGGATAGAGAGTCAGAAACATAGATGAGAGAGAGACATCAATCAGCTGCTTCCTGCATGCCTCCTACTGGGGATGTGCCCGCAACCAAGGTACATGCCCTTGACCGGAATTGAACCTGGGACCTTTCAGTCCGCAGGCCGACGCTCTATCCACTGAGCCAAACCGGTTTCGGCTATTCCTTCTCTTTAGCTCAAGATAGCTTGTAAGCCTCAGCTGCCCAGTTTTTCCTTGGATCCCATATTCTAGCGGAACCCCCATATGTACGTGACCAATTTGATCATGTTCTCCTTTCTCATGTCAATTTGGTGATCAGAGCGGTCAAAAGAACCTCAAAGGGTGGAAGGGAAATTATTTTCCCGCCCCTGCACAGCTAAAGCATGTCAGCACACACCAGCTCCGCCTCTGGCAATGGCCATCCTCATCCTCCCAAACTTGCCTGTGTGTGTTCCTGCGTGTTATTGCCTGTCCTTCCAACCGAGCTCACCTCACCATTCCATGTGGCCTCTCTTCCCCGCTTCTGTTAATGAAACTTTGACACTGCAGTGGGCAGTGTCCATGTTCCTCTGTCCCGACTTACTTAACTGGAAGGTGACAAGGTAAATAGCTGGGTGTACAGTTCCATATCAGTAAGATAAAATGTACTGCAAAGCGAAAAAGCAGTGTGCTTTGTGGGATTTCCGAATGCAGTGCATTTTCATTAAGTTCTGGAGGATTAAGTGGCAGGAAAAAAGAGAAATTGAGGGGCAAGAAATAGGGCAGAAGTGGTGAGAGTGGAAAAGGATTCTGGGTTGGGGAGTCACGTGATAACATGTAGATTCCAGAGTAGACTCATACCTCAAAGGTCAAGTGCTGATATGTGATGTCGAGGGCAGAGACACGAGTTGTGAAGATTTGTAGACAAGATTTATCTGAAAGAGAAATGGATTGACTGTGAAAATGTTGCACCGCAAGAGTTTTGCTTACTTCTCACACTTCAGTACTGAGTCATGATTATTTTGCTCCCCCCACAGTATTAGCAGAAATAGTGGTAATAATTACATGGCAATTTGCTGAAGGTAAGACAGTGGGAAAACAAATTTAAATACATTATGGCAGCATGAAGGAGGACTTGGGGGTGGGGAGGGGGATTCTCTCACAATAAATAGATGTCGACGCTGAACCATTCACTAGTCTTCGTTCTTTTAGGGAACTTATGCAAACTCAAAGGTTCTTTATTCATTTAGCACAGTGGTTCTCAACCTGTGGGTCGCGACCCCTTTGGGGGGGGGGTCGAACGACACTTTCACAGGGGTCGCCTAAGACCAGCGGAAAACACAGGTATTTACATTATAATTCATAACAATAGCAAAATTACAGTTAGGAAGTATGGTTGGGGTCACCACAACATGAGGAACTGTATTAAAGGGTCGCGGCATGAGAAAGGTTGAGAACCACCACTGATTTAGCAGATGGTGCTTGGGGCTTCTCATCTCATTGTTTTGGCATTAAGAATATATTAGAAGGTCCAGCTCAATTTGAGAGCAGCTTAGAGCTAAGGGGAACGATAGGGAGATATTATTAGAGGCCTCCTCCCCCGGCCTCCTCCCCCCGCCTAATCTTAGAAGGTGTTGGCAGGACGCCCTCGCCTCAGAGATGGGGAGTGTGGCCCGTCATGCCACACCATTGGTTTCTCAACCAGCGGATATCAAATGGCAGCATAACATGGGTAATACATGACAACAAGTGCTGTCCAATGAATGTATGAAAAAATGAAAAAAACACACACAAATTTGAGTGCCTGTAGAGTCTTCCTTGTTCTCAGCTCTCCTTACAGTCCCTGGAAGCATGAGTCACTTTTACTGCTTTTAAACTCTAGGTTATCAAGATAAATGTGAAACTCGTGGGTCTTTTCTAAAATACTTTTGAGGGCCTGGCTGGTGTGGACACAGAGGTTGAGCGTTGACCTATGAGCCAGCAGGTCATGGTTTGATCTCTGCTGGGTCAGGGCACATGCCTGGGTTGTGGGCTTGATCCCCAGTGAGGGGCTGGCCGGAGGCAGCTGATCAATGATTTTCTCTCTCTCTCATATTTGATGTTTATCTCTCTCTTTCCCTTCCTTTCTGAAATAATAATAAAAAATAAATAAACATTTAAAATAAAATACTTGCCAAAACTGGTTTGGCTCAGTGGATAGAGCATTGGCCTGCGGACTGAAAGATCCCAGGTTCGATTCCGGTCAAGGGCATGTATTCTGGTTGCAGGCACATCCCCAGTGGGGGGCGTGCAGGAGGCAGCTGATTGATGTCTCTCTCTCATGGATGTTTCTAACTCTTCCTCTCCCTTCCTCTCTGTAAAAAATAATAAAATATATTAAAAAAATAAATAAAATACTTCTGGGGAACTTTCTGGGAGGGTGGGCCCACTTCCTGGGTGATTTCTGTCTGGCATGAAGGCAGAATTATCCACTGAAAGAAGGGATCAGAGACCCGCCCAGGCTCTTTGGATCTCAGAAGAAACATGTTTTCTTCTGACATCCTCTCCACAGGACTCGTGTTTCTGTCCGTGGGTAAATAGTTCAGGCTATCACCCCTGCAGACACATCTTTCATCTCCTTCCTCTCCTCACTGGAGATTGGCATCAGACTTCTCTGTGAGAAAGCAGGACACTCAGGAAGCTTTGTTGTATATAAGAAAGGGAGAAATAGAAGTAGAAGGAGATCAAGGACTTTTAAAGACCATGAGCCGAAACCAGTTTGGCTCAATGGATAGAGCGTCAGCCTGTGGACTGAAGGGTCCCAGGTTCGATTCCGGTCAAGGGCACATACCTGGGTTGTGGGCACATCCCCAATAGGGATGTGCAGGAGGCAGCTGATCCATGTTTCTCTCTCACCGATGTTTCTAACTCTCTATCCCTCTCCCTTCCTCTCTGTAAAAACTCAATAAAATATATTAAAAAAAGAAAGAAAGACCACGGAGAATTGTGGTGGTGGAAGCACCTCGTGTTAGAAGGCACAAACCCGGGGCCTGGTCTTGCTTCAGAAGCGCTGGGGACGTAACAAGATCTTCCTAAGCTTTCGAAGCATGACCCGCAACATGAGTTGGTTAGATTACATATCTGTATTTTTCTCTCGTTTCTAGGAGATCTCAGCTCTATTTTGTCCTCTGTTCATCTCTTTATTCAGGCTCCAAACTTTTAATTTCCAAGATTAAAAGAATATGTGTGTTTAAAACAGAATAAAAAAATTCCTTGCTGCTTGCAGATAAGGAAGACAAGAAAGCCATCTCCTTTCTGTCTCTGCCTCCACTTGCTGTGCCAGCTCTACCTCGTGCCCTACCTGACCTTGACCACGGTTGAAATGTAAAGGGACAGAAGTCATCTGTGTGACCTCTCCCTCTGCAAATCTCATTTGACTTTCAGAATGGTTCTCTCAAACAGGCTTTTGTACCATTGCCACTTTTCCTAAAAGGAGTTTTTATTTAGAGCAGGGGTTCTCAATCTTCCTAAGGCCGCAACCCTGGCATACAGTTCCTCATGTGGCGGTGACCCTCAACCATGAAATTTTGCTTCTGTTATGCACCGTGATGTAAATATCTGCATTTTCCCATGGTCTTAGGCGACCCCTGTGAAAAGGTCGTTCGACCCCCAAAGGGGTCGCGACCCACAGGTTGAGAACCGCTGATTTAGAGGATGGAGAGAATGCTATTTTATGCTGTTATCTTACCCCTCCACCAGGATGTCTGTCTGGGAGGCTGATTGGCAGGGGGCTTGTTAAGGCGACCACATGTCAGGAGTCAGGTGTCATTTTCTCTCCTTTCTCTTTTTAGGTTGGGTCTATGATGAGAATAAAGGAGAGCTTTTATGTATATGTAAGAAGAGATGTTGAGTATGAGTGATTGCAACAGATGGGCTTTCAAATTTTCCTTGGCCCTCTTGTGGATGTAGTATAAAGGCGGAAACAGTTTAAAATGGATTTTTAAAAAAAATATATTTTATTGATTTTTTACAGAGAAGAAGGGAGAAGGATAGAGAGTTAGAAACATCAATGAGAGAGAGACAGCGATCAGCCGCCTCCTGCACACCCCCTACTGGGGATGTGCCTGCAACCAGGATACATGCCCTTGACCGGAATTGAACCTGGGACCTTTCAGTCCGCAGACCAATGCTCTATCCACTGAGCCAAACCGGTCTCGGCTTAAAATGGATTTTGAGAGCTGATGAGGTGATAGTAATTCTGGCCATGCCTCCCTTGCAGGTAATCATTTGCTACTTTTCAATAGCAACCGGAACTCCACGCCCCAGAGGGGGCGGAGTCATTTTGCGTGCTGTTCTTCACTTTTTCCTGTAGGGGGCGTTCTGTTACCCAGCATTGTGGGACCAGGTAGTATTGGCCACGCTGTACTTCCTGAGAGCGGCCATCATGTCTTCATACTGACTAGGTTGCAGTCAATGCCACAGTAGTTGGCCTATAGCAGGCTCTCAGTAAGTATTTGTGGGTTGAATGGAAGGTTAGGTGACTATTAGATATCAATGCTTGATGATGCCATTATTGGGAATTCGAGTGCTAGTATCTGGGCCATCTAGTTTTTGTGTGGCCACAAATATCACAGCATCGTCCCTTGTATAACAGAAGACATAGATAGCAAGGAGACTCCGATGATAATCTGGATAGAGCATTCCATTCTACTCCTTTGGATTTATTTATTTTTATTATTTTTATTGATTTCAGAGAGAAAGGAAGGGCGAGGGGGAGGGAGATAGAAATGTCATGATGAGAATCATTGATTGGCTGCCTTCTGCATGCCCCCAGCTGGGGATGGAACCTGCAACCCGGGTATGAGCCCTTGACCAGAATCGAACCTGGGACTCTTCAGTCCCCAGGGCAATGCTCTAGCCACTGAGCCAAACCGGCTAGGGCTTCATTCCACTCTGAAGATGAACTACTTACAGCCCTACTCTTTCAAAGAGGCCACAGTGAAACTGTCCTTGTATGTATAAAAATTGAATAAATTGCTATGCATATAAAGACATATCTCCAAATGATGATTCACTTCCAATGTTCTTTAATGTTTTTAGGGAAGCATTTGCTATTTTTCAACCAGCACGTGTCGCCGTACCAAATTTTACAAAGATCCCGTGGAAGCTGTAAAAGATATCCCTGATGGTGCGAAGATCCTGGTTGGTGGTGAGTAATGCCGTTGCTTTCCTTTTGTGGGCGACACCCTGACTGTATAGAGCAGTGGTTCTCAACCTTCCTAATGCCTCGACCCTTAAAGACAGCTCCTCATGTGGTGGTGACCCCCAACCATAAAATTATTTCCGTTGCTACTTCATCACGGTCATTTTGCTACTGTCATGAACTGTAATGTAAATATCTGATAGGCAGGATGTATTTTCATTGTTACAAATTGAACATAATTAAAGCATAGTGATTAATCACAAAAATAATATGTAATTATGTATTGTGAAATATTTATTTCTAATTACAAATAAATGAAATTTTTTGTTGAATCATGGTATAGCATGGGTAACAGTCTTCATGTGACAACAGTAAACTACATTGCTACCTTTTGCTACACCGAGGAGCGGTGTGTTGGTTCCTAAGACCATGGGAAATAGGTGTTTTCCAATGGTCTTAGGCGACCCCTGTGAAAGGGTCGTTCGACCCCCAAAGGGGTCGCGACCCACAGGTTGAGAACCGCTGGTATAGAGGTAAATGACAAAGTTGAGCAGTAGTCCATAGGCAGTTAAGTGCAAGGAGAATGATGTGTAGTCGTATAAACACATCATGCTTGGCTTCATGCTCATGAATCGAGGGCCGGACAGTGATGCCTGGTGCTGGATGTTGGTATCAAACATTTGGGAACAGCTTTACGTCTGTTGATTGAGTTGCTGAGATACTGTGCCTTTTGCGTACTAGGTCTCCTATGTGCTTATAGATTGTCGTTTTTTTTTTTTTTTTAATTAAAAGAGAATAACACACATTTCTCTGAAACAACTTTCTTCACCAACGTTTGACCTTGCTGGCTTCTTACAGGTTTCGGGCTATGTGGCATTCCAGAGAATCTCATCGGTGCTTTGCTGAAGACCGGGGTCAAAGGCCTCACCGCAGTCAGCAACAACGCAGGGCAAGTGCACTTTTAAGACCGTTGGTTTGAAGGGGATGACAGTTCTCCATGATATTTACACAGAGTCTATCGATGAAATGAAAGTTTTCCCTTTTAAATTAGCAATATACGCCCACATCAAAAGATAGTGTTTAAGAAGTTCAGGAGTCATGGTCCCGTCTATTCAAATACTTTCGGTATCATACTTTTGTTGTTGTTGTTAATCCTCATCCGAGCATATTTTTCCATTGATTTTTAGAGAGAGTGGGAGGGAGGGGGAGAGACAGAGAAACATTGATGTGAGAGAGAAACATTGATTGGTTGTCTCCTGCATGTACTCGACTGGGGCCAAGAATTGAACCTGAGACCCTTCAGTCCAAAGGCCAATGCTCTATCCACTGAGCTAAACTGGCTAGGACAGTACCATACTTTTTTTTTTTTTAATATATTTTATTGATTTTTACAGAGAGGAAGGGAGAGGGACAGAAAGTCAGGAACATCAATGAGAGAGAGACATCGATCAGCCGCCTCCTGCACGCCCCACACTGGAGATGTGCCCACAACCAAGGTACATGCCCTTGACCAGAATCAGACCTGGGACCTTTCAGTCCACAGGCCGATGCTCTATCCACTGAGCCAAACCAGTCTCGGCAGAGCCATACTTTTTAATCATAAGTATAGGAGACTTGCATGATTTTTGTATCTTAATCTGATCTGCTTCTATTTTAATTTCTGTAAAGTTGAAATATATATATTTTAAATTGACTCTTGCATTTTAAAAATTAGACATATTCCCTTTATATTGTATGTTATTATGTTGTATGAGATATTCCTTTATGTTGTATGTTATTGTATATGGTATCAGGAAAGGTGGATGTCAATTTGCAATCTGTTTTTAAGTCCTTTCACTGGGTTATGCCATTATACTAGACGATATGTAAGGAATATCTCTAATCATTAAAATTAATGATTTTAATGATAAAAGGTCGCTGGTGGAAGGAGGAGGATACACAGCCAGCACTTAAGACAGTACGATCGCATATCAAAATGGTCAACACTAAGCCATAACATTTTAATAATGAATGACATGCACTTAAGGTATGGTTAGTTATAAAGGAAAAAGCTATTTTTATACAATATGACAAATCATCACCTCTCTGTCAATCATGAAAGACTAAACATCTTAGAAAACAATTTTTTTTTTAAATTAGTTTGCAGGTTAGCCTATTATCATAAATGCATCTTAGAGCAACTAGCACAGGTTATGTAGGATACAAAACTGATCCCACATTTGTGCTCATTTTTCCTTTGCTGAGTTTCTTTATGTCATTATTTTCACCTGGAAGGTTCTCCCACCTTTTCTCTGCGTATCCACATCTCTCCCATTTTTCAGAATCTGACTTAAGTTACGTATCTTCAAAGAAGCCCTCTATGCAAGTCTAAAACTTCTCTTGGCCCCTTCTGAATTTCTTTGGAAACTTTTAGCTTTTCTTTGTATCCTGAATTGGATTTATTCTCTCCGATACACATTGCAGACCCATCCTGTTCCTCGGAGTGGTTTTCTGTCCCTACTGTGTGCTCAGAGTCACTGAATGTCAGAGGTGTAGGCTTGTAGAGCTCTACTGTTCAGCTCCCGCATGTGGCAGAGGGAACTCATCTGTAAATAGGGAAGTGACATTCACGGTCACTTGATATTTCTTAAACACACCCATTGCCCTTTGAGCTGACTTTGTATTTATTAAACATACTTTTGGTGACCAGTACTTAGTAGGTTTTCCAGATAGCTCAGTGCTTAGAAGGCTGGTATAACATATGAACTCCTTTAAAATATATTTTTAATGATTTTAGAGAGGAAAGGAGAGGGAGAGAAAGAGAAACATCAATGATGAGAGAGAATAATTGATCAGCTGCCTCCTCCAAGCCCTCTAATGGGATCAAGCCTGGGTTATGCCATTACTCTAGAGCAGCGGTTCTCAACCTGTGGGTCGCGACCCCTTTGGGGGTCGAATGACCCTTTCACAGGGGTCGCCTAAGACCATCGGAAAACACCTATTTCCCATGGTCTTAGGAACCAACACACCGCTCCTCGGTGTAGCAAAGTGTAGCCATGTCGTTTACTGTTGTCATATGAAGACTGTTACCCATGCTACACCACGATTCAAGACAAAATTTCATTTATTTGAGATTAGAAATAAATATTTCACAATATATAATTACATATTGTTTTTGTGATTAATTCCTATGCTTTAATTATGTTCCATTTGTAACAATGAAAATACATCCTGCATATCAGATATTTACATTACAGTTCATAACAGTAGCAAAATGACAGTGATGAAGTAGCAACGGAAATCATTTTATGGTTGGGGGTCACCACCATGAGGAGCTGTCTTAAAGGGTCGCGGCATTAGGAAGGTTGAGAACCACTGCTCTAAAGGATATGTAAGGAATATCATTAATCATTAAAAAGGTTGCTGGTGGAAGGAAGAGGATAAGATAAACCCTCTTTGGGGATCAGTTTAATGTAGATTGATCAGGAAGATAGGAAAAACTGACAGTGTGCCTTCCACTGATTTTTGGAAGAGTTTAACATATGAATTGCAGGCCTGTGTGAACCCAAAGTTTCACAACAAACTATATATCAACAAACTATGTATCAACAAACTATGTAACATTGGCGTATGCCCTGACTGGGTATCAAAATGTGATTTCAACCACTGACCTATACCAGCCAGGCATGAATTCTTTTTTTTTTTTTTAATATTTTATTGGTTTTTTTACAGAAAAGAAGGGAGAGGGATAGAGAGTCAGAAACATCGAAGAGAGACATTGATCAGCTGCCTCCTGCACATCCGGATGTGCCCGCAACCAGGATACATGCCTTTGACCGGAATCCAAACTGGGACCTTTCAGTCCGCAGGCCGATGCTCTATCCACTGAGCCAAACCAGTTTCGGCAAGGCATGAGTTCTCGATGTGCAGTATGTTCTGGTCTCAGAAGGCACTTCGCAGACGCTGATGCTCCTGATTAGGGAGTGTAAACCCTTAGTCTGCAGCCCTGAGGGCTCTGTACGGGCCATCTGAGTCAGATACATGAGGCACACTTAGCATTGCTTCCACTGAGAGCCAGTGACAGGGTGTGAAATATCGGGTAAACGGAGAGAATTTGGAATTAGAAGTAATCATTATTTTCTCATTTAGAAAAAGGCTCTTTTTATGGAAAGATGTGCCTGAATTGGAAATCTTTGGCAAAGCACCAGACTCCTGATGGTTTTTGTTTCTTTTGTTTGTTTTTAATGATCAGGAAGACGGCTGCCCTGGGGCGCCACTTACCTTGCTGTGGAGTAGCGTCCAGATAAGATAAACCCTCTTTGGGGATCAGTTTGATGTGGGCTGGTCAGGAAGATAGGAAAAACTGACATAGTGCCTTCCCCTGATTTTTGGAAGAGTTTAACACATGAACTGCAGGCCTGTGTGAACCCAGAGTTTCACCACAAACTGTGTATCAACCAGTTAAATCGCAGCGCCAAGGAAAGAATGGATATGTTGTATTAGTCATGTCCTTTTCTTTCTTTCTTTTTTTAAAAAAATATATTTTTATTGATTTTTTACAGAGAGGAAGGGAGAGGAATAGAGAGTTAGAAACATCGATGAGAGAGAGAGACATCGATCAGCTGCCTCTTGCACACCCCCTATTGGAGATGTGCCTGCAACCAAGATACATGCCCTTGACCGGAATCGAACCTGGGACCTTTCAGTCCACTGAGCCAAACCGGTTTCGGCTAATAATTCTTTTTTTAAAAAAATATATTTTATTGATTTTTACAGAGAGGAAGGGAGAGGGACAGAGAGCTAGAAACATCAATGAGAGAGAAACATGGATCAGCTGCCTCCTGCACACCTCCCATGGGGGATGTGCCCGCAACCAAGGTACATGCCCTTGACCGGAATCAAACCCGGGACCCCTGAGTCTGCAGGCCGGCGTTCTATCCACTGAGCCAAACTGACCTTGGCCATGCCCTTTTCTTTATGACAGGGCTGTTTACCTGATTATTGTTCTTGGGGGGGGGGCCCGGGGGGCCTTTAGACAACTCCAAGGCCAGCCCCCCTTCCATGGGGAGACTATCAAATACCACCTAGTGATAGATGTGCCTGTGCCCGGGACAACAGTGCCGTCACTGGGCACAGGGCGGTCCTAGCCAGGGCAGGGGTTCTGTGAGGGCCTCTGCCGATGAGATGTTTGGCTCGGCACGGCTGATTTTGAATCGGGGGACAGACAGTGGCTCCTTTTCTTCTTTATTGAGGCGGCTGCGTCTCTAGGGGGCGGAAGGGAGGTCTGGGCCCCCTTGGCTGATGGGAAGCGTTCCCCTGGGGTCTGCCCTTGAACTCGTGTGCTCAGCTCACAGAAGGTTTCCCGTTTCCCATATCACTATGTCATCCATCAACCTTATGTCTGAAGACGGCACTTCCTTTGCTTTTAATACTCTTGGGGATGATCAGAGGAAGAATAACTTGAGTAATGAGATTTCAGGATGTCTAAAACGAGAGTACGCTAGGACTAGCTTGGCGAATGATTGCAATGTCGTTCTTATTAGTTTCGTTTTGGCCAGAATAGCCAGTTCAATGAGATTTCAAAACATGAAAGTCAGTTTCCTAAATATTCGCAGCACAGGAATGTATCTCTTTAATTCATTATTGCATTTCGACTTCTTTAATCGCACACGTGTTTGGCACCTGCGTGTGTTGTGCTGGAGGAGAAGGTTAACTCTGGGTGGGTATGTTTCTGGTTGCTAAGGGCAAGCAAGAGTCACTCTGAAAGTTCGCCAGAATTACCTTGACTACGAAGCTGCAGAATGCTTTAATACGTGTTTCTCTGGTAAGATGAGTATGTTCCTCATTTGCAAAAGATCACGGATGTCTCTCTTCTCTCTGATATTATGAGGAAGGGTCCTGACTTTTCCACTTTGCATCATCGGCCAGAAAGACACTTCTCTCAGCTGCCTGGCAGCGTGCGTGGAGACAGACACTCCAGCTGTGCGCCAGGCGGGCAGTCCCTGGCTG
Organism: Lasiurus cinereus; assembly: GCA_011751065.1. Lineage (NCBI taxonomy): Eukaryota > Metazoa > Chordata > Mammalia > Chiroptera > Vespertilionidae > Lasiurus > Lasiurus cinereus. The sequence continues at coordinate 74,592,323 of JAAGEH010002531.1, forward strand.
GGTATCTTGTGAGCTGCTTAGCGGCTGTGCCAGGTCCTAATCCAGAAACAAAGCAAAGAAGAAAGAAAAGAAAAAAACCAGAAAACAAAACCAACCCCACGAATACACATGGTTTCCAGCCAGAGTCAACAAATACAGAGAGGTCATGTCCACACACGGCCAAGTTCAAGTGTGTAATGCGCTGAAAAGCCAAACAGAGGCCCGTGGAAAAGCGGTTAGGAAAATCCCCAGGTCAATGAGTGACTGACTCAGTGTATTCCGGTTTGGGTGTGGAGCTGTGTGCCGGGAAGGAGTTCAGATATGGAATGCCTCAGAAAACAAGTGGCTTGCATCCACCTTCGTGGGTTATTTTATCTTATGCCATAATTCATAAGGCAGGGCTTCAGAGGGTATCAGTGGGGCGCTCATATTGGGTAACTGAGGAGAGCTTACCAAAGGGACTGGGTTTAGAGGACTCGGAAAGCAGCCCAAGTACAAGCAGCCTGGGTACCAGCAGCCCTGTGCCTGGTGGGAGGAGGAGAGGGAGCTGTTAGGACCTGGGACAAAGTTCTAGAGCAGTGGTTCTCAACCTTCTTAATGCCGCGACTTTAAGACAGCTCCTCATGTGGTGGTGACCCCCAACCATAACATGATTTCTGTTGTTACGTCATAACTGTAGTCTTGCTACTGTTACGAACTGTAATGCAAATATCTGACATGCAGGATGTATTTTCGTTGTTACAAATTGAACATAATTAAAGCATAGTGATTAATCACAAAAACAATATGTAATTATATATTGTGAAATATTTATTTCTAATTACAAATAAATGAAATTTTGTCTTGAATCCTGGTGTAGCATGGGCAACAGTCTTCATAGGACAACAGTAAACTACATTGCTACATTTTGCTACACCGAGGAGCAGTGTGTTGGTTCCTGAGACCATGGGAAATAGGTGTTTTCCAATGGTCTTAGGCGACCCCTGTGAAAGGGTCGTTCGACCCCCAAAGGGGTCACGACCCACAGGTTGAGAACCGCTGCTCTAGGGAGAGGGCTTTCCAGGATGCTGAGCCAGGGAGGGAGCCAGATCCTGACATCATTCTCCTCTCACTGCATCCTCCTGATGGTGCTTCCCATTGGCTGGACCCCGTCAGCAGTGGCTGACCCCAACTGGCAGCCGGAGGGCAGGGCCCAGGATTCAGTCCATGCAGCTCAGCCAGCCCTGGCTCAGGGCAGGCTCAATGGGTGTGGGGTTGGGGGACACAGCGGACAAACAGAAAATATCCGGCCTGAGGACTTGAGGACTCTCATTTGTATTAGAGAGGAGCCAGGGAGGAGGGGGAAGTGAGGCAAGCTGTTCGCTTGTCAGTCATTCAACAGTTGTTGCTCTAGTTCAGCGGTTCTCAACTTGTGGGTCGCGACCCCTTGGGGGTTGAACGACCCTTTCACAGGGGTCGCCTAAGACTATTGGAAAACACCTATTTCTCATGGTCTTAGGAACCAACACACCGCTCCTCGGTGTAGCAAAATGTAGCCATGTAGTTTACTGTTGTCATATGAAGACTGTTACCCATGCTACACCACGATTCAAGACAAAATTTCATTTATTTGTCATTAGAAATAAATATTTCACAATATATAATTACATATTGTTTTTGTGATTAATCACTATGCTTTAATTATGTTCAGTTTGTAACAGTGAAAATACATCCTGCATATCAGATATTTACATTACAGTTCATAACAGTAGCAAGATTACAGTGATGAAGTAGCCACGGAAATAATTTTATGGTTGGGGGTCACCACCACATGAGGAGCTGTCTTAAAGGGTCGCGGCGTTAGGAAGGTTGAGAACCACTGCTCTAGTGCCAGGTGCTGGGGGTGTAATCATGAAGAAAACAGGACAGGTTCTCTGCTTTTGGGGACCTCACCTTCCATCGGGCAGAGGCAGGCCATAGCAGTAAACAAAGCAAAAAGAGCAAGTTTCCATTGTGTTAGGAGGTTATGGTGCCCTGCAGAGAGCAAGAGCCAGGGGGATTGGGAGCATGAAAGTGGAGGGCATGGAATGAGCGATCCAGGCAGGACTCTTGGAGAGGCAGATTCGTGAAGGAAGGGGTGTGTGTGGTGAGCCATGCAGCGATCTGGGGGAGCAGTGTGGAGACACAGACAGGCCAGCAGGAAGGACCAGGGCAGGAGGTGAGTAGGAGGAGGCCAGCAGAGGCAGAGCGGGAAGGACCCGGGAGGGGTGAGGTTGAGATAGGACTGAGCATCCTATCCCACGGGGCCCGGCCACTCCAGAGACCTTTGCTTTTTCTCTGAAGAAGTGACTACCATTGCAGGGATTGAGCAGAGCATGACATGACCGGACGTTTTCTTTTACGCCTGTATTTTTAGTGTCGTTTGGCGAGTAGGATCAGAGGGGCCAGGAGCAGCAGCTGGAAGGTCACTGCGGTGTGCAGGGAAGCGATGGTGTGGGTCACAGGAGGGAGAGAGACAGGCTCAGCTTTTGCAAAGATTTTGAAGGAGCGTCAGGATGTCTCCATAGTGTGCAGAAGTCAAAGGTCACCCCTTAGTTTGTGCCGAGGATCTCTAAGGATGGAGTACTGTCCTTAGATGTGATGGGGCAGGCTGCAGGTGGAGCTGAATTTCAGGGAACAGAATTATTAAGTGAGGGCCTACTTGGGTGTCGATTAGGAGTAGGTTTAAAATAAACCAACCAGCCCTAACCGGTTTGGCTCAGTGGATAGAGCGTCGGCCTGCGGACTGAAAGGTCCCAGGTTCGATTCAGGTCAAGGGCATGTGCCTGGGTTGCGGGCACATCCCCAATAGGAGCTGTGCAGGAGGCAGCTGATCGATGTTTCTCTCTCATCCATGTTTCTAACTCCCTTTCCCTTCTTCTCTGTAAAAAGTCAATAAAATATATATTTTTAAAAATAAAATAAACCAACCAAACACAGCATTATGTGGATGAGAGTGCGCCAAAGAACTAATTTTCCAAGGGACACTGGGACTCTAGTGTTTGGGCGCCATCTAGTGGATAAAGTGTATTATTCATTTTCAGGAAATTCTCCCCAAATGGCAAAAGTACACTTGTTATTCAGGCTCCAGTTTTCTTTTGAAACAGGTGAGAATGGATCCTGTGGCTATTTGTCATAGCCATGAAGGGTGCGGGGGAGAGTGTTAGGAGGTTCTGTACTGGAAGGCTGGGACCATGTAACAAAGTTAAAGTCTGGCTGGCAGTCACCTGTCCCCTAGATTGCTTTGAAGTATTCAGGTGTCAGAACTGCCTGGGTGAGGTTAGGGGCTTGGACGTGACACATTTTGAAAAGTAGGAGATGGTCAGGGAGGGGAACCGCCACCTGTGCATGTGAGGATGGAGAAGGGAGGGAAGATGGGAGGAAAGGTCAGCAGAAACGGCAGTGATTCGTCATACGGGTACCACACCTACCTCCTGCCCTCCTTTCAAACAAGTGCATGGCCCTGATGATCCGTCATCGGACCTGGGCCCTTCCGCTGGTTCCCATGCCAGGATTCTGGAGTGGGTCTTCATCCTTCACCCTGTATCTGGGACACGAGGAAAATATTCCTAGTGGCTTATGTAATTGGGTCCATCTTTCAAGAGGCCGCTCTTCTGTCTTTTAAATAGGAGCAGGCTCCTGAACCCGGTGAATACCATCGCAGGGGTGGAGCAGGGCATGACATGACCAGACATTTTCTTTACAGACAGATTTCTCCGTCTGAGCCTGCCTTTGGAGCCAGTGCAGGGTGGGGACAGTGGCATTGCATTGATGCCCGGGTATGAAGCGTAGGGCAGGGACCGGTCCATCTCTTGCTCATCTTCTGACCAGGATCACTTTGGAGCAACGAAAAGAATGGAAGGGGCAGAGTCAGACTGTGAGATTGATGTGAGTTTGAGACTGGCTGGTGTCATTACCCAAGATCTTGGAAAAAAAATCACTTAAATGTTTTTTTTTTAAATATATTTTATTGATTTTTTTACAGAGAGGAAGGGAGAGAGAGAGTCAGAAACATCGATGAGAGAGAAACATCGATCAGCCGCCTCCTGCACCACCCCCCATGGGGATGTACCCGCAACCAAGGTACATGCCCTTGACCAGAATCGAACCCGGGACCTTTCAGTCCGCAGGCCAACGCTCTATTCACTGAGCTAAACCGGTTTCGGCCACTTAAATGTTTGGAGCGTCAGTTTCCTCAACTGTAAAATAAGCAGAGAATAGCCATCTGGCAGGGCTCTTGGGGTGGCGGGCGGCTGAGAGAGAAGGTGGGGGCCATGCCTCGTGGGTAGGATTCCTTTAGAGCAGCGGTTCTCAACCTGTGGGTCGCGAACAGCTAGTAGGGTCTCCTAAGACCATCAAAAAACACAGAGATTTACATTAAGATTCATAACAGCAGCAAATGACAGTTATGAAGTAGCGACAAAAATAATTTTATGATTGGGGATCACCACAACATAAGGGACTGTATTAAAAGGTCGCGGCTTTAGGAAGGTTGAGAACCGCTGCTTTAGATTAATACAATTTCATTGTTTTTCGATGTAAGTGACATTAGCAGTTGATCAGATGGCCCTGTGGTTGTAAGCTGCTTGCCTTTTCCTTCCAGGGTGGACAACTTTGGCCTGGGCCTTTTGCTTCGAAGCAAGCAGATAAAGCGCATGATCTCTTCCTATGTGGGAGAGAACGCAGAATTTGAGAGACAGTACTTATCCGGTGAATTAGAGGTAGAGCTGACGCCGCAGGTAAGAAGATTCTCTGCGTTTCTTTTCCAATACTCACGTGTTTTAAAAATGTGTCTTTTTCTCCCTAGAAATGTCTTTGTGCAAGGTGGGTGAGGCAGAGGGAATGCTATTTTGTAGGTTCCACCTATTGATTGCCGGAGTCGAATATTTTCTGTTGCTATGCAGCAGAAAAAGGGGGTATTTCTGATGGAAATCTCTAGGCAACAGGATAAATTTTTAAAGTTTGCTACTAGAATGTAAATTATTCTAGAAGCATGCAAAGGGACCTGCTGAAATGTTTGAGGGTTATCATAAAAGTCAACTCATATGGGTCTTTACATTATAGGTTGAGATACTTTATCCCTCATTTTTTGGGGCTATTGAAAATTAGCCTTGTGTATCTCTTGCATTCCTCCTTATTTTATCAGAGAACATATACATGGGAAAGGAACCTCCTTAATATTTATTAAAATCTTTATTGTTAATATTATTACAGATGTTCCTCCCTCTTTTCCCCCCTCATAGCCTACCTCTATTCAGGTCCTGCCCTACCCCAGGCCTTCACCATCCTATTGTTTGTGTCCATAAGTAATGCATATGTGCATATAATATCTTTGTTTAATCTCTTCCTGCTCCTCCACTCCCCTTCCCTCTGAGAATTGCCAGTGTGTTCCATGCCTCTGATTCTATTTTATTGACCAGTTTATTCTGTTCACTAGATTGCTTATTCATTGACTTTGATTTTTAGATTCAGTTGTTGGTGAAGTTAGGCAGGCTGGTGCTGTGCTGAGTCTTGAGCCTTTTATTGATAGGTTTGGGGCTCCCTGACCCAGCTGCAGCTTGTTTGAGAGACTTTAGCCTGAGCAAAGACAAGTCATTCATATGCAACAGCTGCTGTCCACAGCTTGGGTGGTGCTGTAAATTGGATGAGGCGTGGGTCTCAGGGAATCAACAAGGCAGAGCAAACAGAAGCTGACAATCAGCTCAGTGACCAGGAAGGGCCCAGCGTAGAAACAGTGATCCCTGTAACACCTCTGTCTGGAAGAAAGCCACCCTCAAGTTTCTGCTCTGATGCCAGACAATCCGGTTCCTCCTCAGAGCCTCACCCTGGCACTGGAGCTCAGAGGAAGCAAGACTTCGTAAGTTCAGTTTGTGGTGCTGGCCTTTTAGGAGGAGAGTTGGGTCTCCAGCAGCCTCTGTCTCACTGAGCCCCAGTCCACACTGGTTTTTACCGCTCCTAATTTTTACTGTTTGCAGGGACTTTCTTTCCCAGCTCTGGGACCCTGGGATGGGGGTCTGGTGTGGGGCTGGGGCTCCTTGCTCCTCCTGGTGGCCTCTGCAGAGACGATCTCTCTCCTGATTAAAAGAGCGGCACATGTGGGTGCCGTACCAGGCTGTTCCATGCTTCCCGGCCTAGTACGCGTCTCAGCGTGCTTTCTTCTTTACTTTTCTAGTTGTAGGGCTTCCCTGCAGCCAGCTTCCTGGTGGTTCTAGATCAGTGGTTCTCAACCTGTGGGTCGCGAGGCCTTTGGGGGTCGAATGACCCTTTCACAGGGGTCGCCTAAGACCATCGGAAAATGCAGATATTTATATCACGATGCATAACAGTAGCAAAATTTCATGGTTGGGGGTCACCACCACCATGAGGAACTGTATGCAAGGGTCGCGGCCTTAGGAAGGTTGAGAACCACTGTTCTAGATGATGGTGGTTTTGTATTTTAGTTGTAATTTTGATGCGGTTGTGGGAGGCGGTGAGTACGTACAGGCGTTGCCTACGCTACCATCTTGGTCTGAAAAGCTTTCTTAATATTTCTTTTACATTCTTCCTTTAAGCTGAAGAGGTCAGGGTCTCCCTCCTCAGTGTAGTGGCAGCTTGTCAGGAGGGAGTGTCGATGAAGTGTTGGGGATCAGGGCTCCCTTTGGGGTGGATGTGGGGCTTGGGGGTACCTGCAGAAGTCCTGCCTGTACACACATTCTGTTTTCAGGCTCTTGCCCAGTGGGACACAGAAGGAGTGAAGTATTCAGGGGCGGGGGAGGTGTGGACATAAAACACATTCTAAACTTGGGCTGGTTTGAGGACTGAGTTTTTGTGCGCGTTGGTCACTTAAAATACCTGGGACACAGAGTAGAATCTGCTCAGGCCTTTGGATAGAGTAGAAAAGAGTTTTACCTGTAAATATTTTCAGTGAATCCCCAAGGCGCCCTCTCCCCCCCCCCCCCTTCCCCAGAATATCCCACGCGCTTGAATGCCTCAGTGTTTCAAATGCTAGTCATTAGTCCCTTCTGTGAGTTTAGGCCCCAGTTAAAGTAGAACATTGATTTCAGGTTGGGACAACATTAACACCCTGCCATTAATGCCTAACCTCATTCTTACTACTGATTAGCCATTTAGCTGTCCAGCGTGACCAGGATGTCGCTGGACCGGAACCACAGCCCTCAGTGTGGAATGTGCTGTTGGAGTTTATTGCCTTCCTTCTGGCAGACCCAGTGGAAAGGCAGTTGGAGGTGGGAGGGAGCTGGGAAATCAGGTGTGCCATCACTGGTACCCACCAGGGGGATGAAGGCGACCAATGGACGATACAGAGAAACTTTGCCTACAGCCGTTTTTCCTCTGGAACAAAATTTGAAGGATTCTTGGTTGAAAAACCAATTTACAGAGTAAAACCTGAAGCAGGGAGGCATGGAACAGACTAATATACCTCAATGTAGGTATGGAGGGATAAGAATAGATAAACCAAAGAACTTATATACTGACAGGCATAGCCCATGGACACGGGCAATAGCATAGTGAAAACATGGAGGTGGGGGTGAGGGGTTGGGAGGAGGGAGCAAAAGTGGGGAAAAGGCATGATAACATCTGTAATACCATCAACAATAAAAAGTATATTAAAAAACAAAATAAAAACCAATTTACCTATATGTTGTACTTTGGATTTTTCCTTAGTTAGATAATATTGTAGATCAAATACTTAATGAGAATGGTTTAGAAGACATTCTAGATAAATTTGAACATTTTATAGTTCTCTACAATAATCATTTATTATTATGGATTATAAGATTCAGGATATGCCTACATATAGCACACAGTAAAACCCAGAATTTATTTTTGTGTGTTTTAATATATGTAGTTGAAGGTACATGTGTAGATTTGAAAACTCGGTTTAAAAAGAGTACAAATAGACTGATGTTGAACATGTTGTCAAGAAGCCAGCAGGCATCATGAAAGCTGAAAGCGTGATGATGCAAATGATTAGTTACATGTTGGGGATTTAAGAAGAGAGAGGTTGCCCTGGCTGGTGTGGCTCAGTTGGTTGGGTCCTATCCCGGGCGCTGAAAGGTTGCCAGTGTGATTCTCTGTCAGGACACAGGCCTGGGTAGCAAGTTCAGTCCACAACTAGAGTGTGTAGAGGAGGCAACCCATGGATGTTGCTCTCACATCGATCTTTTGCTCTCTTCTTCTCCCCTCCTTACTCTCTAAAAATCAGTGAGGAAAAGAAAAAAAAAAAACACTAAAAAAGAGGAAAAAAAATAGAATAGAAAGGTTGTTATCTAGAGAGGCAGTAATGGTTTTAAATTAATCTCCTAGCATATGTTGTAGGTGAAATACACCAGTTTGCCATGCTAGGTACCGCTTGGAATGGTAATCCTTTAGACCAGTGGTTCTCAACCTTCCTAAGGCCACGACCCTTTAAGACAGCTCCTCATGTGGTGGTGACCCCCAACCATAAAATGATTTCCGTTGCTACTTCATAACTAATTTTGCTACTGTTATGAACTGTCATGTAAATATCTGATAGGCAGGATGTATTTTCATTGTTACAAATTGAACATAATTAAAACATAGTGCTTAATCACAAAAACAGTATGTAATTATATATTATGAAATATTTATTTCTAATTACAAATAAATGAAATTTTGTCTTGAATCATGGTGTAGCATGGGCAACAGTCTTCATATAACAACAGTTAACTACATTGCTACACTTTGCTACACCGAGAACGGTCTGTTGGTTCCTAAGACCATGGGAAATAGGTGTTTTCTGATGGTCTTAGGTGACCCCTATGAAAGGGTCGTTGGACCCCCTAAGGGGTCTCGACCCACAGGTTGAGAACCACTGCTTTAGAGGGTAGGCACTGTGTCCGATGCTCTGTGTCCACGTGCAGAGGGTTGTGTACTGACCTTGGCTGTTGCTTGCTCACCTGTAGGGCACACTTGCAGAGCGGATTCGTGCCGGAGGCGCCGGAGTTCCTGCCTTTTACACCAGCACAGGCTACGGGACGCTGGTGCAAGAAGGAGGGGCGCCGATCAAGTACAACAAGGATGGCAGCATCGCCATTGCCAGTAAGCCACGAGAGGTAGGACGCGGTCATCCAGGTGACCCCTGACCCCACCGTGAGCACAGGGTTCTGGTGGCTCAGTGGGGAAATCAGTGTAAAATCACCTCTGTGTGAGAACCAGCACGCCATTCATTAGCATACATACGTTAGGTATGATTTCCAACCGAAACTGAGCATCTGCTACTCATTCAGATCACACAGAGAAGCCAGATGAAGTACAGGAGAAAAAAAACTGTCACTGTATAAGATGTGCGCGTTAAGATTACATTTTTAGCCATGCAGGAGCCTTTATAATTGCCGATGATGCTAATATAAATGCTATAAGTCTTCACAAATCTTCTGCAATTGAAGGATGAGGAAAAGCCAAGGAAATCACAAGTTTATCCTCCATATTAAAATGTGGAATTCTGCCAAAACCGGTTTGGCTCAGTGGATAGAGCATCGGCCTGCGGACTGAAAGGTCCCAGGTTCGATTCCGGTTAAGGGCATGTATCCTGGTTGCGGGTATATCCCCAGTAGGGGGCATGCAGGAGGCAGCTGATTGATGTTTCTCTCTCATCGATGTTTCTAACTCTCTATCCCTCTCCCTTCCTCTCTGTAAAAAATCAATAAAATATACTTAAAAAAAATAAAAAATAAAATATAATGTGAAATTCTGTCCTGGAATGAATGGGGAGCCCCCATGATTGCCTTCATTTTGTACACGGGACACACTTGAGCTTTAAGCTGAATAACTTCATTTTGTTTAAAGTGCTGGATAGGGGTCACTTCACTCACCTATTAGGAAACCAGAGAACTCAAACAGGCTCTTAGTTCCTCAAGAACTTAATAAAGAAACAACAAATTAATAATAATAATTTGAAAAATACGTTAAATAACCTTATTATTAAATAAGCTCTAGATAGTTGAGGTGCCTTAGATTTGAGGCAGCTTCTAAACATACACAGGCCCATATTTCATGACTGGGTTTTTAGCATCTGTCCCGTCTCCCTGCCCGCCTGGCTCCAGGAAGTTAGCACAGGATGCAGATTGCTCAGCTTGTCTCTAGGAAAGTGAACACTTAGAATCAAGGGGTGATCTCTTACCAGCTTTCTGCTTATGGAGATGTTGGCTCTGCACCCCGTTTCTGAGGGAAGAAACGAGGTCCTCGAACCTGTGCCCTGCTGTCCTCTGAGCAGGCCCTTCACCTGGAGCCTTGCCGTTCTGGTCAAGGTGACCTTGACTTTTATTGACATTTCTGATAGTCTATCTTTCATGCCTAATTAAACTTCAAAAGTTCTTGACCAAGTAAAAGGCAAGAGCCTAATTATGAAAATGGATCTTAAGAACACTGATACAGATGAACAGAAAATTGGGTTAATACTTGAGGAGCTCGCTAGCATTAACTCACCCTGGGAAATACAGGAGACACTAGACTCTGTCCCAAATATCTGGGTTCATTTCTGCCTGGAGTCAGGTGCATGAATCTAGTAGTTTTATAATTTTATCTTGAAACAACTCCTATTAGTTCTTAATTTCCCTTATTGTAGGAAGGAGAAGGGAGTGAATTCCTTAATTCAGTGATATTGGTTGAGGTCCTACTCTTTCCCAGGAACTGGTGTAAGTATAGTGGAAAAGGGGGTCTAGACCAAGTCCCCCTGTGGTGGAGGAACTGACAGGGAAGGAACAGACAAACACATATGTCCATCAAGTAGAGCCAGGGCAGAGAGAGGGATCAGCGGCCAGGGAGGTGGTGTTTCAGCTAGGGGTTAGGGAAACCTCACTGGGAAGATGACATGGGTAGAGACTGGAATAAAATAGGAGAAAGAGCTGGGCAAAGATCACCGGGTTGTGATCTAGTCAGAAGGCAGAAGGAGGACAAGGTCCTGAGGCTGGCTTGCCCTGTGTGTGGAACAGCAGGACGATGAGGCTGGAACAGAGTTAGTGAGGCAGGGAGCAGTGGGGCTGAAGGTTGAAGAGAGGCAGGAGCCAGATCATGTGAGTTTGGATTTTACTGAGTGTGGTGAGCAGCCAGCAGAAAGTTGAGGGGAGTGATGTAATCTGAGCTACATTTTGGCAAGTTGTAGCTGTTGGGAGGTGAGATTTATTTTTTTATTTTTATTTTTTGTAGAGACCAAGAGCAGCAGCAGTGAAAGGGATTAAGAGGCTGTTGTGGGAAGATAAGTGGAATTGGTGAGGAGTGGTTGGAATAGGGATATATATTCATAGTAAAGCCAACAGGATTTACTGGTTGATTGGTGGTGGGTGCAAGAGAAGGCAGAATCAAGTATGTTGCTTATTGAGAGGGGCCGAGCATAGGGGTAAGAGACCAGTGCATTGAAGACGTCCATCATGCCCCAAGAGGAGGCATGCGTTAGGCTCCACTCGGGATGGGAACTCAGAGGCATCAGCGTATAGTATTCAAGTTTTTAGGAATAGATGAGTGGCTAGGACTGGAGAGCAGAGAGAGAACACCTAGTGTGCATATAAAGGTAGGGAAGAGGCCTTGAAGGAGCAGGAAAGAAGAAACTCCCGACTGCATTGAACCCCAGTTCCAAATGCACTGAACCCCAGTTCCGGGTGAAACTTAAACAGGGGAAGTCTGGACTGTTGTGAAAAGGGAGGAGTGCATGGAAACTTAGGAGAGCTGCAAAAGACAGAGGTCTGGAGGTGCGCGCGAGTGCATGCAGAGAGGAATGACTGCTGAGTGTACTGCTGGTTTTCTCTAGCAGGAGAAAAACAGAGCCTCCGAACTGCACTGAACTCTAGTTCCAACTGCACTGAACCCCAGTTTCAGGCGAGACCCTGGGGACCCAGACTCATACGGGTCCCTGGAGCGCATGGTAACTCAGGGGAGCCATGAAAAGCAGTGGTCTGGAAGCACACACACAAGTGTGCGCAGAGAGGACTTGCAGCGATTACCTAGGGACACTGAGACCTAGGAGCTTCAAAGGACAGGGCTGATGGGAAGCCAAGGCTGTCTGCTCAGCCCTGAGACTCCAACCCATCCAAGCTGAGCACAAGGGCTTTTGCAATTTTGCAAGGCTTATCTCATAAGGCTGACTCCAGCACAGAAGTTCTCCTGGTGTAGACACAGCTGATCCTCACAGCCAATTGGCCTGGAGGTCAATTCCCACCAGTGATACTAACAACAATCAAGATTGAACTACAACAAAGCTGTCCACACAATTTGCAAAGGGGTGCACCAAGAGTGTCCACCTCAGGTAATTGGGGAGGTGGAGCTACCCGGCCATATAGGACACCTAGCACACAAAGCCACTCTATCAACTCAGGGAAGCAGCAAAAAGGCAGAGACAAAGGAACAGATCACAAACAAAAGAAATGGAGGAAAACAAATGACTGGATATAGAGTTCAAAATCACAGTTATAAGGTTTTTCAAGAATTTCCTAGAAAAGGTCAATAAATTAAAAAAAAATATATATTTTATTGATTTTTTTACAGAGAGGAAGGGAGAGGGATAGAAAGTCAGAAACATCGATGAGAGAGAGACATCGATCAGCTGCCTCCTACACGCCCCACACTGGAGATGTGCCTGCAAGCAAAGTACATGCCCTTGACCAGGATTGAACCTGGGACCCTTCAGTCCACAGGCCGATGCTCTATCCACTGAGCCAAACTGGTCTCGGCAAAAAGGTCAATAAATTTAATGGGACCCTCGAAGATATGAAAATGGACCAACTGACTGGAATAAAAAATATTATACAGAGACAGAGACCTAACAACATATTAGAGGAACGCAAGGATCAAGTCAAAGATTTGAAATACAAAGAAGCTGAAAACACTCAATTGGAAAAGAAAAAAGAATCCAAAAATGTGAAGATAGTGTAAGGAGTCTCTGGGACAACTTCAAGTATACCAACATCAGAATTATGGGGGTGCCAGAAGAAGAGAGAGAGCAAGATACTGAAAAACTATTTGAAGAAATAATGACTGAAAACTTCCCCCACCTGGTGAAAGAAATAGACTTACAAGTCCAGAAAGTGTATAGAACCCCAAACAATAGGAACCCAAAGAGGACCACACCAAGACACATCATAATTAAAATACCAAGAGCAAAAGACAAAGAATATTAAAAGCAGCAAGAGAAAAACAGTTAATTACCTACAAGGGAGCACCCATACAATTGTCAGCTGATTTCTCAACAGAAACGATGCAGGCCAGATGGGAGTGGCAAGAAATATCCAAAGCGATGAAAAGCAAGAACCTACAACTAAGGTGACTCTACCCAGCAAAGCTATCATTCAGAATTGAAGGTCAGATAAAGAGCTTCACAGATAAGAATAAACTAAAGAAATTCATCACCGCCAAACCTGTATTATATGAAATGCTGAAAGGTACTCTTTAAGAAGAGGAAGAAGACGAAAAAGGTAAAGATAAAATTAGGAACAACAAATACATGTCTATCAACAAGTGAATCTAAAAATCAAGTGAATTAAAAATCTGATGAACAGAATAGACTGGTGAATATAATAGAATCGGGGCATAGAAAGGGAGTGGACTGACAATTCTCAAGGGGTAAAAGGTGAGAGGGGTGCGGGGAGAGACTGGACAAAAATTGTACACCTATGGATGAGGACAATGTGGGGGAGGTAAGGGCAGAAGGTGAGGTGGGAACTAGGTGGAGGGGAGCTATGATGGGAAAAAAGAGGAACAATTGCAATAATCTGAACAATAAAGATTTATTAAATTAAAAAAAAAAGAGTATTGGCCTCCAAGGTGCCTGCTGCCCAGCCGGAAGCATCCTGCCCCGCTCCACCTGCGCCCTCAGTGGTGTAAGCAGGGGGCCAGGTGTCAGGCAGGTCAGAAACAGGCTTTGTGGAAGGCTCGGGTGTTTCCTCCAGGGGCTTGATAAGAGTATGGTTGGCCAGAGGTCAAAGGCAGGGAGTGCCCTGCAGTGCCACGACCCCTGAAGACTTCCTCTTGCTTCCCGTCCTTGACTACAGAGTCTCTCAGGGCTGGACCTGAATCGTTCAGAGAAGTGCTCCTTCCTGGACCAGGACGAGGAGGACGCTGCCCTTCCTTCCAAGGGGAAGAACCCCTCTTTTTGTGGGTTATTTTGCTTCGTGGGGTGAAGCGGGGAGATGCAAATGTCTCAGAGCAACACATGCACAGGACAGGTCATTTTTGGAGCGTGGATCCGATGTGTCCTAAGATACCCGACTCTGTTCAACCCCTGAAAGGTCTAGGAAGCCACTGTAGTGGTATTTTTTTCTCCCAATTTTACTAATATTAACGATACAAACAGTATTAAAACAGTATTAAAGAAAACAAGCAATAAGAAGACAGTCCCACCACCATAATATAGCAGCTTTTCTTCATGCACGTCCAGCACAGATATCATTAACAAATTTTGACCTGACAGGGTAGGTTTAATTCTGTAGCATGGTTTTGACATAGAACATTTTAGCAGAAATATTTTGTGTAGCTTTACAGGACTCAATTTTAGTGCATATAAAATATTTCACTAAGTTGGGGAGTTTTAATATTTTACTGCTTTAGTCAATGCTGCATTACATAATTTCCTACATAAAAAAAAAGTTAATGTACCCAAACTTGGTACAGAAGCTTTCTATAAAACGCATGCCGTTTGTCCACTAGGGGGAGCAGTGGGAATGGGAATAGAGTGCTGGGCGTAAATGGCTCCCATCCTGGTAGTGATGGATGGAGCACAGTTTCCAGGTTGTTCCAGGGCCCTGGCATAGTTTTGCTTTAAGCTTCTTTCCCTCCCCACCAACCCCTCCCTTCATAGCAGAACTAATGGCAGTAGCATTCCATCAGACCAGAAGAGAAGGTGTAATAGAATAAAATACCACATTCATGATGTACGTGTGACTAAATCCTAAAAACATATACAAAACTTTTGGAGTGAAAATTGCAACATGATTGAAAGAAGTAAGAGACTTCAAAACATATTATGCTTATGGGTGGGACCATAGAGAGTGTCAGTTCTCTCTAAATTCCTCTATACTTTCTAGGAATTCCAATGAAAATCTCAACAGGTGATTATAGATTAACCAGGAGAGATGAATGGACTTTTAAAACCATTTCATTTATTTTTTATATTTTAAAAAATATATTTTTATTGATTTCAGAAAGGAAGGAAGAGGGAGGGAGAGAGATTGAAACATCCATGATGAGAATCATTGATCGGCTGCCTCCTGCACACTCCCTCCTGGGGACTGAGCCTGCAACCCAGGCATGTGCCCTTGACCAGAATCGAACCTGGGACTCTCTAGTCCACAGGCCAATGCTCTATTCTCTGAGCCAAACCAGGTAAGGCAAAACCATTTCATTTATATAAACAGTACATTTTATAGTTTTTTTCCTAGAGAATAGGGAAAGAGGGAGAGTTTTCATGTTCAATACGTATCCTCTGCACACAAGTAATAAAATGAACACTAACGTACACAGTCGTAGCTCAGTTCCTCAGGCTGACTGAGCTCTCGCTTGTCACTGAGCCTTTGCATATGCTGCTCCCTCACTTCCCCCTTCCAGCACTTTCACTTAGTCCCAGTTGCCTACCACACTCATCCTTCGGGTCTCCCTGTAGATTCTCCTCTCTCTGAGACACTTTCCCAGCTAAGCTTGCGCCCCTCTTACCGCCTTTATCAGCGCTCATATCACAACCAAACAGCAGCTGTGCAAACACCTGACAGTGCCCCTCTGTCTCCTGCAGGTGAGGGAGTTCAACGGTCAACATTTTATTTTGGAGGAAGCCATTACCGGGGATTTTGCCTTGGTGAAGGCCTGGAAGGCAGACCGTGCGGGAAACATCATTTTCAGGTAGTGTGATGGCCTTGAAGAAGATGAATAGAGTGCATTTAATATTTCAGTATATTTCTTAATATTTCAGCATTTCCTAAGTCATGATTGCAAAATGGATATCTTGATGTGTTTGGTATTTAAAATTTTATTTTAAAATGGGTGAAAATAAACATAATAGAGCATGCGTGCGTGCATGTATGAACGGTGGTCTCACTAGTATGGAGTACTGGCGGGAGTCTGTTCTGATTGGTGGGTGCCCATGTTTCTCTGCTTGTTAAGTATTTGCACCTATATACCCTTGAATTTAGTCCCATACAAATCATGTTTTCTTCTGTGTGTTTTAGTTGCTAAGACCCTTTACAATGTTGACATGCTTATAAAACATGAGACAAGTACACAATTACATTTTATTTTGATACTAGAGGCCCAGTGCACGAAATTCGTGCAAGAATAGGCCTTCCTTCCCCCGGCTGCTGGCACCAACTTCCCTCACAGCCCAGGTTTTGTCCAGAAGGCTGTCAGGTCTAATTCGCATATTACACTTTTACTATTATAGATTGTTATGTACATGCACTGTCTTCAGATGGTCAAGTTACTTCAATGGTCTGGAGAGAGATTGCTAGTAATTACTTAAGTCAGTCCTTTTCCGGTCCTCTTGCAGTCTACTAGAAGTCTAACCTTAATAGTGCTCAATTTCTATTCTCATTAACTGCATAGCCAAAGATATGCTTAAGAGACTTGAAGGTCTTTTGATTACCATAAGTTTGCTTAATATTAAGTATTTAATATTTTGGATTTATAGATTATATAGATTTTTAAAAAATTATACCACCTTTCAATATATGCATAAAGTTAAAAAAACGTTTTCAAAATGTTTAGTATTACAATTTCCACCTATTAGGTTATAGATATCATTTTTCCCTCATAATATTGTCATTTACTGCTTTTAATTAGCAATGATTTATCTTTATCAAATGCAGCTTTTGTGCGATCCCAGCTAAATTCACAGTGACCACCCTCATCTTGTTTTTGTTCATTTCTGAAGAACTTACAATACTTATACTATGTTTGACTTCTTGAATCCAATCAGTTTTTGGAATTACAGCTAACTTTGGCCATTTACAGAAGACATTTTGTGTCAAATCTATCGCACTTGACACTTTGGTGTAAAGTTTGTAAAGTTCAGTTGCTATGTAAAAAAAAACTAATGAAATTGTATAGCAGCAAGTGGAGATGAATTATTTAAACTATTTCCACGAATTTATCCCGTGCTCCATGGCGTGGCTCCGGGATCTAAGCACTGCACAGGGCTATTTTAAGCACAGACTCTATCTATGCTTGTGGCTCAACTAAACATTAAGCTTTGATGTGAAATGAGAGCGCCTATCACCAGTGGTCAAGTCACTTCTATTCTTTTTTTAAAAATATATTTTATTGATTTTTTACAGAGAGGAAGGGAGAGAAATAGAAAGTCAGAAACATCGATGAGAGAGAGACATTGATCAGCCGCCTCCTGTACGCCCCACAGTGGAGATGTGCCCGCAAGCAAGGTACATGCCCCCAACCGGAATCGAACCTGGGTCCTTTCAGTCCTCAAGCCGACGCTCTATCCACTGAGCCAAACCGGTCTCGGCCACTTCTATTCTTAAGACACTGACTTTAGGATAGTGGACACCTGGTGCAGAGGTCTGTCTAGGCCGATGTTAAAGTCGGGGTACCCGGCAGGCCCCCACCTCCTGCCACTCTGCCTTTGGAGGACACGCCTGTCCTTACACCTGTCCTTGAATCCAAGTGAAATAGGCATTGGTGGCCTGAAAGCACCAGTAAACCATAGTGCAGTGGTCAGCAAACTGTGGCTCGCGAGCT
This sequence comes from Lasiurus cinereus, assembly GCA_011751065.1. Lineage (NCBI taxonomy): Eukaryota > Metazoa > Chordata > Mammalia > Chiroptera > Vespertilionidae > Lasiurus > Lasiurus cinereus. Next base: position 74,610,008 of record JAAGEH010002531.1, read on the forward strand.
GCGGTTTGTCGCTCTGTTGATTAATGAGTGTGCCGACCACTGCCATAGTATGACTGAGTGCCCTTTATCAAAGAAGACTTTCTATCAACTTATACTCTCAGAAACAAGCATATATTTACATTTTTATGGTTAGAGGAAGTACATTGATGTATGAACTTGGGAATGCAAAACCATCAGTGAAATTGGCACCTTCTTGAAATATTTATGCCTCAGTGTCTGAGGTGGGTGTTGTACTTTCATTGGAAATCGGCTTTCCCGGAAGATCTTTGCAGGTGACTCAGAAGTTGCCAGTGAATGTTTCACTTAATTTCAGCAACAGGCTTCTCCTTAATAGAGAATATAATTACTGTACCCTGTCCTATAAAGTATTTGCTACTTTCCCTTAATATTTTAATAGAGCAAGTTTAGTGAACTATTCAACTATAGAAATAAAGCAGCATCCCAATGAAAAGATTTAGGGAAATTAAATAGATGTATTAATATCCATTTTACTTTCCTGTGCAAAAATCTACATGTTGAATATGAAAAATAGCTCCTCAACCTTATAAAAAAGCTATATAATTAAAGAGGGTATCGTGTTGTTTTTACTTATGAAATAGTTATAAAACTTTAATTGAAGGTAAACTATAATTGAAAAGAAAATTAAAAAGCAAAGAGAGAGAGAGAGAAAGAATTTTGTTGATAGAAGATATGGTACACTCTTTCTGAAAAGATTCACAGGTTCTTAGTTTATAGACATTCCCATAGTCTGTAATTAGAGCTAAAGGAGACACTTCTGATTTTTGGTCTTCTCTCCCCATTTCCTTGTTCCCTCCGCCTGGTGTAGGAAGAGTGCACGGAATTTCAACCTGCCCATGTGCAAAGCTGCGGGAACCACGGTGGTGGAGGTAAGCATGGACGTGACCGCTGCTGTGCTGGTGGTCATTTTCAACGTGATGCTGCGTTATTAGTACCATATTTTCCGGCGCATAAGACGACTTTTTAACCCAGGAAAATCTTCTCAAAAGTCAAGGGTCGTCTTAAATGCCAGGTGTTGTCTTATAGGGCGAGTATATCCCAAACTTTATATTTTAACTGGAAAAATTGGGGGTCGTCTTAAATGCCCAGTCATCTTATACACCGGAAATTACGGTAGTTCCAGAAAAAGCACAACAAGTTCATTTCATTTTTGGAGGACACACAGTGACAGTTTCCCTGTGGGATCTGGGAGGGTTCGATGTGACTAGGCAATGGCTGATATGTTGCTGTGCTGGTTGCTTTCCGGCTGTGGGAAGCAGGCTGGAATGGGACCAGCTCATGAACGACTCTGGTCCTCGGGCGCAATCCCAACAGGACGTTTTATAGACGGGACCCCTGGGAAATCGTTATTTGTATCAGATGAAGTTCATTCTTCCTGGGGTAGAAACAGTGGATTCTCTAGGGAAGATGGTGGTGTTGTGTGTGCCATTCTTTGATTCCTGCATGCAGTGGCCAGAATGGTATCTCCTGGCGGCGGTAAGGCGGTATTTGTGACACAATCGAACGTTACAGTTGTATTCCTCTTTTAGAAAGTGAAGCGTATAGTTTCTAAAGTGCTGGGGAATGGGGTAATCTCATCCCAGCCATGGTGGTTTCTATGTATGTGTGTGTGTATGTGTGTGTGTGTGTGTGTGTGTTTGTGTGTGTGTATTATTGATTTGTTACAGAGAGGAAGGAAGAAGGACAGAGAGTCAGAAATATCGATGGGAGAGAAACATCGATCAGCTGCCTCCTGCACACCCCCTACTGGGGATGTGCCCGCAACCAAAGCACATGCCCCTGACCAGAACCGAACCCGGGACCCTTCAGTCCACTGAGCCAAACCGGCCAGGGCTGTAGTTTCTTTAGCCGTGGCTTTGGTATAGCTCCTTCGTTTAAAACAGATAATATTATGGTTTACTCTCTCGGTGTAATTTTTTTTATTATTACTTATTGAATCATTTTGATGACCTGACATGGCACACATCTGTAAGTTATTGAAGAAAGGCCTCTAACGAAGCTTAAAATAATTGATGGCTTAACCTTCTTGATTTCATATACTTTTGTAAAACTGCCCAACGTCAATATTTCTCCTCTAAGTACTGAGGGCCAAGAAGTATTATCTTGGGCAAAGTCTTTTCTTTTCTTTCTTCCTTTTTATAACCTGGTTCTTTTCAGCCCATCTTATTTCTTCCAAGCACAGAAGATGAGATTCCAAGTATCTGAGAATCACTGCAGATGGCAGAAAAAGAGTTTCTTTTTGGGGAAGGAGATAGGAGAGCAAATCCTGTGACCTCGACTGCTAATATGACTAAGGCCTAGCCCTGATCCTGAACACACATCTGATCTTATCAACTGTGCTGGTAGAAATAAAGCGACATTACCGCGAAAAGATGTAGGGAAATTAGTTTGAAACAGAGGTGTTAATATCCATCTTATGTTTCCTGTCAGCGCCCGGCTTTCATATAGATCCCTTTAATATAGTCCTACTGACAGCCACTCCCAGTTTGACTAGCTCTTACTGTCCAACATGGAGCCCGTAGCCACATGGGACGCTACGATTTACATGGATGACAATGAAATGAAGTAAACATTGGGTGTTTCTTCAGCAGCCACCTACGGCTCCTGACTACTGTGCTGATCGGCAGAGATAGGGCAAGTTCTGTGGGACCGCGCTTAATTCGAAGGGTCAAGGTGAACTCCAATGTGTCATGTAGCTCAGGAATGTCAAAAAAACAGCTCCCAGACAATAGAGTGTTGTGGGCCACATGCTCATGGTAGAAGGTTCACGTGCCGGTAGGTTGGAGTGTAAGAACTCGAAAGGAGGACATAGTTTGGAATCCGGAATGATGAGTAGATTGCACATTCTCTGATACGAAAAGTCTATGTTGGGGTTCATCTTATATGCCCAGTCATCTTATACACCAGAAAATACGGTCGTTCCAGAAAAAGCATAAGTTGCGACTTTGGATTATTCTGAGCATAGTGAACATCCTGGACCCAGCTCCTCCTCCGTGCGATGGCCTGTGCACCCCAGGTTTGGCCTCTAGGGTTCCCTAACCCTTCCCTCAAGCCCTGTCCTGCTCTTCTTTACCCTGGCCCTGGCACCAGGGTAGAGGGTGGTTCTGACCTGGTCTCTGAAGTGTGGTATTTAAGAGGAATCTGCAGAGAGCATCCAATTATACACATGTTCTTCTGCCTGTTAAATATTAACGATAAAAATAGCTACTACCCGCAAGTGTTTAGGATAGATGAGGCACTGCTATCTTTTTTGTGAACATTATTATTTTCATCCCCACAACAGTCCTGTGAGGTAGGAGCCGTTGTTGTCCCCATTTTACAGGTGAGGACTTGAAAACACGGGAAGATTAAGTTACGTAACTGATGCCACACAGCTACATGGAGATTGGCTGGAACCCTAGAAAGATGGACCCCAGGGTGTCTTTCCCCCACCCCCCACCCCCGCCCCGTCCATTACTTTAGGAAATACTCTCACATTGCCCTAACCGGTTTGGCTCAGTGGATAGAGAGTCTGCCTGTGGACTGAAGGATCCCAGGTTTGATTCTAGTCAAGTTCCTTCCTCTGTCATTGATGTTTTTATTTTTATTTTTATTTTTATATTTTATTGATTTTTTACAGAGAGGAAGGGAGAGGGATAGAGAGCTAGGAACATCAATGAGAGAGAAACATTGATCAGCTGCCTCCTGCACGCCCCCTACTGGGGATGTGCCCGCAACCAAGGTACATGCGCTTGACCGGAATCGAACCTGGGACCTTTCAGTCCACAGGTTGACGCTCTATTCACTGAGCCAAACCAGTTTGGGCTCTCATTGATGTTTCTAACTCTCTATCTCTCTCCCTTCCTCACTGTAAAAATTCAATAAAAACTATTAAAAAAAATACTCTCACATCACAAATGGTTGATATTTCAAACTTTTAAAAGATCAAAAATCTGGAGGTAGCCTATTTCAATGCTCACTGTTGGAATCAAGCAGAGGGAGTGGTTTTTAAAAATATATATATATTATTGACTTTTTACAGAGGAAGGGAGAGGGATAGAAAGCTAGGAACATCAATTAGCTGCTTCCTTCACACCTCCTAATGGGGATGTGCCTCTAACCAAGGTACATGCCCTTGACCAGAATCAAACCTGGACCTATTAGTCCGCAGGCCAATGCTCTATCCACTGAGCCAAACCGGTTAGGGCAGAGAGGGAGTTTTTCGACCAATATATTCCTCTCTGGGTTCCTTCAGTCTTTCTCTTGGCCTCTAATTATTTCCACAAATTTCCCTAAACACGGTGATGGATTGACTGTTCTGGGACCACAGCCTCGGAAGCAGTGGGAACCGTGACAGTGACGACGCCCCACATCTCAGACGAGGCTTTGTTGTAGAACTCGGAGCGGACCTCCTTTTTCTTAGAGAGGAGGCCGTGCGGGACTCTGCAGCAGCGGATCTGGGTGAGCGCCTGTCCCCTGAAGCCACTGCCACTCAGTCTGCTCTTCCCACCTTTCCCCTGTCACATCCTGTCACTGGGACTCAAGGAGGTTAGAACTACAAACATGTAAATATTAGCGATGGTTCCCTTAGACATCTTAAAATGTTCTGGATTTAAAAGCAGGGTGGCAAGGGAATATACGCTCTGTCTTCTTGCTTTAAAAACATTGTTTTTATTTTATTTTTTAAAAATATATTTTTATTGATTTCAGAGAGGAAGGGAAAGGAGGGGGAGAGAGAGAGAGAAGCATCAATGATGAGAATCATCGATTGGCTGCCTCCTGCACGCCCCCTACTGGGGATCAAGCCCACAACCTGGGCATGTGCCCCGGGCTGGAATCAAACCTGGGACCCTTTAGTCCGCAGGTCGACGCTCTATCCACTGAGCCAAACCGGCTAGGGCTAAAAACAGGCTAAAAACATTGTTTTTTATTGATTTTTAGGGAGGGGGGATGGAGAGGAAGAGGGAGAGAGAGGGAGAGAGAGAAACACTGATGTGAGACAGAAACATGGATCTGTTGCTTCCCATATTCACCCCAACCAGGGACTGAACCCACAACCTGGGCATGTGCTCTGACCAGGAATGGAACCAGCAACTTTTCAGTGCCTGGGACAACGCTTAACCACCTGAGCCACACCGGCCAGGGCTGTCGCTTAAAACCCGGAGCCATCCGCACGCCTCGCCACCGGGCTGTGACCTAGCGGATGCTGGCTCTGTCGTTCTTCTCCTCTTAAGGAGCCGGGTAGTTACTTGGGAAAAATAATGACAAGTGGGTGGACACACCGGCTCCCACGCCAGAAAGATGCTTCTCTTTTTAGGCCAGACAGCGAGTGCTATTTCTGGACCTCCCTGTGAGGGGGCGAAGTCTGTGCCCATCAACCTCCCCAGGCAGCCGGGAGCGGCTGGGTGTGTCATAAGGACAGCCAGACTGTCGTCTGCCCGGGGGAAATGCATTTGGCCTTGGGACGGCTCCTGTTACCTCCCCTCACTTCCTGTGCATCCTGCCTGCCTCCTGGTTTTCTTGGAGAAGCGATCTGTTTCTACTTTTTTTTTTTTATTAAGAAAAGCAACTTATAACAGCCTGCAGGGAGGGACGGGGTGCTTCGCTCAGCAGACTGTTGACACTGTTTCTCTTGTGAGCAGCCGGTCATGCCTTTGCTGTCGGCAGGGGGTCGTCTGACTGCTACCTGACGCCTCTGAGGCTCCGGCCACCGAACCACCCGGCCACTTCCTGTGGCATGTGCCTGGCTGGTGGGAGAGGACAGCCAGGTTTCCCCAGAGCAGCGGTTCTCAACCTGTGGGTCGCGACCCCTTTGGGGGTCGAACGACCCTTTCACAGGGGTCACCTAAGACCATCAGAAAACCCATATTTCCCATGGTCTTGGGAACCAACACACCGCTCCTCAGTGTAGCAAAGTGTAGCCATGTAGTTTACTGTTGTCATATGAAGACTGTTGCCCATGCTACACCACGATTCAAGACAAAATTTCATTTATTTGTCATTAGAAATAAATATTTCACAATATATAATTACATGTTGTTTTTGTGATTGATCACTATACTTTAATGATGTTCAATTTGTAACAACGAAAATACATCCTGCGTATCAGATATTTACATTACAGTTCATGACAGTAGCAAAATTACAGCTATGAAGTAGCAATGAAAATAATGTTATGGTTGGGGTCACCACCACATGACGAGCTGTCTTAAAGGGTCGCGGCATTAAGAAGGTTGAGAACCACTGCCCCAGAGCCTTTTCACCTCCTGGCTAATTTCAGCTTTCAGTTAAAATCGGGATAGTCATGGTCACCACTTTAAGAAAGCTACCTTGTTTCTATGATGATATATTTATAAGTCGCATATTTGCTTGTGACAGCGTGATTTCTGTGATCTGTGACATGCACCCACGAGGTGCCTGCTGCACACCACTGTTAGGTGCATGTAGTCCGCGTGAGCTGGGAAGCTTCATCGTGCATTCAGCACCGTGACCCCACCTGACGTGAGAAGGAGAGGATGGTCCGTGTGCATTTTCACCGCCTCCCTCCCCTGCAGAGATAACCACTCGCAGGAAGATTGTGTCATCGATCCCTTGCTTTTTTTAAAAAAATCTAAGTCATAAGGTCTGGACATATTTTTCCTGTTGATATCTTAAGCTGTTTTTGTTATTTTTGTTATGAGAGCAGAGCCGTGGGGGCGATGGCTTCTGTGCTCTGTACCAGCGCCTGCCAGTGCCTGTACGTGACTAACCTGAAGGAAGGATTAAGATTAGGGGGCATCCTTTGCTGGCCTGTGCACAGAGACGTGTTGTTTCTGATTGGTGGGTGAGGAGAGAAAACAGTTCAATGATATGAAACCGGTTCTTTATAATGTTTGCTTGAAGGACGGTGAACATCCACTGTAGTAGGCAGGAGTGGAATGAACCCTCTGAGCTCATGCCCCAGCTCCGGGATCTGTCAATCCACAGTCACTCCCGCCCTGTCTGTACAGCCCTAGCTCATTCATTCTCCTCCTCTATTATTTAAAAAAAAAAAAATATATATATATATATATAGACACACACACACACACACACACACACACACACACACACACACATATATATATATATATATATAATAGATTTCAGTGAGGAAGAGAGAGTGAGAGAGATATAGAAACATTAATGAGGAGAGTGAGTCATTGATTGGCTGCCTCCTGCACCCTCTCACCCTCCCTACTGGGGATTGAGCCCTCAACCCAGACATGCGCCTTGACCAGGAATCAAACCGTGACCTTCTGGCTCATGGGTTGTTGCTCCACCGCTGAGCCACACTGACTGGGCATCCTCTGTTACGTTTTAACAAGCACCGGATGTTGGAGCTCAACGACATTTTAAGGAAAGTTCAGTGAAGCTCAGAGACTGTGGTGTGCCCGGCCATTCTAACTTCTGCAGGTACAGCAGGGACCAAGACAGAGAAGCAGGGCATTCTGCCGTGAGATACAAGGAATGAGTAAAATATATGTGGATTAGATATCGATTACATGTTAAAGAGGAAAAACAAAGCAGAAAGGGGCTAGGAAATGTCAGGAGAAGAAACTGAAGTTTTAGCCGAAACCGGTTTGGCTCAGAGGATAGAGCTTCGGCCTGTGGACTGAAAGGTCCCAGGTTCGATTCCAGTCAAGGGCATGCATCGTGGATGCAGGCACATCTCCAGTAGAATGCGTGCAGGAGGCAGCTGATGGATGTCTATCATCGATGTTTCCAACTTTCTATCCCTCTCCCTTCCTCTATGTAAAAAATCAATAAAATATATTAACAAAAAAAAGAAACTGAAGTATTAGGGTGCTCAGTAACAGGTCTCAGAGATGACTGTGAGGAAAGACCTCAGGGAATCCAGGAAGCCTGATGGGTACCGGGGACAGGCAGCCATCTGCCCAGTGGGACCGGGGAGGGGGGTGAGAGTCAAGATTGGGGCGGGAGCCTTCCTCGTGGGTTTGAAAGTCGGCCAACACCCTCTTTTTTTCAGTGCGAGGTGCAGTCTGTGGATTCTTACGTGAGGGTAATGTTGTTGTTGTTGTTGTTGTTCTTCTTCTTCTTTTTCTTCTTTTTAATATATTTTATTGATTTTTTACAGAGAGGAAGAGAGGGGGATAGTTAGAAACATGGATGAGAGAGACATCGAGATCAGCTGCCTCCTGCACGCCCCCTATTGGGGATGTGCCCACAACCAAGGTACATGCCCTTGACCGGAATCGAACCTGGGACCCTTTAGTCCACAGGCCGACGCTCTATCCACTGAGCCAAACCCGGTTTCGGCGGGTAACGTTCTTGAGAGTTCTGGCAGTAACTTCCTCCGAGGCTACGTGAAATACAATTCATACTTTCAATTCATGTTGTAGTTGTTCCCAAGAGACGGTTAGGCCTGGATCTGACGTTAGAGCTGGATGAGGGAAGCATGTGATTTCGAGGTGGGAGGGTCCTGGCCTTTGTGCCTCTCTGGGCCTGTTCGAAGGAGAACTTGACGTTGTAACATCACAGGAGTTATTTCAGCTGAAGTGAGGGAAGCCGCTGTCATTTTTCTCTCCAGTGGAAGGTGGGGCTCAGTGGATTTTCACCACAGGACTCCGTCCCGTCCGTGGATCCTGTGGAGGTCTAATCTCCACCAGGCAGGCCAATTACCGTTAGTGTTTTAGAGACTTTGGTTATCTGCCTGCCTGCTTCCAAGAAAATGACAATGCCTAAAGGATAAACATAATTCCTTGCCTCTTAAATTTCTCTTCATTTCTAATCTTCAGAGCACTCATGCCTTATGATATTGCAGTTTCGAAAGCATGAAGCTCAAAATTTTCCCGAGAGAGACCGTAAGAGGGGGAAAAAGCATAAACAGGGGGAAAATTTAAAGCTTCTGTACACTTAAAAGAAATGCTTCCAGCCACGTCAATAGATTCAGTTTCAAGCACACACATCCATCTGCAGGCAATGGCTGCTCACCCCTGTATGGACTTGATTCGCACACACGAGTCTCTGATTGGCATGTGGAGACAGGATATTTCAGAAGTTGGCTGAAATGTCCAATTTGACATTCGCGCGGGAAAGCCCAGTCTGCTGACCACCCTGCACCACACTCTTGTCTGTACCTGGTGAAGCCCTCCACTTCCGTTAGTTAGTTAGTTGGTTAGAATGAGGAGACAGCCTAGAACTGTTTGTCCCAGCCCTCTTTACTTCATCCATGTGGGCCTGTTGAGTTCAACACTCCCCAGTTTTTTTTTGTGTGTGTGTGTTTTAACGGGTGAGAGCGCTGTTAGATAGGAAACAAAAGGAAGGAACCCCCTCTTCCCACCAATCTTGGGAGTCCTTGATCCTAAGGCAGAATACAGTGAGTGATGGTTGTCATTTCTAGTCACTGATTTTTAGATCTGTTAACTTCTGTAATATCTTTCATTTACATTTCTTTGATTTACTGTTTTCCAGTTATAAGATTTCATTCATGCTTTTGTGTTTTTTTAAAATATATTTTTATTGATTTTTTTTTTTTACAGAGAGTAAGGAAGAGGGATAGAGAGCTAGAAACATCGATGCGAGAGAGACACACATCGATCAGCTGCCTCCTGCACGCCCTCTACTGGAGATGTGCTCGCAACCAGGATAAATGCCCTTGACCGGAATTGAACCTGGGACCTTTCAGTCCGCAGGCCTAGGCTCTATCCACTGAGGCAAACTGGTTTCGGCTCATTCTTGCTTTTGAATTAATTACTCTGAAAAAGCAATCTGTACATTGTTGTGCTATAACGTTAACCAGATATAGAATTCTTTGACAGATGATAATATCCTTATATACAGTCTAAAACTACATGAAGTGATCGATTCTACTTATTTCAAAGTATTGAAGTATTTGAAGACAATTTATTTCCTTACATTTTCATTACATGCAACATTGATTTAAAACTATTTGAATGCTAATGAAGATGTAGTTAATGAAGACACATTGTAGTTGAGCATTTTGGCAAAATGACCATATCAGTCATCATATTACTATGGTGTTGATACTGTACTTGCTATTTCTATCAAACAGCAGTAAATATAGAAAACATGGACTTGGTCAATGTCCAGTGTTAATTTTACCACCGTTTTGTATACTCTTGTCGATTACTCAGTATAATTCTTAGCTTAGTGACCTTTTACATTCTGAATAATAGCAGAATAGAAATACGGTTATTGATGATAAAAGTATACCAAATCATGCACTAATGCTGACATTTTATTTCTTGTTGCTTGGTAACAATGCAGCAACTGTGTGAGAAATTTCCACTATCTCAGGTACAATGGACTCATTGCATTGTGAAGCAGAAATACCAATTACAGCAAGTCATTTGTAAGCCATTATCCTTACAGAATTTTGGTACTATTTTTCACTGTTAGTTCAGAGATCCTAAAAGAAAGTCTCTTTAATAACATACACCCCTTGTTTTGGATGGATTGGTGAATTTGATTCTAGCTATTTTTGGCTTTTTGGCTTAGTATTTATTATTTTTGAGGTTTCACACATTTGTGTTTTATCAGCCCGGATTGTATTAATTGAGGCTTCTGAATTTCATTATAAATATGTACATTTTAAGTGAGGCTTCATTAGTTCTTAGTGAATATCTTTTATCCTTGACCACCCAGGTTGGAGGAGGAAAAATATCTGGGCAGAATTTTTGCCTCATGAAAAATAGGGCCTATTACCCAGTGTCCTCTGATAAAGGCATTCCTGGTTTGAGTAACTGTTTTAGGGAGAGGAAGTCTGGGGAACCAGTGTGGTTTATTTGGAATGAAAGGCTTTCATGTTGAATATAGCTATAGTAGAGGCTTGGTACACGAAATTCGTGCATGGGGGATGAGGGGGGTGTTCCTCAGCCCAGCCTGCACCTTCTCCAATCTGGGACCCCTTGAGGGATGTCCGACTGCCTGTTTAGGCCTGATCCTTCTCATAATCCAGGACTGCTGGCTCCCAACTGCTCACTTGCCTGCCTTCCTGATTGCCTCTAACTGCTTCTGCCTGCCAGCCTGATCACCCCCTAATCACTCCCCTGCCAGCCTGATTGCCCCAAACTGCTCCCCTGCCAGCCCAATTGCCTCTAACTGCTCCCCTGCCAGCCCAATTGCCTCTAACTGCCCTCTCCTGCTGGCCTGATCACCCCTAACTGCCTTCCTCTGCTGGCCTGGTCACCCCTAACTGCCCTCCCCTGCAGGCCTGGTTCCCTTCCACATGGGGGCAGCCATCTTGTGTGTTGGAGTGACAGTCAATTTGCATATTACTCTTTTATTAGATAGGATGTTCTGTATGTACTATTAGCTTGCAGTTGTTATTATTTATCAAGATGTTGGCAAACTATACCCCATGGCCAGCTTTTGTACTGCTTAAGAGCTAAGACTGTGCCTCAGTGACTCAGCATCAGCTCATGAACCAAGAGGTCGCTAGTTTGATTCCCATTTGGGACACATGCCTGAGTTTTGGACTTGATCCCCAGTAGGGGGCATGCAGAAGGTGGCCAAGTAATGTTTTTTTCTTCTAATCAGTGTTTCTATCTCTCTAACCCTCTCCCTTCTTCTCTCTCTAAAAATCTATAAAAACATGTTTTTTAAAGAGGAAAAAAAAAATATATATATAAAGACAAGCATGTAGCTCAGAGAGCCTAAAATATCATCAGGGCCTTTACAGGAAAAGTTTGCAGGCCCTTGATTTAAAGCTTAATTTCCACTTCTGTAGTCCGAATAGATTAAATGTCAATGCAGCGTTATTTTCTTAAAGAACCAATGGACTTAAGTAGAACCAAAATAAAATAAGTCGTTGGAAGAGAATGAAAAACTAAACCGAATAATAAAAGAAGAAAGAGGATAAAACAAGTGAAACGATCAAGATTTGGCAGGCTGTTTTGAGGGCAGCCTTGAAGAATGAAAGATTATGAAGGGCAGGTTGTTTGTGCACCCGCAGTTTCTTTAACATCTCAGTGCCTGTGTTAGCCATTCTGATTTTAAAATAACTGCTTATTGATGAATGTTTAATTAGGAGCATGTTGCTTTTTCTTGCCTGTGGAACTGATCTCGTGCTTGAGAGCCCTCTTTTCTGGACACCAATACTCAGCCAGGTGATGGTGGGCATTTATGTGAGGGCATGAGTGCTCCAATCCGACCGGTGTCTGGCGTGTGGCTGCAGGGCCTGCTGGCTGGCAGTTTCCAGAAGCAATAAAGGGGCGCATTGGAGTCCTCCTCTGTCCCTGGGGTTTGGAAAGGTCCTCCCGGTTTTCATATCCTCTGCAGCCGCACACTCCACATCCTGGAGAGAGGGAGGAAGAGGAGGAGCAGAGAGACTTCGGGCCTGGTCAGGCGGGTTTCTCAGCCTTCTGGACCGTGGCTTTTAGAGTCCTATTTTCTCTCCGGTCAGAAACACATTTGTAAGATCTATCTGGTTTATTTTTTTATGTGTTGTCACGGTAAAGCCTAACATCGGGAAGTTAGCCGTGGTCCCCAGCCTAGCAGGGTCCTTGTTTAGTCTCAGTCCTCTCGTCAGCAATGCCAGCCAGCTGGATGTGCTGAGGAACCAAAGCTGATTATTCTGGCTAGATTCGGTTAACTCCCCTTGTAAACAAAAGGCTCGGGAAACGCCATCCTCGAGCACCCTTTCTGCAGTTGCATGCGTTTTCTATTACTTCGGATCATGTGTTTCAAAGCACTTTTTGTGGATTAGATTAACTCCTCTGATTCTCTTACCCGTAAGATGGGATGTGAGGAGGATCGGTTTTCTTACAGAATGACAAGTGGGAAAACGGAGAGCTGGGGGGGTTTCTGGGAAGAGATCACTGGGGCGTTGAGTGGCTTCATGACCGGGACGCCTGGAACACCTGTTACATCCTGATTCCATCTGCAAATGGCGTGCCCAGACACCACCAGGCCTTTGTTGCTAGGATGCTCATCGGTAAGAACTGCAAAACTCTGAACAGGCAGGGAGGTAGCTCTGTGGGCTGTTACAGAAGCTTGGACTTTTTTTTTTTTCATGCGAATGAAAGGTTCATGGTTTTCATTTAGGGCAGCGGTTCTCAACCTGTGGGTCGCAACCCCTTTGGGGGTCGAACAACACTTTCACAGGGGTCGCCTAAGACCATTGGAAAACACAGATACGACTCATAACGGTTGCAAAATGACAGTGATGAAGTAGCAACAAAAATAATTTTATGGTTGGGGGTCACCACCACATGAGGAACTGTGTTAAAGGGTCGCGGCATTAGAAAGGTTGAGAACCACTGGTTTAGGGGGTCTTGTGTGGAGTGGGTTTTACCCGTGGCATGAGGGAGACCAGGTGGCCAGTGGTCCATGCAAGTGGGAATGGTGGCCTGGACTGCAGCGGGGTGGAGGTGAGGAACGGGGTGGAATTGGGGTATGCAGTGTTTTGGAAGAAGACTCCATCAGACTTGCCCAGGTGTTGGATGTGGGGTACAGGGGTGGAGGAGGGGCAGAGATTAAAGTGACTTCCAGGACTGACTTGCGCAAGGGAATGTCACCTTCTGAGACGAGACCTGGGAGGAGGAGCCTCTCAGGAGAAGGGGAAGCGGAGCTGTTAGGGACTCAGGTGATGATGCATGTACAGTGCCTGGAGGAGAGGTCTGAAAGGGCTTATATCATTGGGACTAGCCCACGCGTGTTTGGGAAGTTGGAGTCACAGAAGGGAAAAGACCACCAAGAGAAAGAGGTCCCAGGAGTGAGTCTAGAGGTCAGTATATTTCTTTTTTTTTTTTGTAAATGGAACCTGAGATGAATAATAACATTTTTGTGTCTCACTAGAATTGTGACCTTGGACAAAGGACTTTACTTTAGAATCCCCAGATTCTCTGTAGCACCTCCTATTTGCTTTTATTTCTCGGGTCTATTTTGAGCACCGGGGAGATAGGGCGTCTGACTGCTTTTCTCTGAAGCTCCGGAGTGCTGTGTTCTCACCTGGATCCCTCCTGCTGCTTTGGTTAATAAACCTCAGAGGACTGCTGTTGTCCTCGCTGACCCAATCACGATGCCCGCAGAACGATGCAATGGGTGGCAGCTAGCTAGGCGCAGCCTCCCCAGCCTTCCCTGTCTTCCAAGGTTCTCCAGGTGCAAGGGAATGGAGAGCCTATAGCTCCCTCCCCAATTTATAAAATCTTATTTTTTAAAAAAATATATTTTATTGATATTTTACAGAGAGGAAGGGAGAGGGAGAGAGAGAAACATCGATGGGAGAGAAACAACGATCAGCTGCCTCCTGCACACCTCCTACTGGGGAAGTGCCTGCAACCAAGGTACGTGTCCTTGACCAGAATTGAACCCGGGGCCCTTCAGTCTGCAGGCTGACGCTCTATCCCACTGAGCCAAACCGGTTATGGCTAAAGTCTTATTTTTTTTTAATATAAAAACTAACCTACATGAGGCTTTGATATATTGTCAGCTTTGTCAGTAAATCACCTAATATTTAAAACCCATCAAAATCAACCTAAATATGTTGAACCTTTACATTCTGCAAAAACTTATGATGAGTTTTGAGGGGAGCGTTATGACATCTTGTTCCTTCTTATATATCACTAGTAGCCCTTCTTATATATCACTAGTAGCC
>JAAGEH010002531.1:74624613-74765345 GCA_011751065.1 Lasiurus cinereus
TGAATGACCAAGTCCACATTCAATTTCTTTGAAGAGAATCTTAAATCCAAGTCTCATAGAAGGGAAATAAAACAGAAATGTGAAGAAATCTAGTGCCTTTTCTGCGCTCTATGTGAAAAGGAACTGAGTTGTTCAGGGAAAAAGGAGGAGGAGGAAGAGATTTTACAAAGATATTTAGTTTTCTTAATAATTTGTGAAAGGGATTAAAGTTTTGCCTTGCATTGTAAAAAGGTTCTTTTCAATTTATAATTTCATGTAAAAATTTTTAAGCTTTGCTGGCACAGATAAAACTCATCATTAGGGGAGAAAACCCATCATTACCAAACTCGGATGACTACAGGTTGACTCTAAAATGCTATCGGATTAAGGCTGTTGAGGTTGAAAATTTTCATATAATTTAAATTTCTCTCAATTTTAAGAATTTGCAAAGCTCATTAATTTGGAGAATTGTTACAAAAAGAAGTATTGTAGCTACTGTTTTATTTATAGATTTTTTTTCTTAATGCTTTGGCAATATGTTTGTACCAACATATTGAAGTTCTCAGTTAGCTTTCTTCTTTGTCCATGTTTTTAGTCTACAACTATTTTATATGTGTGTTAAAGAGGACTAGGCTTTATAAGGAGATAGGAAAACTTTTCATGAAATTAATTCCTAGAAAATAAGGGCAGTAAAGTGCTCCAAGAATAATGGATACAACTAAAGTATACCCTATAGAGAGTGCAAAAATTGAAATATTGGCAAGGTGAAGGAGTTATAGCCAGAGATAATGAAAATAACAACAATAACAGTGACAAGTACTATTTTATACTATTTTGTGCAAAGCATTTTAAGTTACCAATTATAATAACCCATGAGGTAGGTTTTATTATCTTTTTCTTTAAGATTTTTTTTTAAATTGATTTTTAGAGACAGAGGAAGGGAAAGGGGGAGAGAGAGAAACATGGAATAGCTGCAACCCAGGCATGTGCCCTGACTGGGACTCAAACCGGCCACCTTTTTGTGCAGGGGATAAAGTCTAACTGTTGAGCCACACAAGCCAGAGGTCATTTTTTTTTTATCTTTACAAGAGAGGGAAGAAGAATAAGGAACAACTTTATGTAAACGAAGCCAGCAAGAGGGAGAGTTCAGATTGAGACACATTTCCTTCTGCCTCTAGAATCCGAGTTCTTAAGCACAAGGAAATGATGGTAGGTGCCTTTTGCTTTACACTTTTCCATAGTCACATCCTATCTAATAAAAGAGTAATATGCAAATTGATCGTCACTCCAACACACAAGATAGCTGCCCCCAGAGGATCGGCCGGCTGCACACAACCCACCAGTTTACCGTGACTCGAGCATCTCATAGTTTCCTACGCCTCAAGGTTATGGAATGAATTAAACTCGTATCTCGAGGTACCACTGTATTTTTATGGGAATCAGTGTCTCCAGTATTTCACTCCCAGGTGTTCTTGAGTCTTCGATGGGGAACTGTGTGAGAGGGAAGGAGGAGGATGGTGGGGATGTGTGCTCTGGAGCTAGACTCTCTGAGTTCGAACCCAGCCGCTTGGGGGATTCACCGCCCTGGGCATGAACTTGACCCGCTGTGCTAGTAGACTAGACAAGGAAGAGCATGTTGAAACCCTCAGCAGGAACCCAGTTGAGGAAGTAAAGGTGGTGAGGCTCCCCGAGAAGAGATCATCGTGATTGGCAGCGCCCCCCACAGAACCCATTCCTAAAATAAGGCGTGAGTCAGTCGCTCTGTTGATTCACTGTTTTGAGACAGCTTTTTCCAACGTATGGTCACGATTTCCCACAGAATCCTCTCCCTGCAAATGGGGACATAGATTCCGTTGAAAAAGAGAAAGGAGGAAAGGGCCAGAGGCCATTTCTAACATACTATAATGGTTTTGGATTCTTTACCTATGATAGTCTCTCCTGAAGGGTTATTGGATAATAAGCATAGTAGACGGGCATAAACCAAGGGATGCTCTCGGAACAAAATTGTCTTATTGTGAAAAGGACAAAGACTCCGTTTACTAATTTGGCTTTCTCCTTCGGCTTAACTGCCAACTTTTGACCTACTTATTGATTTATCCCGGGTGCGTGTTAAGAATTGAGCTTGTGATTTGAAAGTCACTCCCGTGAAGATACCAGCGGCTCTCCTCACTGCTCTCAGAGACCTTGTCAAAGGGTTATTTTTTCCCCTTCGGTTATAGAGCAGCCAGGCTACAAATGCTGAAACGATAATTAAGGCTTATATAAGATTGTTTCATTTTAAAAATTGGCTGCTATTTTCTTTCTCTTCTAAGAGTTGCTCTCTAAATTTTTCTGGTTCAGGACTATAACTTACAAAAATAAGGCATTTTCAGGTCCTGGCTTATATAGAGATTTAAATAAGAAACGTGTGAGAGGCCGAAACTGGTTTGGCTCAGTGGATAGAGTGTTTGCCTGCGGACTGAAAGTCCCAGGTTCGATTCGGGTCAAGGGCATGTACCTTGGTTGTGGGCACATCCCCAGTAGGGGGCGTGCAGGAGGCAGCTGATTGAGTTTCTCATCGATGTTTCTAACTCTCTATCCCTCTTCCTTCTTCTTTGTAAAAAAGTCAATAAAATATATTTAAAAAAATGTGTGACAGGAAAAATTATAAACATTATTCTTTCTAATATTTTAAAAATATATTTTTATTGATTTCAGAGTGGAAGGGAAGAGGGAGAGAGAGAAAGAAACACCAATGATGAGAGAGAATCATGCATCGGCTGCCTCTTACACACCTCACACTGGGGATCAAGCCCTGCAACCCGGTCATGTGCCCTGCCTGGTTATTGAATGGTGATCTCCCGGTTCATAGGCCGACACTCAACCGTGCTGGCTGGGCTGGTTATATTTCTTACAAACACATTTCTGTAGTTTGTTCCTATCGCATATGGCAGCCTCCTAAAATTAGAATGTATTCAAATTTCCCAGGGGCCTTTTAGGAGGCCTCTAGAAAATCCAGGTGCACAACCCAATTAATAATCGTCAGAGGCTATAATGGCCAAGCTGTTGACAGTGTTCTTTCTGGAGAGAAGCCACCATAAGCAAAAGAATCTGCCCTGCCGAGACCGGTTTGGCTCAGTGGATAGAGCGGCGGCCTGCGGACTGAAAGGTCCCAGGTTCGATTTCAGTTGGGGGCATGTACCTTGCTTGCGGGCACATCCCCAATGTGTAGCGTGCAGGAGGCAGCTGATCCATCTCTCTCTCTCATTGATGTTTCTAATTCTCTGTCCCTCTCCCTTCCTCTCTGTAAAAAAATCAATAAAATATATTAAAAAAAGAAAAAAGAAAAAAAAGAAACTGCCCCGATGGCGTGCGGGAAGGTGAACCCCCTTGAGAGTTGTTTGAAGAATGAAGGGAATCGCATTTCTCTTCTGTTGAGGGGGGCTGCCGCTCTTTCGGATAGCTTTTCCAAAATTAGGCTCCTCATGCCATAACATAAACATTTCTAACTTCTCTCTGCTCCCCCCTCGCCTCCCCAGCACCCCGTTCCTGTGTATCCTAAATGCTCTCATGGGGGCCATCGCTTTCCCCTCTCCCGTAGATCACATCCTTCCTGGACTCCAGGCCATTCCTGATGCCTGGCACGCCCTCCCCAGCCTTCTTTTCCTCTCTCACTTTCCGCTCAGGGGAAGCATGTATCACCATGCTATACAGTGGTACCTCGAGATACGAGTTTAATTTGTTCTCTAACCTTGAGGCGTGGGACACTATGAGACGCTCGAGTGACGGTAAACTGGTGGGTCGTGTGCAGCCGGCCGATCCACGATGACTCCTATCTCAACTGTTGCTCGTATTTGAAAGCAAAAATCGCTCGCTCGACGGCTCGTATCTCAAAAATCTCGTATGTTAGGGCACTCGTATCTCGAGGTACCACTGTATTGTGATTAGCTGTTCACCTGTCTCCTCCGTTCGCCCGAGCACCTCATGGGACCTTGTTCCACTCCTCTTTGTTTTTCCAGCCCCTGGCCCCCTGCCCGGGACATAATAGCTGCTCAATAAAGGAGGTTGGCGTTCCCGAGAGCTAGTCATTTTAAAATACAAGCATCGCTTCGCCGGCTCAGAAAGGTTCTGCCCATTCTGGTAGACTGACATCATTGTCCTGCTGTGGTCTAAGCAAGCAAAGGGTGCCTTGTTCCTTTATGTCTGAAGCCTTTGTTGGGCCCTGCATCCAGAGACTTGATCATCTGCCGCCAGCTGTTCCGTAATTCCCTTCCTTACGCCGGTGCCTCTTGGCTGCCTCTGCCGTCTCCAGGATCCTTTGATCTCAAGGTGTGCCTCCGAATGCTGGCTGTCACAGATAGCGTGTCTCATTCGGGAGGCTCTTATGACTCAGCCAGAGCCACGCCAGCCGTGCGCTGGTTAACTAGACAGGCAGAGGATTATACAACGGGTGGCAAATAAACCGGGTCGAGAAATGCGACAGCCTGGTTAGTCAGGAGAGCATTGGCATAGCAAACACACACGTTCAGAAGGGCGGCGAAGATACTGAGCGGTGTGAAATGAAAGATGGTGTTTCATTTACCAAAACACACCCAGCAGGAGGGAACTGAGCTCGCGGTCAACCACCCGGAATAATTAGAAAGATGCATCGATGTGGGGACGCCGAGGTCTCATTATGAAACATGCAAATGTTACCTAGCCAAAACCGGAGCGCCTGGTGCTTCGAAAGGCCAAGGCTCGATACAGCAAAGTTTGGAGTTAGGAAAGGTTGATTGATTGAGAAGATCAATAAAGATGGGAGAACCAAGAAGACGGTCCCCCAGATCCATCTTGCTCACTGGACCAGGGTTTTTATTTTTGTTTTTTTGTTTTTAAATATATTTGATTGATCTTTCACAGAGAGAAAGGGAGAGAGATAGAAAGCTAGAAACATCGATGAGAAAGAGACATCGATCAGCCGCCTCCTGCACGCCCCCTACTGGGGATGTGCCTGCAACTAAGGTACATGCCCTTGACTGGAATCGAACCTGGGACCCTTCAGTCTGCAGGCCGACGCTCTGTCCACTGAGCCAAACCGGTTTTGGCTGGACCAGGCTTTTGAAGGGGCTTGTGGGCAAGGGTCAATTAGACGACCTTGAAACTTGGCCACCACGGTAAAGGGATGTCAATCGCAGATCTTCCTAGACAACCCTTGGCTTCTAGAAGGTTCAGCTGTTCCATCTTCAATGATGTCCTGGTCTTTTTGTTCCTTTGGGGGAAGGGAGTACGAGACTTTGGTTTCGGGTGCAGAGCGAGGTCCATGCTCTCTCCTTTGCACATGCGTCAGCTGCGTGACCTGTGGGTTTGGTCTTTGGTCTCGGAAACGCAACTCAGTGTATTACCAAAC
The DNA here is from genome assembly GCA_011751065.1 of Lasiurus cinereus. Classification (NCBI taxonomy): domain Eukaryota; kingdom Metazoa; phylum Chordata; class Mammalia; order Chiroptera; family Vespertilionidae; genus Lasiurus; species Lasiurus cinereus. The sequence goes on from JAAGEH010002531.1 coordinate 74,629,958, forward strand.
AGGACAGGGCCATTGTGCGCTCTGACACAAGGGCTGGGAGAATACTGGGCATCATTTCAAGTTAAACTTCCACATCTTAGAGATGAGATGACTGCGATTCACATAGGAACACGGTTTTGGATGATAATTAGGGATCAGCTCTAAATCTGCATCTTCTGACCCCAAATCCAGTTCTCTGAAGCATGCTCAATTATCTCATTTTTTATAAGTAGGAAAGAAGTCAGTATGTCATTAAATTCATAAGGACAAAAGTTGCTCTCTTACAGAGTATTGGCATCAATAAATTACTCTTTTCTGTCAACCCCAGCCACTTTTCTGTAATGGGTAAATTCTGACTAAAAGATCAGGGCGCTTCTCTTAGTTGCCATTCTTAATTTTTTAAAACGTGTTGAGTTTTGGGGATGAGGTGTATATGGCAAGAAGACGTTCTAGACCTGGGACCTCAGTCAGCTCTCATCCCTGTAGGTTCCCATCATTGCTGTGAAGGAGGGCCTTCCAGTTAGGACTGGCCCTGGTTTCCCAGTGAGGACTAGAGACTGAAATTCATTTTGTTTGCAAAATCAGGAATCAGGTGATTCCAGCCTGATTGTGTGGCTGCTGTGTGTGTATGGTGGGAAGGGCCATTTTATCTCAGTGCTAAAATCACAGCAGAGGATGTGGTGTTAGGTTTGAATTGCTTTAGACTTAAAGGGCTAGTCTATGAACCAGCAACACAGAGAGAAGAAAGAGAATATTCTGTTTTGAAGTTTATTCTTTTGTGTTATGCCTACCTTTCTTAGGCGAAATCAGGGAAACCAACATCCTATCTAATAAAAGAATAATATGCAAATGGACTGTACCTCCTCTACACCCACATGCCACACCCACAAGCCAATCAGGAGCAAGTATGCAAATTAACCCAACCAAGATGGTTTCGGCCACAGAGAAAGCAGGAGGGAGGCTTCGGTTGCCCCGACGATGGAGGAAACCAAGTTTTCCACACACCCTGGCCACCCAGGCCTCTGCTTAAGGCTACAAAGTTTCAATTATAGAAGATAAATAAATTCCACAGAACTAGCAGAAGGCTTAGTTCTGCTCCAGGCTACAAAGTTTCAATTGTAGAAGATAAATAAATCCCAGATACCAGGGCCTCCGCTTGGGTCACCGGGAGGGCATGGCCAGTCTGAAAACCACCACAGGCCCCTCGCCCAGGCTGCCCCATACCCCAAGGGAACCTCCACCCTGATCTGGGACACTCTTCAGGGCAAACCAGCTGGCCTCCACCTGTGCACCAGGCCTCTCTCCTATCTAATGAGTAATATGAGATTGACCATCACTCCAACACACAAGATGACTGCCCCCATGTGGACACAAAATGGCCACCACAAGATGGCCAGCAGGGGAGAGCAGTTGTGGACAATCAGGCCTGCAATGGAGGACAGTTAGGGGTGACCAGGCCAGTAAATGAGGGAAGTTGACTAGGCCTGCAGAGAAGGGCAGTTGGGGGGGACCCAGGCCTTCAGGGGAGGGCAGTTAGGGGCAAACAGGGGAGCAGTTAAGCATCAATAAGGCTGGCAGGGAAGTGGTTAGGGGGTGATGAGGCTGGCAGGCACAATTGGTTAGGGGCAATCAGGAAGGCAGGCAGGCGAGCAGTTGGGAACCAGCAGTCCCACTGGGATTGGGCCTAAACAGGCAGTCTGATATCCCTTGAGAGGTCCCAGATTGGAGAGGGTGCAGGCTGGGCTGAAGGACACCACCTCCCACCCCACCCCAGTGCATGAGTTTCATGCACTGGGCCTCTAGTGGCATTATAATTTGTAATGAAACAAATAGGGTTAGAATCTTGCTTTGCTTACTGCTTCATAGAAATGAAAACATATGGAGAACATTTAAAAGATGAAATGAAAAAGAAAGTTCTTAATCTGTTGCACATGGGAAGTGATTTTAAATTTAGGAATTATTGAGTCATCCCTGAACTGAATTTGAGTCAATTTCTGTTAGCTTGAAGAGCCATTACGTGTGTCCTGGAGATGTTGGAGTTTAACCCAATTCTCCCTCGCAGTTTGGGTTAAATCCTGTGTTCTTGCATAAGAAAGAGCTCTGAGGATGATTAGCAGCCTAAAATGGAAGGAAACACGTCTTAAACAGTATTGTAACCAAACCCAGGTTTGACCGCCTGCAGCCACAAATGCCAAACTCGTGAGGTGGTGCTGGTCGGAAGGAAAGGAGTTTATTGAAGTTGCCGGTGACTTGAGGAGATGTGTGCACCCTGTCCTCCAAAACCTATCTTCACGTCTCAGTGCAGGCAGAGGTTTTTACAAGGAAGGAGTGGGAAAGTGGAACAAAGAGGTCAGGTGGAGGCCGTGTGTGCAGGCAGTGTCCTTGAGTTGGCCATCTGGTTTTTGTCGGCGAGTTCCTGTGTCTCGGCCGTCTGGGCCAGTCCGGGACTTGAAGGTCAGGCTGCTTCTTAGGTTCACACAGGAACTCAAACTGCTGGGTTGTGATGTACCCTAAAAAAACCTTTTTAACATGTAAGCTCTAGTTTTGAGAGGAAAAAACCAGGTAGGAATAAGAAGTTGGGTTTAACATTTACTAAGATTAATTAAAGATTTATATAAATAAGTATGGTATATTAATTCTCTGTTGCATAGTAATCTTTTAACATTTTATTCTAAATAAAGAGATCACTAATAGGCAGTATTTCTGGGGCTGTAAAACCCAACACAAACTTTCCTTTTCTCTCTGTTTCTCCATAACTCTTCATTGAAAAAATGTTCCTGGTTTAATTCTATTAATTATATCATGTCTTCCTGCTTTCCTGGGGGCATGCGATAATGGTATGGGTTTTTTTTTCTTCTTCTTTCTTTCTTACTATTATAGATAAGACTGGTGCTTTGAATTAACATGTTAGAAGTATTTTAATTCATTTGGGTAGATGTGCTCACTTTAATTACTTCTCTGGATTTGCTACCGTCCTAATACAATTTTCTTTTAGACAAAGATATGGCATAAAATTGTATATTTATATTACTTCCTGAATGTTATTTGAAGATTGGAATTTTGGGTCAAAGAAAATGTGTTAGCAAAACACTAGCATGGGATGAACTGTTTGGATGTGGTATTAGAGTCTGTGGGAATGAAAACAATATTTATAATTAGCTGCTTGTAGGTTTGTTAAAAAAACAAAACACATTTTTTCCCACATTATGAAACCTGTTGGGATAGTCTCTGAGTAATGTTTCTATTTTTTGGGGGGATCAATCTGTCCTACTTATTTTGCTGCTAGTCATAGTTTTAATAAATTGAGTTATTTTAGGTAAAGCTTTTCTTCTCAAGAGTTTCAACTGCATCATCCATTTTCCTTCTTATCCAGTGTTTCCAAATGAGACCGTGGAGGGAGGAAGAACTGTTTTTATTTAGTTTTGAGGGACGTTTTGTTGAAGATGATTATCGTGAACTCTAAGGAAGATTCTTTTTTTTAAAATTTTTTATTAATGTATTACATGTACACATATCTTCCCATTGCCCCTACCCCCCCCTCCCATGCATACCCTAAGCCCCCGGTGTCTTGTGTCCATTGGTTATGCTTATATGCATGCATATAAATCCTTCAGTTGATCCTTTATCTACTCCAGGAAGATTCTTTTGGAGTTTTGGGGGTATCCTCTACATTATAGTCTTTTTGAGCTGGAAGTTAGCTAAACCCTTTTATTTCCCTTTCAAAAAAAATAATTACTAGGTCAGGTATTTAATTCCAACATTAACCTTGACCCCTAGTGAATTTCCCTCACTTAGTATTGGCCTGTTTTATTCGTCCAGCCAGCAGAGACCATGTTCTGCCTTTATTCGTGTTCACCTCATTCTCTTCGTCATCAGGTTGATCTGTTTGCACATGTCTGAGTGGGGTGTGAGAACCTGGCAAACCCCATTCGTCACTAAGAGTTTCTGCACACGTGAGCCCGTTGCTTCTCTCAACTTTTTTTTTTAAAATATATTTTATTGATTTTTACAGAGAGGAAGGGAGAGGGATAGAGAGCTAGAAACATCGATGAGAGAGAGACATCGATCAGCTGCCTCTTGCACGCCCCACACTGGAGATGTGCCTGCAACCAAGGTACATGCCCTTGATCGGAATTGAACCTGGGACCTTTCAGTCCCCAGGCCGACGCTCTATCCACTGAACCAAACCGGTTTCGGCTCTCAACTTTTGGAAACCTGCTTTTCTTCCAAGATCTGGATCCATTTCTCTGTGTGTCCAGGATTCAGTTCCTGGCCCCTTGCAAATTTCCGTTTTACCTTGTCACTTTCTCTCGGGCTTTCCATCATTTCTACTTTACCCAGCAGATGTCCTCATTGGTCGGAAGTCCAGAATCATGGTTTTTCATTCGGAGAGAGAGAACTTATCAGAGGACAATAGAGGATTTATCAGCAGAATACCAGGAACAGAAGGTGTTCGAAAATTAGTGTCTCTCATGATAGCACTGTCTTATTTCTGAGTCGATGTTATCATTTCTATAAGAATATGTTGTCTGCCTCTTTGGTTTAGTGAGCCCTCGGATCCCATAGCCAGTGGTGGGATATTCTTTCTTCTCTGAAGTCACTTTAAATATTTTTTTAAATATATTTTTTTGATTTTTCACAGAGAGGAAGGGAGAGGGATAGAAAGTCAGAAACATCAATGAGAGAGAGACATCGATCAGCCGCCTCCTGCACACCCCACACTGGAGATGTGCCCGCAAGCAAGGTACATGCCCCCGACCAGAATTGAACCTGGGACCTTTCAGTCCACAGGCCGACGCTCTATCCACTGAGCCAAACCGGTCCCGGCTAAAGTCACTTTAAATACACTTTATCTCACATTTCCGCCCCAGGTCGTGGCTTCCCGGACTGGTACCTATTTCCTTGTCCCATCACCCCCTGGGGCAGCGTATGTTCACTGCACGTGGTGGCATGTCCGTGGGCATCAGATCCAGTCAACCAGGTTTCAGTAACGACGGTGCTATTATACTTGCCGTTGTTTTTAAGGCTGCAGATTCTTTAATAGCCGCTCGCCTTTTCAATCTCCATGCCTTCCCATGTAGACCTCTAAGACCACATGTATGTGCTCCAATCCCTTTTAGCTCTCATGACATCTCCCCCTGTGTTTTGTACCAGGCACCTCATTTCTTAGCATGAAGCTTGAGAAGATAGGGACTTTCCTGCTCCTTTGGATTAATGAAACATTTTCTTCTTCTTCTTCTTTGGATTTTGGGCCAAGATGCCTTGCATGCCGATTTCCCTTTTCTCCACATGTTTCCTTCATCTCCCCTGTCCTCTGGCTTACATGGACATCCAGGGCACCTGTGCATCCAACATGCACCTGGTTCTGTTACTGCTCATTGCCTTCCTCTTCCATTTTGCTAGGCTTCGGCTTTTGCTCATCTGAGTTGGTGTTTCTTAGGATGACAGACATCATTGCTGCCGCTTGTTGCTTTTTTATTTCTTGGCAAAAGATGAATATTCATTTTTTTTTCAGTCTTCACCTGAGAATATGTTTATTGCTTTCAGAGAGAGAGAAAGGAGAAAGAGAGAGGGAGAGAAACATCGAATCTGTTGCCTCCCAGATGCTCCCCAACTGGGCATTGAACCTGCAACCTTTTAGAGCAGTGGTTCTCAACCTTCCTAAGGCCGCGACCCTTTAAGACAGCTCCTCATGTGGTGGTGACCCCCAACCATAAAATGATTTCCGTTGCTACTTCATCACTGTCATTTTGCTACTGTTATGAACTGTCATGTAAATATCTGATAGGCAGGATGTATTTTCATTGTTACAAATTGAATATCATTAAAGCATAGGGATTAATCATAAAAACAATATGTAATTATCTATTGTGAAATATTTATTTCTAATGACAAATAAATGGAAATTTTGTCTTGAATCGTGGTGTAGCATGGGTAACAGTCTTCATATGACAACAGTAAACTACATGGCTACACTTTGCTACACCGAGGAGCGGTGTATTGGTTCCTAAGACCATGGGAAATAGGTGTTTTCCAATAGTCTTAGGTGACCCCTGTGAAAGGGTCTTTCGACCCCAAAGGGGTCGCGACCCACAAGTTGAGAACCGCTGGGAATGATGCTGCAACCAACTGAGCCGCCCAGCCAGGGACAGTCTAAACCTCGCTGAACGTGAAAATGACTCAGGGAAAAAAGTCTGCCATGTGATTCCTCCCTTCTCTCCCCTCCCCCCCGCACCCCCCGCTCCCCCCAAGCCCTCACTGTGCGTCATGAAACCGCCGCGTTTGCAGGTGCACAGCCTTCTCCACAGCAGCCTCCAGAGTCGGGCCATTTCTGTGCGGTAATGGATGGAGGTTGTCACTAAAAAAAAATAAAAAGATACAAAAAAATAAAAATAAGGAAGTTATTGCCTGGCAGCTCCTCTGTTCCTTCGCCTGCGATATAAATAGTCCTTGCCCAGTGAAAACAAAAACATTGTCACCCAAGGATGAAGTCTGGTCTCTCTCCGAGCCTCATTATGCAACTTTGCAGAACTATCCAGTAGGATGCGTGCAGGCCAGGGAAAGCAACCTCGGAAAACAGAGTTCAAATCAATAATAATTAACATTTCCTAGCCTCCATTTTACTGCTAATGACTGAAGACAAGTACTAATTAGAGCAGCCTCAAGTGTCTGGGGTTTTGAGATGGGCCAGATGGTGCCCCGGAACTACGCACAGCACCAAGGAGGAGTCTGGGTGGTTCCTAGCTCCCTTGCTTCCTTCCAACTTGACCTTGACTGAGGACACCCGTGCATGCCCATTGCTTTGCACTGAGGCCTCTGTTCCGTCTTCTCTGTCTCACCCACGTGTGACTTTAGGAGGTGACTCACTCTACTCTTACACACTTTATTACTTTTACTTTTTTAAAAAAAAATATATTTTATTGATTTTTTTACAGAGAGGAAGGGAGAGGGATAAAGAGCCAGAAACATCCATCAGCTGCCTCCTGCACGCCCCCGACTGGGGATGTGCCTGCAACCAAGATACATGCTCCTGACCGGAATCGAACCTGGGACCCTTCAATCTGCAGGCCGATGCTCTATCCACTGAGCCAAACCGGTTTGGGCTGATTATTACTTTTCCTTAACACAAGTGGATTTTATTCATCTTTTTCTTTTCAGATTCCTTTGACTCATGTTATTGACTGATTTTACTAAACTCACCCCAACACACACACACATTTTTTTAAATAATTTTATTTAAAAAAATTTTTTTATTACTGTATTTTATACATGCATATCTTCCCATTGTCCCCCCTCCCCCACTCCCATACATGCCCTCACCCCCCAGTGACTTGCGTCCATTGGTTATGCTTATTTGCATGCATACAAGTCCTTCGGTTGATCTCTTATCTCCCCCACCTCTCCCTAACCTTCCTGCTGTCATTTGACAGTCTGTTTGATGCTTTCCTGCCTCTGTATCTTTCCTTCTGTTCATGCGTTTATAATATTCTTTATTATCCACAAATGAGTGAGATCATGTGGTGTTTCTCCTTCATTGACTGGCTTATTTCACTTAGCAACCCAAGTTCTTTCTTACTGTTCTTTCTCGTGATCACGCAAAACCAGCCCAGAGGCCTCAGCCCCTTCCGTGGGTGGCATTGAGATGGTCCTGCCTCTTCAGTTTTTTAAGAACTCTTTTCACAGGTTGTCTGAAAATATGTTTTCTCCTGTTGGTTTGTACTTCACATTTTTTCCTTCCTTTGCTGTGGAAGTCAACCAACCAACTCGGAGAAAGCCTTGACTTCTGTATAAAAATGTTCCAGCCCATTGCATGTGGATGAAGTTTGAACAGATGCTGCGCGTGCAGTTTGCCATGTGGAAATCATCCTACCGGGAGAGCAGAGCGCGGGCCTGATGATGGGCTGTTAACTGATGCGCGCCTTCACCTGAGTTGTTTTACCCGTGTCTCCCACTCATTTGCTGGGAAAGTCGGATGCAGTTACCCATATTTTCTGGTGTATAAGACGACTGGGCGTATAAGACGACCCCCAACTTTTCCAGTTAAAATAGAGAGTTTGTGATATACTCACCCTTTAAGATAACACCCATCGTATAAGAAGACCCCTGACTTTTGAGAAGATTTTCCTGAGTTAAAAAGTCGTCTTAGACGCCAGAAAATACGGTACTCTCAGTGAAGAAACTTTATCTTAATTTGGTGTGTGTGTGTGTGTGTTTTTTAAATATATTTTATTGATTTTTTTTTACAGAGAGGAAGGGAGAGGAAAAGAGATTTAGAAACATCGATGAGAGAGAGATATCGATCAGCTGCCTCCTGCACACCCCCTACTGGGGATGTGCCTGCAATCAGGATACATGTCCTTGACCGGAATCGAACCTGGGACCTTTCGGTCCACAGACGGATGCTCTATCCACTGAGCCAAACCAGTTTTGGCCGGTGTGTTTTTTTTTTGTGTGTGTGTCAAAACTTTCTTTGGTGGAACCAGAAGAGAATAGTGGTTGGTTGCCACTTGTGGTTTAAGTGAGAAGCACTACTTTTTGTCCCTTTCCCTTGTATGTCTTGCCCCTGGCTGGACCGTAAAGTCAGGGAGACCAGTGAGGGAGATGCTACCATAATGCAACAGGAGACAGAGGCCCTGAGCTTTGGGAAGAGTGTTAGACATGGGAAATAATTCACATTATTTTAAAAAATGGAAGCAAAAAGTTTTAATATATTTCATAATCTTGTAAGTGCTTCAGGATTTAGAAACCACTGCTTTTCTTGGCGTTGCTATTTTCTTTGCACATGTGCTAGTTGGTACCTAGCTACCTAATGAAGGAACAGAGCACATTTCTCACTTACGTACTTGCTCGTTTGGGAAATTACTCACTTGATGTCTGTTGCATCTTAAAAAAAACGGAACACTTTAGGTTTCCTTCATTATAAGAGTAGAAGGGAAACCAAAATAACTTGTCCTATCACCGGCGATGATAATTATTAATAGTTCCGTGTTTTCCCTTTCGGTTATTGGGAGGTATAGAGATAATTTACAGATAGGACCCACGAGGCAACATTGAATTATGAGCTGTCATTAACTACTCATTATGTGGATGCACCAGCTATATTTTACATTTGTTTTAGCATTAACCATTTAGGTTGTTTCCACCTCCCTCCTAATTCAGCAAATGCGGTGGTAAATATCTTCACAAATAGGAGGTCCTCATGTTTCCCCCCAGGATAATGGATTCATGTACACGTGAATTTTGAAAGTCAGGACGGTCTTCTGAGTTGAATGGAATAAGTGGGAAGGGGGGTTGTGAGCCCTCATGGCTGCGAGTTCTGTGGGTGGAGGAGGTGGCAGATGCTCGATGCCCCGCCTGCCCCACCTCCACCACCTGGTCCCCAGCTAGGGAGGGAATGCAGGAGCATGGAGAGGTTCAGTGCACAGAAGTGGGGTCCCCTTGCCTCCCCCTCACTCATTCTCAGGTAGAAGTCAGGGCACAGCTGTACCCCCTGTTTCAGTTTAGATGCCCCCATGTTCCCAGGCTCTTCCTGGCAGTTTTTGTTTGATTTGGGTCAATACAGTGGTACCTCGAGATACGAGTTTAATTTGTTCCGTAACCTTGAGGCGTGGGAAACTACGAGACGCTCGAGTCGCGGTAAACTGGTGGGTCGTGTGCAGCCGGCCGATCCGAGTGATTACCTCCTATCTCAAATGTTGCTCGTATTTCAAAGCAAAAATCGCTCGTATCTCGAAAATGTCGTATGTTAGGGCACTCGTATCTCGAGGTACCACTGTATCTGTCTGTTTGTCCAAGAAGCTAGCTTTTGTCTCCCAGGTCCTGCTCCACCCCAGCTGCTGGGCAGCAGGTACCCCATCACTAAAATGCCTCTTGTAATCCCTGGCGAGCTTTCCTGGTCAGAGGAGTGTGAGCAGGCGGAGGGCTCCTTCACCCCAGAAACTGGTGGCGAGTTCAGTTCCTAGTTTAGGAGACTCACTTCCTAGAACTTTCCGTACACAAGTCAGTTCCTTTCAGCAAATAGCTGTTTGCTTTGGGTATGGTATCTACAGTGGTACCTTGAGATACGAGTGCCCTAACATACGAGATTTTTGAGATACGAGCCTTCGAGTGAGCAATTTTTGCTTTGGAATACGAGCAACATTTGAGATAGGAGTCATCGCGCAGATCGGCCGGCTGCACACGACCCACCAGTTTACCGCGACTTGAGCGTCTCACAGTTTCCCACGCCTCAAGGTTACGGAACGAATTAAACTCGTATCTCGAGGTACCACTGTACTAAGATACCGTATTTTCCAGCGTATAAGACGACTGGGCATATAAGACGACCCCCCCAACTTTTCTAGTTCAAATATAGAGTTTGGAATATACCCGCCCTCTAAGATGATACCCGGTGTATAAGATGACCCCCGACTCTTGAGAAGATTTTCCTGGGTTAAAATGTCATCTTGTACGCCAGAAAATACGGTAAGCACTCACATCTTCAAGGTGATCTTTATTCTTGGCACCAGAAAGATAATTCTTTGACCAGAACAATAGTGCCCAGAGTTTTTCTTTTTTTTTTTAAATAAGTTTTTATTGATTTTAGAGAGAGGAAGAGAGAGGGAGAAAGAGATAGAAACATCCATGATGAGAGAGAATCACTGATTGGCTGCCTCCTGTATGCCCCCTACTGGGGATCGAGCTTACAACCCAGGTATGTGCCCTGATCAGGAATCGAACCATGGCCTCTTGGTTCATGGGTGGAGGCTCAACCACTGAGCCACACCAGGTAACCATAGTTTGTCTTAATCCTTGTTACTCGCATATTTTATGTTGACATAAAAATAAACATTGTTTTTTCCTTTTTTAAAAAAAATCTGAAATAGCTGGCTTCTTTGGGTCACTTCATATTTTCATAAAATGTCCTTTTACTCTGGGAAAGACTTTGATTATAATTATAGTAGAGGCTTGATGCACAAGATTCGTGCCCTGGCTTCTCTCTGGCATCCCTCACAGCCCCAGCTCCATTCAGAAGGACATCCAGAAGGATGTCTGGTCTAATTAGCATATTACACTTTTTTTTTATTATAGATGGAGTCTTTCTAGTTTTTAGTTAATATTTGTTTTTTGAAATTTCCGTATTGAGATTAATCGTCTGTCGTTAAGTAAAACGATTTCTGGGATGGCATTTCGATCCCAATCCTAGGAAGCTAACCGGACTAATTCAAAGGTGTTACAAGTAGCCTTTGTATCTACATTTAGAAAGCGCTCCGATGGATGAGCAGATGTGGTTACAGATTCTTGCCTTGGATGTGATAAATTTCCCATTGAGTTTGCAAATCTGGTCTCGAGGGAGGTGCTTTCAAGTGTGCACCGTTGAGCTGCAGTGAGTGAGCGTGCAAGCGGCTGCGCTGACAGGCCGGTTGACAGATTTGCAACTGAGTCTGTTTTAGGCAAAGACCGGGTTCTAGAGCTTTATGTTCTGTATTTTATGCTCAGACACATGCATTTGAATTATTTTTTTTTGAATTTCCAGAAGGTCTGATATAAATTACACACACACACACATTCTCTTTTCTTTTATTTTTTATATTTTTAAAATATATGTTTTTAGTGATGTCAGAGAGCAAGGGAGAGGGAGAGAGAGGTGGAAACATCAATGACGAGAGAGAATCCCTGGTCAGCTGCCTCCTGCATGCCCCCAACTGGGGATGGAGCCCGCAACCTGGCATGTGCCCTGACCAGGAATTGAACTGTGATCTCCTAGATTATAGGTCGATGCTCAACCGCTGAGCAACATCAGCTAGGCTACACACATATGCAGGTTGGGCAAAAGTAGATTTGCAGTTGTTTGTATGGAAAAGAATGCAATAATAAATAATAAAACAAGAATAAACTGTTCTGCATGCTAACAACTGTAAACCTATTTTTCCCTATCCACGTGTGTGTGTGTGTGTGTGTGTGTGTGTGTGTGTGTGTGTGTGTTATTACATTGGGTATGCAACCGAAGTTGGAAGTAAAGATGCTTGTACTTCTATTTTTATTTTTTAATAAAAAGGGTTCATTTTAAGCTTTCACTATTTAATTAAAACTTCTCTCTCTCTCTCTGTATAGGTTGAAGAAATTGTAGATGTCGGATCCTTTGCCCCAGAAGACATCCATATTCCTAAGATTTATGTCCATCGCCTCATAAAGGGAGAAAAATATGAGAAGAGAATTGAGGTAAGTTGACTTCGCGTCATTGTCAGTATTCCCGGGTCTGATTATCGGAGACATGTGTCCCTGGGTTCTTTCCAGAGAAGAGGGAATTAAAGCCTCGCAGAGCCTCGCTTTGGATCTTAGTGTGAGCTTCTCATGTATCCATCGTGAAGGGACATGTCACCTGCGCTATTGTTCAGCCCAACAGTGCCTGGTGACCCTGGTTTCCAGGCTTCTGCGAGTGTTCTTTTTTTTTTTATATATAATATATATTTTATTGATTTGCTACAGAGAGTAAGAAAGAGTGATAGAGAGTTAGAAACATTGACGGGAGAGAAACATCCATCAGCTGCCTCTTGCACACCTCCCACTGGGGATGTGCCCGCGACCAAGGTCCATGCCCTTGACCAGAATCGAACCTGGGATCCTTCAGTCCGCAGGCCGCCGCTGTATCCACTGAGCCACACCGGTTAGGGCTCTGCGAGTGTTCTGTCTTAAGATGCATCGCTTGGCATCTCCCCTGTCCCTGGGGTAGAGAAGGACAAGCGGGTCTCGCAGGCTGCCCTCCTGCTGGGCTGTCCATGTCTGATCCTGGAGAAATGTCTGTCTCTCTTAAAGTTGCTTTACGGTTTCCAGCGTCCGGGAAGAACGCCCCTGCCCATTAGTGTGAGGATCAGGCTCTAGGCAGCGGGTGGGCAGGGGATGGTGGCAAGATGAGGCTTGCAGGAGCGTTGGAGGCATTTCAGGTACAGTGGTCCCTCGAGATACGAGTGCCCTAACAGACGAGATTTTTGAGATACGAGCCATCAAGCGAGCGATTTTTGCTTGGAAATACGAGCAACAGTTGAGATAGGAGTCATCTCGCAGATCAGCCGGTTGCACACGACCCACCAGTTTACCGCGACTTGAGCATCTCATAGTTTCCCACGCCTCAAGGTTAAGGAACGAATTAAACTCGTATCTCGAGGTACCACTGTATACTCAGAGCTAGGAGAGTGACCATCTGCACCAGGAGGGGTTCCAAGATTCATAAGTGTCTAAGGATCAGCAACAGAATAGACCTGGATTGCGGGGTTTCAGGGAATCAGAGAGAGGCTGTATCCTTTGAACGACAAAAAAAAAAAGATGTCATTCTGTGATTCAAAGCTGATGTCAGCCGGCTAGGGAGAGAGGATGGAATGTTTGCAAATAAGAACCAGAGGCTGTGTTAGGAGACTCAGCACTGGAAATGTTTTCCTGGCTGGTGGCTGGCGGTGTCTGTGAGCCCCGCGATGTGCCCGAAGCAAAACAAGTCCAGACGCTGCAGGTGGAGAGAGGCTGCGGAGAGCACAACACCTGGCGGACAGACGCCGGCAGCCCCGCGAAAGCGGAGGTCAAGGCTGTTCCTTTCCCTGCCTACTGGCCTGGTCCCTGGCACCGGAGGAGAACGCGGTGGCAGGGATCCTGGGAGGCGACAGTAGGAGCAGGCAGTGTGATGGGTGCAAGGGGATTGATGGCTTCAAAGAGACAGAGCAGGTGTATCTTGCCCTTCAAATAAATCTGACCTCTTTCCTTCATTTAAAAAAAATATATATATTTTATTGATTTTTTACAGAGAGGAAGGGAGAGGGTTAGAGAGTTAGAAACATCGATGAGAGAGAGACATCGATCAGGTGCCTCTTGCACGTCCCCTACTGGGGATGTGCCCGAAACCAAGGTTCATGCCCTTGACCGGAATCGAACCTGGGATCTTTCAGTCCGCAGACCGATGCTCTATTCACTGAGCCAAACTGGTTTTGGCTCTTTCCTTCATTTTCTAAAAGAATTATCTGGGCCCTGGCCAGGTGGCTAATTGGTTGGAGTGTAGTCCTGTCCACCAAAAGGTTGTGGGTTCGGTTTCTGGTTAGGGCTGGTTTGGTCCCTTAACAGGCAGGATGGATGCATATGGGAGGCCGCCGATGGATGTTTCTCTCTCCCATTAATGTTGCTCTTATACTCTCTTTCTCCCTTCCTCTCTAAAAACATCAATAAGCATGTCCTTGGGTAAGGATTAAAAAAAAAATTATTTCTGGGTATTCTCTTTTTAACTCCGCTATATTGCAGATTTGCCTCATAATCGTAGTAGGAGAGAGTTCAATTTTATTATTATTTTTTTTTTAGTACATTTTTGTGCTTTCTGCCGAAACCGGTTTGGCTCAGTGGATAGAGCATCGGCCTGGGGACTGAAGGATCCCTGGTTCGATTCCGGTCAAGGGCATGTATCCTGGTTGCGGGCACATCCCCAGTGGGGGATGTGCAGGAGGCAGCTGATCGATGTCTCTCTCTCATCGACGTTTCTAACTCTCTATCCTTCTCCCTTCCTCTCTGTAAAAAAATAAATTAAAAAAAAAGTAAAAAAAAATTTTTGTGTGCTTTCCAGTGATAAAAATCCAAGGCGTACCTCAATTACGAATAATTTATTTCTGTTTATCTTAAAGCGCTTATCAACCCGGAAACAGGATGATGTAAAAGCCAAGTCCGGGAAACCTGGCGATAACGTGAGGGAGCGCATTATCAAGCGGGCAGCCCTGGAATTTGAGGACGGCATGTATGGTATCCTTTCTCTGTGGGGCGGGCGGAGACAGGCCTCGCTTTTCCCCTCTTCTTCAGGCGACCAGGCCTGCTGCACGGCCATCCTTTTATAGGCCTTCGGAACTTTTAAAGCAATCGGTCAGTCTTTACAACATGTGGCACATCATCTACAGATATCAAGATAATGAAGTTGGCCTGCCCGAATATCTGAGTTGATTAAAGTGTCGTCCTGATGTGCCAAGGTTTCTGGTTCTATCCTCAGTTAGGACACACACAAGAAGCAATCAATGAATGTATACAGTGGGACAACAAATTGATCTGTCTCTCTCTCACTCTCTCTCTCTCTCTCTCTAATCAATAAGTAAAAAAATATTTTTTAAAAAAGGATATATGAAATTGGAATTATAGTCCATTTGCCTTCTTGAACGAAATGGTGACCACAAATTTATTTAGCTATTTTCTCATGTGCTATAGACTTCGGTGCAGTTTGGCATTTGGCTAAATGTTATTGGGATTGGAACTTACCCAAGTTGAGGGTTTTAAAGTTCAGAAGTACCAGTTACAGCAGTGCTACTTCCTTTCTCTATATTCTGACATCTACATATTCATTGAAACATAAAATCCAACTTTTTTTTTAAAATTTACTTTCCAATTACAGTTTACATTCAGTATTATTTTATATATTAGCTTCAGGTGTACAACAGAGTGGTTAGACAATCAGATACTTTGTAAAGTGTTTCCCTCTGATATTTCCAGTGCCTGCCTGGCACCCTACAGAGTGGTTCCAATATTACTGGCTACATTCCCTCTGTGTACTTCACATCCCCATGACTGTTTTGTAACAACCAGTTTGTACTTCTTCTTCTTCTTCTTCTTTTTTTTAAAATATATTTTTATTGATTTTTTACAGAGAGGAAGGAAGAGGGACAGAGAGTTAGAGTGAGAGAGAGTCATTGACCAGCCGCCTCCTGCACGCCCCCACCGGGGATGTGCCTGCAACCAAGATACATGCCCCCAATCGGAATCGAACCCGGGACCCCTCAGTCTGCAGGCCGACGCTCTATCCACTGAGCCAAACCAGTTTCGACCAGTTTGTACTTCTTGATCCCTTTACCTTCTTCACTCAGCCACCCAGTCCCCTTCCAGCTGCCACTACCACTGTGTTCTTTGTGTCTATGAATCTGCTTCTGTTTTGTTTGTTCATTGATTTTGTTCTTTTGATTCCACATATAAGTGAACTAGTAGCCCTGAGCACGGATCCTTGTGCCAGTTGCTTGCCAGTGGCTCGTGCTGCCCTCCAGGAGCTCTCCGCCTGATGCCCTGTCCTCCTGTAGCTCCCCCTGATAGCTTGTGCCCTGTCCCCTCCTGTAGCTCTCCACTGCCCGCTTGCAGCCAGAGGCTCGATGCCGCCCTCCTGTAGCTCTCCACCCACTGCCCCCCCTCCTGTAGCCCCTTTATCCCCCAGCCCCTCCATCCTTGTTGCCTGGCCCCCTCCTGTAACCCTCTGCTGCCCGCCTGTAGCTCACTGCCGCACCCTCCTAAGGAAGAAGAGCCAATACTTTAGTTACTCCTTGGTGCCTTAACCCAGCGACTTTGTATATGGTCTCGATTGTTTTCACTGAAACTTATGCCCCTCCACCCGCTTTGTGTTTTAGGGAGCGCTCAGTCACCGGGGGATGGTATCTCAGTGACCCAAAGGGGACGAAACACTTTCATGCAGACATTTTGGTATTGCCAGAACATTTTTTTTTAAAATATATTTTTATTGATTTTTTACAGAGAGGAAGGGAGAGAGATAGAAAGTCAGAAACATCGATGAAAGAGAGACATCGATCAGCCGCCCCCTGCACGCCCCACAGTGGAGATGTGCCCGCAAGCAAGGTACATGCCCCCAACCGGAATCGAACCTGGGATCTTTCAGTCTGCAAGCCGATGCTCTATCCACTGAGCCAAACTGGCCTCGGCTGGTAGCCCTTTTTAAGAATGTTTGGTCGCCGAGACCAGTTTGACTCAGTGGATAGAGCGTCGGCCTGCGGACTGAAAGGTCCCAGGTTCCATTCCGGTTGGGGGCATATACCTTGCTTGCGGGCACATCTCCAGTAGGAGGCGTGCAGGAGGAGGCTGATCGATGTCTCTCTCTCATCGATGTTTCTGACTTTCTATCTCTTTCCCTTCCTCTCTGTAAAAAATCAATAAAATATATAACAAAAATATTAAAAAAAAAAGAATGTTAAGTCTTCCTTATTTTTAAAGGTCAAGCCGTGTTTAATAATATATCGGTGACAGGTCATAATACATCAGTCCAAATTTGCTGAGCATGTTCATGCAAACAGAATGTCTTACGGTGAAAATGTCCTCTTCACTAGTCTTCTAAAGCCACCGCTTGGGTATATTTATGGGAAAGCATAACAGTGTTATTTAAAAAAACAAACAAACTGTGATTAGTGACTTTATTTATTTATTTTTTTGAATTACAGAAGTGCCTAGAGGGTGGTGGGAGAATGTGTTCAGTAATTACCTTCAGAGCACGTGCCTTTAAAGAAGGCTTCTCTTCGGGTTGATGTATGTGGAAGGTTTATCGCATAAATCTCTTCACCTTTTCCACGTTCTACCTTAACATCGTCTTTTCCAGCTAATTTGGGCATAGGAATCCCCCTTCTGGCCAGCAACTTTATCAGCCCCAATATGACTATCCATCTGCAGAGTGAAAATGGAATCCTGGGTTTGGTAAGATAGAAATGACAGTTTTATTTATGCATATATATATTTTTTCCCCTTGCATATATATATTTTTAAATTTATCTTTATTAGTGAAAGTATTACATATGTCCCCTTCCTCGCCCTCCCCACCCCCATTGACCTCCTCTAGCCTACCCCCACCCCCACCCCCCTGCCCCCTGGCCTTCATCATGATTATTAGTGTAGGAAAGACTAATCCATATGAGAAACACAGCCATGCAAATACCGGAATTATCTGAAGATAATTGAAGATTCACCTCAAGTCTTTTGAAGACTTTTTAGAGACGTTATTTATATTACAGTGTGAGTGTTCAGTTCAGGGAGAAACTTCCGTTACAAATCGACGTTGACTCCTTGGTTTTATTTGACAGGGTCCATATCCATTCGAGAATGAAGTTGATGCAGATCTCATCAACGCAGGTAAGCTCTCTCATTACGAGTTTTCCAGGTTTTCCTTGCTGTCGCTTTAGTTCTATTCCAGATTCCGGTAAGGAGTTGAGCTGGCCTCTTGGTCTTTTCGTAGAGAGAAGTCACGGTCCTTTTCATGGAGGAGGGGAGATGAACTTCCCAAGCCCTGTCTTGGCCTGGCTTCTGGTCAGAGGACCGTCATTAGGGAGATTAAGCTCAAGGCAAAAATCTAGGTCAAGCTACAGCCCTTGGTGAGAGCTTTGGTGGTTTAATCTGCCAGGGTCCTGGCTGTAAATGGGCGTATTGAGGAGCCAGAAGGGAGGGACAGTCAACAGGGGAGTGGACAGGATTAGGGAACCCAGAAAAGATACCGTGGTACGGGGAGTTACTATTAATTACCCCTGGGCAGGCCTTAAGGGGCCGCTGTCAGAGAGGTTGGTCACCTAATAGGAACTATGGCCTTCCGTATGAAGAATTAGGACTGCTTAAACCAGTGGTTCTCAACCTGTGGGTCGCGACCCCATTGGGGGCCGAACGACACTTTCACAGGGGTCGCCTAAGACCATTGGAAAACACAGATACGATTCATAACAGTTGCAAAATTACCATTATGAAGTAGCAACAAAAATAATTTTATGTTTGGGGGTCACCACCACATGAGGAACTGTATTAAAGGGTCGCGGCATTAGAAAGGTTGAGAACCAATGGCTTAAACAAAATTCTTGCTGAATACATATCTCTACCTATCTATCTATCTATCTATCTATCTATCTATCTATCTATCATCTATCTATCTATGTGAAAAACTGCAACAAAGTTTAAGAAACACAGCCAAGAGCATCTCCAAGAAAGAACAGAAATACAGAGAAGGGAAGGAACACAGCCAGGTTGAGGATGAGGTGGGGGTCTCCTCCACTGGGTATCCTTCTTGGATCACCCCAGGATGAAATAGGTCTGCACTCAGGATGAGAAGAGTGTGGGTGTAAACCCATAGGGGCGGAAAGAAAAGATCTGGTACTTGGCGGTTTCTGTTATAGAAGCCACTTTCTGTCCCCTGGTCCTCACCAGAGTCGGAGAGCATCCTTCAGAGGCTCAAGGGTGGCGCTGAAGAGTGTGTCTGCCGCTAAGTATGGCCCAGTGAGATGAGTAATAAGGAGAGTTTCTTTGAATTCGGGACTCTGCTCTCGTCACCTCCTTGTTCCCACACTCAGATGCTTCACCACTTGGTATTAGCTCTTGTGCAGCTAGAAGCTAGAGTCCGTGGATTTTAACCTGAAAGAGGAAAGCAGGTTTAGAAACAATGATCCTTACACATAGCTCTATTATTATTTTAAAATGTCATGTACTAATTTTACCCAGACACTTCGTTCTATATTCATTTCAAGGAACTTGTATAAAAAAAAAATTCCTTTCAAATTAACACAAACAATGGGCTGATCTCTGAGGTCATTTTCAAATTTGATCAGTTGAGGAAACTGACGATTTATCTTCTGGGTTCTGTAGCTCAAAGCTTTTCCTCCCTCATTTGGATAGCTCCAAAGTCTAAAGCATCATAAATCCCCAAGAGGACTTTGATGAAAGAGTCGGAATATTATTAAACCGCTGCCTCTGTGCTGGGGCCAATGATTTTCCTCAGCAGGGACTGCCCATGAGATGAAGATCATTTTTATGCTCTTCTTAGCCTGCCTGTCTCTACCCTTCTTTTGCTCCTGTTCACTCTCTCCCTGCACACGTATTATTCTTACTCCACGTTCAAACATAGTACAGCGGTACCTCGAGATACGAGTGCCCTAACATACGAGATTTTTGAGATACGAGCCATCGAGCGAGCGATTTTTGCTTGGAAATACGAGCAACATTTGAGATAGGAGTCATCGCGCGGATCGGCCGGCTGCACACGACCCACCAGTTTACTGTGACTCGAGTGTCTCATAGTTTCCCACGCCTCAAGGTGACGGAATGAATTAAACTCGTATCTCGAGTGTGTGCCAATCTCAGAAGAGAAGGAAACGAGCTGAGCCGAAAGGCCAGATGCGAAGGAGAATGGATGTTGGCTTCTCAGAGAATTTCTGGAAGTGAAGCAGCTCCTGGTTGAATAGTTGAATTAGTTAACATGACTCAACGCCGAGAGGCCCACTGTGATAAAGCAATGACATTTAGCCGCGGCGGTAATTTCATTGTGCCGTACCCTTTAGTGGGAGTTCATTGATCTGTGAAAGTATTTGCTTCTTGGCTTAATTAATTTATGAGGTTAGTGAGTTATTTGCAAAAAATGGAATAACTCCATCTTCTACATTCCAGGCTGGAGTGCATGGAACCCACTTTCCTTGGAAAAATAGTGACTCTTTTTCTAATGACATTGGTGGCTGGTAGGCATTTCGGATGGGGTTTCAAAGTAGCTCCATCCTAATGAAGCCGCCGGTTTTATATTTCAACTTCTGAGACGTCATGTACAGTCTGAAACGGCTTTGTAAAACAGTAATTCGGGGCTTTGGGGAAGCCACGCTGCAGATCGGTTTAATAATATTCCAACTCTTTCATCAAAGTCCTCTTGGGGATTTATGATGCTTTAGACTTTGGAGCTATCCAAATGAGGGAGGAAAAGCTTTGAGCTACAGAACCCAGAAGATAAATCGTCAGTTTCCTCAACTGATCAAATTTGAAAATGACCTCAGAGATCAGCCCATTGTTTGTGTTAATTTGAAAGGAATTTTTTTTTTTTAAATACAAGTTCCTTGAAATGAATATAGAACGAAGTGTCTGGGTAAAATCAGTGCATGACATTTTAAAATAATAATAGAGCTATGTGTAAGGATCATTGTTTCTAAATAATAACCTCATAACTAGGTAAAAACAAATCACCAGTTCTATAGCATTATATAATTTGTAAAACCAAATCACCAGTTCTATAGCACTATCTAATTTACAGCATACTTTTTTACATGTATGATACAGTTTGAGCCTCAGGTGGAACCTCGTTATACAGATTGGGCACCTGAGCCCAGAAAAGTGAAGTGAGGTGCTCAAGATCACATTGCTAGGGACTGGACACACACAGCCTTCTAGTCTTGGCTTCTGACCTTTTTTTTTTTTTTAAAGATATATTTTATTGATTTTTTTACAGAGAGGAAGGGAGAGAAAGAGAAACATTGATGAGAGAGAAACATTGATCAGCTGCCTCCTGCACACCTCCTACTGGGATGTGCCCACAACCAAGGTACATGCCCTTGACTGGAATCAAACCTGGGACCTTTCAGTCCACAGGCTGACGTTCTATCCACTGAGCCAAACCGGTTTGGGCATGGCTTCTGGCCTTTACCTCCTTTACACTGAGCCCTTTTCCTTTAAGGCATTGATTGCCTTATTAGTTATAGTTCTTTCTTGACCCTGTTTGATATTGCACTTGAAAAGCATGGATTCCAGCTTCCGAATATCCATTTGTTCAGCCGTTGGATGTTTAAAAAATGCTGAAAATTAACTTTGCTTCTGAAGAACGTCGTTTGTAAGAGACCAGAAGGTATTGGCAGGGGCCTGAGGACTCCCTGCATGAGAGGGGCTGCGGGCTCCTGAATAAAACTGAGCTTCATAAATGACGCAGGGACAGCTGGACTCTGCACTGACCTCAGGGTTGCCTGTGAAGTGGCAAATAGTGCCTGGCTTATATGTCAGCCGGTGGAAATTGCCATTGCGAAGTCATTGTGATTTAACACAAAGACCAGAGGAACGGAGATGTTTATGCATCCCTGCTTTCCTGTCCTACCACACCATCCTGCTTGCTCTCTACCTCATGGGATTGGTGAGGAATGGAATTGGCTGGACATGGAATGTGTGTCGGGATCAGGTTTAGTTGTATTAGGCCTGTCCTGAAACCCTGGGGTCCACAGGCTCGTTGCATGACCCCCATAAAAGTCATGCTTGGTCCTATTGTAGTGATTCCTTGAGGGGCGGCAGCATTGTTCGGAGAGAGGGGTGACAAGGCCAACGTTTCTGGAGTCCTTTCTGCGTGCCAGGCACCAGGCTGAGGACGTGGCATGCGTCATCTCATTTCATCCCTGCACTCTCTCTCTTTTTTTTAAATATAGTTTATTGATTTTTCACAGAGAGGAAGGGAGAGGGGTAGAAAGTCAGAAACATCGATGAGAAAGAGACATCGATCAGCCGCCTCCTGCACGCCCCACAGTGGAGATGTGCCCGCAAGCAAGGTACATGCCCCCGACCGGAATCGAACCCGAGACCTTTCAGTCCGCAAGCCAACGCTCTATCCACTGAGCCAAACCGGTCTCGGCTCATCCCTGCACTCTGATGTGCTGTCTAAAAGCTCCTACTAACCACAGTAGAAAGCATTTTCTAAAGCGTTTCAGCTTTACGCTGCTTTGAAAGATGCGAAGATGGCTTCGTTGTTTAGCATCCAACTCCTCTGGGGGATAAATATTTCAGCATGATATCAATAGTCTTCCTCTTCCTCCATCTCCGAGCTCAAGTGGAGAAGTGAGCTTTCGGGCAAGACTTGAGGAGCTGGGTACAGCTGTGCTGCACAGCTGGGCACGGCCAGACCCCTCCGGTCCTGTTGTGTCCAGGAGCCTTTCTCAAGTCCAATCTTGGAATTGCAACTTTCCTTTTCTTTCTTTTTCTCTGTCCTGTTACACTGGGGTAATGCATGGTAGGTCACACAGTTGACCTGCCTTTGGCAAAACACCTGTGAATACTATTCTTTTTTTTTGGAATTCTAACAGAAGGAAGATTTGTTTTTCTCCCTTGTTCATGTTTTCAACAATTTATTTGTATGTGAATACTATTCTGGTTGAGATCAGAAGCTTCTCCTGAACAGACAGGAAATAGATCACAAGAAGAAAGGATCTTCGATGTAAATCTGATGATAGATTTGATGAAGATCTTGCACAGTTCTGAACTTGTATTATGAGATATACCATACTTTCTGGCATATAAGATGACTTTTTAAACCCAGGAAAATCTTCTCAAAAGTCAGGGGTCATCTTTTTTTGTGTGTGTATGTGTGTAGTGTTCCTTGTATGAATATGTCACAACTTATTATCACGTCTAAGGGGGGGGCGTGTATATCCCAAACTTTATATTTTAACTGGAAAAGTTGGGGGTTGTCTTATACGCCCAGTTGTCTTATACGCCAGAAAACACGGGAATTTTGAAAGCTGTCCTCTTGAGGATTACATTAAATACATTGGCCAGTATCAGGATGTTCTCCCCTAATTTCATCCAAGTCCTAGGGTTTTAATAGAAACTTTTAGGGTCAAGAGAGGAAAGATGAGAGGGAGAAGGAGATAGCAATTGAGATGGAAAGAAAGGATTCAGCCCTAATGATGTTACAGAATCTTTCTAGATTATTCATTGGCTTAAAAAAATATATCTGAGGGGCATCTGCTGTGGTATTTCCTTCAGAATTTCATTTCTTCCTGGTTATTCCACAATCTCTGCTCCAGTGACCTCAGTAGCACTGGATTCTTTCCTCCTCAGACCTGTTCACATATAGCTCTGGCTGGTGAGGGGGATGGGGCTGCTGGGGGGCCTGGAAGGGTATTGCATTGTCGATAGAGGTTGCATTGTCTGTAGAGAACTTCAGAACAATCATAAAATGAAAAAAAAAAAAGGGGGGGGGGGTGCTCTTTATTACCATCATGCAAGGGCAGATGTGAACAGTGTTAGCGACAGAAAGCTCCTCTCCACAGTTTCCACGGTGCCCCCCACATCCCTAAATACCACTGAATTCTACCCTCATTCCTTCGGGAACAGAGAAAGAATAGACCCCTCTGTCCACCGCAGTACTCTGAGAAATCTAATTCTCTTTTTCTCCCTTTCGTGTGTGTGTGTGTGTATGTATGTGTGTGTGTGTGTTTGTGTGTGTGTGTGTGTGTGTGTGCGTGCGTGTGCAGGCAAGGAAACAGTTACTGTGCTGCCAGGAGCCTCATACTTCTCCAGCGATGAGTCGTTCGCCATGATCAGAGGGTAGGTAATGACAGAGCCGCTCACGTTTCAGTGTGTGGGCCCAGCTGAGTCACTGGCTGCGCGTGTCAGCCGGGCTCTGAACACAGACACGTCTCCCCGCCAGAAACGCATCCTGGGCTTGTGCGGCTGCACAAAGGAAATTACTCACCTCGGATGTCGGGGATGGGAACAGCCAGCCTGCTGTCATTCAGAGAGCCCCCCAAATGGAATTTCATATCTCACGAAGCAAACATTTTTACCGAGTTCTTGCTGAGGTCCCTGACATTTCCTGCAAACTTTGTGCTCCTCTCCTAGCTCGTGTTGGCCTTCCAGTCAAACCCCATTCTCCCTCACTGAGGGCAGCAAACGCACTGTAGACGCCTAGAATCCTTTGTCTTTTGGGAGCATGATGAGCTATAATTTTTTAAAAAAGATTTTTTTTTCTTAAATATATTTTATTGATTTTTTTACAGAGAGAAAGGGAGAGGGATAGAGAGTTAGAAACACCAATGAAAGAGAGACATCGATCAGCCGCCTCCTGCACGCCCCCTACTGGGGATGTGCCCGCAACCAGCATACATGCCCTTGACCGGAATCGAACCTGGGACCTTTCAATCCACAGACCGATGCTCTATCCATTGAGCCAAACCGGTTTTGGCTAAAAAAACAAAAACAAACTCTTAGTGGTTCTTTCTCTCCCTCAGCTTAGGCTGATGTATTTGGAAATCAGGTGTTGGGTAGGGGGAGGTCATTGCATTTTGGGGAAGACGGAGTTATTTATTGTAATTGTTGGCAATTCCCAGTTAATTCCTCTTTCTCTTTCTCAGAGGACATGTCAACCTGACCATGCTAGGAGCCATGCAGGTTTCCAAGTACGGGGACCTGGCTAACTGGATGATCCCTGTAAGTGACTCTTCCTTTGCAAGTATGCTTGGCTCAGAATATGTATATGTATCGAAACATTCAGGAAAATCCTGTCAGATTGCCATGAGAGTACAACACAATTATCTTAACAAGAAAGAAATATTGTATCATGTTTTCTTATTTGAATCGAATTTTAATTAAGCAAACCCTGAGAAATATTCAGCTTTGCCCGTTTGTTATGTGGCTGGGACTAAAAATAGGCAGGATATGGGCCAAAGTGGAATTTTCCATAAAGAAAGAGGGAGGGAAGATGAAAAACTCAATAATTTATGTTGTATCATAAAAGTAAGAAATGCAAATGTTTATCAGAACTCACTCCTTATAACTAAAAAGAGCACTGAACATTTATAATGTTATAAATTTTATATTAATCCTATTATTTTTTTATTCACAGTGAGTGATTTAAGTCCTCTTTCTTTTTAAATATATATATATATTTGTATTTCAAAGAGAAAGAGAGAGAGAGAGAGAGAGAGAGAGAGATCGAAACATCAATAATGAGAGAGAATCATTGGTTGGCTGCCTCCTGCACGCCCCCTACTGAGGATGGGGCCTGCAACCTGGGCATATACCCTTGACCAGAATTAAATCTGGGACCCTTCAGTCCGCAGGCCGATGCTCTACCCACTGAGCCAAACCAGCTGGGTATAACATCCTCTCTTGATGGGTCACGTGACCCCAGAAGTAATCAATCACATTGTCTTCTATTGGAAAACAAAACCAACATGCTTGTGAAATGCAAATGGTTTTCATTACTATTGACCTAAATGAGGAAAGAGACCTATCAGAATTCACTTTGGAGAAAGGACCGCAATGAGCTGATTCGGAAATGTGGTTCAGAGTATTCCGGCTGTCGCTGTCCAAAATGTGCAGGGCGGGGATTAGGAGCTCATTTGGTAGCTCAGGTTACTCTCCTGAGGTGTACTAGGTTTAGGGATTCCTGTGTGTTTCTCCGTAGCACCGGCTAGAAAGAATTGGGTTTAGGAATTGAGGCTTGTGTTCTATGATGTGAGAGTTTTTGGAAATCTCTTAGATTTTAGCAATTACAATGTGTAACTAAGTTTGAGAACCAGTGTACTCAAGAATGGTCAGAATCCATATCTACAATGTAAGGGAAGATAGGATTGACCCTTTAATAGTAGAAACCCTTAGCTAATTATTGATTATATTATTGTTTTCCTTTAAAAATATTTGTCTTTCTCTATCAGCCCTGGTCACAAGAGCCTTTTTTTTAAAAAAAAATATTTTTTATTGATTTTTTTACAGAGGAAGAAAGGAGGATAGAGAGTTAGAAAGAGCGATGAGGGAGAGACATCGATCAGCTGCCTCCTGCACACCCCTGACTGGGGACGTGCCCGCAACCAGGATACATGCCCCTGACCGGAATCGAACCTGGGACCCCTCAGTCCGCAGGCCGACGCTCTCTCCACTGAGCCAAACCAGTTTCGGCCACAAAAGGTTTTTGGAGGCTTCAATGCATCAGAGCGGGCCTCTTGAGCACTGTGCAGTGATGAGAGGCAGTTTTGGAAATCAGAATGTATTTCTGTTTTCAAATTTTAGAGAAAGGCCAGGTGGGTAGTAGAAGGAACATAGGAAAATGTCCCCTGGGTATTGGTCCTGATGTGCCGGTGATGAATGTGTGACCTTGAACATGGCACTTAAGCTCTTGGGGTCGAATCCTCATCTATAGACTGAGGGTTTGAGACTAGATAATGACCGGAGTCCCGCCTGGCTCTCATTGCTTAGCAGCTAAGAGCCAGGGCCTGGCAGGGAGACAGACCTGTGTTAAAACCCTGCTTTTGTCACTTGCCAGCTGTATAACTTGAAGCAGTTGCCTCTGTCTCCTCATCTGTACTATAGGAGTGACACAGTAACAGGACCTACTTTACAGGACTGGATAAAGGGATAAATGACATAATACCTGCAAAGTACATGTAGAGTTTGAACATAGTACATACTAAATAAGTGCTGAATGTGTTTGATAAACTTATTGGTCCTAGTGGGGATCCCTGGCAGAGCAGAGAAAAGCATTGATTACTGTGAACAGAAGCAATCGAGTTTTAAATCTATTTTGTTGAACTGTTAATGAGTTTGGAAATAATTTTGCTTCGATCCTGGGTATGGGGCAGAAAGGACACTATATTTAATACATTTTTTTGCCTTCAGGGCACTTGGGCATCTTCAGAAAGTCGATTCATTTATATTGTGGTCTAGCAATAGTGAGGCTGGTAGCTCCCACAGTGACAGTGTGCATTATGTAGGGGTCATTCGTAGACACGATTTTACAACGTGTATCCCGATTTTACATATTCTTCTGGGATTCCTGTGAATGATTAAAACACCAGTGTGTCTTCCTTTATAATTTTTTAATCTAATCTTGCGCCAATGAGTTTCCAAAGAACTGGACCTAGTCGGGTGGCAATCAGGAACTGAAGTTCTGAAGGAATGCTGAGGGAAATCTGTCTATATAAAAGCCCAAGCGACCATTGCAACCGAAACAACTGAACAAATAACCAAACAGGCTGTGTGGGGCAACCATGCCAGTAGGGGGGGCAGTGAGGGGCGACCAAATGACTGAGCAGCAGGCTGCATGGGGTGACCAGGCTGGCAGGGAGGGCAGTTGGGGGTAACCAGGCTGGCTTGGGGGAGGCAGTTAGGGGTAACCAGGCCAGCAGACAGAGGCAGTTAGGGGTGATCAGGCTGGAAGGGGAGGTTAGTTAGGGACAGGCAGGTGAGCAGTTAGGAGCCAGTGGTCTAAGATTGTGAAGGGGGTATCCAACTGCCAGTTTAGGCCCAACCCCGGGGGGTCCCAGATTGGAGAGGCTGCAGGGATGGGCTGAGGGGACCCTCCCGCTCCCATGCACAAATTTCATACACAGGGCCTCTAGTTAAACATAAAAAGCATCCTGTCTCAAGTTTACTTTTTTGGTAATGGAAGTTGGGAGTGTCATTTCTTCTTTCCTTTTTTCTTTTTGAGAGCTTTTATGAGTTTATTTGAGCCAGATGACATGCCGGGAAGCGAGATCTCAAATGCTCCCTGTAGTGTCATTTCTGATGAGCATTTCTTTTGTTCTTTTAGTAGCTCATAATTATTTCTTGGTTTCTTTATATGTGATGCACAGTGTGTATATTTAATTCTTTTGGATACAAGAGAGCTTAAGAATCCAAGACCAGGGCCTTCAGTTTGGAAGAAATCTAAATTGCATTTCAGCTCTACCCCTTACAAATGATATAATCTGGAGTATATAGGATTCAGATTCGGATTTTTTATTAGGATAAGTTAAGTGATAACATAATGAAAAGTGAACACCAAAAGTGTTCCATAAATAACGGCTATAGTTTTCATCATCTTTAGTTCTCTATTGCTTAATGTGAAAGAGGGAACATTTGCCTTAAAAATACATTGATATAACAGGACTGTATTTTACGGTAACTAGTACCACACACTCATCCTAATTTCATGTTCAAGTACCCCAAATTAAACTCTTCGAGGACAGATTTCCTGCTCTGAATTGGTTATCAATGAGGTACAGTTTAGCCTCCTTACCCAGTTTCAGTGAGCGACCTATTTGCCCAAAGATTGACTAGTATGTTGGTTTGTAAAATGTAGCTCTATTTTTATTTCAAGATCGGGCAGTCAAGCATCTGCACAGTTCAGCTTTATTATATCATTTTTCATTTACTTTTATCTTCTTACTGGGTTTAATAATCTTGCGGTGGTTGCAAAGCCTTGAGTTTTTCCGCATCGTGGCATGCCCATTTATCACCGCATGTCAGATGCATTAAGTTTTACGGCAGGCAAGTGGTGCTGGATGCTCTTTGTCTTATTCTTTAATAGCTTCTTAGTATGCAGCATCGGTCCCATGTACACGGCTTTTTTTTTTTTTAATTCTGCCCTCAGCGTCTGAAGAGAGAAAATTGAACAAAACAGCAAGTTGGCTCCTTCCAGTTCCCTGATAATCATGTTGATGGTAAAACCCAGGCAAGTTAGGGAAATGTAGAAAGACGTGCAATCGTTGAATCTATATTAAGAGCAGCTCTGGTTTTCCTAATGTCCATTTTTTTTTTTTTTTGAAAAATAGCTGCCGTGGATTATTGATTTGTGAAGGGAAGCAGATGCGTATGATCAGCTCTGGGCACTGGTTATTGAAACAAGGCAGCTGTGGCCCATGGGCCAGGGTCGCTGTATATGAACCATGTAACAGCCAAGGGCCTGCTCCTTTTTTTTAAAAAATATATTTTATTGATTTTTTACAAGAGAGGAAGGGAGAGGGATAGAAAGTCAGAAACATCGATGAGAGAGAGAGACATCGATCAGCGGCCTCCTGCACGCTCCACACTGGAGATGTGCCCGCAAGCAAGGTACATGCCCCCGACCAGAATCGAACCTGGGACCTTTCAGTCCGCAGGCCGACACTCTATCCACTGAGACAAACCGGTCTCAGCGGCCTGCTTCTTCTTACGTGAAATGAGGGATTCGTTAGGCGGAGAAGAATAGGATGTTTGGATGTTTTTTTTTTCCTTACATGTTTTAAAAAGAACAAAAATGAATGTCATACGCATGTATGCTACATATACGAGTGCACAAAACTGAGTTGGTCTTCTAGATATGATGTCTGTTTTAAAGAAGCTAGCTTTCTCATCTTCCTTACTTATATACTTAAAGGGTTTGTGTCCAGGATTCAATCTAGGGGTTTTGTTGCATCAATTGTAGCATAAATATTAAATCTGCAGATATAGATATAGAAACATAAAGATTATGGGATAAAGATATAAACACATATGTATGTGTGTTTATAGCTTTCTGTGTTTATGTGTATATGGTTTTAACATGATGATACCTGTTCATTGGGTACTAATTCTGAGGAGACTACAAACTATGGGTAAGGGAAAAGGACAGTTAGAGAATATGTATTTGACAGTAGCATGCTTTTATAATCATTCAGTGGTGCTTTTGCTGTATCAGGGTACTGTAGGGGAAAGTGCACAGAACTTTGGAAGTAGGCCCGTGCTTAAATGCTGGTTCTGTCACTGACTGGTGGTGTGACACATTATTTCATTTTAGTATGAGCATTTATAAAATGATAATACTTAACTCACAGGCCTGTTCTGTAGGTTAGTTTATGTGTTCAACAGATATTTATTAGGCATCTATTAAGGCCCATGCACTGGTTGAAGATTCAGCACGTAACAGAATGTTTAAGTTCTCCACATTTGTAAAGATAATATTATGGTGGGGTTCAGTAAATATGGCCCATGTACCATATCTAGTTCCACTGCCCGATTTTATAAATAAAGTTTTATTGAAATACAACCACTTTACAGATTTACATAGTTGTTTTTGTGCTGCATCAGCAGAGTTGAGTAGCTGCAATAGAAACCATGACCTGCAAAACCTAAACTATTTACTATTTAGCTCTTTACAGCAAAGTTTGCCAATTTCTGCCATAGATGGTTGATTTGAAAATCTTTATTTTCTAATGTAACTTAGTAATAAATTTCTCTGTTAACACGTATTAGTGACATCGCACCAATTTGTATATGTTTTATATTTTCTCCCAAACATTTTAAAGTTCCCTTGTGAGTTTTTTATGACCTATTCGTTATTTAGAAGTATATCATTAAATTTCCAAATATTTGCTGATTTTCCAAAAAAAAAAAAAAAAACCCAAAAAACCCCTCTGTGTTTAAAAAGCAGGCAGTGTGCCTTCCTCCTCTGGAGGGTCCTTTCATCCTCTTCCCTTTTGTTCCGGAGACCTCCCTTTGGGCTCTTGGCACCTATTATTTCTTATCAACATTGTTCCAGCTCTGCTATCTTCCGTCACGTTCAGAGCCAGCACTGATGGGGACTTTTCTTTGTGTTAGTGGCTGTCTTAAGAGACCAGCTGTTAACAAGCATGCGTGTGATCGTGTTTTCCGTAGCCAATATGTTGAACAAGCTCCATGTGGGATGAAATCAAAACACAGCTATTTTTATCTGGAGTGGTGCCTTTAACTTGATGCATTAACTCCGCGTGGCCTTTCAGCTCATTCTTAGATAATCAGCTGTCACTGGGTCACTCGAATTCACAAACTCAGTCTTGATTCAAAACTAACGGGTCCAGGTCCAAGGTAGTGAGCCTGCCGCACTATGCATTCCAAAGCAGTGCGTGTCCTCTTACATACACTCCCCAGCAGCCTGCCCACGTTAGCGGAAGGTTGTATGGAGTCCTTTTGCTTTTTCTCTTCATTCACTATTTCCCCAACTCACTGTTTAGCACCCACCAAGGCCAGATTTCAGGAGAATGGGAAGGTGAGGACACAGGGAAAGTTCTCACATGGCTGGGGAGTGGTCGTGGTATAAGCTGGCTCCGTGCTCCCTGGTCCTTTCAGATGATGCTACTCACACTGGGAGTTTGAAAGGTGCTGATTGGACCCTGTGCATGTTCTGCATTTTATCCTTTTTTAAGCTCTCAGTTTCTTTTCTTCTCCTATCAATAAAATGTATTTTATTGATTTTTTACAGAGAGGAAGGGAGAGAGATAGAGAGCTAGAAACATCGATGAGAGAGAAACATCGATCAGCTGCCTCTTGCACTGGGGATGTGCCCGCAACCAAGGTACATGCCCTTGACCGGAATCGAACCTGGGACCTCTCAGTCCGAAGTCCGACGCTCTATCCACTGAGCCAAACCGGTTTCGGCTAAGCTCTCAGTTTCTAAAGTCTCCACTGCCTGAGCAGGTATAATTTATAGACTTTTATATGTGAAGTATTTTATGTATCCTTTTTTGTTTGTTTGTTTTTTAAATAATTGACCAGCAGAAGAGTTCTTTGGGAGAGTTCGTGTCCTCTACTAGAATTTTTATATAATTAGCTTTCAGTGCTTCTTCAAGGGAAAACAGTGAAACGTTAACTGTAGAAACATGGGAATCATTGCAAAGGAGGATGCTGAATTGAGGTTAAAAAAAGATTCAAATTAAGATCAGAAAGAAATAATAGCAAATCCATTAGCAAGTCAGCTCATTCTGCCTAGATTCCCACCAATGTTAATATCTTAGGTAGCAAAGGGATATGAGACAGGGAAGGAGACTTTTGTGTGTGTGTGAGGAATATCTTAGTTCTCAGCAATCTTAAAGCGCTTTGTCTTTATTTTATTTTATTTTATTTTATTTTATTATTTATTTTTTACAGAGAGGAAGGGAGAGGGACAGAGAGCTGGAAACATTGATGAGAGAGAGACACCTATCAGCTGCCTCCTGCACATCCCACACTGGAGACGTGCCCGCAATCAAGGTACATGCCCTTGATTGGAATCGAACCCGGGACCTTTCATTCCGCAGGCCGACGACGCTCTATCCACTGAGCCAAACTGGTTTCGGCAAGAGCTTTGTCTTTTGATTGCTGTCTCAGTCTGTTTCTGCTCTGAGGGGAAGGAGATATTTTTCTCTCTGCTGTGCTTCAGATGATGTGTTTGTGACCAACGGCTTAGCTCTACGAACTTGACCCACTGGAACTCAGATGTATCCCCACCCGAGAGGGAAAGGAAGGTGACCCACACACCTGATTGACTCCCAGCACACATGCTCTCCATCTCCTCCTCGCTGGCAGCACAGACGACCAGCTTCGATGTAGAGAATGGGCACTTGGTCATTGTTTAACAAGCAAGCAACCAGTCAGTCCATTTCTTTCTTTTCTCTCCCCCTCCTTTCCCGTCCTCCTTTCTCTTCTCTCCTCCTTTGCAGAGAGAATGAGCACTGACTGCCTTTGAGGTTGGCAGTAACGATCTCTTTGGCTAATGATGTGTTGGTATGACAATACCAGCTCCTTCTCATTAAAAGGAGGGGAGGGAACATTAGAAATGATAGATGAGGTCTCCTGGAAATCCATTATTAGCAATTTCACAAATAATGGTGCTGCTGATATGACTTAGCAGGGAACGACGCCAGAGCACCAGTGACAGTGTGGCCCTGCAGTTAAAGGCTAATGAATCTTGAAGACCCAATCTTACTAAACGATGAAATCTGGCATTTCCAGTGGATGTAATCTTTATTTCTTACTTTACTCCTTTGGTGTAGAGATGGTTTTTATTGATTGCTTTTAGAGAGAGATGAACAGAGCGGGGAGGGAGGGAGGAGAAGCAACATTAATTTGTTGTTTCACTTATTTATGAATTCATTGGTTGATTCTTGTATGTGCCCCGACTGGGCATCGAACCTACAACCTTGGCATATTGGGCCAATACTCTAACCAACTAAACTACCTGGCTGGGGCTAGAAATCATTTTTTTTTTTAAGATCCTGGAGATTTTTTTATTTAATTCTATGTCTTGTAAAATAATGCAATCATACAACTTGTCTAAACACAATCATTATTACACCATGGTAACAGATATACATCTAAATTCTATTAGACAGATAACGTGTATAGCCAATTTATTTATAATCCCCAAATCATATCACCACTAATAAAACTTGTTTCTTTTACTATAAAGAATCCCACCCAGACATTTTTTTTTTATCAAGGGATATCTAGTTCTTATTAGAAAAACTGGAATCACAAACATTTAAATAAGATGTCTCAAATTCAATATATAATGGAGGATTAGGCAAATTCAACATTTCTTATTTCTTCCTATCCAAGATTAATTCTATTTTAAAATTCATAGACGAAAACATAAAATTCTACATGTATTATGCATTTTTCTATGCTAAGCATTGTGCTGTGAACTTCTCATCACTTATTATTATTTAATTCTTTATCGTTTAAAGTAATACATGTGTCTCCTTTTTCCCCTGTTGACCTCTCCCCAGCTGGTCCGCGCCCCCGCCCAGAGCACATGCCCTCACACCCCTACTGTCGGTGTTCATAGGTTATGCTTATATGCATGCATACAAGGCCTTTGGTTGATTTCTTACCCCTCCCACCTCCCTTCCCTCTGAGGTTTGATGGTCTGTTCAATGCTTCTCTGACTCTGGATCTATTTTTGTTCATCAGTTTATGTTGTTCATTATATTCCACAAATGTGTGAGATCATGTGATATTTATCTTTCTCTGCCTGGCTTATTTCACTTAGCATAATGCTCTCCAGTTTCAACCGTGCTGTTGCAAATGGTAAGAACTACTTTTTTACAGCACCATAGTATTCCATTGTGTAGATGTACTACATTTTTCTGATCCACTCATCTGCTGATGGCACTTGGGCTGTTTCCAAATCTTAGCTATTGTACCAGTGCTGCTGTGAACATAGAGGTGCATATATCCTTTCTGATTCGTGTTTCTAATTTCTTGGGATATATTCCTAGAAATGAGATTACTGGTTCAAATGGGAGTTCCATTTTTAATTTTTGAGGAAACTCCATACTGTTCTCCACAGTGGCTGCACCAGTCTGCATTCCCACCAGCAGTGCACAAGGGTTCCTTTTTCTCTGCATCCTCGCCAACACTAGTCATTTGTTGATTTATTGATGATTGCCATTCTGACAGGTGTGAGATGGTACCTCATTGTCGTTTTGATTTGCATCTCTCGCATGATTAATGACTTAGAACATGTTTTCATATGTCTCTTGGCTTTCTGTATATTCTCTTTCAAAAAATGTCTATTTAGGTTCTTTGTCCATTTGTGATTAGATTGTTTATCTTTCTTTGTTAAGGTGCTTGAGTTCCCTATAAATTTTGGAGATTAAACTCTTATCAGATATAATATTGACAAATATGTTCTCCCATACAGTGGGCTTTCTTGTTATTTTGTCAATGGTTCCTTTTGCTGTGCAGAAGCTTTTTATTTTGATGTAGTCCCATTTGTTTATTTTTTCCTTAGTTTCCATTGTTTTAGGAGCTGCATCAGTAAAGATATTGCTATGACTTATGTCTGATGTTTTGCTGCCTATGGAGTCTTCTAAGATTATTATGGTTTCTGTATTATGTTCTAAGTCCTTTATCCGTTTCGCGTTTATTTTTGTATATGGTGTAAGTTGGTGCTCTAGTTTCACTTTTTTGCTTGTATCTGTCCAATTTTCCCAACACCATTTATTGAAGAGACTGTCTTGAATCCATTGTATGCTCTTGCCTCCTTTGTCAAATATTAGTTGAGCAGAATGGCTTGTGTTGCTTTCTGGGTACTTTGTTCTGTTCCATTGGTCTATATTTCTTTTCTTGTGCCAGTATCAGGCAGTTTTGAGAACAATGACATTGTAATATAGCTTGAAATCTGGTATTGTGATCCCTTCAACTTTATTCTTTTTTCTTAGTGCGGTTATTCGTGGACTTTTTTTATTCCATATGAATTTTTGGAGAGTTTGTTCTAGGTCTGTGAAATATGCTATTGGTATTTTAATGGGATTTGCATTGAATCTATAAATTGCTTTGGGTAGTATGAACATTTTAATGATGTGGATTCTACCAATCCACGAACGTGGTATATTCTTTCATTTGTTTATGTCTTCATCTATCTCTTTTTTCAACACCCTGTAGTTTTCCTAGTATAGAGATCATTTTTGATCATTACTTTTATTGAAAAAATAACTTTACTAGGGAAAATTTTAAATATTTATAGATCTAGAAACTTTGGATTACTGAGCCTCTGGTAATCCAAAGGTTTCAAAATGCAAATAGTTATTTTTATGGACAGCGACTTTCTAAAAGTCAACCCTGAGGTGAAAACCACTTTACACAAATTACACTTAAAAGTGTGTTTTACTTCTTGTTAAAGGTTGGGAAACTATAAAATCTGTCACACATTCTTTCCTCATAGGACACTGAATCAAAAAGGAAATCATACCTGAAATTACAAATTACTTAAGAATTAATGAAAATGAGAACTTTATTTCAAAGTTTGTGGCATATAAGCAAAATGATACTTAGAAGAAATAGAGTCCTTAATGCTTGTATTATTTGCAGAATCCATGCATGCATTGCTGCTTCTGGCTTATTTGCATTCCTTTCCAGTGTAATGCATATGGGTGGCCGTGTTGAAGGACCTCCAGCACTTGGTTATATTAGCACTGGGATGCGTAAGACCCTCAGGAGCAGTGCTAGATCAGCTCATCAATATTATTAAGAACCCAGTAGAGCCGAAACCGGTGTAGCTCAGTGGATAGAGCATCGGCCTGCAGACTGAAAGGTCCCAGGTTTGATTCCGGTCAGGGGCATGTACCTTGGTTGTGGGCACATCCCCAGTGGGGAGCGTGCAGGAGGCAACTGATCGGTGTGTCTCTCTCATTGATGTTTCTAGCTCTCTATTCCTCTCCCTTCCTCTCTGTAAAAAATCAATAAAATATATTAAAAAAAAAAAAGAACCCAGTAAAGCATATAACTTCCATTTGGAATCTTATGAATGGCAACATATATCTTTAGACCCTAGAGTCATATTGAAAAGTTCAACTTCTGAGAGGTATATGGAATTGAGCTGAGCAAATCTCAGTTTTCCATTTCTCATCTTATCCTCTTTCCAGACCATCGCTATCTAAGTAGAATGGCAGGAAATATCACCAGAATTTTATACTGAATTTCCTTTCCCTTTTTTTCCCCTTCTCAGCTAGTATAGTGGAGTTCTTCTAAGTAAAAGGCCATCCTCCCCACCATTGATTTTTTTAGAGAGTAGAAAGGAGGTAGGGAGAGGAAGAGAAGAAGAGTGATAGAGGGAAGGAAACATTGATGTGAGAGAGACTAGGGACAGTGTTCGAACTGCAACCCAGGTATGTGCTCTTGAGGGGAATTGAACCTGTGACCGCCTCTGTACTTGGGTTGACACTCTAACCACTGACATCAGCCAGGGGTAAGGCAGATAGAATTTTTTTACCTTGATTGTACCCAATAATATATTCACCATTGCCCATTTTATCATGGGGTAACTCAAGTAGATTATTGGAGTATTTGAAATACTACATATGTAGAGAATTTTTAGAAAATAAGATATTACTTTTTCAGATTACCAAATTAAGCTAAGTGTATGTTTAATTTCTAGTTGGTCCTTTTTCATCTACTCTTGGGTCTCGCTAAATTTATCTATCTTTTCTAGGAAATTCTTGAAAAACCTTATAACTGTGGTTTTGAACTCTATATCCAGTCATTTGTTTTCCTCCATTTATTTTGTTTGTGATCTGTTTCTTTGTCTCTGCATGTTCGCTGCTTCTCTGAGTTAGTAGAGTTGCTTTGTGTGCTAGGTGTCCTATGTGGCCCAGTAGCTCCGCCTCCCCAGTTACAAGAAGTGGACACTCTCGGCGCACCCCTTTGTGGATTGTGTGTACAGCCTTGTTGTAGTTAAGTCTTGATTGTTGTTGGTATCACTGGGGGGAATTGACCCCAAGCCAATTGGTTGTGAGGATCAGCTGTTTCTATGCTGGGAGAACTTATGTGCTGGAGCCAGCCTTATGACACAAGACTTGCAAAATTCCAAAAGCCTCGTGTTTGGCTGGGGTGAGGCAGAGTCTCAGTTCTGAGCAGACAGCCTTGGCTTCTCCTCATCCCTACCCTTTGTGGTCCTTGGGTCTCAGTGTCCCTTGGTAATCACTGCAGCCCTATCAGCATGCATTTGCACTCGTACACCTCCAGACCTCTGCCTTTCTGATTCCCCTGAGTTTCTGTGCGATCCGGAGACCTGTATGAACCTTAAAATGAGGTTCGGTGCAGTTGGAAGTGGAGTTCAGTGCAGTTGGGAGTTTCGGTCTTCCTCCTGCTAGAGAAATCCAGAGGCACAATCAGGAGTCAGTTCTCTCTGTGCTCACTGATGCACGCACCTCCAGACCTCTGCCTTTTGCAGCTCCCTTGAGTTTCTGTGCACTCCTCCCTTTTTTTCCACAGTCCAGACTCTCCCCATATGAGTCTCGCCCAGAACTGGGTTCAGTGCAGTCAGAGCTGGGGTTCAGTGCCATTGGGAGTTTCTGTCTCCCTGCCACTAGAGGAAGCCAGCCAGGCCCTCCACCGCCCATCCTCTCCATGGGTGTGTCTCCATATCTCAGGTTTTTGCAGCTCCTCTGAGTCTCTGGGAGCCCCTCTCTTTCGTTCTAGTTGTAGAATTTCCACTCAGCCAGCTTTCCTGTGGTTCTGGATGATGACCATTCTTTTAGCTATAGTTTTTTTTTTAATGTGTTTTATTGATTTTTTACAGAGAGGAATGGGAGAGAGAGAGAAAGTCAGAAACATCGATGAGAGAGAGACACCGATCAGCCGCCTTCTGCACATCCCACTGTGGAGATGTGCCCGCAAGCAAGGTACATGCCCCCAACCGGAATCGAACCTGGGACCTTTCAGTCCACAAGCCAACGCTCTATCCACTGAGCCAAACTGGTCTCGGCTAGCTGTAGTTTTGAAATTGTTGTGCGAGGCAACAGTTTAGGTGTTCACCTATGCCACCACCTTGGTTTCTGGCTCCTACACTTTAATTCAAGTACAAAAGATTTGATGTGTTTTAGTCACTCATCTTTTTTGCATATTTTTGAGTTATAGTTTAGCCTAAAATATTTATAGTACAGGATAAGGGAATTTCTGATTGGGCAGCTGTTTCCATAATTTGGGTATTATCTCTGCCTTTGGAACTACCATCTTTTGGTAGAGATCATGTATTTATTATAAAATGAAAGGCCAACAATGTATATTAGACTGGAGACAAGTAAGCATATTATCTAAATAATCAGACCCTGAAAACCTAATCTATAGAATTAGCTTCCTTAAAAAAACAATATTTTTCTTATTGCCAGAACTTCATATACAATAAACTTATTACTCTGGCATGGAGAAGCTTTATCAGCTAACATATTGCTATCCTGAATGTAACTTCTGCTCATAATCATATCGTTTTTAGGAAATTTAATTTTCTTACATCATGGCTTCAGGTTGGTGAAAGATGCATGGTTTGTTGATAAGCACATTTGGAAAATTTTGTAATTTTAGTCCTAGAGGATCTGACTGCATTTTTAGAAGTTGTCTAGACTGAAGCTACAGAAGACATCTGTAGGCTTACTGTTTGTCTCCCAACTAAATTAGCACCATCCAGCAGATCAGGAGCCATAATAAAGAAAAATGCTGCAATAAGTTCAACATAATGGACATTTTAAAAATAGGAACCATCTTCTTTGGGGATTCAATTACCTCTTTCTGGATACTAGGAACAGTTGTTTTTCTGCTTTGGTTTAGAACTTCAGGTAATATGCTTAGCTTTTCCTTATATTTTCTCTTTCTTTCTTTCTTTCTTTCTTTCTTTCTTTCTTTCTTTCTTTCAATAAAGGAAAGCTTGTTATATCTACTTACTCTCTGCAAGTAAGGTAGTATTTACCAGGTTTGTTCACTATAAAGTTACGATTTCCTTTCCCTACCTTATTCTTTCGAAGTAAGTTAATAGATTTAGCCCACCCTCAAAAGTGTCTTATAGGAGGGATATTATTATCTGAGGTTCATATAAAGAGAAGATTTATCTGGCGTTTATTTATTTCATCATTTGTTTAGCAGTATGGACTCATGTATATTTTATGCTTTTAATTATAATCCAATACCATGTTAATTTATTTTCGTGCTCAAATTGTCCCAGCTCTAGCCATCGGGAGCGTCTCAATTTGGCTCCTGTTCACTTCCATTAAAAACATTTTTTTGGTTGAGTGTTTCTTACTTTGTTATTAAAAGATGCTTGTGTTATATTTTTCCTCTCTCTAGAATCAGTTATTTCTTTTATTTAAGGATAGTATTTGAAACCTTGAGTGTTAGGTCTGCTTGTTGCTACCTATATGTCATTACATGTAGGCCTGCTCGGTGGACAGAGCTAAGTACTGTGTGCCTACATACTAACCCACACCTATTCTGTTTTTGTTAAAAAAATGAATTTTTAGTTAGTTTACATAACAATATTATATTAGTTTTAGGTATAAAACATAATGAGCATTTATATAACTTGTGTACCCAATAACTCCGGTACCCATCTGACTCCATACACAGTTATTACATTATCATTGACTACATTCCCTCTGCTGTACTTTATATCCCATGTCATTCAGTTTGGAATAATAAAAGTCAACAACTTCCTGTTTTAGATCTGCTCGCGGAGGTTAGGAAAAGCAGTAATTCCTTGCTGAATAGCTTTGACTCAAGGTGATTATTAAGGTAATAGTTTCCTTCTAAATAGTAGGCCTACCAATGGCATTCTTGGGAATGAAAGTGGCTTAGTTTTGGTGTTTGCCATGCTTGAGTGTAAAG
This sequence comes from Lasiurus cinereus, assembly GCA_011751065.1. Lineage (NCBI taxonomy): Eukaryota > Metazoa > Chordata > Mammalia > Chiroptera > Vespertilionidae > Lasiurus > Lasiurus cinereus. Next base: position 74,669,852 of record JAAGEH010002531.1, read on the forward strand.
AGAATGGGAGTGTAGCCACGTCTGCCACAGGGTGTTGTAACAGAGATAGGAACACATTCATTCACTACTGATCCTCGCCAGCGTAGGTATCAGGTAAAATGTACCTTAGCGTGAGCTCCTTATGAAGTGGACCTGGAATGATCAAGTTTGTTTACTTAGACACTTATTTTTTTTTTAAATATATTTTTATTGATTTTTCACAGAGAGGAAGGGAAAGGGATAGAAAGCCAGAAACATCGATGAGAGAGAGACATCGATCAGCCGCCTCCTGCACACCCCCTACTGGGGATGTGCCAGCAACCAAGGTACATGCCCTTGACGGGAATCGAACCTGGGACCTTTCAGTCCCCAGGCCGACGCTCTATCCACTGAGCCAAACCGGTTTCGGCTAGACATTTATTTTTAATACTGCTTTTCATGCATGTAACATCCATCTCTAGTGTTATAAGTGCTGCGTAAAGTTATTGAGAACTTCAAGTTCAGAAACTTAAATGGTCACTTACAAAGTTGAGGGAGTTAGGACACTGGCAAATCAAGAAATGAATTAAAGTTTTTTGTTTCTCTATATTTCTGCCTCGTCTGATCTCTGTCTTTTACTTCAAAAGAATATCTTTCTTTTTCTTTTTCATTCTGTCCTCCATATTTTGATTTTTACATGATCATGATCTTTAAGTTTTTTTAGCTTGTTATTTTTCATTTTTATTCCCAACCCTGGAGGCCTAGTACATGAAAATATGTGCACTCTGGGGGAGGGGGAGTCCCTCAACCTGGCCTGCGCCCTCTCACAGTCTGGGAGACCTTGGGGGATGTCTGATTGATGGCTTAGCATGGGGAGTGGGCCTAGGCTGCAGTGTGGCCTCCCTCTGCAGGAGGTGCTGGTGGGCCAATCGGGGGCTGGCTCCACTCTCCCAATTTCCCCTCCGCTGCCACCAGTCGCTGCCGCACCCCAATTGCTGGCCCATCCCTCTGCTCGTTGGCACCCACTTTGGGTGGCCTGATGCCACCCACTCACCAGCCTCACCCCCTGACAACCAGTTGTTCTGCAGTTTGGTCGATTTGCGCATTAGGCTTTTATTATATAGAAAGGCTTTTTTTTCCCCCATTCAAGAGCTTGCTCTGGTAGTACTGACTTGAAAAGATAAGAAGAAAGAAATTCATGTTCTCTCAGGTTTCCTTGTTGTGTATCTTTCAAAAATATTAACTTTATGGCAAGTTCCCTGAAAGAATTATTCTAACCCATTTCAGTCTTTGAAGAAGTTTGTCTCTTTACCTCTTTCTCCCTCTGTGGGGAGGAGCCATTGTACCTTCACTGCACTTTCAGCTTCCGCTCTTCAGAGGAGAGACCGAAGCCTGTGCCCTGAGGGCCCCCCACAGGGACGTTGCCCTTAGTGATCTCCGTGGCTCCGTGGCTCTGGAGGTGGGTCAGTGTCACCAGGAGTACCTGGTTCTCCCTCCTGAGCTGAGGCCTCACACCAGTCTGGGATGTGAACCTCCATGGAAGGATACTGCTCATGGTTCTCTTAGTCCCCAAAGAGGCTCCTGCTTTCTTAGCAACGCGGAGCTGGGACTGTCTTCACCCGGAGAGGCGCTGATCCCCCTTTTCCAAGTTAGGAGGAAATGAATCAAAACTCAAACCGTGACCAAAGGGTCCTCAATTCGCCATTAATGTTCATAGCTGTTAACCCCCCCCGTGGGAGATACTTAGCAGGCATTCAATTCCAGGAAGCCTAAGGACATCTTGGGAATGAACAGCACAGTGTGCAATCAAAATGGTTTTATTCCTCCCGCCTCAGCCTTTGACGCTTGCTCAGTAGGGCAACCACATTTGGTTGACCTCGCCTTCTTACACAATTGTTCTTAAGTGAGTGTTTTGTTTCTTGGTGTTTTTTTTTTTACTTTTAAATTTTCTGCTGCATTATTTTTTGGATCTTGTCTGTTGTGGATAAAAACACTAGTAATGATTTCAATGTATTCCTTAATAATGTTCTTTCAGCCTCTATATCTCTCGGTGAAAATTCCATCCAGCTGTCAGAGATGGCAGCGTAATTATAATAATTCTGTCATTTGCTCTTTAGAGCTCTGCAGACGGTGGGAGGCAGTGATGGAGCCAGCGTGCTCCTGCTGTCGTTCTAATCCTCACATCCTCCTCCTTCATCCCAACCAATCCTGCCCTCTTTAGAGAATCAGAAAGTCACATTTCTGAGAACGACTGTTTCCTGTTTTTTTCTTTTTTTTTTTTAAAGTAAGAATTTAATATTCCATGTGAATGTGTTGGTGAGGGGATTGATCTATTTTAGTACATGGAGACATAAAAATAATTGGTACCTTTCCATTTGTATTGTAGCTGTCATTTTTTGTTGTGATTATCTAGGGATCTCCTCAAAATAAGATAGACCTTAAAAAAATTTTGTAATAACAAATGAGATCTGTTTTCCCACCATGAGAACCTTAGTTCCATCAAGCCATGTGAAACTCCTGTGTTTGTAGGTCACACACGGTCACGTGTGGCCAACTTCATGTCATTCTTGCACGTTTCTCTCAGTGATCAATGGAAGGGAGAGGTTACTCATGCAGAAAATAACATCCCCTTGGATTTTAAAAGATTGTGCTTATTCTGTTTGGTATCATGGAAAAGACCAGAAGCTCGAGTGTTTCGTTGTGTTTCATCAACTCAATTAAATCACTTATTTATAGTCTCCTCCTACTTCATCAGATTAAGTTGTGTGTCCTGGGATGGTACTCCATGTCTGGGCACAAGTACCAGAGGGGGTCTGATAAAGCAAGCTGAGCTTCCCAGACCAGGTTGATCTGTTTCCTCTCGGCAGAATTATGACCAGGCTCTGAACACTGCAATTGCAGCTTCCAAATGGAGCTAAGAATAGCACGGAGTTTTCCTCCTGTTGTCCATTTCATTAACGCGGCAAACAGGAAGCATGGAGTGTTGGTCTGTCCGACCCTGCCCAAAGAGGCTGACCTCTTTAAACTGCCTCATTTATAAGCACAAACTTCACCCTCCATCGATTAGACCTTAGGAAAACATGAAAGTTTCATGCTTCTGACTATTACCTTAAGAGATGCCTATTAATTTCCTGTACAGAGGAGAGTTAATGACCTATCATCAATTTTAGGGACCCTGGGGCTTTTTCTTAACTTGGAGAGATGAGGTTTCATAAGTGCACCAGGAAGACATTATTGAACGTATTTATCCTTTTATAAATGCGCTAATCGGTGTTAATAGCCAGGAAGGGAACTCATTTTTGCTGGGTGACAGTAAGTGATTTCTTGAGGGCACAGAGACTCAGGAGCCAGGTGAGATGGGATCCGTCAGCACAGATGTCAGTCGTGGCTGGAGGGGGCCTGGGAGGCTCTGTGGTCTTCTCAGTTTCCAGATGACGGCGGTGCGGGCAGGTTGATTACAGAGGAGGTAGGGTGCCTCTCAAGAGGAGAATTTCCATTATAACTACCCGTGTGGCCTTGTCACTACCCGCCAGTGGCTGTCAGCTCTGATCTTAGACAAGCCAAGTGGTAAGTTCTAAAACAGTGACAAGCAAGGATTCTGGGAGTGTAGCCAGGTTTTCCGGCTTATAAGACGACCCCCCACTTTTCCAGTTAAAACAGCGGTTCTCAACCTGTGGGTCGTGACCCCTTTGGGGGGTCGAATGACCCTTTCACAGGGGTCGCCTAAGACCATCGGAAAATGCAGATATTTACATCATGATGCATCACAGTAGCAAAATTTCATGGTTGGGGGTCACCACCACATGAGGAACTGTATGCAAGGGTCGCGGCCTTAGGAAGGTTGAGAACCACTGAGTTAAAATATAGAGTTTGGGATATACTGCCCCTATAAGATGACACCCGGCGTATAAGATGACCCTCAACTTTTGAGAAGATTTTCCTGGGTTACAAAGTCGTCTTATACGCCGGAAAATATGGTAATCTTGTTACTGGAATGGTACAGTAGCATATGACCTTTTCCTGGAAAAGTGGTGATGATTTGGTGCGTAAAAGATAAGCTGAAGGACATGATGGAAGGAGGGTGGGCGGGACTTGGTGACACAGCGAAGCCATATGCTGCGTACAAGCAACTTCTGGGCATAGAAGCGGGTGCTGGGCTGTGAGGAAAGAGCAGGCTGAGACCAGGTTCTCACAGACCTGTATGTCAGGCTGAGGCACTTAGACTCTTAGACTTGACTCTGAAACACTAGGGAACTAGTGAAGATTTTAAGCCAAAGAATGAGGTGAAATGCTCGTTTTACAGGGATTATTTTCATGGCTGTGGGTTGGAAGGATTTGAGAAGGACAAGGCTGGACAGAGGCTCTGTATTAGGGATGTTGTTAGAATACTCTAGAGCAGCAGTTCTCAACCTGTGGGTCGTGAACAGCTAGCAGGGTCTCCTAAGACCATCAGAAAACACAGATATTTACATTAAGATTCATAACAGTAGCAAATTACAGTTATGAAGTAGCAACAAAAATAATTTTATGGTTGGGGATCACCACAACATAAAGAATTGTATTAAAGGGTTGCGGCATTAGGAAGGTTGAGAACCACTGCTCTAGAGGTAAATCACAAGGATCTTAGCTAGGGTGAGAAAAGGTCAAGTTCAAGAAATATTGGGGAAATTGGAGTTCTTTGTGATTGGATGACTGGTTGGTTGTATATAGATAGCAACAGAGAGGCAAGAATCAGGAAGTTTCTGATTTGGAACTTGAGGTAGATAGATGGCCACTAGGGGATGGGACATTAGGGATTAGATTAGCAAAAAAGATGCTTCATTTGGTTGAGCATGATGCTTAGTCATTACACTGAGTTGAGCCATGTAATGATTAACACAATATTCCGGAAGTTTTTATTTCTCACTGCATACATTCTCTGTGCAGTACCTCAGTGACTGAGATTCCTTCCATCTCGTGGCTCTGCCATCTTCAACGTGTGGTTGGCAGGAAGGGGAGGAGCACAGAGCATTGTTCTTGGGCGGTTTTATGGCCCAGCTCTGTTCTGCATCACTTTCCCCCACTTCCCATCAGCCAGAGCTTATTCCACTGACTGTCTCCAACTGCCAGCGAGGCCAGAAAATGTAGCCTCATTCTGTGCCCCCCAACAAGAAGGTGTAGTTTGGGGGAGCAGCTACCCAGCTGTGCTTCAGGGTGACCAGGGAGGTTTTGAAAACGGATATCTCAAACTTGGGAGCAGAGATCTGAGCAGGACATGTGGCTGTAGGTATCATCAGAGGCAGGGTAAGGTTATATCCTGAGAAGTTACTCTCTGAGAACAAGAAGAAACAAGAGCAGGAGACCAAGAATAGAGCTTCTAAGTTGGCCAGTACCCAAAGGTGGGGTGGGAGATGGATGCGAGGAGGCGCCCCAGAGCCTTGAGGAGGGAGGTATTGTACCACGGCAGCCAGGAGTGGACAGTTTCAAGGAGTTGGTGGAAAATGGTGAGAGTGTAGTAGGAAAGACCCAAGTGTCTACTGAATCAGATGATTAAATATGAGAGAGCCTGATTGAGTTGTCTTCACTTCAAGACCACGGTCAAGGCAGAAAGCGATTTCAGGGCGCTGAGAAAGCAACAGAGAGGAGCTACAGAGATGGGGAGACGGAGAACAAGGAGGGAGGGGGTCATTAATGAAACAAGGTCCCCGAGAGAACAAGGACAAAGAAGAACTTCCTGAAATAAAATTGAGTTCACCCAAGTACTGCTTTTTTTGACACCTTCTGAGCCCGCATTGTGATTGATGACATATTTGTGATGAGCAATTTTGTTAACTCACCTAGCAGGAGACTATAATTATATTTCCAGTTCCCTATTAGTTAGTCTATGTTCTCAATGCGCATCTCCTGGGAAATGCAATTCCTCTTTGATCGGAAACTGGCATTTTTCTTGGTTTTTGAATGCAAAGTAGAACAAAGAAAAAAAAAATAGTCCGCTGTAACTTTGTCATAACTTTGCTAAACTAAGGCAGATTGTACCTCTCTTATTTTCCCTAATAAATGGAGGTATAGCCTGTCTCTCTGTGTTTAAATAAATGTTATGGTGTGGCCTAGTTTTCCTTGTCCCTACTGTAGCTAGGAACGTATTTAGAGGTCCTCTTCTTTCCTAGAGCATTTTTTAATAATGAGCAAGTGAGACGGAAATCAAGAGGCTTACATGTGGATCGTGGTGTATAATATTGAGCAAGCCCGGGTTTTATTAATAGATCACTGCATAGCTATCTTTCCATTTTACTTCCAATCGATTCACATTTTCCAGGGAGGCACATAACATTAGTTTAAAAGGCTTTAAAAATTGTTTCTATATTGTAACTTGTTTCTAACTTAAGACCAGAATATTTAGGAGGAAAAATAACCTTCATATAAGCTATTATTATTTATATACCAAGCATAAAAGTGATGGCAAGAATGATTTTTGGAATGTTTATTTTAAACAGCACTTCACAGAGCAGTTCGATTGTATTAAAACCTTAAAAATGTTACCAAAGTTCGTATTTAGAATTTGAGTGACTATTTCTTTGGAAGTACAATTTAATGTTTGTACTTTGGTGCTCTGGATTTTTTTTAAAAATATTTTTTATTGATTTTTTACACAAAGGAAGGGGAAGGGATAAAGAGTTAGAAACATCAATGAGAGAGAAACATTGATCAGCTGCCTCCTGCACACTTCCTAGTGGGGATGTGCCTGCAACCAAGATACATGCCCTTAACCAGAATTGAACCCGGTACCCTTGAGTCCACAGGCTGATGCTCTATCCACTGAGCTAAACCAGTTAGAGTGCTCTGAGGTTTTTTAATGTTATCGCTTTACTAGTATCAATTAGGAAGTAGTGTCAAATTAAGTAGAATATATTTAAAATAATGATTTTAGTTTCTATTTTCTAGAAAAAGATAGGTAATTATATTCATCTTATCTTGGTACCAGGTTTATAATAAACCCTCAATAAATATTTATGGTTTAATGATAATACTTTAGTTTTTTTGTTTTTTTAGAGAAGATGTGTATCTGTTATAATAGCACATGCAGCATTTCTAGCTCTCTCTCTCCCTCTCTCTTTCTCTCTTGCATTATTCTTTCTATCTTTCTATGCTTGATATCAGTCAGGGTCACCCCTTAACTGCAAAAAGATGAGTTGGCTGAGCAATGTGTATCCAGCAATCATCTCTCCATTATTCTAGGCAGGATACATTTCAGAATGGGAGGGGCACCATTCAAGAATTACATGTTTGCTGATGAGATTTAGAGAAAACCACACGTTGTCTCACCCTGGTCCAGGGCTCCAAGCATGCCCCGAAAAGCTCCTCCTTATAGGCCTATTTTTCTCCAAGTGTCACTTTCTCTCTTGTGATTTATTTTAAGGCGATTTTTATCTCCTTAACCCCTCTGTTTTATCAGCCTCTTGTTTTTCTATGTAGAACAGGGAGTTGGGTTTGGAGGAGGAAAATAAAAGATGGAGGTGAGGTTGGCATCTCATATGCGTATAATGCCAAGCAGTGTTGGACATTTGAATAGAAGTGCATTACAGTGCCTAGCTCAGTACCTGGCATATGCCCACTCCCACATATCCCTCTTTTTTTTTTTTAATACATTGATTTTGTACAGAGAGGAAGGGAGAGGGAGGGAGAGTTGATGAGAGAGAGACATCGATCAGCTGCCTCTTGCACGCCCCCTACTGGGGATGTGCTTGCAACTAAGGTACATGCCTTTGACCGGAATCGAACCTGGGACCCTTCAGTCCACAGACCGATGCTCTATCCACCGAGCCAAACCTGTTTTGGCCCACATATTCCTCTTAAGAGGCCTGCTCTAGGACTCTGCTTTGTTGGATAGCTGTAGCATTTGGTTTTAATTCTCACCCTCCATAGAACTCATTTGGGCACCACATTATCATATCACTCATGCTGGCTGCTGTAACAAGTGAGCCTCTCAAGTTCAGGGGCTCAGCATCCCTAAATGTTTTTTTTCTCTCTTCCTCCCTTTCCCCACACTCATATTGAACAATGCATTGTGGTTCTGAGTAAGTGGGCTCTGTTACACACAATCTTTTAAGGACCGAAACTGAAGAAAGCTCAGTATTTTCCAAGGTTACCTTGGAGGTCAAGTGTCCAGATTGCAGAAAGCAAAAAAGATTGAGGATTTCACGTGAGAGGATTTGATGGGCCAGTGCCTGCAGGTCATGTACTGTGAGTAGGGTGCATGCTTCCATTTATTTGTGTCTTTTTCAATGGCTTTTTTCTGTGTCTGACAATTTTTTTTTAGTACAGGTCTTTTACCTCCTTGGTTAAATTTATTCCTAGGTGTTTTGTTATTATTGTTTGTTTGTTTTGCAGTTGTAAATAGGATTGTGTTTGTTTTTTTTTACTTTCCTTTTCTGATAATTCATTTTGGTGCATAAAAATGCAACCAAGCCCCAGCTAGTTTGGCCGAGTAGATAGACCATCAGACTGCGGATTGAAGGGTCCCAGTTCAATATCAGTCAAGGGCGCAAACTTGGTTGACGGCAGGAGGCAACCAATCCATGTATCTCTCTCACATCGATGTTTCTCTCAGTCTTTCCCCATCCCTTCCACTCTTCTCTAAAAATTAATGAAAAAATATCCTTGAGTGAGGATTAACACAACAATAACAACAACAAAAGCAACCGATTCCAGGGTATTTATTTTGTATCCTGCTACTTTAATGAATATCAGTTACAGTAGTTTTTTTGGTGGAATTTTTAGGGTTCTCTCTACATAGTAATCATATCATCTACAAATAATGACAGTTTTACTTTTTCTTTTCCTATTTGGATGCCTTTTACTTCTTCTTGTCTGATTCTTGTGTACTATCTATACTAATAGAAGAGAAACATGCATATTAACCATCACTCCACTATACCCACCAGCCAATCAGGAGGGAATATGCAAATTAGAGGGAGAAAGATGGCGGCTGCCCAGCCGCTGCAGGCTCGGAGTGGCTGGGCAGGACAGGACATCTGCTATGAGGGGGGACAGGGCGAAGGGATCTACAGGAGCAGTACTATGGCCACAGTGAAGACAAAGACTGCAGACTCTGGAGTCTGCAGCGAAGTTGAAGAAGGCAGACTCTGGCCAGAGCTGTAACAAAGGCAGAGAAGGCAGACTAGGGCCAGAGTCTACAGCAAAGGCCTGGGTCTCAGGTACTGGAGGAAAACTGATGTGGAAGCCAAGGGAAAGAAGGCCTATTGCATGAATCTCTTCATGCAATGGGCCTCTAGTGTTCAATAAGAGTGGTGAAAGCAGACATCCCCATCTTGTTCTTGATCTTGCTTTTAGTTTTTCCCCCTTGAATATGATGTTAGCTATGGGTATGTCCCTTGTAGCGTTTAAAAGGTTCCCTCTATTTCCACTTTTCTGAGAGTTTTTATCATAACTGGGTGCTAGATTTTGTCAAAAGCTTTTTCTGCATCTATTGATGTGATCATATGCTTTGTATCCTTCATTTTGTTTATGTGATGTATCATGTTAATTGATGTGTGGATATTGTGCCAACCTTGCATCCCAGGAATAAATCCCACTTGGTCATGGTGTATGATCTTTTTAATGTATTGCTCGATTCGGTTTGCTAATGTTTTGTTGAGGATCTTAGCATCTTTTTCATCAGGAACATTAGCCTATAATTTTTTTTTGGGGGGGTAATGTCTTTATCTGGTTTTGGAATTAGTATAATGCTGGCCTCATAAAATAAGATTGGGAGACTTCTTTCCTCTTGAATACTTTGGAGTAGTTTGAGAAGGATAGGTGTTAGTTCCTCTTTAAATGTTAATAAACCTGTGAAGCTGTCTAGTCTGGGACTTCTTTTTATTGGGAATTTTTTTATTGTTGCTCCAGTTTCATCAGTTGTAATTGGTCTACTCAGATTTTCTGTTCCTTCTTCATTTGGTGTTGAAAGATTGTATGTTTCCAGGAATTCATTCATTTTCTTTCAGATTACCCAGTTCATTGGTATATAGTTTTTGTATGGAACAACAACCCTGTGTGGGGTTTTTTCCTGCTGGTATAAATAGAGTGAATTGTTTCCCTTTAGCCATTGATTCTGTTTCAGAAATCATTTCAGAATCCAAATGGAGGGAAATGTTTTCTTTTCTTTTTCCAATACAGTGAGCATACTGAAAATAATAGAAAAACCAAATATTTGAAGGCTTTTCCTGGAAATGCTTTGTATGAGACGGTACGGCTGTTCTCTTTCCCGTCTGGAAGACTACTTTTGTGAAATACTCCCTCTGCGAAGTCCCCAGCCTCTTTCTTCCGTCTCTGTTTCCCGGACAGCTGCATTTCCTGTGTTCCGCCAGATGGGAACATACCTATGTTAGTTTAGTCTGTGTGTCCATCCACTCATTCATCCAAGCACTTACAATGTCAAAAAGGAAACAGAAGAGGAAAGAGAAAAAGGTGAAATTTATTGTGCTAGAATGACATACTGAATAGGACAGGAACCTGGGGGAAAAGGCTCTTAGTTTTACTTTGTAGGTGAGGGAGAGGTGGGGTGTGCTTCTTTGCGGGGAAGGAAATTGGGTTCTAGTCTCCTGAATTACTCATGGATACGTTCCCTCCCTCAGATGAGGTTTATGACAAAAACAACAACAACAACCTGATTTGATAAACCTCGTATGGGGCCAGGCCTATACATTCAGTAAACTAATTTGATGAAGATTTATGTCAACACATTTAGAAACTTTATATAATACACAATTTTTTATACATTATCTCATGCACTCCTCTTAATAGTTCTGCCATAGGGCAGATATGCTTATTCCTGGCTTATAGATGACGAGCCCAAAGTCAGAGAGATTTGGTGATTGGTCAATATCACCCAGCGGGTCAGTAGAACAGACTCAGGTTCTGCACCTCACCTTGACTGTTTTTCACTCATGGAAATCAGTATTTTGAAATTAGTAACTGCCTTTATTTATCATCTTCCCCTCAAAGTAGAAATGCTATCAACTTGAATAAGCCAAAAAAGAAAGAAAGATAGAAAGAAAGAAAAAAAGGAAGAAAGAAAGAAAGAGATAGAAAGAAAGAAATAAAATTGTGCTTTGAAATCTGTAGCATGTGTTTGAGGTGAGACCTCAGACTATCTGACTCATTTACATTGGGTCACACAAGAATTTTGTTGTTGTTGTTTGTTTTTAAAATATATTTTATTGATTTGTTACAGAGAGGAAGGGAGAGGGATAGAGAGAAACATTGATGAGAGAGAAACATCGATCTGCTGCCTCTTGCACACCTCCTGCTGGGGATGTGCCCGCAACCAAGGTACATGCTCTTGACCAGAATCGAACCTGGGACCTTTCGGCTCTATCCACTGAGCCAAACCAGTTTCGGCAAGAATTTGTTTTTAACAGAAACAAAATATTTCTCCCACCATGTTTTAAGCTCCTTGTACTCCTGCCAGCAGAGTGTTTGTACCCAGTAGGCACTCTACAACTATTTCTGAAATAATTGGCAATGGCTTAAAATGGGTAATTCAGATTCACCTAAATTGGCCAGAGTCTGAGGCTTTTATAAGTTTCTACCTATATTCATTGTGCCCCAGGGAACAAAATTTGCCTGTGATATATTTGCATTCAGGAATGCTTTTTTTTTTTAAATGCAAGGACTTTTAACACACTAGCTTGGTGTTTTTGGTATTATTATTATTATTAATATTATTATTATTATTTTGGCTTCATCCGTCTTCTAGCACTTACACCCTTAGAGCCCAAGGACATGGTCTGTGGATGCCGAGACTGGCTGGGTGTTCTTAGCACCGCAGGTTGAGACATTTGAAAATGAACTTGCTTTGGTGTCATTTGATGCTCTGAAAATCCCAAACTTCCTTAGTGTTGGGGTTGATGCCAGGCATTTACTGCTCCCCTCTCTGACTTACCCATGAGTCATTCCACGGGGTATCAGGGTAGTCCACAGAAATAGCATGGCCTGCTGCCCGCCATGGTAAAATTGCAGCTGACTGGGGATGAAGGCATGGCTGATAGAAATATAAAATCACACATTTCCGCAATGGACTCGGCTTCACTTCAAGCTTACATGCATCCGAAGACTCATTCGGTACCTTCCAGTCCTTTCCTGCTTCCTGCCCCTCACGCCTTGCCAGCTGCTACCCATCCCAACTGCTGGCCCCTCCCCTTTATATCGCACCTCTAATTCATGTTCATGCCGTGGTGCACTGACCTCCAAAATATTTCCGAAAGCAGGGGACTTGAGACTGTCTTAAAACCAGGTGTGCGTGCGTTGCCAAATCTCCTTCCAGCTATGAAATTATGGGCACGGAACCAAGAGCCCTGAAAGTGTTTCCTGTCAAATCAGCAAAAGCACTGGGAGTAAAAAACAAATAAAATTTTAAGGCGTTTTCCATGTTAGGAAACATTCTCCTCTGTATACTAGAGTGTGAATTTATTTCATCATCTCTGCAAACACTGGCTTCTTCCAAAACTCTGCAACACCCAGGAGGAAAGGGAGTGGGGATTATTCAGAGGGTGGCATCTACCAGGTGGTTGCGAAATGTTTAATGAATGAGGACATGGACAGGTGGACAGGAATAGGGTGGTAATGGCGAAAGGACCCTGAACTCTGCGCCTGTTTTTTTTGTTTTTGCTAAGCAGGAATCTATTTTTCATTTCGCTTGGGTTTGCTTTGCTAAGAGCAGGATAAATGTCATTGTAGAAAGACAGACCCACCTTTAATATTAATCATTACGAGGGACACACCATGAGCGTCTCAGGCTACCAGGGAATGGCATTTTATTCTGCAGAATATCCACAGGAGAGCTTTAGCAAAGGGCCTGAAATTAAAGACTCAGTAGTGACGGCGATGTGTTTAAAATGAAAGAAAATTAAGGAATATTAAGGTTGTAAACTTTCATGTACTAAGCAATGAAGGCCAACGATTTTTTTCTCTCTCATTCATGATTCCAGTGGCTTATTCTTGCAAATTACTTTTGTTCTGCCACAGACTAAAGAAATGAAAGTGAGAGAATTACCTCTTCTTTTCTGTTCCCGTTTTGCAGGGGAAGATGGTGAAAGGAATGGGAGGTGCTATGGATCTGGTGTCCAGTGCCAAAACCAAGGTGGTGGTAACCATGGAACATTCTGCGAAGGTAATGCATGCTGCTTTTGGAAATTCTCAATAGGTCAAAGTCCTGTATGCCCAGTCACCTGACCATGGTCTCTCTCTCTCTTTTTTTTTGGCTTATTCAAGTTGATAGCATTTCCACTTTGAGGGGAAGATTATAAATTATAAAGGCAGTTACTTATTATCACTTACTACATGGTTGTTTATCTTTGAACGAAGCACAAACATCAGGACCTTCTTTGAGTGTTTGCCTTGTAGACACATCCAAAGTGAAAGCTATAACGTTTACAAAGCAATGAAAAGATGTCAAGGCAGATGTGTTGATTCCGTTTTAAAGATGATTATAGTGGCTGTTATCCATGTGAGAAATGAAAGACATAGCAGAATATAGGTCTTTCAACAACAGTTATTTTCAGATGGACAATATGGCCTCTTGCCAAGGCTGTGAGGAGCCATTTGGAGAAGGTGTTAGAAAATTGTGGGCTGGGTGTCAGAAAGCATCCTGATTCTGAAAAGTATCATACTTTTATCTTAACAAATAATCAGATATTTGTTGAGTGCCTGTTAAGTGCTAGGCACTGACCAAAAGTAGACAAAAATCATTGACCTCATGGAGCTTACCTTTGATGATGATGGCAATGGTGGTGGTATGATGATGATGATGATGATGATGATGATGATGATGATAATGATGGTTTCCATGTATTGAGCTCATTGAGTGCCAACAGCACACTAAACACTTGTTGAGCGTACAAGCACGTGAACTTGATCATAGGCATCCTTCATGGTTCCAGAAACAGCCTCAGACCAGTTAAGTGATTTGCCTGAGTTCACATCACTAGTGGAGCTGAGATTAGACTTGGGGGTCCCTGACTCTGAAGCCCGGTTTTCTAACTTCAGAGCAATCCGTGTAATTTTCTTCCTTATTTCTAACTCAATGTGTTTGGACTAGCTGGGCATAACCGCTTTGCTGACCCGAATCCATGGACTTTGGATGATTTGAAATGTTGCTATTGGGTGGTACCCTCTTGGTTCTCTGTGCCCTCTGTCCATTTCCATTTCTTCTGTAAAATTCTTAGCTTTAAAGCGAATGCTGCCTCTTCCTACCTTGAGACCTGCTCTTCTGCGTAAAGATGGTAGTTCGCCCTATTCCCAGTGAGAAATGGAGCAGAGGGGGAGATGGTGGAGCTGCGAGATTGGCTTCTGACTCGCTTCCCACGGGGCGTTCTGTTGCAGAGAGATGTGTGCTGCGAAATGGCTCTGTTGTAAAAACTGTAATAAATGCGGGATTATCATACACTGTTTAGTAAACAGTGGGAAGTGAGCAGTGGAGCAGAAATAGGAAACATTGGAAACGAAACCGGCACAGGTTGCTTCTAAGAGATGCCTTGCAGAAGCATCCAAAGTACCTCGTTTCAGAGTCAGAAGGATGCCAAGCATGCAAATGAAGTTCAATTTTCTGGAACATTATGTCTATTTGGACAACACTTTTTCTGACTTTCCTTTTGTTGTTACTTAAGTCCAACTCAGCTTAAGTTATTTTGGTGCAGTTGTTTTCAAAACATTAGGCCTGTGTTTAGAACTTCTCTTTGTCTTTGTTTTAAATGTGTTTTTTTTTTCTCCTCCGCTGGAAATTTTTGATAGAGGAAAATAAATAGTACTTCAAATTTCTGATTAGAAATCCTTTCTAAAGCTTCGTACAGAAGCAAGATATTGCCGAAACTGGTTTGACTCAGTAGATAAGAGCGTCGGCCTGCGGACTGAAAGGTCCCAAGTTTGATTCCGGTCAAGGGCATGTATCTAGGTTGTGGGCACACCCCCAGTGGGGGGCGTGCAGGAGGCAGCTGATCGATGTCTCTCTCATCGATGTTTCTAACTCTACCCCTTTCCCTTCCTCTCTGTAAAAAAATCAATTAAAAAAATATTTTTAAAAAAGCAAGATTTTTTTTTTGTTACCATTTCTTCTTTTTCTTCTTTCAGTGAGTTTTAGAACAGAACTGAAGTTAGATATGTTTTTCCCTAGATACTTTCACTGGAATAAACTAACAAAAAGATATTTATGATTAAAGTAGTAGCAGGGATTTATTCACACTGAAGATTTTAAAAACTAACCAAGAGAGATTTCTCTTCTGGTCAGCTTCACTTTCTATCCGTGGTCCAGGATGCGTGGTTGCTCCTGTCTATTGTCCACCTGGACCCATTGTTACTGGCCCAACTCCAGGCAACACCTAGACCTTCTTCTTCTCTTTCTCTGGCCAAACAGCTGGTGGAGGCTGGAAAGGAGATGGAGGGGAGACAGGTTTTTCACTCCTGGTAGCCTCTCCAGGTAACCGTCTGTTCTGGTGGACATGCCAGGTAACTTCTGCCTAATGATGAAGTGAACAGCTTAGGGGAGAAGTCCCATGAGTTTTGTAAGATTCAAGAGTGAAACATTTGCCACGAAGGATTCCAACTTTCCCTGTCATGAAAAGACATAGCATCTTGTGTTCTGAGGCAGCACAGTCTTCCGAGAGGGTGGAGCTGTCGGGTGGTTTTCAGGTACAGCTCTGTCAGAGGGGAGCAGATACAGGTGGCTTATAAACAGAGCATCACCTGACCTGTAGAAGCATGCCTGTGCTGTTGTTCTAATGAGACAACGGAAAGTCTTTTCTTGCCAGCCTTTGCGAGCAGCCGGCAGCTGCTGGTGTTGGAACCGGGCTGCCTGCCAGGACTGTTCTAGAGGAACCTTCCCAACGCTTCCCAGCCTTCAAGCTGCCTCTGGAGACCCCATGGGAGGCACTGGCATGCCCCTGGCATTGAGGCATGATTTCCCTAGAAGCTTAGACATCAGGGATGTAGGCAACGTGGTAAAGTAGGCCAAGTTTTATGGTGTCCAGCCACCTTCTTTCTTGAGCTTCTTTTCCTCTCTTGACATGTCCTTCTGCATTCTAAACATGGGAAGAGACAAATGAAATTAGTATTGGTTTGAGTCCTTACTTGGTGCAGGGCCCTCTGCTTGGCATTGCGTGTTCTGAATCTCGCGAGCCTCTCAGTGACCCCATGAAGGAAGACCGGGATGAGGGCAAGTGAGAGACTTGCCTGGGTAAGTGGTGGAGGTAGGAGTTTCCCTCCGTGTCAACCAGCTGGTGTTCATCATAGCGTAACTGTCACATCTTCACCAAAGCTACCTCTCCACCAGCATCCCGCCCACACCTGCCCTTTACTTGAAGCTTTAGGTTTCAGAGTGTCCTCTTTTCTTTTTCCATTTTAGTGAGTCAAAGCACGCTTTGCCTTGGTAAGACAGGTATCAGCAAAGTACGTAACACAATCTGAAAATCAAATTGTGTCTCTTAGCATCCATCTCCCCTTCTTCCCTTCTGTATTAGAATTCTCCAGGTTTTACCTGTGCACATACATACTAGCTCAGGGACAGACTACATTTCCCAGAATCCCTTGCATGTTGATACACCATGTGACCAAGTTTGGGTTAATGGTGGTTGAGTATTTGCAATGTGTGCAATTTTTGAGCCACGTCCTTCATGGTAAAGCAGATTTCATTGGACTTTCTTTTCGTCCCTCTGGCTATCTGCAGCAGTAGTGTGGGGCCCAAGGCTGTAAAGCATATTGCTAGCTTCACAGAGCTGCCTCACCAGCCTGGATCCCTAGGTGCCCTGTCTCCTTCTTCATGGGTTCCTGTCAGGATTTCGCCTAACTCCATCCTTGCCTCATCCTCTACACCAGTGGTTCTCAACCTTTCTAATGCTGTGATCCTTTAAGACAGCTCCACATGTGGTGGTGACCCCCAACCATAAAATTATTTCCATTGCTACTTCATCACTGTAATTTTGCTACTGCTATGAACTGTAATGTAAATATCTGATATGCAGGATGTATTTTCATTGTTACAAATTGAACATAATTAAAGCATAGTGATTAATCACAAAAACAATATGTAATTATATATTGTGAAATATTTATTTCTAATATAAATAAATAAAATTTTGTCTTGAATCGTGGTGTAGCATGGGCAACAGTCTTCCTATGACAACAGTAAACTACATTGCTACATTTTGCTACACCGAGGAGCGGTGTGTTGGTTCCTAAGACCATGGGAAACAGGTGTTTTCCAATAGTCTTAGGCGACCCCTGTGAAAGGGTCATTCGACCCCCAAAGGGGTCGCAACCCATAGGTTGAGAACCGCTGCTGTACACCTTTCTTGGCTGCTATCTAAATTTTTGGCACCAACTACTGTTTTTCACTCTGGACTCCTTATTTTCACACTGAAATTGTACACTGGAACTCTGGTGAGCTCTAGAACTGTCTTTTTTTCCTTAGTAGACACCTCCACAACTCCACCTGATTGTTCCACACCCACCTCAGCAGCAGCACACACCCAAGTGACATCATTCTCATTTCCCTGAAACTCTCCTGCGTAGACCCCCTAGAGTAGAAACTATCTCCCAGCCTCATTGGGAAAGGCAGGCTCCCTTGGTATCTTCTGTTCCTACTCCCACAGCAGGCACTGTCAATATTGCGTCCACCATACCCCTGTCATCTTGTTACCTGGCTCACTCCTACCTATGAGTCACACTTGCGTGAGCCAGTGTTTTATGCATTTGTTGGCTTAGGGCCTCTCATCTCTAAATATTATGAATGACCAAAGGAATATTCTTGGATGCTCTGCTTGAAATTTGGTAGAATAACCTTGTATGAGTATGTTGATTTACCTACTTATTCAGACATCAAATATTTATTAAGGACCAGGCACCAAGCATCATAATCGGGTCTGAGGAAAGAAACATCATAAAGATGTGGTCTTCCCTTTAGGCAGCTCAGAGTCTCACGGGGGGAGAGTCACTGAAATCAACGCTTAAAATAGAAGAGGGTAGAAAGTAGAGTGTGCGGTGTTGAGCATCCAGTTCCTTTATCAGGGAGCCATGGGATGCAGCGTCTGCCTGGAGACCTGAAGGATGGGCCAGAGCTTGGTCCTAGTGTTGCAGTGGGGGTGCAGGAAGACGGTGCATGTTGAAGGATGAACAATCAGGTTCTTGTTGTCAAAGAGCATACAAAAGAGTAGGGTGGAAACGCACATGTGCGTGGGTGGTCTGTTTTTCATACAGTGCTCAGAGTGACGTTTTTAAAAATAGAAATCAATCACATTACTTCTTCCTCATCTCGGAAACCCTCCGTGGCTTTCCTTCTCCCTTCAATTCAAGTTCAAAGTCCTTACTGTGGTCTCTAAGGTCCTCCATGGTCTGTTGACTCCAGCCCTCTCTCTGATCTACTACCATTCTCCCTCTCATCCTCTGAGCTCCAGCCAGGCTCCCTTCCTGTAAGTTTCTGGAACATTCCAAACATCCTCTTGTCTCAGGGGCCTCGCCTTGTTATTCTCTGTGCCTGGAAGGCCCCTCCTTAGCTACCTGCATGGCTTGCTCTCTCAGTTCACTCAGGTCTTTGCTCAAAACACCAGAGAAGTGTTTCCCAACCACTGTGTTGTATAAAACGAGAGCCCCCATTTCTTTATCTGCCTTCTTCATTAGCATGTCAGTTCCATGAAACCTGGGGACCTGTCTATCCTAACAGTCAAGGAGAATTCTGCCCGAAGCACAGTAGGACTCAAAATACTTGTGGAACTTACTAATTCTTTACATCATAATGCTACTTAGAACACATAGGACATTTTTCACTCTTTCCAAGCAATTTTCTGCTTCCTGCCTTTATGTTATCATGGCAGTACTCTTGAGAAATAGGTCTTATTGTTTCCCTTCCAAAGACAAAACACATTTCATGGATGTTGAATATTCTGATAAAAGTCAAGTGTATAATTAAGAGCAAAACCACGCTGAGAAGCTGTGTATTCTGCCTCTGGGCCTCCATTTTCTTTCGCTTAATGTTTCTATCTGGCGAGTACCATCACCACTAACAGTGGAAAGCAAAGTATTCTGTTCTCGGCATCAGTGCTGGAGGTGTATTCCTCAGGGTATAGCTTTCCGAGCACAAAAGCAAAGAAGTTCGGTCATAGTTGTCATTTACTGGAAACAAGCAATGCCTGGATACCTGGTTTAAAGCACATAAATGAGAGCTCTGTTTCTAAAACAGGTTTGGGTTTTATTTTTATTACAGTGGGAGGTCTGCATTCTGAAGTGCTTCAAAGAATTGTAATTATGTTGTCATGAAAAGTTGAGAATAAATCTTTGTGAACATTGTTTTTACGAAGCTCAATTTGTGTCTGGTAGTGAAGGTGTCGTATGGAAATCTTGGAATGCTGTTATACTTGTCTTCGCTTTTTGGGGACGGGAATTATAGAATGTAAATGAGGTTTACTAATCCTATTAATTTTAGACCAAATGTGTTACCAAAAGCCAACTCATAGGAAGGATATTTTTAAGAAACTCTGTACTGGGAAACATTTTTGAGATAATTTTCAGCAACGTTGAAAAGAATCCCCGGATAAACCTTCCTTTGTTAGGATAAATGATACTTAACATAGTTCCAGTGGGTTTAATTATTTCCCATTCATAAAAGCTTGTCAATATTTTATAATCTGTTAATAATTCATGGCTGGATCTGGTTGGAAAAGAATATGCACCTTTACAAAATGCAAATGCTTTTTTATTTCCCCCGGAATGATGGAAATGCCTGCAGAACGTGTTAAAATGTGGAAAAACAGCAGAACTCCATCCAACCACCACCGAGTCCCTTTAACATGCCTTCTAGAATTTAATTACACTAATACTTTAAATTCTGTGGCTGCGTGTGCACAGTCTGAAAGGGGAAGGTGAGGCTAAGACAGTGGTTCTCAACCTGTGGGTCGCGACCTCTTTGGGGATCGAACAACCCTTTCACAGGGGTCGCTTAAGACTATTGGAAAACACCTATTTCCCATGGTCTTAGGAACTAACACACCGCTCCTCGGTGTAGCAAAATGTAGCAATGTAGTTTACTGTTGTCATGTGAAGACTGTTACCCACGCTACACCACGATTCAAGACAAAATTTCATTTATTTGTCATTAGAAATAAATATTTCACAATATATCATTACATATTGTTTTTATGATTCATCACTATGCTTTAATTATGTTCAATTTGTAACAACGAAAATACATCCTGCATATCAAATATTTACATTACAGTTCATAACAGTAGCAAAATGACAGTGATGAAGTAGCAATGAAAATAATTTTATGGTTGAGGGTCACCACAACATGAAGAATTCTATTAAAGGGTCACAGCACTAGGAAGGTTGAGAACCACTGTGCTAAGAGAAGCTTTCTGTTGCCAGGACAATTCATGAGTGGAAAGAGAAAATGATTCCTGATCATCCCTGGATTCTGCATCCTTAGGCCAGAGATTGTACCGTGCCCTAGTAGAGAGAATAAAGATTTCTGTATTATATGGACGCACCATGGCCTTCTGTCCAAGATCTCACAGCCCTGAAGATTGTTCTCAGGGAGATGGCTCGCCATGTGTGTGGTCTCATTTGGCCAGTCCTCCCCTTGAGAACGTGCCTGTAACCACACAGTTCTTACATCTGCCTTCTAGAAACCATTTGTCAGAGCGAGCGCCCCCCACCTTAGCGCCCGCCAAGTCTGTCTAGCAAAGTCCCATGTCGATTCTTGGAAACCCTATGGGATAGGGGTGCAGGCCACAGATAGCCCATGAGAGTAAACTCAGTGTAACACACCCTCTTGTCCTTGAACTCTGCGTACCTTGATTTCCTTTATTTGGCAAGTCCCAATTTTCTCTGTAGCACATCAGTCGCCACAGTGATTGGACAGTCACATGTTTGGTAACTCAGAGGCCCTGATCGTTGGTATCTATGGGAGCAGTTTCACGTGGTTTAGGCGTTGAGACCAGTAGCAAGAAGAGACTCCAGGGCGGTGACATTCAGCCTTCTTTCAGCGTCTGTTGGCGAGCCCGGAGAGAGGCTGTGGTAGATTCTTTTGTGCCACCAGACAGGGTACTGAATCTTCTCTCGCCAAGTCCTGCCTTTGTAGCCCCTCATTTTAGGGGGTGGAGGCAGCCTTGATGTTTCAGGAGGAGCAGCGGAGGCCGCGGAGGGACTGTCATTCACTGTTTCTCTGCGTGTAAAGCTGCATGTGTCATTCTGCAGTCATGAGATGTTTGTGCTTCGTCCCTTGATCATGCCTTTGTCTGTCTCTCAGTCTTACAAGCCCCTTCTCTCTCTCTCTCTCTCTCTCTCTCTCTCTCTCTCTCTCTCTCTCTCTCTCTCTCTCACACACACACACACACACACACACACACTTCTTCGAGCTGTTTTTTTTTTTCTTCTAGTGAGCTTAGAAGTGCTGGTATGGTACACACATGTGTCTCAGGACCAGAAAGCAGCCTCGAGTGGTCCCTCCCCTCAGCCACATGGTGGTTTAGAGCTCTGCTCTGAGTTCTGCCAATCAAAATGACAACATCCAGACAGCAGTCTTGATCACTGTGGGTGCCTGGCACTCCACTCATTGTGCAGATGTGGCTATAAATCACCTCAGCGTTCAGAGAGCTGGAGTCTAGTGTTGGGCTGGGCTGGGGGTGTGAAGGGAGGTCGATAGTGACAGCATCCTCAGTGAGCGAGGGAAGCACTGGGGTGGGTGTCTGGGGACACTGGAGGAGGGCCACTGGAGAGGGAGATGACACTGAGCCAAGTCCTGAAGGTAGGCGGCTTTGGCCCTTTGAATATGGGGTGAGGGGGAGCACGAGGATGTGTGTTTCAGGTAGCATGAACAGAGGCCTCAAGACCTGGTCTCTTAAGAAACAACCAACTTCCAGAATTTTCCTTCCCCTTATCACGAGGGCATTCCCAAAGAAGGTACCTCCAAGGGGACATATGGTGCAGCCACATTAGAAAGCGCTGAACAGAAATGTGGGGTTCGATGTAGAGCAGACTCTTCTAGATCGGGAATGATCTGCCCCCGCAGGTGACTGACATGTTATCCTCAGATGCGAACATCACTTGAAAAGAGCCTGTTATTCGGGACTAAGTTGATTGGGGTAGCGTGGAGCATATTGCCATGCTAACAAGGGGATTTATTATCATGTAACCAGACTTGTCTTCTACTAAAGTGTTAAACTGAGGTCACCAGGAAGCAAGTAACGAAAGGTACTGAAGCCCCCAGTTATTTGAAAGTCAAGAGAGCGAATTCCTGGGTCTGGGAGAAAGAGCAAAGCTGGAGCAGCAGGTGGAGGAAGGAGACTCTGCTCCTCACCGAGGTTACGAGGGAGCTGGCACATGGGGGCACAGTGAGGTCAGGAGCTCTTAGCGTCTTTAATGCGACACTTCACATCCATTAGTCCACCTCATCTGGCATCTCTTTGTGGAGAAAGAAGCAGGAGGAGCAGGAGGAGCAAGACCCCATTAACCTTAGGACTTCGCATGGAGCTCAACACCTCCCGGTTCTTGCACCGCACTATCTCCCACAGTTCATTCGATTCCTACGGTGATCAAGTCAGAAAGACAAGGCAGCCAAAGGGAAAATGATCGCAGAAGAAGCTTAAGAGGCCAAATTCCTATGAGATGGCAGAGTTAAGGAACACTGGGTCTTTGGGCTTTTAATATACAGTGGTACCTCGAGATACAAGTGCCCTAACATACGAGATTTTTGAGATACGAGCCGTCGAGCGAGCGATTTTTGCTTTGAAATACGAGCAACATTTGAGATAGGAGTAATTTCGCAGATCGGGTGGCTGCACACGACCCACCAGTTTACCGAGACTCGAGCATCTCATAGTTTCCCACTCCTCAAGGTTACAGAACGAATTAAACTCGTATCTCGAGGTACCACTGAATAGTGTTCTTTGCTCCCACGCTCCACTGTATCTCTTTTTTTTTTGTGATTTCCTTTTAAATGTGAAAAGCTCAGCTCTGAGTCCTCCATTGTGCATCATTTATCTCTGCAGGGATCATGCCACAGTGTAGGGCCAAGCGTGGCATGGTGGGACTTGAGCGCCAGAGTGGGAGGGAGTCACAGGTTGGCTTCCTGGCTAACCTATGATTGAACATTGAAATGGTGCCACTCTGCAATCTTTCTGCCTTTCATTTTCTATTTTTCCTTGGTCTGGGTTACATCTTGGAGCTAAATGTGATGACGTCATCCAACTATCTCGTTTGCACTGTAGGGTCACCCTTGGTGCAGTTTTCGAGGCGGCCACATGGTCTGCCCAACTGTCATGGTTTCATTCGTTTCATGCAGTGGTTCTCAACCTTTCTAATGCCACAACCCTTTAAGACAGTTCCTCATGTGGTGGTGACCCCAACCATAAAATTATTTTCGTTGCTACTTCATCACTGTAATTTTACTACAGTTCATGAACCGTAATGGAAATATCTGTGTTTTCCGATGGTCTTAGGCCACCCTGCTAGTGGTCGCGACCCACAGGTTGAGAATTGCTGGCATGGATCTTAGGAATTGTGTTCAGACCATTTTCTGGGTAATTACATGTCCAACTTTATAGAGGAACTTAAAAGCTGGTAGACTGTAGATATGTTCAACGTAAGTTGTAGAAACAGTACCAGCAAACATTTTCAAAACATATTTTTATTGACTTTTAGAGAGAGGGAAAAGTAGAGGGAAAGAAACATCGATGTGAGAGTTTTCACATCCATCAGCTGCCTCCTTCACGCGCCTTATCTGAAACTTGGGCATGTGCCCTAAAGGGGAATAGAATTGGCAACCTTTAGTACACCGGATGATGCTTGACCAACTGAGCCACACCAGCCAGGGCAGTAGTAGTTAGCATTTATTGAGCACTTGCTACATGCTGGACACTTGCATCTGTCTCATCACACTAGATGTAGAGCTGGCTCCAATCATGAGACTAGATTAAGAGCTCCCTACAAAGAACATTTTTCAGAGGCTCACAGATTGTTCACTTCACTCACAGACAGACATGGATTCATGGTGGCAGGCCTTATTTAACTACATCAAATGTAAGGGGACCTGCCCTGCTGGGGTGATCAGTGGTTGAGCATTGACCTATAAAACAAGAGGTCACTGGTTCGATTCCCAGACAGAGCACATGCCCTGGTTGCGGGCTCGATCCCCAGTAGAGGGCATGTGGGACGCAGCCAGTCATTGTTTCTCTCTCATCAATGTTTCTATCTCTCTATCCTTTCATTCCCCTCTCTCTAAAATCAATAAAAACATATTTTTTAAAAAGTGTAAGGAGACCTGATAACTGTACAAATTTGCACATTTATCGTTAACTTCAGCTCTTTAATTAAGCTTCTATGACACGTGCATACTTCCCTGGAAATTAGGAAAGGAAAACAGATAATTAAGAATGAAGTGAAAATGAGGTTTTATTTCTACAGCTATAAACTTTCTTATACAGTAAGATCCACTAGCATGGAACTTGTTATTAAAGGTATAATGGCTAACCACTTTATATGTATTGAGCACTAGTTTTGACTAAATTCAAGTAATAGAGCTTGTTGGGTTTTTTTGAAATCCACCCAAGATTCCCCAAAGACTTCCCTTTTCTATCTCATTCATTCATTCATTCCAAAGTATTGAATACCTTTTGTGCCAGACATTGGGTTTAGCACGCTAAAACCAGTTAATTACTGGTGTGTTAGTGCCTTGGAAGGAGTCAAAGCTTCTTAATGAAGCCCTCGCCTCCGAACAGCACATCTTTGGTCTGAGCAGTGTTCAGAGAGATGTAAACCAGGTAGCAGGTGCACGTTGTCGCAGGTAAACATTGAGATGGCTCAGAACGCTGATCACATCATGTGTGGTGCTTTTAGACCCCGAAAAAAGGAGTTTCCCCATTGACCTCCCCCAGCTTCCCTCCCCCTGCACATGTTCTCACCCCCCTAGTGTCTTTGTCCGTTGGTTATACTCATATGCATGCAGACAAGTCCTTTGGTTGATCTCTTACCTCCTCTCCCTTTCCCCTTCCCTACCTTCCCCCTGAAATTGACAGCCATTTTTAATAGATGTTCTAGGTCTGCCTTCAGCCTCAAGAGAAAGATTAGTCTGGGCTCCTGATGCTTGCTACTTAGAGAGGAAACTGATATAATCAGAAGAAAATGATCAGAGGGCAGATCATTATCAGAGCTGATGTTTCAACTGTGCCCCACAGATGTGCCTCAGGGGTCATCGGGGCGGTGGTCGGGGGTGGGGGTGGGGTAGGAGGCTGTAGGGAAAAAGGGAGGTTGGGAATTTCCGGCAGGGAAGCTAAAGGGCAAAAATCTGCTTTCCACCCCGAATCCCTCTTTTATTTTACGTTTGAAGAAAGTGTGCTGTGGCTAAAGGGAATCTGGGGGGGGAATGTGGATGTGGCCAGTTCACACATTTTACCAGTGAACAAAAGCAAATGTTTGCTTATCAGGAAAAGCAAATGGCTGTATAAGAAAGAGAATCTAATCACGGTTTACTACACTGCCTGGCCTAGGGACGAGCATTTTTATGTAATTGTTTCGTCAATGTGATGTAAATTCTGATGATAAGTTTCACCTACAAGTTGCAATAGCTGTGTGGGAACTGAATGAAGATGATGGAGGTTGGGGGTTTGTGGGAGAGGTAAGGCTTCAGATGCCCCAATAAGAAATTAGTAGATAATAACTAATAGTGATTAATCCATGAAAATTTCATGGCCAACGTTGTATTTTAAAATACAGAGGTAGGAAGAAAATGTTAAGTCTTCATATGCCCCAATAAGAAGTTAGTAGATAATAACTAATATTGATTAATCCATGAAAATTTCATGGCAAACACTGTATTTTAAAATACAGAGGCAAGAAGAAAATGTTAAGTCTTCATATGCCCCAATAAGAACTTAGTAGATAATAACTAATATTGATTAATCCATGAAAATATCATGGCCAACATTGTATTTTAAAATACAGAGGTAAGAGTATAAAAGACAATGCTAAAAATAATAAAAAGAAGGAATTCTTACCATTTGCAGCAATCTGGTTGGAACTGGACAGCCTTATGCTTAGTGAAATAAGCCAGTCAATGAAGGAGAAGCATCACATGATCTCACTCATTTGTGGATAATAAAGAACATTATAAACTGATGAACAAAAGGATAGATAAAGAGGCAGCAAAGCATCAAACAGACTGTGAAATTATAGCAGGAAGATTAAAGTTAGGTGAGGCAGATAAGAGATCAATCAAAGGACTTGTATGCATGCATATAAGCATAACCAATGAACATAGACACTGGGGGGTTGGGGTAAGCCTGGGAGGGAGGGGGGGCAATGGGGAGATATGTATAAAAATTGATAAAAAAATAAAAAAATAATAATTGAAATGGATACCTATTGAGAACAGATCTAAGAGAACTGAACGGGATAAGGACTGCTGTTTTCTGCTGATATGTTAATTTTTTAACGAATAACAATTTTTAAAGGGGGTAGGATGCATTTGCAATTCCGTGTATGCTTCCTACCCGCCCTTGGGAAATAAAGCTCATGTTTGACCAGGAGACCATTCCCCGGAGGAGAAAAAGAAGCAGGATCCTAGAAGTGAGATTTCTTGCTCCATGATGTAAGGACTGGGGCGTAAGAAGTCAAGTTCACTCAGGGTGTTTCCCAAGGAAATGATGTAGGCCTTTGGCTATTTGTCTGGTGTTGTCCCTGAGTTATCTTAGGGACAGAAAACAAAGTGGAAGCTTGAGCGTGCAGAGATGTGGAATCAGCCTGCACGTCGGGGACAGTCCCTATTGGTCCTGCAGTTATATCAGTTCTAGATAAACATCAGTGGTAACTTCTCTCTTTGATGTTTCTGTTTGAAAACAGGGAAATGCACATAAAATCATGGAGAAATGTACGTTGCCATTAACTGGGAAGCAGTGTGTCAATCGCATCATCACTGAAAAGGTAAATGCTTTCCTTTCTCCTTTTATTCCCTCTAATGTCTGCTCCACCTTTTTTTTTTTTAATAAGCATGTTTATAAGTGTTTTTTTTTATTATTACACTCCCAAAGTGTTTTACATTGGTCGTCATGGGATTAGCTTAATAGTAAAGTCCATGGGCAGACTAATAGGGAAATGTATCAGGTTCATGTTTCAAAATGCAGGATTCTTAATGTGCAACTCTCTGGAAATGGACATAGGCACACAGCATTGAACTGCTGCCCTTTGTGATTTTGACCGTGATGTAGTCCAAGAGAAGTTTTATTGCCCATTATGCTTGGACTGCTAAGTCAGATGCTATATACACAGTTCAGACTGTATGTATCCTTTTGACCTTTCTTCTTTGCTTTCCCAAACCACATGCACACATTGGTGGGTTTTATTCCAGGAAGCTCGGAAAAAAATTGGGTTTTAGTCATTTGGATGCACATCGCAGTACAGGCCCCACCGTGGACCTGGTCTGTGGAATCTCGTCTGTGGTTCCCGCGTGTCCCAGCCCCTGTCCCGCAAGAGTGGACGGCCCGCGTTTCAGCGCCTCCTCCATTGATTTCTTCTTAGATGGAGCGTTGGCCAGCGGTGCCGCTGGGAACTGTTCCGATCAGAGGGCAGTTTTCTGGGCACTTGTCTGCCCTCCTCTTTCTGACCCACAGTTGAACCGAGGGTGTGGGAAGACATCATTCTCATAAGTGAGCGATCTTCTCGATTCCGGGTCTTGATGAAGCCACCTTCTCTGAACCAAACTGTCCCCAGCATTAGCCTCAGGAGGCGGAGCGTGGTCTCTGCATCAGCAGCAGGTAGAACGGAAACCTGGAATGGCCGTGAAAGATGCAGGCCAGATGCTGAGGAGGGAACATCCAGGAAGGGAACAGCCTGGGAGGGTGTCAAGGAAGATTCTAGGTGTAAAATATCAGCTTGAATGTGTTTTGCAAGGAATTTTACAGTTTGTACCTCTTCTCCTCCAGCTTCAGTTTCCCATTTTCTGCCTTAACACGGCGCCCACTTCGGTCGTACGAAATGCTTCGAACTGTGTACATCCCCGCTCCGTGTCCTTCTGGTACTTTGCCCACCCAGTCTCTGTCCTTGGAATGCCCCCTCCACCCCATCCATCTGGCTCATTGCTGCTCATCTCTGTGTCTCAGTTCTTTCTTTCTTTTCTCTCCTCTGTCCTTCCCCAAGTCTTCCAGGGGCTTCTCCGAGCCCCAGCACTTACTCTGACTTAGCACTGACCTCGTATTGACATGACCTCAAGGCTCTGCCATCTCACTCCTCACTGTGTCTTCAGCACTCAGTAGGGTGCTTGCCGGTCACAGGAAAATGCTTGTTACATCCATGTACAGTGGTACCTCGAGATACGAGTTTAATTCGTTCCGTAACCTTGAGGCGTGGGAAACTGAGACGCTCGAGTCGCGGTAAACTGGTGGGTCGTGTGCAGCCGGCCGATCCGCGCGATGACTCCTATCTCAAATGTTGCTCGTATTTCAAAGCAAAAATCGCTTGCTCGATGGCTCGTATCTCAAAAATCTCATATGTTAGGGCACTCGTATCTCGAGGTACCACTGTATTATACTTCCTTTGATGAGAAAACGGAGAGAGTGGCGAGTCTTGAAAGGTACCTAGGAGTTGTTTCAGTGAGAATAAGACCAAAGAAGCTCTTCTGGGCAAAGGGAAGAAAGGAGGCAGAGCCGGGAGGCGTTAATGAAGCACAGCGAGGCCAGACCCACAGGTGGAACAGCAGAGAGCGAAGGCTGATGTTGAAAAGACCGCGAGGGGCCGTATTATGAAGGAATGTATGTGAATGCCTTGCTGGGACATTTGGGTTTTATCTGGACGGCAGTTGGGAGCCTTTCAGCCATTTTTAGTGGCTGGGGACCCAGGTGATCGGGTTTGCATTTTAGAGAGAGCGCTGTGGTTTCTGAGTAGAGTAAGTGGAGAAGAGAGGAGATAGGGGCCAGTCACAAGTCCCCTCCACTGCCCTGGGCCAGAACTGAAGGTCCTGCACCACAGGACAGGGACAGATCGGAGAGATTTATGAGCATCTCAGCCTAACTCGATGATGTGGACATGGACACTGAAGTGGAGGAGATTTCTACGTTTTTCTGGCTGGAGGGACTGGTCGACCTTCTTAGTGACATCTGGAACTGTAGGTAGAGAAAGTGCGGAACGATGGGAGGCAGGAAAGAATAGGCTCGGGATGGACACTCTCAAGTCGATATTCTTGAACAATTAGCATCCAGTCAGGTGTTTCTGACAAACGATTGTCGATGTGGATCTGGAGTGCAGAAGAGAACTCACTGTCTGAACAGGTTTGTGGAAGTCATTAGCATGTAGGGACCATTAGAGCCTTAACTGTAGGTAACAGTTAAGTGTGTAGCAGAAATGAGTTGAGTGACAGGCAGCTAGGTATGGAATATTGGGTACCTCAAGGAAGAGTGGTACATGTTTACCCCTGTGCTCTATGCAGTAGTCGCCCAGTAAATGTCTGTTGAATGAGTAAGTATGAGAATGCCGTGCCACTGAGGATCATAAATGTGTACAGCCCTATGGAGCAGACTTGGGACTAGTATTCTATTTTCAGCTTTTATGGAAAATTCCATTCATTTTGTTACAGAAAAACCAGAGGAGAACCAAGCAACGCTTAGAGAGATGGAGTTACATTTATTATTATTATTATTATTATTATTATTATTATTATTATTACACATGGGCCCAGAGAAAAATGTCTCTCCAATTCTGGACAAAAATCATGGAGGAAGTTTCCTTATGTATATCTTTTACCCTCTTTGTCTCCCAAATATGGGGTTTTCCGGTCCCCTTTCCAAGTTCTTAAAGAGCCCTTATGTGCTGGGGCTTTGAGACCCGAAGCAAAGGCCTGGCCTGGCACCAGCACTAACTTCATCTGGGGAAGGTTTATGGCCTCTCTGGAATGGGAGTGGTCTTATTTCCTTATTATTTAAGCAAGCACGTGTTTACAGAAGCTAAAATAGCAGGGTTAAAATTTCAAACAGCAGTTTTTATAGAAGATGGATGCTTCACTTTGCCATTTGAAAGAGGCCATGGTGATGTTATGACCCTGATTTCCATGTTTCCTGTTTCTAGAAGGAGGTTATGAAAGGTGCCTTCCTCCCAGCACCCGGACTGTGATTAACCTCTTTATCCATAACAGAGCCTTTTATGGAGGTGATAAAATCATTAATTTATTCAGATGCCGCGTGAATAAAGCAGCTGCAATATTATCCTTGGCACTTGAACAATTTATTGTATAGCTCTCAGGCTTTAGTCTCTATTTTTATCAAGTATTCTTGGATGGGAAGTTATAGTAAGTGACTTTGTGGGCCTTTTCCAGTTCATTTGTTTTGTTCGTACTTTATACCACTGGATGGGAATCTGCCTAAATCTTTCCGAATTGTCCTCTTTTTAATAACTGATACTTGGTTTTTCCATATATGAACCTGAGAGCTAATTGGGTTTGATGAAAGTTTTAATAAAAGTTTTTTTTTAAAGCAATAACTCTCTTTACCATAATGTTTATCTGCCTGGTCACTTCGCCACGGTTATCTTCTCCCCCATCTCTTTCCTGCCTGTTCACAATAACAACACCATCCAGAGGTTCTGTTTCTCTGATTTCTTCCATGTGGATAAACTGACAGTTGTTCGTAATACAGTGGTACCTCGAGATACGAGTTCCCTAACATACAAGATTTTTGAGATAAGAGCCATCGAGCGAGCGATTTTTGCTGTGAAATATGAGCAACAGTTGAGATACCAGTAATCGCGCGGATCGGCCGGCTGCACACGACCCACCAGTTTACCGCCCCTCAAGGTTACGGAACGAATTAAACTCGTATCTCGAGGTACCACTGTATAGATAAGAGTAAATCCGTGCGAACAGCTCTCCAGACTCAGTTTCTGTGAAAGAAAAAACCCGTTACAATTTTTTAATTGTCAATTTGGAGTTAAATAAACTAGTGTGGCATGCAGACACATTCCTAAATGAGCATTTTCCCCTTCTCAACACAAATATTTCTGCTGATAAAAAAAAAGGGTTTTTTTTTTAGAAACATAAAAATGAGTAAACAAAGAGCAAGTCTGCTGAAATATTTCCTCTTATCGTACACTATCTTAAATCCACTCTGTTATCTGTGAATTCATCCCACAAATAGAGAATGCATTACTGGTTGCCTTGATGGTGTGCTCTGGGGGAGAAATGTCAGTGAACTGGAGATCAGTGAGTGTTCGGGGGTTTTGATTTGGGTTCACACACAGGTGGCCATAAGGTAAGCTGGTAAGGAGAGAAGACATTCCTGTGGCAGCCCCTGTGAGGTCCTGCTGTGTCCAGGCAGGGTGCCAGGTGTGCAGGGTGTGATTCGTTGGTGTCTTTGGCCTGTATGACAGTTTGGGAAGCAGCGCTTTTTGATATCCATCTTCAGATGGGAAGGTAGCATCCCCAAAGATTGCCAAGTTCTAAGCCAAGGTTCTTCCTTCTACACGCTGTGTGTTCAGATTAGCCTTCTAACCAGGCGCATGTTTCAAAGCGACAGGATAGAGTTGACTTCCAAGTTGAAAGGAAAGATCCGAGCCCTCAAATAATAGTTAACCTTAAGGTCAGTTCACAGAAGAGGAATGATCTGCACTGCCTAATGCTTCAGTCTGAGGAAGAGAATGCTAATCATGAAGACTCCAAGAGGAAATGCCTGCTGAAGGGAGGCCAGCTTAGAGACCTAGCACGCTGGGGTCGCAGGGAAGCTGCTTGGGTCTCCCACTCAGAGCTCCCCATCCGTAGACATCTATCTGCCTTGAGCAGATGACTACTACTCAGGGCTTACCATCCGTAGACACCTATCTGCCTTGAGCACGTGACTTCTACTAAGAGCTCCCCATCCATAGACATCTATCTGCCTTGAGCAAGTGACTACTACTCAGAGCTTCCTATCTGTAGAAACCTATCTGCCTTGAGCAGGTGACTTCTATTCAGAGCTTCCCATCCGTAGGCATCTATCTGCCTTGAGCAAGTGACTTCTACTCAGAGCTCTTCATCCGTAGACATCTATCTCCCTTGAGCAGGTGACTTCTTCTCAGAGCTCCCCATCCGTAAACACCTATTTGCCTTGAACAGGTGACTTCTTCTCAGAACTCCCCATCTGTAAACACCTATCTGCCTTGAGCACGTGACTTCTACTCAAAGCTCCCCATCCGTAGACACCTATCTGCCTTGAGCACGTGACCTCTACTCAGAGCTTCCCTTCCTGAGCATGTGACTTCTACTCAGAGATCCCCATCCATAGACACCTATCTGCCTTGAGCACGTGACTTCTACTCGGAGCTCCCCATCCGTAGACATCTATCTGCCTTGAGCACGTGACTTCTACTCGGAGCTCCCCATCCGTAGACATCTATCTGCCGTGAGCAGGTGACTTCTTCTCAGAGCTCTCCATCCAGAGGCCTCTGCCTGAGTAGGTGAAGTTCCTGCCACCGGCAGTTCCTCAGCAGAGCCCTGGCAACCATTTTCAGAAGAATGTTTTGAAGAATTCCTGGGTGGAAAGTTATAGTAAGTGACTTTGTGAGCCTCTTCCACTCTCTTTGTCAGAGTGCTGAGTGTGACAGCATGTGTTGGAAATCAGACACCACAGGTTGAGTCTACCTGCAGAGGCCAAGCTTCGTCAACAGGCACTGCCCTCACCTTGTGTTACCAACCCGAGCATTGTAACGGAATGTTTAGGGTGAGCTTGGCCGTCTCTTGTTTTGAACATGAGCATCTTCATTTGATTTGCATTCTAGATGGGGCTTCTCATGCTCTGCTGTCTGTCCTCTTGGACCTGTGTGCTTTTACTGGGACTCACAGGGAAAGGTTTAGTATGTACGTGGGGGTGGAGGTCATTCAGGGCCAGGGCAGCTCTTTGCTTTATTTCCTCTGAGTCATTTCCATGCACCTTCTTTTGTTTCCTGTAACTATTTACCCAGCAGCCCCCATCAGTTTTCCCCTCTCCTTCCTGTGCTTTCACCTTCCAGATATCTCCTCCCTCCATACTTTTCCCATTTCTTTCTTCCTTCAAATCCTCATTAACCATCTAATTGAAATTTTCAAACTGTTAGTCCTAACCAAAGTAAAGTAATTACAAAAAAAAATAGTAATAATAAAATAAAGGAAAAAGTAAAGAAAACTGGTTATGCCCAGCTGGCGTGGTTCAGTTATTGAGCATTGATCAATGAACCAGGAGGTCATGGTTCCATTCCAGGTCAGGGCATGTACCCAGGTTGCGGGCTCAATCCCCAGTAGGGGGTAGGCAGCTGATCAATGATTATCTTTCATTATTGATGTTTCTGTCTTTTTCCTTCTCTCTTCCTCTTTGAAATCAATAAAATATATTTAAAACAAAACAAAACAAAAACCTGGTTAGAATAGAGCAAATGACATCAATAGTCAACACTCCTTTGGTTCCTGGCATCGATGACGCCTCACAGCTAATTGCCAATTAGGGAGCTGGCATTTATTCTTCCCAAGAAGTAAGAATCCCGGGTGATATTTCTTCATGGCTGCTTTTCAGAATCTTTGTCCTGGGTCTTGTCCCTCCTTTAAGAACATGAGAGCTTGTTTCTGTTTTGTGCCATCAAATAATCACTGTGATAGCCCGCGACATTGTCATGTTCTTGGCCCCGACAGGCTGTGTTTGACGTGGACAGCAAGAAGGGGCTGACCCTGATTGAACTCTGGGAAGGCCTGACAGTGGACGACATCAAAAAGAGCACTGGATGTGACTTCGAAGTAAGTGTTTCTCTGAACAACCCAGCCACTTACCCCAGTTGCCAGCTTGATGAGTGGGTATTTACAGGACATGAACCATTATTTGTGAACATTTGCAGAGAACAGGAGTGGCGGGAAGGGGGCCTCCAGATGAGAGCAGGTTGGACCGGGAATAGGCTGTGACTCATGGGCCAGAGTTTGGAGTCAGAAGCAGGAGGGGGAAGGACACCAGGAAACAGAAGGTCTCGCAAGCTTGAACTGTAAGCTGCTCTCTGTAGAGTCCCCTGTGATCCTCCCTTCTTGGGTTACGCATCAACCATAGCTAAATTTGATTGACTGAACAACGCGAGCTACACACAGAGAATTGGTACTTCCTTATTTTTAAGCCCATCTGTGGCTTATGAATTTCTCTTTGAGTAGCTTCTCTGCCCGATTATTCCATCTGTTGATGTTATTAGAACGTTGGGCTTCTGAGACTGTCAGATTATTGTCACGGAATAGGCAGATCCTACCTTTGAAGACCAGTTTAGTGCATGAAACTCTGACTTACAAAGCAGATAAGGTCTCCACGGAGTATCCATGTAAGAAATCTTCAAATCCCTTCTTGAAACAAAGAGAATAATACCGCAATATAAATCACTGCCCTTTAGTGTAAGTGCTTATTTGTCAATCAGCCACCTAATGGGAGTTGAGGGGCTGGCTTAGTCCATTTGAAGTTAATCAAAAGTAAAGGTGAGATGGCTTTTTGAGAACAGATCTACTCGTTAAAATGAAATATATTTATAACGAGGGGAAATGTCACAGCTACAGATCCTGGAGAAAGTAGTTTAACAAAACATATTTGATAAGCCAGGCAGATAGCTCAGACATTTCTTCCTTGGGTGCTACATGCCTGGCCAGTACCTATACGTGCCTAACAGATTTCCATAAAAACAATTTTGCCGCATAGTTAATTAGCCACATTTACCTGCTTCCGCTGCTGTCTGAAGGTCTTTGTCTATTAACCTTTTTCAAATTTCTCTTGGGAGAAAAGAAGTCTGCCAGCAGTGCTTTACACAAAAGACACATGTTTAATTACCTCTTCCATAACCTCAGGGGGTAGAAATGGGATTTGCCTATACTTTAACTATTTAGAATGCCTTCATCCAGTGGTAAAAGCAAACCATTCTTACTTAATGAACTTTTCTTCATTTTTTCCGCTGTGTGGATGAGCTAGCCCCTGATCAGCAAGTAGCATATTTGAGAGCCATACAGTGTTCAGTTCTCTGCTGCCAAAGAGAGTATGCAAAGGAAGAGCCTATTTTAAGTCCTGTCCATAAATCAGGAATGAAAAAGATGGATTTTTACTGTTGCTGTTTTTTCAAGTGCCAGTTTCCATGCCTTTATACATTGAAAAATGTATCAGGGGTTCCTCTTTTATTATAGTATCACCCCTCCATCTCTTTTGACATTGGCATGTCATCTTGTGTCCTCCAAATTAGGCCGTTAAGATGAAATATTAATTTGTATGTCAGTGTTGTCCTGAAAATAAAAAGGTGTAGCATCTCTGAACGACCCTGACAAAAGAACTAGCTTTGGAGGATCTGATGGTCAATGGCATGGCTTTAGACCCTGGCAGGTGAACTCACATGTAGTGGATTACTTATCGAGGGACCAAACGCTCTGATTAATATAACTTTCTGCTTAATAGCTGGGTTATCAGTGATATACTTTTAATAATAAAAGGACTCTGAGCATAGCATTTCTTTAATTAATAATTCTGTGTTATAATTCACAACCTATCCATGTGATTATAATGGTATAGGTAGCATTTTGGTCCACACGGGACAATGTGCATGTTACTCAAGGTTTCTGCTTGAGAAAAAGCCCACCCTTGTATAACTGAAAGTGAATATTCTAGAAGGGAATAGTCAAATTGCTGCATAATAAAGGAAAAAAAGGTAAAAACCAAAGTCAAAGTAATTATGAAAATGTGTTGCTAAAATGTCCCCTATATCTAATAAGAATATGGGCAAGTGAATGGCCAAATATACAGACTGTGGCTATAGGCTGATTGAGAAAATACTGAGAATTTCAAAGATAATATATGACAGCATCAGATAACAGGACATGACAAAATTATAGTTTCCAGGCATTAAAAAATAATCATGGTAATGAAATATTTGCCCATTAAAAAAAAAAGTATTACTAAGGCTTTGCTGTATGCCACAGTACAGTTAGCAGCACAGAAACTATGGAAGAAAATTGCATCCTTTCTGTGTTACCTGAAACAGCTTTCATAAAAAATTTGTTAAAGACCAAAAAAAAAATGTATGATGAGTTATATTTCTGATACTGTGAGCCAAAAGGAAGAATTTGCTTTTCACTTGGTAGGAAAGCTCCTTAAGGGTCATATATGTCTGGAACACTAAAGTTTGTCATAGAAATACAAATAATTGGCTCTATTTCTGGAACTTGCATCACACTCCAAAAATAATATCCTGGTCAATAGTGGTTCACAGCATGAGAAGGGGATTTATAATGGGCAGAGACCTTGTTCCATATGCTCCCTCTCCTTCACAATGCAGTGGTTATAAAGAAAGGGACTTCCCTCTGTGTTTCTTGGGGATTGAGTTCTGAATCTATTGAGAGAGATAAAGGAACCAGGCAAGGAGGGGGTGAAAATATCACTGTTATGATTAAGGCTGGAATGGAGAGTGTGGCTGAGGTGGACAGCCACACAGGCATTTTAAAATGATATATACCATATTTTCCGGTGTATAAGATGACTTTTTAAACCAGGAAAATCTTCTCAAAAGTCGGGGGTCGTCTTATATGCCAGGTATCATCTTAGGGCGTATAAGATGACACCCTACCCTACTTTTGAGAAGGCGGGTATATCCCAAATTCTATATTTTAAATGGAAAAGTTGGGGGCCGTCTTATATGCCCAGTCATCTTAGATGCCAGAAAATACTGTGTGTGTGTGTGTGTGTGTGTGTGTGTGTGTATCATTGATTTCAGAGAGGAAGGGAGAGGGAGAAGGAGAGAGATGGAAATAGCAAGGATGAGAGAATCATTGATCAGCTGCCTCCTGCCTGTTCCACACCGGGATAGAGCCCGAAACCACCTGGGCATGTGCCCTGACCAGAACGGAACTGTGACCTGCTGATTCTTAGGTCGATGCTCAACCACTGAGTTATTAGCAGGCTTTTCAGATAGGAACTCTAGAGGCGAGAGAGATGTCCGCTCCAGTTACAGGCAGCTTTGGCACACCACAGGCTTTCTTCACAGAGGCGAGCCTTTACATCTGAGCTGCTTTCCACGTGGCCCAGAGCAAAGCAGTGCATGCTGCCTGCAGGAGGCCATGACATGGGAATGAGAGAACAAATGGGCACCGTTCCAACTCCCAAGGATCTCGGTCTTGTTCTCTGGGCAGAAATACACTGAAACCACCCGTGGCATAACCGTACATGAGAATACTACTTATGTGTGTGTTTGCAGTGGATCTGAAAAAGCCACCTGCAGACATTCTCTGCCCCATTGAATAAATTTATGTCCTTAATATCTATTATGCACTGGCATTACACCCGAATTAAACGTTTAAACGGTATGCGCTTGGGATTTCAGTGGGCCGGGAAGACAAATCATGGGCTTACCTTCTGCACTAAAATCATACAGTCTTCTGCTTGGCCCGTATATCACCGTGGCAGGATAATCTGCTTCAGCTTGTATGAGCTTTCGGTGTTGATGAGACTGGGGGAGAACATCATAAAAAATGGTTGTTTTATTAGATGTTTCCATTAAAAGACACCACAGAGGCTACGTCAGGGTGTAGAAAGCTTCATCTTCTGATGAAAGTCAGTTTCCACACGGAGCATATCAATGAAATGAAGAGCTCAACA
This sequence comes from Lasiurus cinereus, assembly GCA_011751065.1. Classification (NCBI taxonomy): domain Eukaryota; kingdom Metazoa; phylum Chordata; class Mammalia; order Chiroptera; family Vespertilionidae; genus Lasiurus; species Lasiurus cinereus. The sequence continues at coordinate 74,707,408 of JAAGEH010002531.1, forward strand.
TAGGGCCAACATGACAAGACAGAGGATCAGATGTTTAAGAAATTAAGGCATCGTGTGCTTTTAAAGGACATTTTATAAAGACTCTCTTTCAAAAAGGCAAAATTTTTATTTCATGAAATTATTTTCACAGATACTTTGTTGTTGTTGTTGTTGTTTGTAAAGGGTTGTTTGTGAGAGACACTGTCTAAATACTCAGAGTCCTTATGTCTTTTATTCTTTTCTGGAGAGTCGAAGTTCTGTGCAGATATGAGCTGTGACTTGTATCTAGTTGTTAGATATCTTCTATTTTGTCTATTATTGTATATCTGTTCTCAGAACTGACAAGGCTGAATGAGTTCTCCTTTATTCTAAGCTTCTCTATACCAAGGCCCACTAATCCTTTTTTATTCTGGCCACATCATTCTTTTAGTAGAAAAATAGAAAAGGGATATTAACTATTGACATTGTGACACACTAATACAGAAATAATGTATAAATGAATTAAAAATATTAAACTCCTCAAGCCCAAATAATTGTCTACTCTTATTCTTAATACTGACTTTACCTCTGTTAGAAACCTTTCTTCCAGTTCTTTGAAGTTTACCTAATCCACTCACTCATTTCTTCATTTGTTCATTCTTCAATTTAACAGAAATATTAAGTATTTGTTCTGGAAGGCAAAATGCTGTCTTTGGCCCAATTCAAGGCCAACAGGAACTCTTAATTTGGAGTACTGAGAAGAAGAAAACTATTCAATGCAAAATAGCTCAATTGTGAGACAGCAGGGCCTGAGGCAGCCTTTAGGCCAGATGGCCCTGGGGCCAGGCCCCACTCCAGCTAGACAGCCTTGTGCTGCTCCTTTATCGCCTGCTTTGTGCTGTGCTGCTTTGTTGTTCTTTGCTCTGCTCCATTCTGTGCCAGTCTGCTCTGGTGAAACATCTGCCGTGTTCCAGCTCAGCTAGAGACACACAACCTTAAGAAGGGAAAATGCACTCCCAGAGCCAGAATGGAGCTGTTCTCATGCAAATGAGGACTCCAAATCCTTGCAGTTTGATTGGTCCAAAAGGCACTGTCCTGATTGGTCAGAATAGAGCCACTCTGGTTGGTCAGAGCTGTGCAACTCTGATTGGATGGGGAAAGCCTCAGTCCTGTTGGTTAAAATAGGAGTCTTCGAAAGAGGACATACAGAAGGCCAAGAGATATATGAAAACATGCTCAGAGTCACTAATCATCTGAGTGATGCAAATGAAAACGACAATGAGGTACCATCTCACACCTGTCAGAATGGCAATCATCAACAACTCAATAAACGACAAGTGCTGGAGAGGATGCAGAGAAAAAGGAACCTTCTTGCATTGCTGGTGAGAATGCAGACTGGTGCAGCCACTGTGGAAAACAGTAGGGAGTTTTCTCAAAAAAATTAAAAATGGAACTCTCATTTGACCCAATGATTCTACTTCTAGGAATATATTCCAAGAAATCAGAAACACCAATCAGAAAGGATATATGTACCCCTATTTCGTAGCAGCACAATTCACCATAGCTAAGATTCGGAAACAGCCTAAGTGCCTATCAGCAATGAGATGGGCACTTAGAAAACTGTAGTACCTGTACATAATCGACTACTATGCTGCTGTAAAAAAAAAAAAAAGGAACTCTTACCATCTGCAATAGCATGGATGGACCTGTAGAGTATCATGCTAAGTGGAATCAGCTAGTCAGAGAAAGATAAATATCACATGATCTCACTCATGGGTGGAATATAATGAACAACATAAACTGATGAACAAAAATAGAGCCAAGGGGGTTGGGGGATATATTTTAGAATAATAGAAATAATCCTGTTATTTGCAGATTTTTAATATTTCCTACAACTTTTGTGATGTCATAGTATGTTAGTACAGTTTTGATAGGATATTTAAAAATCTTTTTTTGAAATATTAATGTTTATTGCATGTAATATTATTATATTTAAGCCCTAGCTGGTTTGGCTCAGTGAATAGAGCATTGGCCTGTGGACTGAAGGGTCCCAGGTTCAATTCCAGTCAAGGGCACATGCCCGGATTGTGGGCTCAATCCCCAGTGGGAGGGAGGGGCATGCAGAAAGCAGCCAATCAATGATTCTCTCACATCATTGATGTTTCTATTTCTCTCTCCCCTCTCCCTTCTTCTCTGAAATCAATAAAAATATATTTTAACAAATATTATTATGTTTAAGATAATTTTTTCTTGAATAAAAAAAAATAGGAGTCCATAAACTCCTTTCTGCTCAGATGGCAGAAGCACTGTGAGGGCAGACAGTTTGGTGCAGAGGTGGTAGTTTTGTGCAGGTTTCTCTCTAACATGCGGTTTGTGTGAGAGTCCCCTGTGTAGAAATGGCTGCTGGGCTCTGGTGTTTTGTGTTCGTTTTTTAGCCCAGTTAGCCAAAAGGAGCCTTCTTAGTAGGCGTCTTCTTTCTCAAGGTCCATACTAGTTAGGCCCACTTCAATCTCCACATCCTTGAGGGGCTGAAAAAAATCACCTCAATGTTAATATTTTCTACTGTGCATTCCACGAGGACTCGAGTTTACTAGGTCTTGGTGGAGATTTGCCAGGTTGAATGAAGAAATCTGTACCTGGCATTCCTTCTTGACAGATCTGTGAAAATGAAGCCAGACCCCCTACATTGAGGTTTCCTCTTCCATCATTAAACGTAGACCTGTGCTTATGTTTCTCTAGACTCCTAGGAATGCATTTGCTGTTCCATACCTTGAACATAAATACAGTCAATGTTTGATATTTTTAATGCTATTCCCTCTTTTTTTGGAATAACGTGGAATCTTTTCACTGCTTTTATGTCGTTTCCATTCTGACTTTGAAAATTCTGATAAAACTTTTTCATTGTTTGTACATCTCGTCATTAATACAAGGTAGGGCCAAAGCAGATGGACAGTACATGGAACACAGTTTATTCTTTCGTTATTATTTATTAACTAGGGGCCTGTTGCACACTGGGAACCTGCAAGTCCTCGTTCCTGGTGGAGCGCTGCTCCTGTAGCTTCCTCTGCCCCCTGCCCTTCCCCTCATAGCAGGCATCCCGCCTGCATATACAAATTAATCTGCCGCCATCTTTGTTGGGTTAATTTGCATGCCCCTGATTGGCTGATGGTCATCACAGAAGTATGGTCAATTTGCATATTTCTCTTTTATTAGTGGAGATTGTATTATTTTCCATACTAACAACTGTAAGCCTACTTTTGCCCCCCCCCTGAGTGTATCCAGTTAATCAAAGACTACGTTAAGTATTTCTGAACAGATCTGTGGATTGACTGGACCTGTTTTGAGGATTTTGAGACGTGTGCTTGAATGTCAGTTTTGAGGGAGGTCTCAGAGACAGTAATCTCAGAGCACAGTGATTCATTCAGTACAGGGCTTGGTTATCTGGACCCTTAATTTGTCTCCCCCTGCTCCTCCTCCACCCCCTTGTTTTGATCTTAATGGTCCTTAATTTAGGAGCTATTGTGGAAGAACGTTTAGAACCACTATACACAACATAGAAGCAGAAAAGGAGTTCTCTGTCTCTGCTCAGGGTGGGAAATGAGGAAATTCCAGGTGATGTTCATGGAGAGGAGATGTTCAATGTTGTTTCTATCCTTCACATTGAAAGGAAAGATGTGTGTACTGTGAGGTTTTTGATAATTCGGTTGTTTTCTTCTCTTTCTTTTACCAGATTTCACCCAAACTCATGCCAATGCAGCAGATCACAATTTGAAACATGGAATACACATTTGTCCCAGGCTGTGTGTTTTTTCTTTTAACCACATGGTGTTTCAGTAAGCATAACTGTATAGTGAACCAGCAGCTTTTAACTAGGTTTTGTGCTTTATACAACCTGTTCTCTCCAGTGCGCTATGCCATTTTAATGAACATAAAGAAAAAAATATATATGTTTATAATATTTGTTTTAGAAGTGCTTAGAAGGATGTCTTTACAATTGGTGCTCACATGGAATTTTCCTCCATCTTCTGTGGCACGTACACTGAGTGTAATTGCATCAAGATGGCCCGTAGGAAGAGTTTCATTGATGGACTCTTTCTCCTAAAGAAATTGTGAAGAAAAAGAGTGAAGGAGACAAGTGACCCCTCCCACAGGTAACCAAGGCAACACTGTACTGGTCCTGAAGATAACATGCAAGTGGATTTTGATTGGGAGGAAAGCTATCTTAACAATTGATTTTCCTTCATTGTCCTTTTTTTTTCGGACCTCCGATTGTGTGACTCCATCTTGTTTTTCTAGAGCACCTCTCTTCCTCCCACACTTTCTGTAACTAAATGGATGCTTAAGAAGGGAGGAAGGAGCATGTCTGTGTGGGAGGAGTAACTGGTGCAGGAAGGAGACTCACGGCGTGACCAACCAACCAGCCAACCATCTGTGTTTTGCTAGTACCTCCCTCATCTAGTCAGTTTCCTCCTTGTGAAGCACTGCAGTATTCGTACATATCCAGATGGTCCTCAAGAGTCTTCATGTTATTGAGGACCAATGGGCTACTTGAACAATACCTGCTCTTAAGCTAAGAAGGGCTGTGGGATAATTTATCATGAATCCATAATCACAGTGAACGCACAGGTGTGTTTTTGTCTTATTTTGTTTTTAATTCTTTTCAGCCTCTCTTATTTCTGGTCAGAAAAGTTTCTAAAGTTGAGTGCCTTTTCCTACAGAACAATGTTTTCTTTTGACCAGACTACTTCCTTGAACAAAGTACTTTTAATTCAATTCTATGCTAGTAGGGGAAGTACGAATGAGCAAATCCAGGATTTGAAGAGAAGTGATTGGATTTCTATTGTTAGAAAATAAACACAGTGGATTAGCTTTTGTAAGGAATCACTTCTCAGAGGTATCCTCAGTACCAAACAGTTGCCCCAGGGGTAACCCAGCAAAAAATAGGGTGAAAAGGTCTGGGCACCTCATTTGCTGGACAGAGGCAGGCATTGCAGAGGGCACTGTGCTGTTTCCTGGCTCCAGATATAGGGATTTATTCATGCTTTTTGGTGATGGTTGTCATTGAAAGTCACTTTCTCTTTATATACAGCTATTGTTGCATCATGCACTGTATTAGAGGGAGGAGAGAGGCTTTTATTTTATTTTATTTTTTTGGTAGAAGCATATCCATTATAAAATAGTCTTTTCTTCCAGCTTCATGGTTGAAAGCATACTCTCCTAGTACTGGTAAAATGGATTCTTTAACATGTGTGAGGTTTAGAGAATAATATATATATCTATGTTAGAGTTATGATTGTGAAAAATGTATGGTATTGATGATTGCTTTATTTGCAAGCTTATTTGCTTATCATTCCAGTCTGTTACTTTAAGATAATGTGATTCTAAGGATGTTCTCAACTTTAAAAGGCAAAAAACCCAAGAAGATGAACTTTATATTCTTGATTAAAGAGTGTTATGGATATTAAGAAATACAATAAATATTTCAAGTTTATATATATTGGTGTGATTGTCCTTTTTTTCTCTTTTGGGAATGGTGTGACTACACCTGGGAACTAGACAACAGAAATTGGTAGAATGGCCAACAAAAAGTCAGCACACTTTTCTGCTTCTAATCAAGTTGTTGCTTTTCTTAAAAAAAAATATTGTCTCTTATGAAAGAACAAATGAAGTGATTACCTAAATGAATTTTGCACTTTGTTCCTTATCAGAGCCAATTATCCTAATATATTAAAACCCTGGGTTGTAAGGACCAGTAACAACTGGAGGCTGATCACCGGAAGTCAATGCTGGCCCCGCCCCCAAGCAAGGGGTAAGAGGCAATTAGGCAGTCAGGTAGAGGGGTTAGGGGTGATTAGGTAGGCAGACCAGCAGTTAGGGGTGATCAGGTAGGCAGACAAGTGGTTAGGGGAGGTCAGATAGGCAGATGGCCCCTAGCAGGGCTAGGCTACCAGTGGCAGGGGAGGGAGGGCAGTGCTGCACAGATGGCAAGCAGTGGCAGCAGCAGCAGGGGTGGGGCCAGCTGCCTGCAGCATGGGGAAGGAAAACCCCGATAGGCCCTGATCTCAGGCCAGGCCTAAGGACCCTACCCAAGGGGGCCCGGATTGTGAGAGGCTGCCGGCTGGTCTGAGGGACATCTCCTCCTCCCAGTCAGTGCACAAATTTTCGTGCACCAGGCCTCTAGTTTGTCTATAAAAATGGGCTATCCCCAGCTTCTTATGTTAATATATATATATATATTTTTGCTTTTATCTGATATTTCGTTAGGATACACATACATTGGTTAGTTTTCTAGTGGTGTATAAAGTTTGCTTGCATTTTACACTGGCTACAGAGCCAGTTTGCCCAGCATCTGTGTTACTCCTCAGGTTAGAGGCTTTCCCCTAGCTAAGAACTGGGTGTGTGCCTGGGTCATGCCTATTTAATACCCAGGGATATATGGTCCAGGATGTACCAGTCAGGGTGTTTCTCCCATGTTTAAAACCTGAAATTTCTTATTCCTTTCTAGTCACTAAGCCTTGAGATTCTGAGTCTGATGTCAACACCACTTCTCCCTTCTGTATCCTCCATCCCAACACACACCCCACCTGCTGAGTTCCAGCTGGAAAGAAGGAAGCTGAGGTACAAAGACCAATGTATGTGGAAGGTAGAGAGGGAGTGTCCTGATGGTGTTTGGGTTCCTGGCTCTGGAGGTGCCTCAGACCAGCTCCCCTTTGTATGTGAGCCCATTTCTCTGAGCTGGGTCTGTGTCACTTACAACCAGAGTGTGAACTCAAACAACTTTTTTAATTCCCGAGTCCTGGGAAGATGTGGTCTCCTGTAGGAGTTCGGCAGAATATGAGCAAAACTGCTTATACCTGGGCCCAGAGATGATGTGCGAAGACCATTTGTAGGTGCGGAGTAAGGTTGTGGATAGAGGTTTTCTTTCTCTTGCAATTTCAGCATTGTAAGCACAGCTTTGAAAATTACTCCAATGGAAGTAAAGGAGAAGTTTATCCAATGCATAGATTTGTTTGCACTAACTTTCTCCTTTTCCTCTTGGACTGTGATCTTGAGTTTCTTAAGCTTATTTTCAGATTCTCCATGGACAGAGTATAGGTTCTCTAAGATGTGATTAATACATCTAGTTGTAAAATACTGATAGGTCTTGAAAATGCTGTACCAAAATATTACATGGGACCAGAATTGTCAGTTTTTCTTGTCCTTTTAAAGAGAGTCTTGAACTCTAGTATTTCTGAAATAAGATATTCAAGGAAATTGCTACTGGCTTGATCATCTGGATTCTCTTTGCTTATTTATCAACTCTGATTATCCTAAGAAATCTATTTCTGTGTGCTTGGCAAACTAGTTGAATAAATTTGTACTAAAGGAGTGAATAAATTAAAGAGCAGGTGAATTAATTCAGTGGCACAGGATCAGAGTCCTACACAATTCAATTTTCCCTTTTTAATATGTAACTCTAAATAATAGCAGCAAACAAACACAAAATTGGTTTGGTGAGATGCCAGTAACCATTTAGGTTCCCCTCCTCAAAGTAGTAAATATATTTTTAAAAGAAATATTAATTATAACGGGATTGGAGTGATGAGGAATTAGAAAGTCAGAAAGCAAGAGAACTTGAAATAGCATGAGTAGTGGATGTAAGGACCAGCAACACCCTTAGTGCTGACATAGAGCATCCAAGGACGAGGCCTCAGGACCAAGATCCAAAATCTGTGGGGAGGCGCCTAGCAGCTGGGCTTGCTGGATCAAGAAGTCATGTGGCCGAGACCCGTTTGGCTCAGTGGATACAGCATTTGCCTGCGGACTGAAAGGTCCCAGGTTCGATTCCGGTCGGGGGCATGTACCTTGCTTGTGGGCACAACTCCAGTAGGGGGTGTGCAGGAGGCGGCTGATCGATGTCTCTCTCTCATCGATGTTTCTGACTTTCTATCCCTCTCCCTTCCTCTCTGTAAAAAATCAATAAAATATATTAAAAAAAAAAGAAGTCATGTGATGCTGGGCCAAGAAAACTTGCGGGAAATCTGCCTCTGAGGTGCCAGAAAAAGCTGACCCCTGGGAGAGGCACGTTTCAGTAGTTGCCACAAAGCCTCCTGGAAGGATTCCAGGGTAGCTGCTCAGAGGGAGGTGTCTCTGTGGAAAGCTCACTGCAGAGCCATCCCAGGGGGTGCTGGGGGGAGCTATGGGCCCTGGGCTCTGCTGACCACCAAGCACAGCAGGAGCCAGGACATGGAGACGCCCACTGGGCAGCAGTTTCTGGATGCTGGAGTTGCAGCATCCTTTTGAGAGAGCAACACCATCCCAGGAGGAGAAACTTCCTCCTCCACTGTCTCTCCAGCACCTTCTACTGACAACGCTTAGCATCATGCCACATGGCAGTGAAGGGTGGATTTGGAGCTGGAAGGCAAGAAATTGATAGCTGGCATAAGCACCTACTATGAGCAAGCAGCATGAAGGTGCCAGGGGTATGGAGAGGAGAGAAATAGCTCTATTAATCGCATTTAAGAGTAAACTCATAATTGTGTTGAGTTTTATTTTTTTATTTTTTATTAATGTATTACATGTAAACATATCTTCCCATTGCCCCCCACTCCCAGGCATACCCTAACCCCCCAGTGTCTTGTGTTCATTGGTTATGCTTATATGCATGCATACAGATCAAAATTGAAGGTGAAATCAAGAGCTTCACAGACAAAAAAGGACTAAGGGAATTTATTACCACCAAACCAGCAATGCAAGAAATGCTAAAGGGTCTGCTGTAAAAAAAGAAATAGGAATCGAACAAGGAACACGGGTAAACAATAAAAATGGCGACATAAGTACCTATCAATAATAACTTTAAATGTAAATGGGTTAAATGCTCCAATCAAAAGACATAGGGTTACAAATTGGATAAGAAAACATGACCCATATATTTGCTGTCTACAAGAAACCCACCTCAGAAAAAGAGATGCACACAGACTGAGGGTGAAGGGATGGAAGACGGTTTTTCAGGCGAATGGAAGTGAAAAAAAAAAAGCTGGGGTTGCAATACTTATATCTTGAGTTTTCTTTTATGTGAAGGGAAGTATGTGTATCATGAAAGACTGTTCAGAAGGTCCTGAAATTAGATTCCATACTTGCCTCTGCTCAGCACATTTTTGAATATGCCACAGGTTGTTCAGTAAAATGTGTAGAAAAACAGCTTTTGAATGAATCAAAAACAAACAAAAAAGCAAAACACAAAACATTGAGATCAGGTGATTTCTGAATGATTAGGATCTGTACAAAATCCAAAGGCATTCTACCATAAACAATGCCATACTCCTGGGAAGGACTGGTTGGAGGAAATTCTCTTCTATGTGGTTTGAGAAAAATCTGAAGTTTCCATGAGATAAAGTTATTGAAAGGATACGAAGTAGAACAATCCTGGTCCAGAGAAAGGGCCACACCAATCAAAGGCCATTGTCATCTGAGTGTAGAAGTCTTATTGTAGAAGGCTATTACAGAGATGCAGTCTGTTCTGAAGGGGTCAGTTGAAATACTGTGGTGACTCGGGAAATGCAGCCATGAGACTTGCTGACCAGACTGAGCCAGCTGTGTGTTTCAGAAAAGAAGCAAGTGGGAAATGACCTCATTGTTGTCTACGGGATCCACGAGAGGCGGAACTGTTTCAGGGACACCGAGCTGGTGGTGGAACTGGACATGTTTCCAGAAGTTAACTTGGGCATAAACTGCAGAGTTGCTTCTTATGGTGGGAGGGAAAAAAATGAGGACTTAAACTCAGAAAAATAACTGACCCGTGTGTTGATCTCATATGACTTTTTAAAAAAGAATGTAGCATCTTTCTCATTTTATGGAGACCATCGCACAAAAGGTCATTCTGCCTATCTGTACAGTGGCGTCTAGACCAGAAAGAGTAATTATGTTAAAAATAACTCAATGAAACATTCTAAGGAGCACACCTGCCTAATAGATCATGTTCTGCAAGTATTGATTTTTTTGCTAATATACAAAAAGGGAGCATTTTGAACCTTTGCTCCACATTCAATTTATGTCTTCAGCTTAGATAATTTCATGACTTGACCTTGTCAAGGAAAGGTATTGATTCAGGGGTAAAATTATATGACATTAGGGTTTGCTTAAAAATACCCTGACAAATAACAACAACAAAAATTGAGAAAAATAAATAAAATAATATTGAAAAAAATTGGGTAATTATTGAAGCTGAGGGCAGTGGGTACATGAGAGTTCACTATACTATTGAATCTAGTTTATGTTTGAAATTTTTTACATTAAAAAGTTTTCAGAGGAAGTTTATAAATGAAATATTCATTTCAGCATCTTTATAATAACCATAGATATGAATGAGGAAATTTGGTGATGGTCCACGGGATTTGGGATAAGAAATCTAGTTAAGAAGAGCTGGAGTCTCAAAGGAGGAGAGACTAAGAGGATGGATTTTAAAAATCAAGTATATTTTATTTTTTAATCATTAATAAGGTAAATATCAGTTTAAATAGGAAAATTAAAACAAAGGCCAAAAATATGTAAAGATAACATCATTAGCCATCAGGGAAATGCAAATTAAAACCACAATGAGATATTGCCACACACCTATCAGAATAACTACAATAAAATACAGTGGCAGTGCCAAATTCTGGATGTGAACACTAAATAAATCCCGTATTGCTGTTGGGAAAGTAAAATGGTATAGCCACTTGGGAGAGCAGTAGGCAGTTTTATTTTTTTAAAAACTAAACATACATTGCCGAAACCGGTTTGTCTCAGTGGATAGAGCATCGGCCTGCGGAATGAAAGGTCCCAGGTTCGATTCCAGTTAAGGGCATGTACCTTGGTTGCGGGTACATCCCCAGTAGGGGCCGTGCAAGAGGCAGCTGATCGATATCTCTCTTTCATCGATGTTTTTAACTCTCTATCCCTCTCCCTTCCTCTCTGTAAAAAATCAATAAAATATATATTTAAACAAAACAAAACAAAAACAACTAAACATACAGTTGCCATATGGCCTACCAAATACAGCATTAGGCATTTATTCCAGAAAAATTAAAACTTTTATTTATACAAAAACATACACAAATGTCTATAGTAGTTTTATTCATAAAACCCAAAGTCTGGAAGCTGGCCTGGATGTTCTTCAATGGATAAATGTTAACCCAAACCGATAAATCCAAGACGTGGAACACTCTTCTGCAGTAAAAAGGAATGAACTATTGATACACATAACATCTAGGAGGAATCTCCAGGAAATTATGCTGAGTGGAAAAAACCGGAAAAGATTATATGCTGTGTGATTTCACATCTTTGAAATGGCAAACTTTTAGAAATGGAGAACAGATGGTGGTTAGCAGGGGCTAGGGTCCTGGTAGGGAGAGAGGAAGGCAGGTGAGGGATTCTTGTGATGATGGGACTGTCTTTATCTTAACTGTGTGGATGGATATATGTACACACACGCATAATAAGATTGTGCAGAACAAAATACACAAGCATGTACACAAATGAGCACAAGTAAAACTGGAGAAATTGAAATGAGTGGCACGGGATCATAGTCATACACAATTGTGTATGAATGTCGTTAACCTGATCCTGATGTAATGTAGTTTAAAATGTTTTTTATTTTTGACATACAATATTATCTTAGTATCAGGTGTATAACATAGTGACTAGGCGTTTATATAACTTGTGAAGTGATTATCTGGATAAATCTAGTACCCATGTAACACCATATGTAGTTATATTGTAATATAGCTTTGCAAGGTAATACCGTTGGAGGAAAACAGGTAAGGGAAAATTGGAGATCTCAGTATTATTTATAGTATATTTCTTTCAGCTGCATGAAATTATCTCTATAAAAATGTAAATGAAAAGAATATGTGTCAAAATAACTCAAAGTTCAAATACTGCTTTTTAATCTGCTCAAAACTTAGGTGGATATTCATGTTGACTTTTTAAAAATATATATTTTTTATTGATTTCGGAGAAGGGAGAGAAACATCAATGATGAGAGAGAATCACTGACCAGCTGCCTCCTGCATGCCTCCTACTGGGGATCAAGCCTGAAACCTGGGCATGTGCCCTGACCGGAATTGAACCTTGACCTTTTGGTTCATAGGTCAACGCTCAACCACTGAGCCACACTGACTGGGTTTGTTGGACTTCTTTTTTCCACCTGGAATAAAAAAAAAAAGTTGTGCATCGAACAGACTGTCAAATTACAGCGGGAAGGCTGGGGAGTGTGTGTATGTGTGGGGGTGAGGGGAAAGAGATCAATCAAAGGATTTGTATGTATGCATATAAACATAACCACTGGACACAAGACACTGGGGGGGGGGGTGAGGGTATGTGCTGGGGGGTAGGGGAGGGCAGGGGAAAGAAAAAAAATGAAAAAAAAGTTGTAATCTCTCCATTAATAATGGGAAGTAGTTTGCTTTGTTTTACCTAGGAATACCACCCACTAACTTTCTTAATCACACTGGTTCTGTTTTCTATTATGTTAAAGGGCTGTTGTTACTATTAAAAATATACATGGTACCACTTAAAAATTCTCCTTCCTTTTGGAGATACTTTTTTCATTTGAAGATTTTTTTTTCAGGACCCCTACCTTTCCACCTTTACTCTCTTTTGTCTTTGAGAATTTTCTTGTATATTTGTGTGTCCCCTGGAACAAAAAAATATTTATGTAAAGTAAGATCTCTGGTTAAAAAAAAAAAAAGAAAAAAAAGAAAAAGAAAAGGAAGAAAGAATTCAGAGAGAAGGCTTGAAACTAATGGCCAAAGGAGATATTGAATTATCTGTGGTTTTCAATGATCTGTCCTCTTCCTGGCCAAGGATAGCATACAAGATCGCGAATTACTGGCATTGAAAGTAACGGCAGTTTAAAAACGCTGAGAGTTCGGCCATTAAAGATGAATATACATCCCCCTGTGACCACTCACCAGTCCTCATTCATCCCCCGAGACACCTGTTGAACTGAAATGGGAAAGTCCTCGGTGAGAGCTCGTTTGTGCCCTGTAATGAGAAGTTTGAAAAACCCAGTAATTACGTGCATTTTCAGATCCATCTGCTTCGCTGAAGCAGACAAAGAGCATTTCTAAGGAAAAAGGAGAAAAAGAATTCTTTTTAAAAAGCAAGCAGGGGATTTTTCTATTTCCAGTCATGTTGCTGGAGATTGCTAATGATAAAATTAGTCACAGAAAGCAACAAGAAACACTAGGCAGAAACCCCGCCCCTGCCCACCTCCACCACCTCCACCCAGACAATGTTAGAGGGTGTCAAACAGCACACAGTGTGGCTGCAACTCTTGGAGGCAAAAGCGAAGCCCAGGAGGTGAGTCACATTTTGAAGCTTGACATTCCATGGCCTTCTCCCCTCATGGAATTTGCTAATTTATAATATTTGTGAAGGCAAAACCCTGGGAAAGTAAAAATAAAATGACAGCCAAGAGTCTGAAAAACTTAGAAGAGCTTAAACTGCCGTATGAATGTAGAGAGACACACATTAGAAATCAGGGTAGCTGAAGAGCGAGGGTCCTCGCCAACAGCCTAGAAATCCAACTTGTGCCCTGAGAAGTAAGGGGGGGACCACAGACAGACAAGCTTCTGTAAAGATGAAAATTTATCTCCAAAACATGTCAGTTCCTGAGTGGGTGAAGGTGATCTGTCTAACACCTGACTACTCAACAGAAAGAAGACAATAGCTCCTTTCAATCAGACCTCCAATTATTGCCACGATTTTTAACAGACAAGTGATCCAGATGTGGGAATCATCAGATTTTAAAAAAAGATGAGTATATTCAAGAAAATAGATGACGAGATAGAATTTAACCAGAGAAACTCTAACACAGTGGTTCTCAACCTTCCTAATGCCACGACCCTGTAAGACAGTTCCTCATGTGGTGGTGACCCCCAACCATAAAATTATTTTCGTTGCTACTTCGTAACTGTAATTTTGCTACTGTTATGAGTCGTAATGTAAATATCTGATATGCGGGATGTATTTTTATTGTTACAAATTCAACATAATTAAAGCATAGTGATTAATTACAATTAGATATTGTGAAATATTTATTTCTAATTACAAATAAATGAAATTTTGTCTTGAAGCATGGTGTAGCATGGGTAACAGTCTTCATATAACAACAGTAAACTACATTACTACATTTTCCGATGGTTTTAGGTGACCCCTGTGAAAGGCTCGTTTGACCCCCAAAGGGGTCGCGACCCACAGGTTGAGAACCCCTGCTCTAACATGTATTGAAATGAGCTCCATGCAGCTTTACTGGGTCCACAGGAATCTCAGCTCCCAGCCACCAGCCACGCCTGCAGGTCAGGAAGAGAGAAAACAATGCGTTTCTTCAAGAGGCTGTAGATTTCTCAGAGGCTCTGCGCCTTGTTTGAAAGACTATTGGCCTGAGAGAACCCGCATTCCTCTCTCAGCTTCTCTGTGCCCATGATCACAGATAAATCACTCTCACCTCCAAAAAACTGACGAATAATCTAAATCCTACCCACATTTTGGAGGATGCATTTGTAGGAAGAAACGGATTCCGTTCTTTCTCCTATTCTTCTTCTTATCCCCATTCAGATCTTCTTCCCCTCTAGACCAGCCAAATCTACTCTGGTCTAATAATTGTTTTCATGTAGTGAATATCTATTATGTGTTAGATCTTGGTGAGAGGTGTCGTGCCTGTCTTATTTCATATCTTTTCATTTACTCTACAAGATTGAAGACACAGAGGCTCGGAGAAGTTAAGTGAAATTGCTGGAGCCTATCCAGTGAGTAAATGGTAAAGATAGGCTTTGACTGTAGGCGTGTTCAGTTCCAAAGCCTGTCATAAGCTTGAGGGAAAAACAGGAGTTAAAGATGGCCTAACCAACCGAAACCGGTTTGGCTCAGTGGATGGGGCGTCGGTCTGCGGACTGAAGGGTCCCAGGTTCAATTCCGGTCAAAGGCATGTGCCTTGGTTGCGGGCATATCCCCGGTGGGGGGCGTGCAGGAGGCAGCTGATCGATCTCTCTCTCTCATCAATGTTTCTAACTCTTTATCAATCTCTCTTCCTCTCTGTAAAAAAATCAATAAAATATATATTTTTTTAAAAAGATGGCCTAAACAATTAAAACTATCACCTTGATTGGCTATTCCTCAATGGTGCCAATAGCATGCCACAATAGTGGGCAAGCAACTGGCTTCTTACAACTGGATGGCAGTTTCCATTGAAATTCAGTTGTTATGAAGATGGTCTGGTTTAGGAACAAAAAGCAAACAAAACCCCAAGCTTCAGCTGGACTTTTGAAGATAAAAAGCTTTCGAAAAAAAATGAAATGCTATTGTTTAAAATGCTATTGAACGAGTTTCCAGGAATACCTATTGTCATTTGTAAAGGGAAGACTTAGTGTTCTTTTAAAAGCGCAGGACTGCTAGCAATTTCCGCAGGGATGGTAGAAGCCTTGTGCAATGAACTTTCCCAAATCGTGAGCAGAAATATTCTATGAAGCCCAAGGTAAGAGCTCTCCTGGAAAAGGCAATTGCCAATCAACAGCCATTGTTCATTTGTTTGTTGATTCTTTCAATACTTTTCATTTTTAGTGTTGAAAGACATAAGGTCTGCATAAATCAGATGTAATGATTTTACAGAATGGTTGTGAATCAAACACACAAGTAACACAAGGAATATAACAATACCAGTTCATTAGAAGGTCTTTTCCCAATCAGGTCTTATTGAAAAGGTACCCTTTGAGTGATGACTGAAGGAGGGGAGGGAGTGAGTCATGTATTTCTGAGGGAAGAACATTCTAGACAGAGGGAGCAGAGCTTTAACAGCCATGAGGCGGCAACCTCTCTGCTGTGTTTAAGAACAGTAGAAGTCCAGTTCGACTTGAATAAAGTTAATGAGGAAGAGTTTTATGAAATGAGGCCAGGGACAAAAGGGGGCCTGATCCTGTAGCTTTGTAGGTATTTCAGGACTTTGTTCTTTTTTTAAAAAATACTAGAGGCCGGTGCATGAAATTCATACACGGTGGGGGGGATCCCCTCAGCCCAGCCTGCACCCTCCCGAGTCTGGGACCCCTTGGGGAATGTCCGACCTCAAGATCAGGCCTAAAGTGGGAGTCAGACATTGCTCTCACAATCCAGGACCACTGGCTCCTAACTGCTCACCTGCTTGCCTGCCTGGTTGCCCCTAACTGCCTCTCCCCACCAGCCTGGTTGCCTCTTAGTGCCCCCTGACTGGCCTAGTTGCTCCTAACTGCCCCCCTCACCCCAGCTTGGTTGCTCCTTACTGCGCCCCCTGCTGGCCTAGTCACCCCATACAGCCTGCTGCTCAGTCATTTGGTTGTCCCACACAGCCTGCTGATTGGTCATTTGGTCACCCCTCACTAATCCCCTGCCACCCTGGTCACCCCACACATCCTGTTCAGTTGTCCATTTGGTTGTTTTGGATGTGATGGTTGCTTAGCCTTTTATATATATATATTGGTTTCAGAGAGGAAGGGAGGGAGGGAGAGAGAGATAGAAACATGAATGATAAGAGAGTCACTGATCAGCTGCCTCCTGCACATCCTGTAGTGGGGATCGAGTGCAGCCTGGCCATGTGACCTTACCTGACCAGGCATCAAAAGGTGACCTCCTGGTTCATAGGTTGATGCTCAATCATAGAGCCACACCTGCCCAGCCAGGACTTTGTCTATTCTGATAGAAATAAGAGCCACGGGTGTGTTTTGAATAGAGCAGTCTCATGAACTGATTTACATGCATAAGAGATCAATCTGGCTGAGGGCCGAAGCAGAAGTCAGGTGAGAAAGACCATTGGAGCAATCCAAGCAAAAGATGGTGTTGGTTTAGCTTAAGTGGTGACAATGCAAGTAGTGAGAAGAGGTCAGATCATCTATGTAACTTGGACAGGATTGGCTTACATATCTATGATAACTTACATATGCTGCAGTATTATGTTCACTAATACTTAACCACTTTATACTCTCTTTATTCCCTTTTGCATCATAGATCTATCTATGATCACATTCCTTCTTCCTTTAGGTTTTCCTTTTGAGAAGGTCTTCAGGTAGCCAACTCTTCCTTTTTCTGAGACTGAGTTTATTTTTCCTTTCCCTTGGTTGACAAGTATGTTATCTTAGCAAATCAGAACTATCACTCCACTCTTCTACGGTGTCCATGGTGGCTGTGAGTCTGAATGTCACTCTTTTGATGGTAATCATCTTTTTCTCTCTGACTGCCTTAAATTTCCCAGTGGACTTTGTTGTTGGGCAATTTCTCTATGATATGACTAGATAGGGATTGCTTTATATTCATCCTGCTTGGTATCCTTTAAGATTCCTAAGTCTATGAATCAATATCTATTATTAGTTGTGGAAAATGTCAGCCATTATCTCTTCAAATATTGCCTCAGCTTTTTCCTTCTTTGCCTCTTACTGGACCTTCACTCTCTCTTCTCTGTCTTTGGCTGTTTATTCAGACTTTTTATCTCTTGTCTGTGCTGCATTTTGAAGTTTCTCCTTTGGACTGTTTTTCAGTTTACAATGTCTTTGTTCAGAAGTATCTAATCTGCTGATAAATCCATTTGTTGAGTTTTGTATTGCAGGTGTTATATTTATCATTTCTGAAAGTACTCTCTCATTGTCATTCAAATCTCTTGCACTGTACTTTATATTTCATATTTCCTGAAAATATTGTCAGTTTTGTATTTGATTTATTTTAAATTGTGGGTCTTATTACTTCAATATTTGAAAATTGAAGAGCTCCATTTCTGCTCAAATTTCTGCTCAGTTTTACTCATGAAGACGTGTGTCTTCGGATATTTTTTGGGTTTTGACTATGTGCATTCTCCTTACAAAAGTATTGTTCAATTAATAGACTTTATATTTTAGAACATTTTTAGGTTCACAGCAAAACGGAATGAAAGCACAGAGTTGTTAACATACCTCCTGTGTCCTGATGCACAAAATCTCCCACCATCAATATCCTGTAGCAATGTGGTACATTTGTTACAGGTTTTTAGTGAATTTCAATTTAGTTTGCAAATCTGAATAATGACCAGCGTTTGTTTTTAACTTGTCGGAGACATTTCTCCCTTTTTTGTTCAGTACCAAAGCAACTTTCCTTGAAGTGCCCTCCTGTTGAGAGGAGTTTATATCTGGTCAGACTCACTCTGAAAATGAAGCTTTGAAGGAAAAGGTCTCCTATTAAACTCCCCACTTGATAGCTTTCTGTTCCTGTACCAGGGAGACTATGAAAACTGAAGTTCAGATTTATAAGGCTTAGCAAATGTTCTCAGGGCAAGATTTGCTTCCTTCTACAAGAAAATAAACTTCTCTGAGTTTTCCACTGCAGATAGAATTTGGCCTGAAAATCTCCCCTTACCCCCAACCTTGCAATGTCTTCAATGTAATTAATAAGGCTTAAAACATATTTTCCTGTCTTTTTAGTTTTCAGTTAGATACCTGACCACACATTTTATCAGAGACAGAAGTCCATTCCTTTATTTACTCAGTCAGCAAACAAGATCTGAACATCTCCACGGTGGTGGATATTTGGGGGAGGCAATGATGCATTAGTATTATTTCTGCCCTGAAGGTTTTTTTTTTCTTTATTGATTAAGGTATTACATCCTTAAGGAGTTTATAATCAAGTACAGGAGGAAGTGCATAAAGACTACTCATGCAAAATTTTGCTGAACTGATGAGAATTTCAACATCATTTATAATGCAGTCTTACTGTATTTTTCCCAAAGGCAATTGGAGTAATTAAGAACTCAGCTTTGTGGCAAGGGACCCATGAATCATTATTCTGTACAAGCACCCCAGTTTTTCCCAGCTTCTAAGAGATAACAAAGCTCCAATAGAAAGGGACTGAGGGACAGAACTGGGGTCGAGATGGGGGTTCCAAGGATATTGTTGCCAGCATAAACCCTGTTCTCTTGGGCCATTAAAATGCTAATATATGTTCTGCCTTCTCCTGTTATCTGAACCTGCTTCATTCATGTGAACCGTGAGTTTGATCTTCCTGGGGAGACTCGTCTCCCCAACATTGTCAAGGAGATCTTATGGGCGTCATTTACCATACTAATCCTAACAATAGATGTCACTTGGTTGGGTCAATTATTTTAAAGTTTCATGTGATCATAGAGAAGTTCTAGGGACATTAAAAATCTAATGGGACCTGCATCAGCCATAAACGTTAGGGTTCATTGGACACTTTGGGGACTATTTTTTAAACCAAGGAAAATACTTAATACATTTTTTCATGATTAACAGAATCAATTTTATTTGTAGAGCAGAGGAAAAAACTCTGACAAATCAACTTTAAATGGTGAGTTATTTAATACCATATCTATTTACACACCATTCTGGGAACAGCAGATCTGAAAGGCAAACCAAGTTAATGTTCTGGCAATCAACTAAAGGTAATTGATTGATATATATTCAGAGGAAAATGAAATTATTTTGACAGTTTTCATTAGGATTACAACATGACAGTCCAAGAACTACCTAATTTTTCCCTAATCATGACAAATTGTTATTAATAGCATCTTACACATGCATTCCATGTCTGAGAGACAATCCCTGTACACATTAAAGCACAGATTAGAGAAATGGCCTCTTCCCCACTAGCTAGACCTTGGCATTCTTAAAATAAAGATACAACAGTAGTTGACTTCAAGTAAAGTTCAAGGGGCTGTTTAATATTTTAAATTTAGACCATAAAGCAAAGATCTAAAAATATAAGGACTATTGAAAAGTAATGTTCCAGAAACTTTCACCAACTAATTGTAGCCCACATGAATAATTTTTCCTTTTCTTTTTCTCTTTTTGAGAGAATGACTCACTAATGAGAAAATGTTGCCTGGCTCACAGAATATGCATTGCATACTTGATGCAAATAAATCTTTTATCACTTGAGAATGGGTCACAAAGTCACAAGTTGAAGGGCAAGAAGAAAACTCTTTCCATTTGCATACACGTCCTAAGGTAGATTTGGGAGAGGCTGTTCAACATGCTAGTAAGAGTTTGACAGCTATCACTTTCCTAAGCCTTGAGATCATATATCTGTGAATTTGTGAGTGTGGAAGAAAGAAAAAATCAGGGAAGAGAACGCCTTGGGAGGCGGCTTGAGAAGCTGTATAATTTTGGGCCATTTTTATTCCCTTCTGAGAATCCAAGGAAACTCTCGAAAAGTAATCTGGAGAGAGGAGCCTGCTAAGCCTGGTGAGAGGCCATCTCGGAAAGGAACACAAAATTGGGAAGTCTGTTTTTTGTTGTTCTTTTTTTAACTCTTTTTTCTTTTAAAAAAATATTTTTCAATTACAGTTTACATTTAATATTATTGGGTATTGATTTCAGGTGTACAACACAGTGGTTAGACAATTATAAACTTTACAAAGTGTTCCCCCTGATGTTTTCAGTACCTACCTGGCAACCATACATAGTTATTACAATATTATTTTTTATTTTTTTAAATATATTTTATTGACTTTTTTACAGAGAGGAAGGGAGAGGGATAGAGAGTTAGAAACATCCATGAGAGGGAGACATCGATCAGCTGCCTCCTGCACACCCCCTACTGGGGATGTGCCCACAACCAAGGTACATGCCCTTGACCGGAATCGAACCCGGAATCTTTCAGTTGGCAGGCTGACACTCCATCCACTGAGCCAAACCGGTTTTGGCTATTACAATACTATTGACTACTTTCCCTAAGCTGTATTTTGCATCTCCATGATTATTTTGTAGCTACCAATGGTACTTCTTAATCTATCATCCTTTTCACCAAGTCCCCAAGTCCCTCTGGCAAGCATCAGTCTGTTTTGTGTGTCTACAAGTCTGTTTCCATGTTATTTGTCTGTTTATTTTGTTCTTTAGATTCCACAATAACTGAAATCATGTGGTATTTGTCTTTCTCTGACTGATTTCTTTCACTTAGCATAATGCCTTTTAGGTCCATCCAGGCTGTTGCAAATGGGAGGATTTCATTCTTTTTATGGCTGAGTAATATCCCATTGTATATATGTACCACAGCTTTTTGATCCACTTGTCTATTGATGGGCACTTGGGATGCTTCTGTATCTTGACTATTGTCAGTAACACTATAATGACCATAGAGTTACATTTCTTTCAAAGTAATGTTTTGGGTTTTGTTTTTATATATATACCCAGAAGTGAATTGCTGGGTCATAAGGCAAAATTGGGAATTCTTGACAAAGGCAAAAAACCAAGCCTGCTCCTAACATTTGTGTATGCTGGGTGTTGATAATTATAAATCAATGGACAAACTTTTGGATAAAATATGTTGTATCATCCTACCTTGAAATTTTACCTTCATAAGTGACAGATTGAAAATTTTGTGTAAAGCTTTTATTTTTTTTGAGAGTTTTTGTATTTATTGTACTAAACACATCCATCCATTTAGGACAAAATAGTTTCTGTTGGATGGGCAAAAGGAAATAAAGGAAACGCTCTTGGAAATATTTTTTCTGCTATTTTTGATGCTGAGATTTTCCCCCTAGTATATATATTTTTTTATTAATTAAGTCATTACATATGTGTCCTTAGCCTCCCATAGCCCCCCACCCCGCCAGCTCATGCCCTCACCCCCTAGTGTCTGTGTCCATTGGTTAGGCTTATATGCATGCATACAAGTCCTTTGGTTAATCTCTCCTGCTTCCCCCCACCCTCCCTTGCCTTTCCTCTGAGGTTTGATGTTCTGTTAGATGCTTCTCCGTCTCTGGATCTGTTTTTGTTCATCGGTTTATGTTGTTCATTATATTCCATAAATGAGTGAGATCATATGATATTTATTTTTCTTCAACTGACTTATTTCATTTAGCATAATGCTCTCCACGTCCATCCACGCTGTTGCAAATGGTAGGAGTTCTTTCCTTTTTATAGCAGCATAGTATTGCATTGTGTGCTACCGTTTTTAATCCACTCATTTGCACAATTTACAATGGTTAAGATTTGGAAACAGCCTAAGTGCCCATCAGCAGATGAGTGGATTAAAGCTTCTATTCTTATATAGTATTATAAAACTTAATATTAGTAATTATCAATTATATGTAAAGGCAAAAATTTAGGCTGCAATTAATGAATATGACACTTTCAATAAAAATAATAAAAACGAAGCTGATACTTAAATATATTGTTAAATGTTATTCCATTTTACTGAACATTCTCAGAGAACTATTTGCAATTCATCTTCCAGCTAGTTGCCAACATAAAGAAACCGTATCCTGCTTCTTGGTGTTATGTCTACATGCACACATTTAAGGGAAGAATTAATTGTTTAATATTGCAAAATATTCCTCTGCCAAGTCCAGCTCTTATAAATTTTGCACCAACCTATGAATATCTCCAGAATCATGAATTGGAACGCAAAGAAGAGCAAGCAAAAATGATGTTTTTTCTTGGGAAATGATCCTTTATTCTGCATGAAGCCATTGCCTCTATATGCTGAGGGTAAGGTTTAACCAATTAATTTGTCTTAAATATGTTTTTTAATTTTAGTACATCTGCTGCCTACATTCCCCTTTGGCTCGTAGGTATATCCATATTTACTATCAATAAAGACATACCCAGACCTTCATGTGTTTGGGTATAGTGGCTTTGGTTTCTAGGATACAGGGAAACCAATGAGAAGAAAAATTTCCCCAGGGCCTGAACCGTGTCAGTTAGAAGCATGGATATTTAAAGATAGAATTTGCATGTGGAGAACCAGATTCCAACACAGAGGCACCCATGTGTTTCAAATCACTTCGTGTGTGTGCTTGTGATATGGGAGGCTCTCTTTAGCATGGAGCCCTGGGCAGGAAACCTTCTTGCTCAGGTCTAAGAGAAGTACTGACAAGAGAGGTTTATGGATTCCAGAGTCATTGCATCTGTGTTTTTTTTTAATAAATATATTTTATTGATTTTTTATAGAGAGGAAGGGAGAGAGCTAGAGAGCTAGAAACATCGATCAGCTGCCTCCTGCACACTCCCCACTGAGGATGTGCCCACAACCAAGGTACGTGCCCTTGACCAGAATCGAACCTGGGACCTTTCAGTCCGCAAGCCGGCGCTCTATCCACTGAGCCAAACCGGTTTCGGCCGTTGTATCTGTTTTCAGAAGCTACTGGGAAACCCACTCATGTTGCAGTTGCAGAAAGCATTTTCACAGATGGCCAGGGAGACAGGCACCCAGAGAGGCAGCATCAGGAAGGCTTGTTCTCTGATGGCTGAGGTGCAGGAGGGGGCAGAGATGTAGGCATGGACAGGGACAGGAGGAGGGAAAAGCATCATGTGGAGGTGTGACTCTCTTGTGAGAAGGTTTCCATAAAAACAGACTTTGAACTAGACTGGTAATTGTTCACATGGATGTCTCTGGATTCAAACAATTTGGGATGTTTCGTGAAGTGTTTTTTCTTCATGGGTATCTATCAGGATTCTTCAGATAACCCGGCAACTCTCTCAGCATCTATTAAGACTCTGTCTCAGGAATCAAATGCTCTCCAGAGCCCCATTTCAGTTGCTACAATAAGGGAAGATGAAAGGAATGGAAACTACCTACCTCCATAGTAGGCTCAGCTTGGAAAGTATTTGTTATTTCTGGATCTCTCTCTCTCTCTCTCTCTCTCTCTCTCTCTCTCTCTCTCTGGCAAGGATACAGAGATTAAAGTCATGAGAAAGAATAGCACAAAGAAACGTGATTATGGAAAACTGGGCTTTTATTGAACATTCTTTCATTTCTAGAAAAATAAGACCACCACTTCATGCACACTTTTAATCAATTCCATGGGGGGAGGGGGCGGTGTGTGTGATTTATGCTACTAACCAACCAGCTGCTTTGCATTTTAAAATGACAGAACTGAAAACCTGAAAAGGAGGAGGATTGGTTGCTATGGAAATTATTCCACGTACTTCTGATAGGTGAGTGTCTGGATTTGAAATGTGAGATGGCCTCGGAAGGGTTTACACTGCAATCACAGTGAGAAAAAAAACAAAAAACTCCACTACCTAGGTAAGAAGAACATTGTTTGCCCTGGAGAAACTCCCTTATATCCTTATGCTTATCCAACGATGGGAATGCAACCCTCTATATGAACAGTGTGGTCTGAAACTGAAAATCCCCACCCTGTTATTCATGCTTTATCAGCTGGCACCTCAGCCCCGAGTTTGGGAGAAAATGAACACATGTGCCCTTTCAGGCCAGGAGAGGGGCTGGCTGGCTGATAAATATTCCAACACGGTCATAATGGTGTGGATATGCCAAAATGTCACTGCCGGAAACAAAACCACTATCATGAGCAAAGGCGAGGTCTCTAAAGGGGTTTTCTAGACAAATTGAAAAGCCATCTGCTGTGTTTAAAGGATTGAGCACAATGAACAACACTTTGAACACAAATGCCCCGTGCTACACGCTGGGTTTATGTTGATGCTGGAATTCTCACAACACGGGGGGAAGTGGGGCTGGTTGGAAAAGGCAAGGATCCTGCTGGAAGGACAGGGGGTACCCGGGGTCTTTGTTTAGTAGTTTCTCACTAAGAAGAAGCTGCTTCTAGACCGGCTACATGATGGTTTCCATAGGTGTCTGAATAGTCTGCAAAGTCTAAAGACTTCACTTCTCCTGTGGGCTTTGGAAGGTGTTGGAGTTATTTAAACTGTGTTTGCTGGAGCCCAGCTGGTATGGCTCAGTGGTTGAGCATTGACCTATGAACCAGGAGGTCACAGTTCGATTCCTGGTCAGGGCACAGGCCCCGGTTGCAGGCTTGATTCCTAGTGTGGGGCATGTAAGAGGCAACCAATCAATGATTCTGATCCATGATTCTCTCTCATCATTGATGTTTCTATCCCCCTCTCCCTCTCCCTCCACCTCTAGTGTCTGCTGTAGATATCAGAATCAAGAGACTCTGATGAATAAGGCCCAAGACTTTATAATGTAGCAAGAACTATGGACTTAAGAACAAAAATCAAAGTCCCAGCTTGAATATGAGTGTGCTACAAAAACTCCCGAGGAGCCGAAACCGGTTTGGCTCAGTGGAGAGAGCATCAGCCTGCGGACTAAAAGGTCCCAGGTTCGATTCCGGTCAAGGGCATGTATCCTGGTTGCAGGCACATCCCCAGTCGGGATTGTGCAGGAGGGGGCTGATCGATTTCTCTCTCTCATCGATGTTTCTAACTCTCTGTCCCTCTCCCTTCCTCTCTGTAAAAAATCAATTAAAAAAAGTAAAAAAACAAAACAAAAAAAAACTCCCGAGGAAAAATTAAAATCTCATCTGCTCACAAACACTAGGACTATGGTCCCCTGTAACCCAGTGTGCAGATTAGGGTTACCACGTCTGTCTCTGTTTCATGGGACAGGGTTAGTGTGTTGTCACTTGCACTGAACTCAGGCGTTTGTGCCAAACACCAAGAGATTGTTTTCAGACAGTGAGGTGTCAGCGACAAAACTGTGGTTGCTGTGCCCTGGAGAAGAAAAATAGTTCCTGTCCCCCTATCAGGAAGTAACTTTAGGCTCCCTGAGAATGTAGACTCTCCTTATTATACAGTGGTACCTCGAGATACGAGTGCCCTAACATACGAGATTTTTGAGATACGAGCCGTCGAGCGAGCGATTTTTGCTTTGAAATACGAGCAACATTTGAGATAGGAGTCATGGTGCGGATCGGCCGGCTGCACACGACCCACCAGTTTACCTCGACTCGAGCGTCTCACAGTTTCCCACGCCTCAAGGTTATGGAACAAATTAAACTCATATCTCGAGGTACCACTGTATTTAGAGAGCATGAGGATAAATGTGCAGAGGCCACTGGTGCACGTTGACTGCAAGAGTCCGCCAAGAACGGACAACACTGTTTGGCAGGACTATACATGGGCACACCGGGAGCAGCTGACAAGCTCCAACGTGCTTTCATTCCTAAATCGATTTGGTTTATATGGTGCCCGTCCTCTATTCTTTATGATGATCGGCCGAACATGGCCTGAATCGAAATTGTTTTGTTAGGAGCTATTCATATCACCTCGGGGAGGCTGGCTAATATTACAGTTTAATCCCACTCGTAAATTGGCATTTTTATCTCGGAACAGGATTTTAATAACATCGGAGCCACAAATCTCTTAGGTCCATGAGCATGGAAAAACAACCGATATTCCTTCCTAGTCATTGAGACGGCTGTCCCTGGTCCTATCAACAGGTTTCAGTTGGTTGAAAAGGGACAGGGGACTTAGCCATGGAGAACTCTGGCATCTCTGGTCATGAAACCTATTCATGGAGTGGTTCTTTTTTTTTTTTATATATATTTTATTGATTTTTTACAGAGAGGAAGGGAGAGAGATAGAAAGTCAGAAACATCGATGAGAGAGAGACATCGATCAGCCACCTCCTGCACGCCCCACAGTGGAGATGTGCCCGCAAGCAAGGTACATGCCCCCGACCAGAATCAAACCGGGGACCTCTCAGTCTGCAAGCCGACGCTCCATCCACTGAGCCAAACCGGTCTCGGCCATGGAGTGGTTCTTAACCAGGGATGATTTACCCCTCCTAACCCAGGGGACATTGTCATGTCTGATTGTCATGACTGGGGAGATACTGCAGCCAGCTGATAGGTAAATTCTTATGAACATCCTACAATGCCCAGGCCCTCCTCCCCCCCACCACAAATACTTGGCAGGTAGATGTCAATAGTGCTGAGACTGAGAAACACTATCCCTGAGAGTTTCTGAGTAAAGGTTCCAAAGCTGCCAGAGACTCAGGTAAAAAGACAAAAGCCTGGGTCAGAGCCAACCCCCATTGGCTGAGGAAAAGAATCGGGTTAGTGGTGATAAGGTGTGAGCCAGAGCATTCTTCTTCTTCTTTTTTCTTAAATATATTTTATTGATTTTTTACAGAGAGGAAGGGAGAGGGATAGAGAGTTAGAAACATCCATGAGAGAGAGACATCGATCAGCCGCCTCCTGCATGCCCCCTAAAGGGGATGTGCCTGCAACCAGGATACATGCCCTTGACCGGAATCGAACCTGGGACCTTTCAGTCCGCAGGTGGATGCTCTCTCCACTGAGCCAAACCAGTTTGGGCGAGCCAGAGCATTCTGCATTCTTGCTGTGAGACAGACAGAAGGCCCCTCTCTCTCCTCTGGGAACCACATCCATGCCGCTCACCCCTCACTGCTGATCCTCCGGCCTAGAAAGCAGCCAGTGTGTACTTCCCCTCTTCCTGGTCCTCCTGCGGGGAGGAAGGACATGCAGAGCAATTAATGGCACGCCTCATCCCTGCCCGCCTCCCATCCCAACAGGCGAGGGGTTGTAGAGGGCACACGCGTGGCCATTGGCGTGCCAGTCTTTAATGAGGAGGCTTGTCGGAACCACACGTCACCTGCACAGCAACATATGCATGTGGCGTGGCTGAGCAGCTGCAGAATAACGAATGAGGCTTCCAGGTGGCAACGCTCATGTCAGGCTCCATTCACGTGAAGCCGGCCTGGGCCCTGCAATCTCCTGTAAGCGGGCTGATTTAATAAGGGCATCTGCCCGGCTCCCTTGTACATGGTGTGCGGCCAGCGTTCCCTCCTTATCATGGGCGAGGTGTTTGTTTTCGTGTCTCCTGACAGCGGCTCTTGCCTGCACGAAGCCCGGAGCCTCTGCCAGCTTGCCAGCCACCTTCTGAATAAATCATCTCTGTTCCATCAGGTGGCAGAGAGGGCATTTTGGATTGTCGGTGGCAGATGGTATGACACACCTAATTGAAGTCATATATCTCGCAGGCAGTCTTGATATGCCATAAGGAAATGTACAGCGTGTCACCTGGTGACAAATCTCCCCTGGCTGCAACAGGAAATGTGGAGTGAACGTGTCGCGCTCAACACAGACATGGCATTTTTCAAAGGGGAGAAAAAAAACCCCATCTCTATTGCCACGGTAGTAGCAACGAGCGCCTCTATAACATTACATAAGCATCCTTTCTTTTGTTGTGGTGGAACAATGAAGCTCCAGTGTCTTCTGCACATTCGGGCCAACACTGGTATCTTCCTGATGGTGGCCATGCTGGCAGGCGTGGGCAGTGTCTTGGAGTTTTAATTGCATCTCCCTGATGATTGGTGATATGGATGTCTCTACATGCGCCAAACAAACAGCAACATCGCTTTATTTAAGGACATTCATTCGGCTTTATTGAGGCACACGTTTGTGCTGGTCACATCTAAGCATCCCCAGCTCTATGAGCCAATTTAGGACTAATCTTTTTTTAAAAATATATATTTTATTGATTTTTTACAGAGAGGAAGGGAGAAGGGACAGAGAGCCAGAAACATCGATGAGAAAGAGAGACATCGATCAGCCGCCTCCTGCACGCTCCCCAATGGGGATGTGCCCGCAACCAAGATACATGCCCTTGACCGGAATCGAACCTGAGACCTTTCAGTCCGCAGGCCGACGCTCTATCCACTGAGTCAAACCGGTTTTGGTCAGGACTAATCTTATACTACACTGGATAGAACAGGCCAGCTGCTCAGAATTAGGCATAACGCAGAAAAGGAATGGCTTTCAAAAGCCCAGATAGAGGTACATCCCTTAGCAAATCCAACTCCTTCCTGACACCAAGGTCCACAAGATGGGAATCCATCTTCTTCTAACAGAGTCTCACCAAGGCCTCATGGGAAGGAAACACCCGCTTGAGAGCTGACTTCGGCCAAGTCTTCCAGGCGTGCTCAGAACCAGCCGTGGTGAGGACAGTTCCAGGACAAAGATCCGGTCCCACCACGTGGGGGCCTTTGTATATTGAGTCTGGGTCTTTAGGTAGAAAGGGTTTGGGCAGAAGGAAGAGACCGGCCCTTTTGCAGACCTGGGGTGCAGTTTTCTTTAGCGTCATGGGTGTTTTGGGGGGTTGGCAGTGCAGTGAGGAAACCACTACTGAGAGAACTGCTATCATAGAACGGTAGCAGGGCTGCGGGAAAGAGAAAATGGTACGATAGTACATTAGAGAGAAAAGAGACAGAAGAGGATTATGAGGGTAGGAGTGACCAGAGGCCTGCAGCCTCCTGCACCCCACTTCTCATCACCGCCCAGGCTGAGCTGATGGGGGGTTAGTCCTTCATTCTGCCTGGGCCTCACAGACCCAATGGGCCTCACTCAGCCCAGACCTGCATAGAGAGACAGAGCCCATCCCAGGGCCTTGCTACAATTTCCTCAAGGCCTGGTCCTTATCATTCATTCTAAATAATTACCAATGTGGGAGGTACTTCCCCCTCTCCACTCCGAGGATTTGCCAATTTATTCTTTTAAAGCTTGCAAGAATAAATTACTTTAAGCCCCTTGTGCCCACATTCCTTGACCCTCCCTCCCTGCCTTGTCAAAGTCCTTGGCTGTTGTTAATACTCCTATAGTAGGTCTACGCGTCGTGCAATGTTGTGTACACTGAGTGGCCAGATTATTATGATCTCTGAATGCATAATAATCTGGCCACTCAGTGTATATCCTATATAATAAAAGGCTAATATGCACATTGTCCCCTTGTCCAGGAGTTTGACCAGCAGGCAAGCTGGCCCTCCACCCATGTTCCCTCCCCCTGGCCAGGCTGGCCAGACCCCTCCCATGCATGAATTCATGCACCCAGGCCTCTAATACTCTCTCTCTCTCTCTCTTTCTCTTACTGAGTGGCCAGATTATTATGCGTTCAAAAATCATAATAATCTCACCACTCAGTGTATATTCACCTTTTTAATCCTTACAAGCACTTTGAATGGGTTACCTAATTAGTCCTTACAACCTCCTTGTAAGATATTTATTCAGTTTTTCAGAAGAAGAAACTGACTTGTAAGCAGTTAAACAATTATATTTGTATATGGGTTGTATCTCTCTATACATATATGCATACATTGCATATTAATACATTTTTATTTTTGTTTTTTCTTTAAAAATGTTTATTATAGAAAATTTGGAAATACAGGTCCCTCTCTATCCAAAGAAAGTATTAATCAACCTCATCTTCAGACCTCACCTCTATCAATATATTTTCATATCTATTCATGGTCTTTTATGTAAGACATTTGTATTTTTTTCACTTTATTTTATTTTATGTTATGTATGAAAGCATGTGTGATGATTTCAATGTGTCATGCACTGTTTTATATATTTTATAAATTTTAACTCAGCAATTCTTATAACATCTTTATATAGGTGCCTGTCATATCAATGAAAGAGATGAAGTAATTTGTCAAGAGTATCATACTAATGAATGGTGGACCTCAGATTCAGACTCAGACAGTCTGTTTTGAGTCCCATTTTTAATTATTCTGCCCTACCAACTCTCCTATGTACATAGATTGCAAAATTGGCATCATGTTGCCTTCAGCATGTATTAATATAGCAGGGTTTTATTTTTATTCTAATCCTAACTATTTATGGAAATAAAGATTTCAGCAAGGAATAGATCGTGCCAGTAACAGCAGCTAACAAATCAGGTAGGAAAAAATATACTCCCCAACAGATACACACACACACACACACACTAACCTGAAGAAAAAAGGTTTGTATTTCTAGTCAAATATTGAATCATTTGACATGTAGAGTTGTGCTCACATGGGTCACTTAAAGAACACCCGATGGATTTAATTGGCTCTGTATGTTTGATTAACTGCTGAGGGGCAGAGATAATTCACCAGCCGGCAATCAGTTAACTGCTAGGGGCACTGGATATGATGGACAAGATGCTTGGAAGGTTTAGGCACATGTAGGACAAGTCAGCAGAACTCTTGCTGAAGATCTAGCTATGGAGGCAAGACACATATGCAGAGAGGGTTGTTGTAGACTGAATGCTTATATCTTCCTTCCAAATTCATATGTTGAGGTCTCTAGTCCCCAATGTGATGATATGTTGAGATGGGGCCTTAAGGTGTTCATTAGGTTTGGATAAGGTCATGAAGATCTGACCCTCATAGTGTCCTTACAAGAGACAGCAGCGATCTCTCTCTCTCTCTCTCTCTCTCTCTCTCTCTCTCTCTCTCTCTCTCCTCTCCAGCTTTGAAGAAGAGGTCAAGTGGACACAGGAAGAGATGGTGGCCACCTACAGGCTGAAGGACTCTCTGAATAGAGCCTACCTTGCTGGCACCTTGATCTTGGACCTTGATGACACCTTGATCTTGGACTTCAAGGCTCCAGAACTGTGAGAAATAAATGTCTGTTGTTCAGGCCACCCGGTCTATGGTCCTTTGCTGCTGCAGTCTGAGCAGACTAAAACAGGAAGGGAATCTTAAAAAGTTGTTTAAGGCAGTAAGTACTTAGCACTAAGAGAATGATATAATCAATATTTTGGGACAAGGAGGGAGTCTGAGCAGTTGTGATGGCCTGGTAAGGACTTGGCGGGTTTGGGGTAGGGGTGAAGCAGCAGACTCATGGGGCAGAGGATTCAATGACCGACCGTGCACATTCTAAATCTCATGTATCACATGACCGGTCTGAGCAAGCAGAGCTCCTACCCGGGCTCTGTGTTTGCTCTTCTCTCTGAACTCAGTATTCTTCTCCCCTCTTTCCCTGGTCACCTTTCCACCTGCTCAGCCTCAGGCCTCAGCTTCACAGTCTCATCCTCAGGCAACTCCTGGCTGCCTCCCAGGCTTGGTTGTGGTCCCCGCTTACAGAATTCGCTGACCTTTCTCTTCAGGGCACTTTCCAGAGTGATATTTAAATTCTTGATTTGTGGGATTTTTAAAATGTTATCTGTTTGGTAAGGCTTGTCTGCCCATTAGACTGCAAACTCTGCAAGCACCCAGTCTGGGCTTGTTTCCCTGGGATTAGCCCAAATCCTGGCATAGTCTTCATACACATTAGGTTCCCAATAAACATCTGGTGATTGACTAAGTGGACAAATGGCTATTACTCTCCAACAAGAGAGCCCTCCCTTGCTACAGGAGTGATATATTTTGTTTGTTTGTTTTTGTTTTTTTTTAAACTGTTTTGCTATTTAAAAAAATACATTTTATTGATTTTTCACAGAGAGGAAGGGAGAGGGATAGAGAGTTAGAAACATAGATGAGAGAGAGACATCGATCAGCTGCCTCCTGCACATCCCCTACTGGGGATGAGCCCTTGACCAGAATCGAACCCAGGACCTTTCAGTCCGCAGGCCAGTGCTCTATCCACTGAGCCAAACCAGTTTCGGCTACAAGAGTGATATATTTTAAAGACTGCATCTTTTTGTAGGTTGGAGGGAAGGACCACAGATATAATCAAAAGAAATACATCATGGTCTCCTTGGCCGTGTTTTAAAAATAAGCTGGTTGGCCCTCATCTGTCTGAGCCCTTTTTAGGGTTCAGTTTGCTGCTGATTTATAGAACTAGAGGAAGGAAGCTCATGGCCAGATGACAAAATAGACTGGGTGGAATTGATAGCCACATAAAAGCTTAGATGGAGCCGGACTGTGGTTCAGATATTCCTTCAAACTTTTACAACCTGCCAACTTATTGGAACAGACTGGGAAGAGGGTTCTCTAAATTATTGTCTTTTTTTTTTTTTTTAGAGTCTGCTTTAAAATACAAAGAGAATGGAAATTTGCACTAGCAGCTTTTTCAGGTACTGAAGGTAAGACGAATTCTACTCCATGTCCTTTTGGAGGACCGAGCTCCGCAAGCATTTAGGAAGAGAGGAGGAAAACTAAACCAAGGATGTGTTTCCTTTCCTGTTGGGTTCTCTGTGAACGTCCTTCGTCTATACTCAGCTGCCCCAGTTCCCAGCTTCGTGTGGTGTCACATGTTTCTCTCTCCCTCTGGCCTACACACAGCGTGGCCATTCCTGGACAGATCACAGAAACCGGAAGGCGTGGCATGGCAAAGCACTTTGTCCTTTGGTCTTTTGTGGAAGTGCAAATCCTAGGACATTAATAAGCCTTCGGTCTGCAAGGCCCTTTGTGTAGGAGCTAAAAATGGCCAAATTAATTTTGTCAACGGCCCAATGATCACAAACGAGCCTCAGTATATTGACAGGCTAATAATGTTTAGGGGACCTTTCCTAATAGAGAAATCCCTTCCAGCATCTGCCTCACACTTACAATGGCCAGATGGCTGGTAAACTCTGGTTTCACCACAAATATGCCATGAACAAATATGACTCCAAAGCCATCTCACGTGTCTAATGGTTGAAACACTCCCCCTTTCCACTGGTCACTTATTATATTTGAAATGCAACTGAGAAACAGCCAGAAAGTAATATTTTATTGATGTATCTAAGTATGTTTTTATTTAATGTAGAGAGAGAGAGGGAGAGAGAAACATTGATGAGCGAGAACTACTGATTGGCTGTCTCCTGCATGACCCCTTACTGGGAATCAAACCCACAATCCCAATGTGTGCCCTGACCTGGAATCAAACCAGCAACCAACTGAACCACACTGGCTAGGACCAGAAAGTAATATTTGTAAAAATCAAGTGGATTTTTCAATCCTCATATATTAAGTTCATGTACTTTCTTTCTAGATCCCCACTTGTTTTCGTTCATTGATGTTTCTCTCTCTCTCTTTCTAAAATCAATAAAAATATATTTAAATAAATAAGTAAATAAATACTTACTTTTTTGTCTATTTCTCAGTTGCATTTTACTTTGTGCCCATATATTCTGGCTGTATACAAAATTTTAACAAGCTTAGCTGGGTTTTCTGCTCGTAACATATTGTAAACAATGCATCGGAAAAAGCAAACTCCTTAGAGTGAGCAAGAAGTCACAATGGATGGCCAAATCCTGCTAGAGGATGCAGAGAAGAGAGAAAATGCAGATTCAAGAACGACAAAGAAAATAACGGCTCAGTAGCCCAAGGCCATTTTGTGTAGGGGAAGAGGCCTCTCCACTCTCATTGAAAAAACATTTCTGTATTACAGTCCTGCAGGGCAATAGGGTGTTGATAATGTTGACCCTGACTTGCCGAGCAAAATAAAGGCAAAATCATCACAGGTAACCTGTGTTTAAGAGGCAGAGAAGCATTCAATGTGTTTTAGAAACATTTTCCAATAAAATAGTTCAAATAAGACACATTCAAGGGCTCTGATGGGTAAATCATAGTTATCTAGAAAACTCATTTTTGTGAAACACCATATTTTATGAGACTGTCAAATAAGTCAGGTGTGTTATGTGGGGAGAGCTGAAGAGTACAGATGATACAATCTTGATTTGATAGACATACTGAAATATTCAAGAGACATTATTTCCGCAAATAAAATCTAACAATAGTGTATCGTCTCGGTTTCTGATGTGTCTGGAGTTGGGAATCAGGGAGAGGGAGACAGAAATAGGACTCTATCTCAGATACAAAATGTTTGCACCTACAATTGGGAGGCTCTGGGGAAGATAAATTCTCCAACCTGTGTAAAGTTCAGACAGTCTGATCAACAACAGATTGAAGTAATTCGGTTAGCAAACATTTTCAGGAGAGTAAGGCATTGCATTTAAACAACTAAAATCCGGGGAAGGAAACCTTAGCGTCCCGAAAAACTCGGCTCATCATGTCTCAGGATTGTATCTGGCAGACAGAAGGGCACTCCAATCAGGTGCACACACCCCTTCAGATTCACCTGACGTCCCCGTAGGAGAGCCAGGGACAGCCAGGGTATTTCCTCCTCCCCTGTCGTTAGATTTGTTTTCGTCTGCCTTCTCAGGTACTGTGGAGATAAGTGCTTTGAAATTACCCAGAGAGAAGTAGATTAGTGGTTTTGTTTTTCAAATATCTTAGGACAAGATTTGAAAATTAGTATTTGTAAGGCTGTAAGTAGATACTTAATGAAGCGTGGCAAATTGAATATCCCCTCTAGACATACCGAATGAGCACCGGAGCCCAAAGACGCACAACATCAAACTATGCTGAGCTCGAGGCAGAAATCCTCAGGGTTCCTCACTTACCTCTGCTTCCCAAATTTCACTCCCGGGAATGAGCACACTGCTTTGCCCTTGCTCTCTGTCTCGCGGGGCCTGGTGAAGGCTATGAGTTGCTAGGCAGTATCTTGTCTGTCATCAATTTGGGGACCTTCCCCACAGGCTCTTCAGTCCCAGGGTCTCAGTCATTACACAACTTTTTCATGACTATCTACAGTGATGTGATCAATGAGAATTAGCAATGATGACTTGAGCTCCGTAAGGACTCAAAGAATCCTTGTAAGTTCTGGGATAAAGATTTGCTTGTGGTAAAATGATAGGCCAACTCAGAGACATCCCACCCCACTCCTATCTGTCCCAGGTCAGATATATTTCCTTTATATCTGTGTGCCACAAATTCAATGGATGCACCTTATTTTTAGGCCCACACCTCTTCTAGTAATAATGGCTTCTCCTTACATGTTGTTTTCCCAACTCTGACTCCATTGATGAAAGCGCAATTTTTTCACCTCTGGTTCACCTGCTTTGGGAGGTAGTGGACTCTTGGAGTTCATTCCTGGTAAGACTATGTAATAAATGCTTTGGAACTTTCCAGAGAGAAGTAGATTAGTGGTTCTCCCTACTCTAAGTCAATAATTGAATTATTCTGGTAGTGAACTTGAATTATTGTGTGCTACTTCAGACTGTGCCCAGCTGGTTTCTATGTACTCATAATTGATGGAAGACTATAGCTCAAAATGGTGAATGGAAGTACCTACTGAGTAATTGTTAAAGATACTATGTTTGAAGCATGTCCATATGTTTGATCCATTGTGAACTTCAAAACAGTCTTGTGTAGAAGGTAGTACAGCAATTAGTTTTATCTTTTTTTTTTTTTTAACAGATGATGAAACTAAAGGAGTGACTTACTCAAAGCCACATATCTAGGAATTGACAGAAAGAAAAATGGCCTGAGACCGTCTGGACCCTTCCTATTTCCTACTTCTGGCTGCTGCCTCTCAGACATTCTAGAGAATCATGTGATGTGATACACCAGCCAGCACCTCAACAAATCAATGCTGTCCACTGGGTGTGAAGGTGGCGGTATGGATTCCAGCAAAGGCAGGTGTGAAACCATTCATCTTCTTGCTCCTTATGTGACAGTAAGGACATTTTCAAGCTGTTTGGGATTCATGAGGACAGAAGCCTTGAAATGAGATCAAACTAATTGGTCCTTCTGGCAATGAAGTCTTTGACTGGATGGCATCTGGGTCTATCTAATCAAGAGGACAATCATGGATAATGAATAGACTGACATCCGCTTCCATTAAAGGGTAGAGAAAACCAGAAAATTACTATAAGTGTCTGACATACCAAATTTAAAAAATGTTATGTTATATGCCCCTCCTTATTTTATTTATTTTATTTTTTTACATTTTTATTTTTTTCAATTACAGTTGGCATTTAACATTATTTTGTATTAATTTCAGGTGTACAGCATAGTGATTATACAATCATATACTTTATAAAGTGTTCCCCCTCATATTCCAGTATCCACATGGCACCTTGCATAGTACAATACACTGGTACCTAGCGATACGAGTTTAATTCGTTCCATAACCTTGAGGCGTGGGAAACTATGAGATGCTCGAGTCGCGGTAAACTGGTGGGTCGTGTGCAGCCGGCTGATCCTCGCGATTACTCGTATCTCAACTGTTGCTCGTATTTCAAAGCAAAAATCGCTCGTATCTCAAAAATCTCGTATGTTAGGGCACTCGTATCTCGAGGTACCACTGTATTATTGATTATATTCCCTAGCTGCATTTATATCCCCAGGACTATTCTGTAACTACCAATCTATACTTCTCCATCCCTTCACCTTTTTCACCCAGTTCCCCAAGTCCCTCCCCTCTGACATCCATCAGTCTGTTCTCTGTATTTGAGTCTGTTTCTGTTGTTTTGTTTTGTTTTGTTGCATTTATCTTGTTCTTGAGAGTCCACATATGAGAGAGATCATATGGCATTTGTTTTTCTCCCTTCCTTATTTTAAATCTGATGAAACGAATGATTTTATTTATAGTATGTCTTCCCTCTGGAGCAGAAATTCTGGGATGAAACTGGCAAAGGCCAGGAGCAGATGATTGTGTTACTGACTCTCGCCTCCTCTGCTCACCCTCAGGTCAGAAGCACAGTTCAAAGGAGTCTTCACTTCCCCACTCCTGTGCTCCTGCTAGCTCAATTAGAAGGGCCAGCCTGGCCTTTTCATCAAGCCCTGTGGGAAAACCCTTTGATAACCATGGGGTGCTAAGGCTGCCGGGGAGAAAGAATGAGAAGCTGGCTGCAGCCGGATATTTGATCTCAGAATTGGGTCATGGTGAGAGCAGACACCACCTATGAGGATAGTTACATGCCAACTGTGGTGATCAGTCCTTCAGTCTCTGCCAGGCTGACTGGTTCGAATGCAGGCATTTACCTTAGCTACACCTTGAATGACGGCCTCTGTATCACAGTGGTATACTCGGTGAGCCTGGAGATCCAGATAATCTGCTTTCTAAAGCATGAGGCTCGTTCAGGCTCTGTGTTCAGGCTTCCTGCTGAAAGTGTTACAGAGGACAGGTGTGTTGTGAATCAGACCCCAGAACATGATTGAGGCACGAAAGCCTTTTGAATGCTCAAGTCTACCCCATCCTTACCCCACTACCACTTCTCACTTAGATCCTGCCTTTTCTCACTTAGATCCTGAGAGTATTGGCTTTTTCTCTTAAAGGCCAGTATTTTTATTTTAACCGAAAGAGAAAAAATAATGATGGAGAAGTAGAGAATAAAACAGGGCACCAGGGCAGATAGAAGTATGGAAACCAGGCAGGTTTTTGATGGGCTTGCATACGTGGGCAAAAACAATTCTTAAAACCAGGCCCCATGTGAAACAAAAGCCTCTTCTTTCTTTTGCGCTCTTGACTTCAGACAGCCTCTACCCTCATCCACCAATATATACCCACAGTTGACCTCACTACCTCTAGTGCTTGAACAGTACACTGAGGACAGTAGATTCCCAGGAGTGCATGGTGGAAAAGCCGAGTGCCATCCCTCAGAGAGCAGCAAGGCATGTAGTCCCCTCTCCTGTGCTAATAAATGACGACTACACTGTACACAGAGCCAGCCTCCCTGGAAGGTATCTGCCGGAAGCCAGTTCTAGCATGTCATAATTGCAAGAGTTTCATCAAAAGGTTGATGGAACTTGGGAACTCAATAAGGACTGAGTCACATATGTTGTTGCCTGCTGGAAATGGCTGAAAGCATTTCCTCAAACCTGAAAAAGGATGCGTTAAATTAATTGTTTGCTGCCAGACAGCTTAGGGCATCTTAATCTACATGTTATTACCTCCTACCACCAAGCACCTGAACAGCTGTAGGCTATTCCCCAATCTGACAATGCTTCTGTATGAAACCCTACTCTTTGAAGTGTATATCTCCACCTTGCCTTGGGACAATTTGTGTTAATAAAAAGCAAGGGGTCCTGAGACAAGAATTTGGTTTCTTCATCCAGGCTCCTTGCCCCCCTCCCTCCTAAAAATGCTTTTCAAAATTATATTTCACCTTTGGACTCTTATTGAATTTATGCACAGCCCCTTCTCCAGATTGCTAAACCCTTCTAGATGCCTGATCAAGACTACTGGCGTTAAATGATGCTCAATGTTCAGCAGGTATCATAGTCTGAATGGATTCATTCATAGTCTGATGTCCACAGTAGACACAGAGCCAGCCTCTTCTGAGGTATTTTAGTAGGGAACAATAAGGGTACAGAATAAGGAATAAGGAAGTAGTCACCAAAAGTAGATCAACTCCTTCATCTCTATTTGGCCCAACTTTTCAGAAGCCAGAAGATTGACATATGGGAGAAGTAAATAGACATTGTATTTGTCATAAGAAGGAAATCATAACATTAGAATTAGTGCTTAGTCCCTTTCAATATGCCCTATGGTTCATGATTGCCCCTAAGAAGCCCCATATACAAAGATGGTAGAGGAAAGCAACAGATTCAGGTTCATGTCAACTTGGGTTTAAGAACAAACATGGTGCCTGACCTCCCAGAAAAGGAACTTCAGAAAAAGTTTTGGCTCTCCTGGGCTGGGAGGGTTAGAGTTTTGCCTAAATCAAATGACATTAGTGGCAGTCAGATAGTGTCATTTAGAACTACTACCAGGAGATAACAGGTCATCTCCAATGTGGTGAGAAGATATTTCAGAAACATTTGCTTCTGTCGTGATGCATGCTGCTCTGTGGGGTCCACATGAGTTGTTTTCATTTTTCATAAGATAGTACTCTGCTGGGACAGAAATGGAGGAATAAATTATTTTTTCTGGTTAATGCCTCAGATCAGACACCTTCCTGAGTCAAGTATTGTTGCTGGCAGGATCGCCTCAACGCTTAACACGTGACTCGTGTCATTTAAAACAAGGCCTGGTGTGGAGTTCCATTTTTACCTACTGTGCCGTCTGCATGAATGAGAGCTTCACAAAGAAGACCAATTCGGCCTGGGTGATTCTAGCCACACGGATGGGAGGGAGGAGACAGCTATTAACAAGAAGCCATATCCCTGGGTTACTTTTATGAAAACAGAAAAACATAGAGTTAACTTTTTTAAAATACAAGAAAAATATCAACTCACTGTTGTTTACTGACTTGATTTTTTTTTTAACCTTTCTCTGTTAGGACCAGGAGGGCTTGAGCACAAGACCTGCTGGGATGTGATCGAAGCCTGAGTTCAGAGAGGACCTCTGCATGTGTGTGATCCAGGCCAGAATTTATGAGGGTGACGTACATCAATTCCAGTGGCGCTAGAGTAGGGATGTCCCCTTTAAGGAGAGGACACAGGGAATCCTCCAGGCTGCGCTTGAACACTCAGAGGTCAAATAGACATTAACATGACCTTGGAGATGGGACCCCGGAAGGAGAAGACACCTCTCCTCTGGAGAAGCCCATTAACAAGCCCCGTTAAGGGGTGGGGCTTAGAGCCTCCATGAGCCGCCAGTGTCTCAAGGCATCACCCCAATGCCTATTACCCACTCTGTGTGCTTTCATTTTGCATCTGTCCCAGCCTATAGGATCAGGCAAGGATTGAATCTGAGCCAAAGAAGACTTTACAATGTAATGTGACATCAAGGCTGGGATTAAGATGAAATAAGTGAGGCAAGTCATGCAAATGAGGGATCAGATTTTATTTAACTTTATATCTCATTCATCATGGAGTTTGGAGGCTCACATTTCTAAAAATATTGCATAAAATACTGTTTACCTTAATTACTGAGCTTTAGTGAACACCCTGAAATTTTGTGCCTGAGGGAAGTACCTCACTTGTATCACCTGAGCTCCAGGTATTGACACTTGCTTTATTTTAAGATATGATTTTATATTTTTTACTTATTTTATTTTTTAAAATATATTTTATTGATTTTTTTTACAGAGAGGAAGAGAGAGAGATAGATAGTTAGAAACATTGATGAGAGAGACATCGGTCAGCCGCCTCCTGCACGCCCCCTACTGGGGATGTGCCCGCAACCAAGATACATGCCCTCAACCGGATTCGAACCTGGGACCCTTCAGTCAGCAGGCCGACGCTCTATCCACTGAGCCAAACCGGTTTCGGCTTAAGATGTGATTTTAAAAAGCAACAGCGCAGACTAATGTTTCCTCATTATATGCTCCTAAATTTTAGGGAATGGTATCTTCAGGTGGTGTGGGAATGAGATGCTAGCAGTCAACAAATTTCTGTGGCTTTGGTTTCTATTAAGTATTGGCCATCTTTGCGAGGTCATCTTTACACCTGAAGTTTATTTAAAATCGGTTGATTTCCTTAAAAGTCGAAACCCAGCACAGACATGTTTCAATTTAGCACTGAAAAAAAAAAAAAAAAGACAAAAAGAATCCATTGATCTTAGAATGAAATGAATCCAGCAGGTAAGTCCATTTGCTTGGCTTAGTAATGAAAAAAATCCTTTTTTTGAAACATAAACAGGAGAAATGGTTCAAAATTAATTTATGAGCTCTTAAATGAGTTTACACCTAGTAAAATAGGAACACGGCAGCAAGAAACACTTTTCTGTGGAGAAATAGAAATGCTATTCTACAGTGAGGACCGCAGCCCCGAATTGCTGCTGCTGTGTGGCCGGTGCTCAGACTCCACTGAGGTCAATGAGTAGCCATCAGGCCTTCCAAGGGTGGGGCTGAGGCTGGGACAGTGTGGACACAGCCAAGAGTTTCCTTCTTTGCAGTAACCTGCCACCTTCCCCATTTCTTTTCCCCGCCCCCCCTTTTTTTTAATATATTTTATTGATTTTTTACAGAGGAAGGGAGAGGGATAGAGAGTTAGAAACATTGATGAGAGAGAGACATCCATCAGCTGCCTCCTGCACTCTCCCTACTGGGGATGTGCCCGCAACCAAGGTACATGCCCTTGACCGGAATCGAACCTGGGACCTTTCAATCACCAGGCTGACGCTCTATCCACTGAGCCAAACCCATTAGGGCTCACACCTGTTCTTAGGACCCAACCTGTGCTCTGGGGCTTCCTTTTCCTCCATCTCTCCCTCCTTAAGTCAGCATTTCCGTTGGCTGGAGGTAAGAGAACCCCAGCTCGATTGGCTTGAGCAAAGACGGGTCTACTTTCTCACGTTCAGAGTGTTGTGGGGTGACTTCCACGACCAGTTGCAAATGACCACAGAGGCTGCTGAGTTGGTAATAAGCAAGCAAGGATTGATCCAGCTGACCAGCGAAGGCCGCGAGGGCATCACATGCAGGTGGAGTCCACACACTCACAACTGTGCGATCCCAGGTGTAGGCAGTCATTTTAAGGGCCTTAACCACAAAATATTCTAAATTCCACCAACAGCCGAGGGGTGGGTTTCAGTGGACTGCAACTGTGCCTGTTGACTGCTCCTTATCTCACCACCACCCCCTGCTAGACGTTGGAATGTGGACCTGTCTTGCGAAAGCAGATTGTACAGAAGCCAAATTGAGCAAAGTTAATCATCTCTAAAGTTCCTCTACAGTTTCAGCTCCTGGAGCCACTGAGTCAACTGAAATCAATGTCTTATGATCCTGGTCCTCAGGCACAGGAGAATAACCTGTGTGAGGTGGGATGGATTCATGTGAGCTTCCAGGTCAAACAGCAGATTTTTCCTGAGATGAATACTCTTACAGTCCTATTTCAAGAGGTAGGTAGTTCATGCTGACAAGGATTATTTTAATTCTGGGCCTATTGTCAACCTGAGCAAAGTTGGGTTATTAAAAAAAGAGGAGGAAAATGACTGTTGGTTAGACAAATCTTCGTTTCTGCCCCATACTCCATTAAATCGGACTGTTCAATGCTCTGTTCTTCAAACAATAATAGGCATCATAAAGTCTGTTCTGTCTGTTTTAAAATATATCATCTCACTTAATCTTTACAGTATTCTTGTAGTTATTATTTCTGTTTCACAGCTCAAGGATCCAAAGCCAAATGAAGTTAAATGGCTTTCATAATGCATGGTAGAGCAAGAATTCAAAGCCTACTCTTTGGCTTTAAGTCTAATACTCTTTCTATTATATCAGTGTGATAAACAGATATGTGACATTACATTAATGTTTTTGGGGGTAATAGTTGGAATTTTATGTCCTTCTAGCGGTCACTACTTTATACCAGAGGAAAGAGTCTAACCATGGAAACTGGCAAATTAGATAGGTTTTGATGAGGCAGAATATAGGTCTCAGGTGAGGCTGGAGGCCTTAAAAAGAATACTACTGGTAAAATGGGTTTTGTGGGGGCTGTTGACAAACATATTTTTGATGGAGCAAGATCAATCAGGACCAAGGGGAGTGTTTAAAAGCATGGTTTATTTAATCATTGGTTAAACCTGCAATTTCTGAAAAGTTATGAGGTTCAACCATTAGCAGAAAGAAAATGCTTTTACAAATAGCTGGTCACAAATTCACAAATGGGAAGGCATTCTATGCTAATTAAATAAGCCAGACAGAGAAAGACAAAACTGCAGGGTATCACTTTCATGTGGAATCTAAAAAGAAAAGTCAAATTCATAAAAACAGAGAGTAAAAAAGTCAGGTTGGTACAAGGATACAAAATTTCAGTTATAAGATGAATAGAGGCAATACACACACACACACACACACACACACACACACTCACTATATCGAGCGTCTCATAGTTTCCCACGCCTCAAGGTTACTTAACGAATTAAACTAGTATCTCGAGGTACCACTGTATTTATATATTTTATTGATTTTTTTATAGAGAGGAAAGGAGAGGGATAGAGAGTTAGAAACATCGATGAGAGATATCAATCAGCCGCCTCCTGCACACCCCCTACTGGGGATGTGCCCGCAACCAAGATACATGC
Source organism: Lasiurus cinereus (assembly GCA_011751065.1). Classification (NCBI taxonomy): domain Eukaryota; kingdom Metazoa; phylum Chordata; class Mammalia; order Chiroptera; family Vespertilionidae; genus Lasiurus; species Lasiurus cinereus. The sequence continues at coordinate 74,750,561 of JAAGEH010002531.1, forward strand.
CCTTGATGGGAATCGAACCAGGGACCTTTGAGTCCACGGGCCGATGCTCTATCCACTGAGCCAAATCGGTGTCGGCAGAGGCAGTATATATTTTTTATGGATGAATAACATACCATCCTATATAATAAAGAGGTAATATGCAAAGTAACCCTCACATCATCACAAAATGGCTGCACCCACAGCGGAGGCGGGGTTCCCGTAATGAGCAATCAGCAGGGTCCTGAGGTTGCATGGTGCTGGGCCGGGGCAGGGGATGTGAAGCTGCATCCCTCACCCTCGTGCCTGGCCAGGGGACCTCAGGCTGTGCCTCCCACCCTGGCACCAAGCTGGAGGATCTGAGGCTGCACCCCCCCACCCGGTGGGGCTTGACTGGGGACCTGAGGGTGTGCCCCCAACCCAGCATCAGGCCAGGGGACCTGAGGCTGCATCCCCCCACCTAGCGGGGTTTGACAGGGGTAAGGCTGGCTGGCTCTGGATCTTGTCTAATGGGGGTGGGGCCAGCTGGGTCTGGGTCTTGTGCGATTTCAAGGCACATGCAGGTGGGCGGGGACTTGACTCTGGTTCCCATGGCACACCCCAGACTCTGACAGAAGGAAGATTTTCATAAACATTTTACTAATTTTCTTTCATTTCTGACACTTCTATTAGAGATAAAGAGCAAATAGCAATATTAAAATATTTCCTCTAATTCCCTTTTAATGTGTATGGATTTTGGGCACTGGGCCACTAGTTGTATATATTTTCCTTTTCTACTTAAAAAAATCTATTCATCGATAGGTACTTAGGCTGTTTCCATATATTGGCTATGGTGAGTGATACTCCAATGAAAATGATCATCTTCAAGATACTGACTTCATTTCCTTCAAATGGATACCCTTCTGGAATTGCTAGATCATACAGTAGTTTCTGTTTTAATATTTTAAGGAACCTCCCTGCTATTTTCCACAGTGGCTGCACCAATTTACAGCCCACCGACAGTGCACAAGGCTTCCCTTTTCTCCACATCTTTGAAACGCATCTAGACTTTTCATCCTTCATTTTTATAAGTTAAATTCAGATATAAATAATTATATATATTGACAAGGGACGGCTACATTTCACTTAATAAGTTAAAAGACAAAGGGGGAAAAGTAACTGAAAACAGCTGTCTAACTGAGCAAGGACTCTTTTTCTTGGTCTAGCGATAGTTAGGACTTGAACCAAGAGGATGAGGTGCACTCCCTGGAAGCTGATGATTCTCAGAGCGGAACCTTATCGACTGATGGTTTGGGAGACAAGCACCTCACATCCTCCAAGAGTAGCTGAAATGTATGTGGGGACGAGTGTGGGCGTGTTATTACATTAGACAGCGGAAGGCATGGTTTTTCTAATGACACAAAGAGATCACACATGTCCCCCTAACGGGAATTTATTGCCATTCTTCAGGGTCACGTTTTCAATATCAGAATATTTGTTATTTCCAGGGAGGTAATGTTTCAAGAAATCAATCGTGCCACTTTATCACACAACTGTAATACAGTCTAGGCCTTCTCGTGGCCCTTGTGGTTAAGTTCAGCTTTCAGAGTTGGCTTTAAGCGATGCACTGCCTTCTTTTCTGACTTGATTCGATTAAACGAATGACATGGGCCTTGGTAGGTGGGCTTGTCCTGGGAGCTGCATGCTCAGGTGGTGATGCCCTTCCGCCATCGCTGACGAGGATTCTTCTCTTTCCTCGATGGACTGGCTTCCTCGATACACACTTGGGCAGAACTGTCCAAGTGACCCAGATCTTAAGTCCAAGTGGCGGGAGGCCAAGGAAGCACACAAAGGGCTCCCTCTGCTCACCTTCCTTGGAGTTGGGGATCATTGAAAATGGATGCCATTTTGGGGAAGTTTGCAGGGAGGCTAGAAGACTTTTTCCAAAATTAACCTGGAAGAAGTAAAGGTCAAAGAGATGAAGTGTATTTGTCCTGTTCACACAACGAAGGTTGATTGACTTGGGATCCAGGAGTACAAATAAAAATAAAAGTCATGAATTTGGTCTGCATCGGAAAGCAAGCAGAGTTCCCAGAGAGATTAGCTTCCCCACAGAGGACCATTAACCAGAAACTCCAGAGGACTTCCACCACAGACCACCTGTGGGACTAGGATAGCCTTGAGCCCAGGTACATTCCTAGTTTAATCAACCCACTAGGAGCCATGGGATAGAGAATTAAGTGGAAAGAAGGACTAATCACCCTATTCCTTTTCCTTGGAGGCATCTGGGCTCTATGGAGCTGAGAAAGATATTCTAATAGCAAAATTCCTGCATTCCAAATACCTCTAAAAAGAAAGCAGTCAATTGCTCTCATTTATGTGATGAAGGACCTTTGCAAGAGGCAAGAAAAGTCTCTTTGAACTCTGCCCTTTCCATTTCAACATGTGTCCTACTTCCCAGGGAAGGCGGCTGGCATTTACGGAGCTAATCCACAATCCTAAAGGTGCCTCCTCATCGGCTGACATGAGTAGGTCCTATATGGATGGCTCTCCTCCTATCGCAAGGCCTGCACTCCCAGAAGAAGGTAAGTTATCAGACCTGCTCTCAGTGCAAACTCCCAGGATGCAAACAGGCTCCGCATGCCTTGTAAATATGCCTGCTTTCTATCTTCACTCTCTCAAAGAGGAAGAAGAGAAATGAGTTACAAGGGAATTTGTGTTTATCAGTCTCTGGGAGCCACTGTCTGTGGGGACTGCAGCTTCAGCCTCCCCGACTATTTATTATCAACAGGCAAGGAAGCTGGCATGGGGGTGATCTGCCTGCAATGGTCAGAGGCAGGACTGCTGGTGGATGGGGGATGGGAGGGTATAGAATGAGAGGGAGGAGAGAGGAGCACCAAGCAACAGGGAAGCTCATTTAAATTCCAAACATTTAAGTAAACATTTGTTACTTAACAACATTTGGCAACACAGTGGGGTCTCCAGTGGGGAAAATCTTTACAGGACTCCCCACTAGTTCCCAACAGCAGCTAGTGCCTCTGTCTCCTCTCTGTTCCAACCAAGGTGCTCTGAACACAGAGGAACCCTGGGATTACTCTGTGAAGCCACTCAGTATCCCCAGTACCTGAGACTGTTCTTTCTTGCTCCTGTGCAAGGACCTCAGCACAATCCACCTGCTGGTCTGCTGAGTGGAGACAGCGGTGTTTGAGAAGATGTGGTCCAGAGCTGGGCTGTATTGGAGCCTGTTCAAAGCCAACTCAATAGACCTTCTACAGTGGGCTCGGTATCGCATCTCCTTGGACAGTGAAAATTTTCTTTTGCCTATTATAGGAAACTAGAGGCCCAGTGCAGGGATTCGTGTACCGATGGGGTTCTTGGTCTGGCCTGAAGGGATGGGGCAGAAACCAGCTTTCTGACATCCCCCGAGGGATCCTGGATTGCTAGAGGGTACAGGCCAGGCTGAGGGACCCCACCGGTGTATGGGCTAGGGAGGGACCAAAGGAGGGCTCCAGAGTGTGTCCAGCCTCTTTTGCCCAATCCCTATTGACCGATACCCAACAGCAAGCTAACCTACCAGTCAGAGCATCTGGCCCCTGGTGGTCAGTGAATGCCATAGTAACTGGTTGAACAGTCCAATGGTCAGGCACTTATTATATAGGATTTTTCTTTCTATAGCAGGTCCTCAAATAATGTTTCATTCAACATTGTCTTATACATTGATGCCTGAAATGTCACTCCTGTTTACATCAATTAGCCTATAGTAAAGTTGACAACATTCTGGCCGTTTTGCCTCTGTTCCAAGAACTTAAAGATGATGTTAAGTGAGGACTTACTGTATTTCCTGCCTACGTCCTGGCCTCCATTCCAATGGACAGTCCAGGAGTTCTCAATATTTTCAGTGGGAGGAGTCACATGAGTCATGAAAAACCAGTCTTAGTCTTGGGAGCTATCCTGAGAAGATCTGGAGTAAGGCCGGGAATTAGTATTTCTAATAAGAACCTGGAGATCTGTGATGCAGGAACCCTTAGCCTGTATTATCATAATGCCATTTTAGCCATTGCTGCTCACATTTGAGGAGTTATCAGTGACAGTGTAATATCTGAATCCATTTTCAGCTTTATTGCTGTTATGTACTTTATGGTTTCCATTTCAGGATTTAAAGAACAAAAACAAACTGAACACAGAATGTCAGAAAATCTTGCCACTATCTATTTTATCACTGTATTTGAATGAATTTTTAAGACATAAAAATAATGTATCTAAATATTGCTTCATAAAGTCAACTTCAAACCAGAACTTTCATTTCAACAAGAATGGATCTAAGCAAAACTTCTGGAAAAAAAGAACATTTGATCATGTTTACCCCTCTGATATTAAAAGACCACAGAATGAAATATATTTGGAAATGGTAAAGATATAAATGGAATTCCTGTGAACAGTCAGACTTTCTCTCCAATCTATGAGGTTTGACTCTGTCCCTCTGCGCCCCTGTCTCTCTGTATCTATCTATCCTGTTTTAATTCACTGAGAGAGCAAACTAATTGTTCCTACTGAATTGGATTTTTTTCATTCAAGGTATAGATGAGTCTCATGGTAAAGTTTACTTTATACAACACTTTGAATGTTATTACATAGCAGAGGACACATTTTGCTTTTTAAAAATATTATCCTGGTTAAAAAAATTGATAGTTTATGGGACAATTATGTATTGATTAAACCTAATTTTACATGTATGTAAAACTTTGCCAATGAAGTAGCATTTTACACCCTTTGTATGCTGTAAGCATCTATAGATGCAAACAGGATGGTTTCCGTTTTGGATGCGTGGCAGTTAACTGGTTAATACTCTGTGGTTTGGGTCTATCTTGAGGAAACTTGTGGCTATTTTATTGATAAAATGAACACCAATTTGGTAACGTGGATAGCCATTCCCCAATTTAGCCTATGGGCACATTTGGTCATCTGCACACTGAACCCTAAAAAGTCAGGTACACATGGCTGGTATGAATAACTATGGTCATGGACAATGAGGCAATGATGAGTCTGACTCACCTGGAGATTGGAAAGGAGATGGGTTTTGCTGGAGTGGACAAGGAAGGAGGGTGGACGCTAACATCGGTGTCAAGCACGGAGCTAAGTCTTTAGGTCTGCTATTTTACTGATTATCAAACTCCCACCAGGCAAGTTTTCTTATCATCCTCACTTTATGGATATAACATATTTAGTTTAATGAAGTGGCCTAAAGCCATGGAGATGGTAGGTAGCTGAACTTGGATTCCAGTCCAGACCTGATTCAGAACCCCAGGGTCATTCCATTGCCCAGGGTCTGCCTCTGGCATGATGAAGAATGATCTACAGGATCTCAAATGAGTAGGCGGAAGGTTCTTGTAGTCATAAACTATTACTTAAATAATGTATGTATGTCTGTTTCAACAACATTCATCATCAAATCTTGTGAGCTCTGGAAATCACCCACTTTTTAAAGAATTTAAATTCTTTATTGTTTAAAGTATTATCTGAGTCTCATTTTCCCCCCATTCATCTCTTCCCAGCCGCTCCCACCCCCAGCCCATGCCCTCACCCCCTTTATTAACTAGTGGTTATGCTCATATGCATGCATACAAGTCCTCTGGTTGATCTCCTCATAGGTTGGACAGTCTGTTCGATGCTTCTATATCTCTGGTTCTATTTTTGTTCATCAGTTTATGTTGTTCATTATATTCCACAAATGAGTGAGATCATGTGGTGTTTATCTTTCTCTGGCTGGCTTATTTCACTTAGCATAATACTCTCCAGTTCCATCCATGCTGTTGCAAATTGTAATTATGCCTTTTTACAGCAGTGTAGATGTACCACAGTTTTTTAATCCACTGATCTGCTGATGAGCACTTAGGCTGTTTCCAAATCTTAGCTATTGTAAATTGTGCTGCTATGAACATAGGGATATATATATATATCTTACTTTCTGATTGGTATTTTCTTGGGATATATTCCTAGAAGTGGGGTAACTGGGTCAAATGGAAGTTCCATTTTTTAAATTTTTTGAGGAAACTCCATACTGTTCTCCACAGTGGCTGCACCAGTCTGCATTCCCACCAGCAGTGCAGGAGGGTTCCTTTTTCTACGCATCCTCGCCAGCACTTGTCATGTATTCATTTGTTGAGGATAGCCATTCTGACAGGTGTGAGATGGTACCGCATTGTCATTTTGATTTCCACCTCTCAGATGATTAGTGACTTTGAGCATGTTTTCATATGTCTCTCGGCCTTCTGTATGTCCTCTTTTAAAAAAGTGTCTATTTAGGTCCTTTGTCCATTTTTTGATTGGTTTGTTTATCTTCCTTTTGAAATCACCCACTTTTATCCAAAATACATGCACTGCTTTAAAGTAGCTGACAAAACTCTCCATGGATCAATAACATCATTGCATGCTGCTTGTGGTCTCTGTATTTAGTTTGCAATAGATTTTTGAAGTATAATTGGCATACAAGATTCACTTATTAAAAATTCACAATTTGACCATTTCCCCCCCTTCTCTCTCTCTCTCTCTCTCTCTCTCTCTCTCTCTCTCTCTCTCACACACACACACACACACACACACAAAATCATAATAAAAACCAAGATAGTAATTGTATCCATCACCCCTTTGTAATCACTCCCTTTACCCTTAGCTAGAAAGGGTTCAACCACAATTTGAATCAGGCAGCCTGGTCCCAAGTCTATGCTCTTCTCCAGAAAACTGTTCTGCTCTTACTGTTTGATTTAGAAATGCTATTCATGCTACTTTGGTAAAAATAGAAAGGAGCAAAAGTACAGCAGGGTTTTAAAAAATGAATCCAGGGCCAGGCTTGGAATTAGAAAAATGCTTGTTGATCTCACTCTCGAAGGACTGTAGACCCGGAGCATTGTGAGGATTAAATCTCTACCCACGTCTTGCATCAACTTTTAAAATGCGTTCTTTGGCCGTGATTTCCCCCTCAGGAGATGGTATCAATGGGGGCTGTTTTTTATTTGAACTTGGGAGGAATGGGCATTTTGGATGGTGCTTCTTCAAAGTGTTCGTCCCAAGTAGATAATGGACATCTATTTTCACTTTATTTTTCATGGACAATTCTGAAGAGCAGTAACCATAGTTACCTTATATAGGAGCTGCTGGAAGTGACTTGTTCAATGGAAAATCTGAGCAGAAACCAGATTACACTTGGGAGAGAGTAGAGCGGGAGACTAAAAAGAAGGGAGGGAATGGAGAGCTGCAGGAGTTGGGAAGGAGGGGAAAGGAGCTGGGCTAAACAGGAAAGGAGGGACAAAGAGGTCAGCTAAGTAGGCTTGCCTTCAAGTCGAGGAAAAATCACCAAGACCTTCTTAACTGAATTCCACTTCTGATCTGGAGTTTCTGTGCTGAGTAATTTCCATTAATTTTCAAGTTTGGAATTTTCTTTTTTTACCTTTTGATACCTTTCTCCCATCTATCCCACCCCCCTCTCCTTGTCTCTGGAGACCACTAATCTGTTCTCTGCATCTATGAGCTTGGGTTTTGTTTGTTTGTTTTTAGGTTCCACATATAAGGGAGATTGTGCGGTAGTTGTCTTTTTGTGTCAGATTTATTTCACTCAGCATAATGCCCTTCAAGTTTATCCACGTCACAAAAAGCAAGATTCCATTCTTTTTTTTAATGATCCAATTATATATAAGCCACAATTTCTTTATCCAGTCATCCATTAATGGGCACTTAGGCTGCTTCCATATCTTGGCTATTGTAAATAATGTGCTGAACATGGGGGTGAATACAGCTTTTCAAGTTCATGCTTTTGTTTTCTTTAGATAAACACCTACAAGTGAACTTGTTGGATGATATGGTGCTTTATTTTTAATTTTTTTGAGAAACCCCCCTACTGTTTTCCGTAGCGGGTGCACCAATTTACAATCCCACCGACAGTGCACAAGGGCTTCCTTGTCTCGGCATCCTCACCAGCGCTATTTCATGTCTTTTTGACAGACATTCTAATAGGGGAGAGGTAACATCTCTTGGTGGTTTTGATTTGCATTTCCCTGGTGATTAGTGATATGGAGCATCTTTTCATGAACCTGTTGGCCATTTCTCTGTTTTCTTTGGAAAAATGTCAGTTCAGATCTGCCTGTTTTCAAATGAGATGATCTGTTTTTGTTCTACATTGCCTGACTTCTTTCTATATTTAGAATAATACCCCCTTATCAGATATATAATTTTCAAATATTTTCTCCCATTCAGTAGGCTGCCTTTGCATTGTATTGATGGTCTCCTTGCTGTGCTTTTTATTTTGATGTGCTTTTTAGAAGCTTTTAGTTTGATGAAATCCCATGTGTTTATTCCTGCTTTTATTGCAATTAGGATTCTTAGTTGTTTTTTTTAAATATATTTTATTGAATTTTTACAGAGAAGGGAGAGAGATAGTTAGAAACATCGACGAGAGAGAGACATCGATTAGCCGCCTCCTGTATGTCCCACTGTGGAGATGTGCCCGCAAGCAAGGTACATGCCCCCAACCGGAATTGAACCCAGGACCTTTCAGTCCGCAGGACGATGATCTATCCATTGAGCCAACCCGGTCTTGGCTCTTAGTTTTTAATAAGGATTTTCGTTTTTAGGATTCTTATTCTAACATTTCTACTAACATGAACTGGTTACCATCACCACCACCCATAACTTTTGCAAAAGTAAAATAATGCTTATTGCTTTTTATGAACTCACCTAGCTAGCATTTGACATGTGATTTAGGCCTTGTCCTTCATTTTTTTACGTGCCAGGGCCAGGAATATAGGTAAAAAGAAGCAGACCTTCTACCAGCTTTGAATGACTCTGGTAACATCCCAATGTAATCCTTTAAATCTATGACATACATAACCACAAGGACAGAAAAAAAACAAAATAAAAACCACTACAAGAACTCAAAGGAACCAGCACTGAGGTAGAGAACTGCCTAAAAATGCCTTTAGACCTTTCATCCCTCAGCTGCCACCATCTGTTACCTGGCGAGGCGATTCAGAGGTCTCTGGGGCACAGCCGCAGTTATAGAGGCGCCAGATGGAACCTTCTCAGCAGTGTGGCAGTTAGGGGAGAATTATTACTCCCTGTGTTTTATGGTCTGAAGAGTTCTCAGGAGATGTAGCCAAAATAATCAAAACAATGATTCTAGGAGAGATGCCGCACACGGCCCTAAACCCCTGTGCCCGCTCTCTGCCCTCCTGGCCCCACGTGTAACCAACAAGCCCAGATCTACGTGGTGAATTATGGTGAATATAGACTGCAGGCCTAAGCAGCTTTACTGCAACATCACTGGTGCCCCAACTAGAATGGGGCTTCTCTTTACCCATGACACCTTGTTTCAGAAACCGTCATGAATTTACCACTTACCATCCACAGAACAGTCTGTATTTTATTTCTCCATTGAATCTATTGGGGTGACATTGGTCAACAAAATCAAACAGCTTTATAAGTGTACAAATCAACCAAGGATCATCTGCGCACTGCATCGTGCGCTATGTTCACCACCCAAAGTCAAGTCTCTTTCTGCCCTCAACTATCCCCCTTGCACACCCCCACCTACCTCTACCCCCTTACCCCCAAAAAACAATCTTTTAGATTTGCTCACATCTTCCCAAGCTAACTCTGGGCTGTTTCTCTGACCCATGCGATCCCTTTCCTTGAATTACACAATAATTCTACGAAGTGCTTGTGTACCCTTTTTCAACATTCTTTTTTTAGATCTTGAGGGCTGTCATGTACCTTCAGGAACTCTGAGCTGACTTGTACTATCTAGACCAGTGGTTCTCAATCTGTGGGTCGCGACCCCTTTGGGGGTCGAATGACCCTTTCACAGGGGTCCCCTAAGACCATTGGAAAATGCAGATATTTACATCACGATGCATAACAGTAGCAAAATTTCATGGTTGGGGGTCACCACCACATGAGGAACTGTATGCAAGGGTAGAGGCCTTAGGAAGGTTGAGAACCACTGACCTAGACTCTCACAGATTAGAGCTGGCTTGTCAATCAAGTTTAGCAGCACTGCTTTATTAGTATTTCCTGGTCATTCCTGTCTGGTTGGAGCAGGCAGCCCTACATGCCTACAGGTAGGAGAAGGTTCCTCAGTTGAATGCTCTAATTCTAATTCCACACCAAATAAAAGCATCCTAGTGGAATTCATCTTGTCAACCAAAAATGCTACCTAAGCCCATTATTTCCAAACTTTAATTGTGTCTTTTCCCCCAACTCATAAACTCTTGATGATTAAGTACTGAAGGAGAGGGAGCATGATATAAAGAAGACATATCCCAACAGCAACGTGGGAGGTGGAGGAAACTGGCTCTTGTAGCTGATTGTTCAAGTTGGGGAACTAACTGGAAATCAACCACTCTGGGAATATTTACACCATGCAAATGGGCCAACACTACAAATCAGAGCTTTCCCCTTCCTAGTCAGATGGTTTACCAGCACACCCTCTGAGGCTCAGCTATAGCTATAATGTGTGTGTGTGTGTGTGTGTGACAAACTGGGTGAAGGAAGGCAGAAGTCTTAAAGGAGGCATGTTCTCCAATTTCCCAAAGAAGAAAGCTTATTAATAAGAGTGTCAAACATGCAAAAAAAAAGCTCAGTAATACAAATTCAGAAATATGTCACAGTGCAATTGGTTCTCATAAGTGTAAAAATTTAAATATTTTAATCAAATACATATTTTTATAAAAATGCCCAGGGTCCCTGAACTCACTGTGCTTGCAGGTGAGTCAGGCTAGGACAGCTATTGATCAGCCGATAATATGTTCGAAAGCCTCATGGCCATCATACCAATCTTCACAGCAGGATGTGAAGATATCCCCACTTTCTCTTGCCTAGCTATGAACCCCTTTGAGGTGCTAGTTTATCACACAACAACAGGGCTTTGTTTTTCAAGGGGCTGGAGAAGATTTCCTGAGTTCAAGGAAGCCTTATTACACCAATAACTCTCAATGCAAACACGTGTGCATCATTCCTGGCCCCAGTCCCAGCGGTTTAACCAGTGTTCATATTTTCAGCCTGTTGCCATTTGAACTTGGAGCCTCTCCATTGTCACTTGCCATCCCAGTGAAGATACCTTTCCTTTCAATTACATTTTCCCCGGTCTTGTTTAGTACCTCAGCCTCTCTAGAGATTCCATTATGCTTCCGGAGTGTGTCCCTGAGATTTCCTCAGTAGCAGATACTAAAAAACAAACATATTGTTCTAAACCGTAAGTTGCTACACCAATACTGCAATTAACAATTCATTGGGCGCTTTGGCAACTGGTTCCCCAGGTGCCAGCAATTCGGCCATTGTCTATGGACTCCAAGCTCTAGGAGCCACAGCTGCTTGTCCAGAACCACTAATGGGCTATTAAGAACAAGAGCAAAAGAGTAAATGTAACGCTTAACAAGATGTGATTCTCATGCTACTGGTTCAAAACATGCCCAGATATAAAAATTAAAGGTAAACAATCTAGTTAGTCTCCTTCCACACCTTACATTTGTGCTTTCTCCTCTTGCCCTTTTAAGACATTTGACTACCTCAGATTTTTATCTATTTTGTCCTTGTTGCTTGAAGAACTAGATCTTGAATTTATTAATTAGGAGTGTAATTTTCTGTTACCTAATTCATTAATTTTGCTACTATTTCTATTCATTCTCTTTTGCTTTAGTTAGATTTCTCTTGTTGTTGAATACTGATTTTACCAATTGTAGTCTTTTTTTTCTTCATTGGTATAAGACTATAGGGATATGACTATAGCTTTAGTAGTATTTTTTTGTTCTATTTTCTATATGACCTTATAGGTATTGCACAATTTCAGTTTTGATTTTCTTTGACTTACAAATAAGCTTTAAATGGATAAAATGAACATTTCCCAGTTTTTGGTAGGGTTTCCAGTTTTGACTTGAGAAAGTAACAACTGATGTATATTCAGTGTTTACTATGGACTAGGCACTATGCTCAATGCTTTACACGTACTATTTGCTTAACCTTCAAACCAAACCTTTGAAATAGTTACTATTATATAGATTACTATACAGCTATTGTTTCCCAATATTAAAAATAAAAGCCTGAAAAACCTTAAAGGACTTAACCAAGTTTACAACCTCCCAAATTAACACCGGTGGTCTTGATGTGGCATCTAGAAGGATTCAGGAAACCTGGAGAAGGGGCTGTTCATGAATTAACCAAGAGTCCAGAGATGAAACATGATTTTGAAAGGAATATTGGGGAGTCAGTGAAAGAAGTTAGCTAAAGGAACTAAATTCTCCTTGTCTCAGGACCCTTGCTTTTTATTAATGCAATTTGTCCTAGGGCAAGGTGGAGATATACACATCAAAGGATAGGGTTAGGTACAGAATCCATTGTCAGATTGGAAGAATTGCCTTCAGCTGTTCAGGTGTTTGGCCAATAGGAGGCAATAACATGTAGATTAAGATGCCCTGAGCTGTCTGGCAGTAAACAATCAATTTATGTAGCCTTTTCAGGTTTGGGGAAATAACCTTTAGCCATTCCCAACAGGCGATAAGGTATGTGACTCTGCCCTTGTTGAGTCCCCAAGTTCCATCAACTTTTCCATGAAACTCTTGCAATTATGACATGCTGGAATTGGCTTCCAGTACTAAGTGGCAAAGCCAGGACTGAAATCCAGCCACTAAAGCCCAGAGCTGGAGTCTTGCAGTTGTTGAAGGATGAGCATGTCTGTTGTAGTGACTTATCAGTTGGGAAGCTGGCTGCCTCTTTAATGAAATGGACTCAAGGCTGCTGCCTGGGACAAGCGTCTGTGCAATGTCCCTTTTAGATGTAAATCACATTCCAAATCAGTAGGCACAAGGAATCCTCCGGGAATCATTTCACCCAATGGTCCTCCACTTAGATTTATTAATCACCAAGAGCTCATGAGTCCATGGCATTCTGCGTCATGCTACACAGAACTGTGCATTGACATGGTGTTGGCTTTGGAGAGTCACGTGATCTGTATATACACTGACAGGTACATTCCCTGTTGCAGTTCTTGACTTGTAAAAAGGGTATTGATAAGTATTTCAGAAGCATCCTCTTCTGTAGTGGTTTTCAAACATGACTGCACATCAGGGTCACCTGGGAGTTTTCAAAAGTCTCAATACCCAAATCTCATTCCAGACCAATTAAACCAGAAACCTCTAGAGGTGTAATGAGGCATCAGCTGCTGTTTAAAATTGTGAGGTCTTTGACAATGGCAATGTTTATACTTGTATTTTCTGAAAAATAAATAATGACAGTATTTGTTCAATCAGCAAGTGTTATTTTTAAAATAATTGTTTTCTTTTCCCAACATAGAAGTAGTGCATATTCACTGCCTAAAATTGAAAGAATAATAGCAAAAAAAGAAAACAAAACTGTAGACCACCAAAATATCAATTAGCAAATTAATGATGCAGTAAAGATAGGCATATTCATGCTCTGAAGGTCTTCCTTAATAAACCAATGTTGATCGTGTAATTATGTAAGTTTATAATGATTTACTGTGACAAGTGCCAGGAAGGAACTAGAGAGAGCTATTAGTACATAGACCAGGAAAACCTTTCAGTCTGGCACTCAGGGTACTTTCCCCTAAAAAATATAACCTTTGAGCCCAACTAGTGTGGCTAAATGGTTGAGCATAGACCCAGGAACTAAGAGGTTACTGGTTCAATTCCTGGTCAGTGCAAATGCCAAGCTTGTGAGCTTAATCTTTGGTGGGGTTGTGTGTAGGAGGCAGCCAATGGGTGATGTTTCTCTCTTGTTGATGTTCCTATCTCTCTATCCTTCTCCCTTTTTCTCTTTCTCTTAAAATCAATAAAAACATATTTAAGAAAACAACACAACATAACCTTTGAGTTAAGAACTGAGATTTGCAGAATAAGAAAAGAGTAGAAAGTAATTAGGCTGAAGAGGAAAGTTAGAAGGATATTACGAATGTATAAGAAGACAGTTGGAATTTTTAAAGGAATTGTTCACAGTGAAAAATCCTGCAAGCAATTCACCTGAGATGAGGACTGAAAATGCCCACGCCTTTTAGCGGTGTTCAAGTAGGCCAAGGCTGATCTGAGCCAGAGCCATTCTGGTGAGAGGGTGGGTGCACACTGTAATCAGGTTAGAGTGGCCCGAGGAATGTGGGAAGTGAGGCAAGAGACATGAAGGAAGGACATTACTTTGAAAAGTTTGACAATGAATGGGAGATGAGAGAGAGACTGGAGCAAGCTTGTCAAACTCTCGGCCTATGGGCCACATGCCTCGTTTATTTAGCCTGTGTCAGCCTTTGAGTTTGACATGCTTGCTGTAGAGGGTTTGGTGGCTAAAAGAGAGAATTTTGTGTTTTAATATGGGATAAATTTCTTTGGAACCATGATTCAAAAGAATATATGCACCCCCATGTTCATTGCAGAGTTATTTACAATAGCCAAGATCTGCAAAGAGCCCAAGTGCCCATCAGTAGATGAGTGGATAAAAAAGCTGTGGTTCATTTATACCATGAATTAGTACTCATCCATAAAAAAAGAAGGAAGTCTTACCTTTGGTGACAACATAGATGGACCTGGAGATTATTATGCTAAGAGAAATAAGCCTGTCAGAGAAAGACAAATACCAGAGGATCTCACTTATATGTGGGATCTAATCAACAAAACAATTTTACAAACAAAATGGAAACAGAAACACAGATACATATAACAAATTGACAGCTTCCAGAGGGGAGGAGAAGAGAGGGGGCTGGGTGAAAAAAAGTAAAGGAATTAAGCCAAAAAAGTGTAATATATATATATATATACACAAACACACACACACACACACACAC
>JAAGEH010002531.1:74765745-74784721 GCA_011751065.1 Lasiurus cinereus
GTAGAGATGGAGAAAAGAGGAGTGGGAGAAGGTAGAAGTAGGCAAAGGGGGATAGTGGGGTTGGAAAGAGACTTGACTATGGGTGGTAATTGCATACAGTATGCAGATGACATTTTCTTGAGTTGTACACTTGAAACCTCTGATTTTATTAGCCATTGTCACCCCAAGACATTCAATAAAAGATAAAATAAAATAAAAAAATAAATATGTAAGAAAAGAAAAATTTACCTCCTTCTACCCCCCCAAAAAAGGTGGGATAGACCGGAAGCTATTTGAAAATTCAGAAAGTGTTATTTTATGAGAAGGTAGGAGGAAGAAAACAAAGAAGAGAAGGGATTAACTTATATATAACAAGAGGAATTAGAAAAGTCTGAGCATACAGATGATAATGTATAGAATTTTTGTAACAGGGCATGTAGGGCTTTCTTGTGCGTGAGCATCTAACAATCTCTATAAAGTAGCAAGTAAGGTTGTCAGTTGTGAAGGACGATTGGTGGGTTGTGGGATATATAAATGAATGTGTGTTTGTGGGAGGGGTTATGCTGGAAAGAGTGTCAGAGGTGTAAAGAGAATGGAAGAGTTGAAATAATCATTGTGTACAGTGATAGTTTGAGTTGATTAGATGAAATAATGGAATTACCAGGTAATGTTGAAACCTAGTTGAAGTTAGTGACCGTGAACTTATAATAGTAAAAATATACTCGTTTCATTTACTTATTCATTCAACAAATATTTATTGTTAGTACTGTCCTAGGCTATAAGAACAAACAAAACAAATTATATGGCATTTTAGAGTTTCCGTTCCTGCAAAGGAAGATAAGAAAACATCATATAAGTAAATATCATCTATATTATGTTTTAGGTGGTGATAGGTGCTGTGCAGAAACATCATGGACAGTTATGAAAGAATATCTGTTACACAGGGTAGTCAGGAAAGAGACATTCAGGCAGAGACTTTTAGAAAATACTCTAGAAAGAGTATTTCCGGTAAGGAAATAACTGATAAAGTAAATGCAAGTGTCTTGAGGTGGGAAGAAGGATCAACAATGAGGTCAGAGTGCATGAGAGTGGCTGGTGTCACATGAAGAAAAGATAAGGCTATAATGGAAACATTGGGGCAAATTATAGAGTGTTCTAGAGCATGCAAAGGATTTGGCTTTTACTCAGAATGATATGCGAAGCCACTGGAGGGTTCTGAGCAGAGCAGGGACATGATAAATATTGCATGTCGGGATCTGTCTCCAGCAAAGCTCAGCTGCCTGAGTGCAAGCTTGGAGGAAGTCCAGGACTTGGGCTGGCAAGTACCAAGAGAAGACAGAGAGGTATTGAACCTCATTATTGAACTTGTTGACTCTAGAATCTAATTTGGGTAAGGAAGGACGTAATGACAAGTAGAGGCCATTGGATATGGATAGGATAGCATTGTCAATGAACTTGAGGGTCATGAGGACAGTGAATGGTCAGACAAATTAGTGAGAAGGAAAGGAGACTTGTCAGAGGAGGCTGTGTGATGTTATTTATGTTAAAGGTAGTGTAGCTTCGTGTGATGCCAAGATCTATGTGTAACATGGGAAAAGTGGCTGTTATTGAATTTGACATATTATTATATTTTAATATTTCTCTTAAGCTGAATTTTTTCATTAGCCAAACACTTCAAAAATGTTCTGAGGTAAACTATAAACCTTGATAAGCACATTACTTTAAGTAGGGCATATCTTAGAGTCCTGTTTAGAATGTCTTTAAAAAGGTTTACTTAAGTGATACCCTATTGAAATAAATTGATGAAAGAAGTGTGTTTAGCACCTTTGAAGTATGAGTGGGTGAGTTGGAAGATGGGCTATAGTGTTCTTGTCACTGTTTAAGTGGCTTGCAGCTGGGAAGTTTAAGAATTGCTAAATTATTTTATCACATTCACTTAAAAATGAACTAATTGAGCCCTAACCGGTTTGCTCAGTGGATGGAGCATCAGCCTGCAGACTGAGGTGTCCTGGGGTTCCATTCTGGTCAAGGGCATGTACCTTGGTTGCAGGCATATCCCCAGCAGGAGGCAGCTGATCGGTGTTTCTCATCTCTCTTATCAATGTTTCTACCTCTCTATTCCTCTCCCTTTCTCTCTGTAAAAAATCAAATAAAATATATTTAAAAAAAATAAACTAATTGAGACCATTTATTTGATTCAGACTTAGTAGATTACTGAATCATCTACAGAGCTTTTTCAAAGTACAAGTATCCATTTTCTACCCTGGATCTACTGTTGCAGAATTCTTGAGAGATGAAGCCCATGTATGTATGCATATTGATGTATGAAGCTCCATGGATTATGCATAGTTAGAACTGTAAAGGAACCAGTGGAATAATGCTTAATGGACAGTTATTGCTCATGCCTGCACATCTCTGTGCCCTCTTTGTCTGGTCATGGTGAAGTGCTGTGACTTTACCCTGGGACACCATCTCTCACCCAAGCCTGGTCTGCGTGCTTGTTTCACTCCAGGTCATGTGATTTCATCCTCTCGGGCAGCCTGTTTGCTACCCTGGCTCGGGAAATTTACCTGCTCAGAACCTGGCTCTCATGGCAAGGAGACAAGACAATGAAATCAGACCAAGATGGGAAGGAAATTGCTTCTCTGTGAGACTGTGGTCTCTGGAGACCAGTAGACATGCAGAGACTTAGACATCCTTAACAGGTTCCAAGAGTTAAGGAGCAAATGTTCCCTGTTGAAAAAAAGAACTCTTTGGGATAGAGCATACTAGAAGTAAGTGACTAGAACATTGTGATCTGAACCGAAGTTTAAAATATGACACAGCTGGCCATGAAACATATTTCTGTGTTTCTCGCACAGCTCCTTCTGCCTTTTCCCAGTGGATGCCCATAGGTTATTAACAGTTTCTGGAATAAAGTGCTGAGCACTCCATGTTGTCACAAGATGACTAATCACTTCCGTTGCTAAAGTAATTTTGAAGAAATCAAGCTTTTCTTGCAAGCAATACTGGGAGCTCTGATAATATCACCTTCTCCTTGAGTTCCTTGCTTCTGGTTTGTTCTTGAACGTTTAGCCCCTGGAATACCAGGAGGACATAGTTAGGAGACATATTTGGTTTCAGTCTCATACTTGTAGGAGAAAAGAAGATTGGGGCATCCTCATTCACCTATGGTCTGCAATTTATTAGGTAAATGGTGTCTCATTTCCTTGAAATGCCGGATGTGATCATTTTAGTGTCTGTAAAAGAAATCACTATGACAACTCTGTCCCGGACAGAACTTTGTATATTTCATGGTACAAAGTTCAACTGTCTCATGCCTTGAGATGCTCGTCAGTAGATAAAATTTGAAAATGTAGTTCAAAAGAGGCCTTGCTATAGTTATTGCCCTTTCTCTCTCTTGAAAATGATATAATCTTATGATTCCTGGTGAAGGTCACACGTAACTGCTTTTCTCAAATGTCACAATCATTTCAGAATATGGCATAAATACCATTTGGGTATCAGTTTTCTTACAGGAAACAATTTTCCCTAATAACCTGAAACTCCCTTTGAGCCCCAGTGTCTACCTTTCTTTAATATTAACATGAAACTCCATTTTCCGGGGGTGGGGGGAGTAGCAAAGGAGAATTTGTGCACAGTTATGTGCTTCTTTTTCTTTGCCATTATTTGTAGCTTAAAAGTAAAATAACTAAAAAAAATAAAATAAAGGCAACCACAGAACATCCCAAATGTGCTAATACGGAAACACAGGAACACTTTACTTGCTTCCTGACTTAGTACTAAATATACCCCAGTTAGGACAGAGCAGTCTGGTGGAGAGTGGAGAGCGCTTTCATTTGTCACTGTCAATGGAGTCACACAGATTCTAGGGGACTCTGAGAGTACATCTCAGCATGATTAAAACGTCCTGATTTAGCTTTTGTCTGTGCGCAATGAGACACTCTCTGCTGAAGGCTCAAGGTTATTTTTTGCATTTAAAAATCCAGTGCAGGGTAAGAATAAGGCTTTAGTGCAACATTTGAAATGCAAAATCCAGGCAAGTAATAATATTTTTAAAAAAATATATTTTATTGATTTTTCTCAGAGAGGAAGGGAGAGAGATAGAGAGTTAGAAACATCGATGAGAGAGAAACATTGATCAGCTGCCTCCTGCACACTCCACTCTAGGGATGTGCCCGCAACCGAGGTTTGTGCCCCTGACCGGAATCGAACCTGGGACCCTTCAGTCCGCAGACCGACGCACTATCCACTGAGCCAAACCGGTTTCGGCAAGTAATAATATTTTAAAATCTGTTTTTTCACCCTTCATAAGGATAGACATGACTCTAAACACACACACACACACACACACACACACACACACTCACCCTGCACCTACCTTACATTGTTGTTTAACAGGAATACACACACAGACTCTCATGCATGTCTTTGGGAAAGTAAATATGTCATGGTGTCTAAACAAATAAACGAGGAGATACTTTTGAGTATCCCAGGGGCTCCACCTCTAGCTTCAGCCGTGTTCTCACTGGGTCTCAGGCATGACTGGCTGCATGTAGAGTTCTTCAGAGATGGGCTCGCCTGGAGAAAGAGAAATGGGTAGACTCAAAAGGCATGCTTTTCAAGGATGTGGTAACACAAAGCTAATAAACTTAATGCAAGGAACGTTTAGCCCTGGATTCAAAAATACCTTGCTCGAGTACTTATGAGCTACATCCAATAATATGAAGTCTATGGGGGGAAAAAAAAGTTACTGCATTTAGGTTTAAGAATTCAATCTGGGTGGTATATTTTTGAGGAAGGAATGTACAATGATTCAAGTATACAGAGAGTTCGGGATTTTAAGTGGCTTGCTTTCTAGAGAAACTAATGGTTCATGGCCTGCAATAATAAAAGTCTAGGGTTCAAATCGCGGGATGTAGGGGGTCTCTCTTTTCTCTGTACAGTTCATGCCACAATGCTCTATTCCATGTGGCATGCTGAGTTCATTTACTTCCCACCAGGGAAGTGAAACATGGTACTGAGACTGGGAAAACATGTCCCATGAAAGTGATTTTGAGAACCTGGAAATATTTAATGTCGAGAAGCAAATGGATCTGATAAAAACATGCTAATTGTTTAGCCATCCTCTTCTCCCCTATATCTTAGTATTGCTCAGTTGTCACAGAGTTCAGTTCTTTATTTTTCTCTTTTCCATCTATTCTAACTCCCTTGGTCATCTCATCTGTTCTCATGGCTTCAAATACCATTTACATGCTGACACCTATCACATCCATGTATCCGGTCTTGACTTCTCCCAGGAACTTTAGAGTCTCGTATTCAACTATTTACTTGACATCTACACGTGGCTGCATAATAGATGTTTCCAACATGATATGAGCTCTGCTCTACCGCCCTGCCCCCCCTTTCTTCCTGAAACATGCTTCTCAGGTACTCTTTCCCCTCAAAGCTATGACAATTCCATCCTTCATTTGCTTAGGTCAAAACTACTAGAGTCACGCTTCCCTCTCATCATTGCAAAGAGGGCATGAGGCCTGACAGTGTGTGGGAGGAAGATGGAGAACACGCACAGATAAAGTAGGAGCCAATCTCACCCCGGCAGGTCCATAGGCAGCCTCAGAAGGTGTGTGTTGGAGGAGATATTTGCCAGCACTTGGCACGCCTTTTAAGAAGAGCCCTGTCCTTCTGCACCCCTACTCTCCTCAGGTCTGTGGCTGAGGGAGAGAAGGGCATGATGAGACTTCTCCAATGGGTGGCCTCCTCCAAGAGAGGTTGTTTCGGGGTGTTTGGGGAAGACTGACATTCTGCGCACACTGTGACATGCACAGTGGTGGCTTGTATCTAGTGACACTGAGAACAAAGCTCTTAATGACGGCCTCACCCACAGAGTGCAATGCAAACAACACCGGGGACTGCTCTGTCTTCTGTTATTGTGGAAGTAATTACACTCTTCACGGAACATGATACTCTGCAATATTTCTCCGAGAGGAAAAGAACCAACGCCGCCTTTCCTGGTTCCATTTTCCAAAGCAAAATCCAACAGATTTACTGTTCTGCAGGAAACACAAAACTGAAAACAAGACACATGGACAACTCAGATGAACAGAAAACAGCTAGGGGTCTCAGTGAATGTATTTATTTTTAATTTCCATCTCATTTGTCTTTTGAATAGATACAATGTATGTTAAAAGCTGGTATTCAACCTACTGTAATTATTTATTATGTCATGCATTCCATGATCATTCATTGCCCATGTATTGAGAGTACCTTTGTATGGATATGCAATAGTCAATGCAACAAAATTGGAGTTTTCATTTGCCATGAGTTTTATTAGTTAGACACTGCTGACTATAAATGTGACTGGGAAGAGGTAAGCCCAAGATATAGTCACATTTATATTAGACAGGTGTCAATTTTTCATATGTTATTTATATTAAAGGGGTTAAGCACTTTATTGTTTCACTAATCCTTAAAAATAAGCCTAAATAAGTACTACAGTTTCTATTTTATATCTGAAAACAATAGGTGTCCTAGAAGTTTACATGATTTGCTTGAGCCAGAAATTTGAATCCAAGGCTTTTATTTTACTTCAAGGCCTACACGCTTAGTTCCTAAACGGTGGTGCTTTCCCATCACACACACACAAAAAAAGGGGAAGAATAAACAAGAGAGTAATATGGCCCAACCAGCAAGGCTCAGTGGTTAAGTGTCAATCTATGGAACTAGGAGGTCACAGTTGGATTCCTGGTCAGGGTATATGCCCAGGTTGCAGGCTTGATCCACCATGTAGGGCGTGCAGGAGGCAGCTGATCAATGATTCTCTTTCATCATTGATCTCTCTCTCTCTCTCTCTCTCTCTCTCTCTCTCTCTCTTTTCTCTCTTCCCACCTTCATCTCTGAAATCAATAATACTAAAAAAGAATATAAGGAACCTAGGATTCTTTAAAGGAAAAAAAAAGAGTGCTCTAAAGAAACATAAAGAAAGATGAGCATGCTCCTCTCTCAAGGGGCTTAGAGGATAAAGGAGAACTGGGGTGACAACGAGTTGAAAGCATTCCCCTTCTCTTTAGCCCAGCATTAAACAAACAAGCAAAAAGATGGCTAGAGCAGGCAGAGAAGAGGGAGATCGTGCCCACCAGCCAACAGCACTGGTTGTGGTAAACCAGATGCCTGCCCTCAGGCACACGCTGGAAGATTAGGAAATGAGCCTCATTCCCATGAAGGCAGGGCCTCTCCATTGGCTGTCTCAGCCTGCACTCTGAGGCAGGTGAATTCATGGCACAAATCCTTTAAGAGCTGTTTCAGATGCCATCATCATGCAGGTCCTGGACATGAGCTGCATTGGTTTCCAAAGGTAGATGTTTTAGAGACTCCTTTCTCAGGTGCAGGTTGTAGAAGTTGGGGGTCCAATGCAGGGTTCAAACATTTCAGTCCTCAGGGAGAAGCTCATGCTTTAGTAGTTCCCTTTGACTGGCTCACTGCCCCGGGGTTGGGTATTATGGTGAGATTGTGTCCATCCTCCTACCTGCTTTGATGTGGGCTTCTGTTGTTCACCCTCCATGTAGGATCAGACTGTTTTTGTTCTTTTTCAGAGGAATTTTTTCCATATTTTGTTGCAAATTCAGTGTATTTGTGGGAAGAGGTAAGCCCACGATACTCCTATGTCACCATCTTGATCCAGAGCCATAAGACACTCCATCTTAAATGAAGAACATAAGGCAGGTGAGCAAAGTGAAGTATGTTTGCTTGTGAGCATCAGAATGAGCAAAGTTATGGATATTCAACTTAAAAGGGTAACTAACTATTTCAGAGAATGGCTATCCTACCTTTTGCAGGGAGGTTTGGTAATTGAAAAATGTTCTGGCCAAAACCGGTTTGGCTCAGTGGATAGAGCATCGGCCTGAGGACTGGAAGGTCCCAGGTTCGATTCCGGTCAAGGGCATGTACCTTGGTTTCGGGCACATCCCCAGTAGGGGGCGTGCAGGAGGCAGCTGGTCAATGTTTCTCTCTCATTGATGTTTCTACCTCTCTCTCCTTCTCCCCTCCTCTCTGTAAAAAATCAATAAAATACATATATTTTTTTAAAAAAAGACAAATGTTCTGAAGAAAACCAAGCAACTCAATTTGTTAACTTCAGGGAACAAGTTACTTAGAGGTGCTTGCTTACTGTGAATTTGGAGTGCAGGCAGGGAGACAGGTGTGTCTGCTCCTGGATAGGTGGGAAGGTCAGACACACACAGAGCAATCTAAGGGTAACAGATAGAAGATAATGTAACAAAATGTAAGATTGTGTGATTCCTTTGTTCTGGCCATAGGACTATAGAAAAAGAAGTGACTGATGGAGTTGTTTGATTATGCAGAGCCTGAGTAATAAAGCAGGGCAAACTAGAGATAAAATATAGAATTTATAATTTAATGTCATTTATAATTATAAATTACATTACCTCAGTATAGGTTGCTATGATGTAGTGGAATTAGAGCAGGTGAAAAGGAGATAGCGAGCTATTTAGACAACCTTTTCAAGAGTTCTCTATCTTCAGAGATCTGACATTTTCCGAAAAAGCAAGCCCCAAGTTTGTCAGACGTTCTGCTTTTGAACAAATGAGCTTCCTGTTGAGTTTCAGTCTCCTTCTTCTTTACAGAAAAATCAAATTATAGCCTGTAGATTAAGAAAGAGCCGGCGAGAAAAGTTCATTGAGGATTCCTATGGTTAATGGCCCTGAGCATTTGAGGAAGACATCCATTAAAATCTAGCTGAGACCAAAAACGCAACTGGTGAGAAGAAGAATAAGCAATGGATAATGAATCAAAGAGAAGGGACTATTGGCATTTGAAGAGATGGGGGGAAAGCAGTACAATATTAAAGAGCTAGAAAACGACAGTTGGTGCAGATTTCCCATCATGCAGATTGTGCAGTTCTTGCTGAGTCTTTTGTACTGTTTCTTAGGTTTGTCCCTGCCGCTCCATACTCAATACCAATGCTCCTGGTGGGATCACTTCACCATTCACCTGGACTATGGCAGCGCTTGCAGGTTGGCTCTCTGCTTTATGCCTTGCCACTTGCAAGCTTCCTGCAATTCATTTTCCACTCTTCCGCCAGGGATCATTCTAAAATAGTCATCCATTCCTTCACCAACATTTGTGAAGCACCTACTATGAGCTAGGTGCTCTACCAGGTGCTGATTAGGCAATGATTAAGCATACATGACCTCTGTTTTCAGGGAGCCGAGCGAGGGTCCTTCATGGACAGCTATAAACAAGGGTTAGGGCATTGAAGGCCAAATGTGGGTAGAATGAGAGCATCACCCCGGGTCATGGTGTAGTTGGGAACAGGAAAGAACCGGGTTCTAAAAGAAGAATCCTTGAGAGAGGGATATCGCCAGGTCATGTTAGAGATTTTGGTTATTTGCTAAAGGCAGTGGAAAGGGTGGTCCAGGGAAGATGGTTGGCAAGAGGAGATCCGAGTTTTGTGAAGATCTTTCTGGCAGCATAATGGAGAAAAGTTTGAAGGGTGCTAATTGAATTTCTTCATTCTCTCTTTTCAAAGGATCCCCGAATCTTCAGGTTTTATCACTTGCTTGATTTTTTCCTCACAGTTTATCCTTCTGATTTCCAATCAAAATTACCTGGGGACATGTTAAAAATTCAGATTCCCAAACTTCACCCCCCAGTGATTTTGTTTTATTCTTTTTAGGGTCTGACTTGAAAATTAATATTTCTAAACAGTACCCCATACTGACAGTCTAGGCCAGTTTCTAAGCAGAACTTCTGATGATAAGGTAATGTTTCTCTGTCTGTGCTATCCAATATCATAGCCATTGCCACATGCTGCTAGTGAGCATTTAAAATATGGGTAGTGCAACTGAGAAACTACATTATAATTGCACTGCATTTAAATGAATTAAATTTAAATACTCCCCTGGGTACCAAACTGGAGAGTTCAGGTCTAGACTGTACTTTGAGACACTTCCTCTATGATGGCCACACTCAATGTTCTTGTCCCTCCCTCAGGGTCTAGGTACAAGCTCCCCACTTCAGGGTTCTGCTCTCCAAGTCACATACCCTCCCTATAGAGTCAACTTCCATGAGGTCTACAGATCTTGCCTCTAAGAGCCCACCCCCCTTTCAGGTCTGGATTAGACACCCCCTCCTTCAAAGTCACAAACTTATGCCTCTGTCTATCCCCAACACCTTAAGGATACAGTAATCTCTGCACATGCTTGTTGCATAAATAAATGAAGTTTGAGAACCATTGGTTTAGTGGATATTAACAACTTCAAAATATTATCAATCTTCACAATAATCTTAGCAATCGATAATATTAGCCCTTTTTACTTATAGAGGCAAATAGTATTGCACAAAGCCACACAGAGAGTAAGTGAAGGTATGAGTTTTTGCATCTACAATCATCTGCATTGATGCCCACCCTTCCCCACTATGCTATCCTGCCTCAAGCAACAACAGCAAAACGGAAGAATGGATTCGATTCTCCTAGAACTTACCTAATTGTCGCCATCTTGGAAAGGTCTAAAATACTATTGAGGTCCAATGTGAAAATGAAACATCTGAAGAGGAAGTGTTTTGGACAGAGACTCAAGGACTCCTGCATCAGTAAAAGAGAAGCTGTGGTGTGACATTGCTGAGGTCCCCGGGATTGCTGGTGGCTTTGGAAAGAAGAGGAGCTTCTCTATAATGGGTCATATTTCTCTTTTCAATGAGGATATTTTGAGATATTTTGCTGAGTTATTTGCTGGAATCAATTTCATGCAAGTTCTTTTTGGTTTGCAAGTTAATAAGCAAAAATTTACTCAAAGGGGAGTGAGATCCAGATTGGCCCCTCCCGCAGCCATGTTGCCTCTCACTGACACACAACGCATCTAATGCAACTATGTAGACCATTCCACTATTTTACAGAATTGTGTGTATTATATAGACCAGGTTTCAGTTCAAATGAGATTTACTTACTGCCCATTGTTTCCAGCTATTTGCTACCAGCACTTTGGACTGGGACTTCTTACTCCTCCTCGGTCCAGGCCATCTCTTGACCAGTAAGCCGCCTGGAAGCACCCTAAGCATTTCTATGTTTAGTCCTTCATCCAGCAGGGAGCCCTAAGACAAGGCTTTGGTTACCAAAGATACAGTGATCTACGTTAACTCTGTAAGAAAAAGTGAGTCTTCTGAGCTTATTAAAGTACATTCAAATCAAAAGCATGAAACATTGTCAAAATTTAAGTAACGTTGAGAATAATTTTGACTATGTGCAAATTTGGCTTGATGAAATACTCATTTGAAGGTCACTTTCCTACGTGATCTGATTTCACTCTTCTGAAATTTTTGCTTTAGGCTGAATTGCACTATAATTAAGTTCTCTTATGTATTTTTTTTATTAAAAGCACAATCAGCACTTTATAAACTGTAGGTGAATGTTTCACCACAAATTTAAAAAACCATAGCTTTATTTTTCTTCAATACCCTCCCCTTTCTCCATGACACTGCTGCATGCCCATTTACTACCAGTCTAGGCAAAGTATAGACAGAAAAAATCATGTTTGTTACCAAAAACAACACAACTATCTTTTATAATATGTTCTCCAGCTATTATCCATGCAGTATACTGTGTATTATCTATGCCAAGGCTCAGCTCCTTTTAGCATGGAAAATTGAGAAAGGACCAGACAGCCAGAATTATAATGTTTACAGAGGACAACTTTATGAACTAAAAAGAAGATGCCCTACATTCCTGCCACTGGCAGGAAGAAGTGCCTTTCTCCAAGGCCCAGCCATGAGGTTCCATCTGCCAGGTGACAGGGCAGAACCAGGGCAGCTGATTCCCTGGTCTGCCCTGATTTCCCCACCTGCAGGAAGCCTAATGTATGGGACAGAACAGGAGGGAGGGCTGAAGCCATCAGTGGCCAATCAAACCTGTCTGTCCGAAGATATTGCGGGGTGGGTACTGCGCTGATAGATAAATGTCCTCTGAAAGAAGTAAGGCATTTCACAGTGCCTTTCTTAAGGGAACATAAAGAGCTGCCAGAATGAGAGGAATGAGAAGAGTCTTGGCT
Organism: Lasiurus cinereus; assembly: GCA_011751065.1. NCBI lineage: Eukaryota > Metazoa > Chordata > Mammalia > Chiroptera > Vespertilionidae > Lasiurus > Lasiurus cinereus. The sequence goes on from JAAGEH010002531.1 coordinate 74,777,787, forward strand.
GAATACAGGTCCTGAGACTCCTTTAAACTCTTCTCCTCAAGAAGACAGGTCCCCTGTCACTTGCCCATCCAACTTTGTGTCATCCTGTTATACAAGAGCAAGTGGCTCCTGCTGGGTAGGGCCAGTGGGAAGGAGAGTTGGTCTTTGCACTCAGAAACAAAATAAGCCAGGTCATCATGGGGGTCTTGGAACAACAGACCCCCGTTAGGACCTGGCTTACTTTGTTTCTGACTGAGTGCAGTGATAGCCCTGTGATGACCTGGCTGCCAAATAGAGGAAGGAATGTAGACAGTTTTTGCAGTGGGAAGTTAAGCACTGTCTCAGGGATGATTTGTAAGGAATAATAAGAGTTAGCAAGACTGGGTACCAAGCCATCTATACTGGGATTGGGGCCAGGACTTCAGATTCCAGGAGGATTTTTGGAAGAAAGATACAAAACTCAGTACTAACGGAGCAGTCCTCTGTTACAGGGAAATAACACAATCATGTTTCCAAGGGCAGCACTGCTAGCCTGGGCATTCTTAGGCTCCATTTTCTGTCTCGGACCCTGGTGCATAGGGAGTGCATGTGAAACTACTGTCACTCTGCTACCCTTTCTTTTTTTTAAAATATATTTTATTGATATTTTACAAAGAGGAAGGGAGAGGGATAGAGAGTTAGAAACATCGATGAGAGACATCGATCAGCCGCCTCCTGCATGCCTCCTACTGGGGATGTGCCCGCAACCAAGATAAATGCCCTTGACCGGAATCAAACCTGGGACCTTGCAGTCCACAGGCCGATGCTCTATCTGCTGAGCCAAACCAGTTTCGGCAAGATACCCTTTCTTGCACACTCACTACGGTGGTTCTGGTGGCATTGCCCCTTTTCTTTAACTCCTGTGACCACGCCTTTGTAATCTCCTTTGAAGGGTATCTTCTCACTACATATATAACATCTCTATGTGGATGTCTCATGGGTATGTCAAGTTCAATGCATCCAAACCAGACCCTTATCCTGTGTTCCCTGCCTCAGGGAATGGCACCATCATCTTTCCCAAAACTGAAATCATAAGCTGGGTGACAGCCTTTTCTCTTTCACCTCCCTCAGCATCTACATCCAGTCACCAGATCCAATCAATCTGTCCTGAATAACTTTCAAAACTAGACCCACTTCTTTCCTATATGGACTGCACTACCCTATTCAGGTCATCAGGACCTTCCACTTGTGTTCTTGTGCTATCTTCTAAATATTCTTTTTAAAAAAATATATTTTATTGATTTTTTACAGAGAGAAAGGGAGAGAGATAGAGAGTTAGAAACATCGATGAGAGAGAGGCATTGATCAGCCGCCTCCTGCATGCCCCCTACTGGTGATTTGCCCACAACCAAGATACATGCCCTTGACCGGAATCAAACCTGGGACCTTTCTGTCCACAGGCCGACACTCTATCCACTGAACCAAACGGGTTTCGGCTCTTCTAAATATTCTTGCCTCCAACTTTATCCCCATCCAGTGCATTCCCCCTACAGCATTGAGGCAGATCTTTCAAAGGCACAAATCGAATCCTTCAGTTCTCTATTATTCTTGGACTCCCATATTAAGACTAAAGTTCTATTTCTTACAATGATTACAAGGCTCTTCTTTATTTGATTCCTGATTACTTCTCCAGCCTTCTCTTTCAACTACTTCTTCCTTTATAGACCCACCATCCTGTTCCAACTTGACTCTAGAAGCAGGTTGACCCCTTGCTGTCTATAAAAACGTCTGTCCTTTGCACATTGCTCTCTCTGCCTTGAATATTCTTCCCCTCTTTGTCTGGCCAGCTCCCACTCAGCTTGCAGGTCCCCCTTTATAGGTCACCTCTTCTGGAACATGTTCCATGTCCCAAATACCCCACCATAGAACTTGTCAGAGGGTAAGTGATTGAGTTTCACTTTCTTATATTACCTATTAAAGTACAATCTATATAAGGGCAGAAATGACCTGTCTGCCTTGCTTATCATTATAGTTCCAGGGTCTGGCACTGGTCCTAGAATATTATTCTTTCCCAATGAGTAGTGAATAATGAGAACTCATTGAACTCACCTGAAGCAATTTGTAGAAATGAGATCTAAAGTAGAGTTTGAACATTAAAGTAAGGCAAGACCCCAGAGTTATGGTCATTTGGAATGTGTGGCCTTTTTAGTAGTCTTTGAGGGGCAGCATGGTGAATTAAGAATGGCTGAACATTCTTTGACACTCCTTCCACAGAAAGATGATGGTATATTTTCTCTCCCTTCGCATGTGGGCTGGCCAGTGTCCGTTTGATCAATGGACTATGATATGAGCAATATTCTGCACATTTGAGAGGACAGGTGGAAGCTTTTACTTTCTTCTCATGGAATCTGAGATGCCATGTCATTGAGGCTCTGAGATGACACGGAGAGGTAGGGGCCTGGTCTTGTAGCTGTTCTTGCAGAGATTTCAGGCATATGCTTAAAGGACTCGGGATCTTCTAGGTTTAAGGAACGAGACTACCAGGCATGCGTGATCCCAACAGACTTAAGTGAGAATTGCTAAGCAGATCCTTATTCAAATTCTTGACCCCAGATTTATGAAATACTTATATAGTTAAATGGTGGTTTGTTACACAGCAATAGATAACTAGACAATCGCTGGCTGTTAGAGATGCAGGGTAGGAAAAGGGTTTTCTCAATCCTGCTTTATTCTGTCTGCAGTAGTTGGGGTTCAGACTGAAGCTGGGTGCGGATAAGTGTACTGAGTGTCCTGAATCTCAGCTCAGAGTCCATTTCCCATTGTAACAATTTCCTTCATGGCTGGGTTTCTAGACCAGCCCTCAAAAAAAACCACTAAACTCACATACATTTTGAAGAATTACTTTCTAAACTCACACAAACAAATACCAATATTAAGTACCTGATCTATTTGGAAACTTGAAATTGACTGGACGGAAAGAGCTTCCTACCTGTTCAGAAGTGGAAAATATTTTATTCAGGGCTCTGAATTAAATGCAAGCCTGCAAAAAGACATTGACGATTGAAGTGGTTGTGTGGAGAGGAGTGATTGAGGCTCCAGATAACTTATTTTATTCCACCCCGGATTCTGGGAGCAATCAACCCCCTGGGCATAGTGAATCTACTGGCTCAAGGAATCTGTATCGGTTGGTCTTTTTCTCAGGTCTACTAGGATTCTGGGGTAGCAATTCTTAGTTACTTATGGCTTGTTTTTCTTTACCAAGTCAATCATCACCTGTCAGGTAGTTCCCAAAGGTCAAATCTGTGACACCTGCTGTCACACACGCCTTACCTGGCCTGGGCTCTGTACGTCCCCTGATACATAGGGTTCTGGAGATTGCTTGCCCTACCTCTACTCACAACAATATCCTATGCTTTGGACTTTTCCTCTCTTGACCTTGTCCTTGATTTCCCTTTTCAGTTACCGCCACCAGCACCCCAACCCTCCAAAAGGGTAAATCTCCAGGTGGTCCCACTTGATGGTGTGCCTAAGGCTTATGCTCAATTTTGTTCCCAGAATCCCACCTTTTTGCAATTATTCAGGAGTCTTTCAGTTGGAAGAGACATAGAACCAACGAAATCCCATTTAATCTGAAAGAACAAAATTATTGATTTATTTTTGTATCCAGGAGAGAGAATGGGACCGTCCTCTAGTACAGCTGGATCATGGGAGTGATTCAGAGGATTATCTCCTAATCTCTGACATCTGCTTCCCTCACTCCTTTTTGCTGGAAATGTCAGAAAACAAAGCTTCCAGCGTTCAAAATTTGTATCATTTCAGTGGGAAACCAGCGAGAAAAGAAAGGTTTTTCTTTCCCAGCACATGTCACTTGTCCAGACTGGAGCAGTCATTGTAGAGCTCAGATGATGGCTGTCTCAGCCCGGCCTGTCTGCTCAGCGCTACGACCAGGTCTGTTACCAAGTAGGGGCTGGACATGGGCAAGACCTCAGAGGCAATGAGTATGAGCTAAGGAGACGCCTCAAGTTGTATCTGCAACTCTTCTCTGATTCTCTGTGTCAAATGGGATTATCTAACTGGGAGTGATCTAAGGAAGTACAAGTGACAGATTATAAACTTGGAAGATCAGGAAGAGAGCAAGGCAGGAGTTTACTCATCCGAAGACATGCCTGAGGTCAGAGAATAATGGAGCAAAGAGGAAGACCAATGTGGGCTCTGCTCAGCCTCTCTTGACTATAGGTATGATCTTTTCTGAGATTTGTTTAGAATGAAACAGCAAAAATATGCATTTGAGAACTGGCCAAGTTTGGGATTGACCTCTTCGATGCTGGTATTAAAACAGTTATTTTCTACAGGTAATTTTGTTGTATCTGAATTGTGTTCATTTGCTTATATTGTACCCCAAGGATAGTAGCTGGACTTCATTCAAGCTGTTAGCAGATTCAGGAAGAAGTCCTGAAATAGGGTGTGAATGAAGATGATTGTGTTTTCTTTTTTTTTCTGCCAAAAGTAGCTAATGAGATGAGAAGGTGACCTAAAATAACTGTGTGAAATAATGAAGAGAAGGCAAACATTCTTTTTTTTATAAGGAGGAATTTTAATGGAGAGCCTAATTTAAGAATATCCTTTTTTAACTAAGAAAATAAAGTGAACATATTTAAACAAATTAGGAGTTGAGAAGTTGCCCCAAAAAATGGTTTTAAAAAGCCAAAAGAAAGATATTGCATTTTACAATAAATTAGAATATTTCTGTCTACTTTGTTGATAAATTTACATATCACATTACTAAATTGGTTGTCTAGAATATCTTGTCACTCTATTTCCTAAAAGTTAAACATCTTTATAGGTCTTCACTGGTAAGATGATTATTTTGGAATTCATTTATTGAATGATGAAATAGTGCTTTGTTTGCACATATTAAGACAAAATATTTAAATATTTTATACATATTAGGACAAATCTTGCTTTCTCACAGATTATCCTAAAATTCTAAAATTGAAGTGTCTTTTCCATTTTCTATGTTAATTTTTATTTTAAATCAGGCCAACAAAAGTTTGAATAAGAGAATCTTCTTTCCTTTTAATTTCATTTAAAATTATTTTTATTTTTCAATTACAGTTGACATAAATTATTATATTAGTTTCGGTGTAAACCCCAGTGATTAGACATCACATTATTTACTCCGTGATCTCTATGCTGTACATCCACAGGACAATTTGGTAACAACAAATTTGTATTTCTGAATCCCTTCACCTTTTTCACCCATACTCCAATACCCCTCCCATCTGGCAACCATCAAAAGGTTCTCTGTATCTGTAAGTCTGTTTTTGTTCTGCTTGTTTATTTATTTTGTTTTTAATATTCAATTATTAATAGATATGTTATTTATTGCCATATTGTTGTTCATATTTTTAATCTTTTTTTTCCTTCTTCTTAAAGAAGACTCTTTAACGTTTCATGTAATACTGGTTTGGTGCGATGAACCCCTTTAGCTTTTTCTTATCTAGGAAGCTCTTTACTTGTTCTTCAATTCTGAAAGATATTGATTTTAGAGAGAGGAAAAGGGAGAGGGAGAAACATCCATCACTTGCCTCCTGTACCCATGGATCATGCCCCAACCCAGGATCAAATCCACAACCATGTATGTGTCCTGACCGGGAATAGAGCCTGAAACCTTTTGATGCACGGGGTGATGACGCTTCAACCAACTGAACCGCCTGGCCAGGGCTACTAGTAGTTTTGATGTGGTTTTGGGAGAAGGTGAGTACTGCATTTACCTACACCATTATCTTGCCTGGAAGTTGGGGATATTCTTTTCTTGGAAATATTTTTGTCTTCACAGAAGGCAATGGCACTGTAGTTGGATGTTTTCACAAAGCCTGGTTTAGTGCTTATTGAGACTTCTGTATTCATAACAAATTGAATTTGTAGCGAAGTTGAATTTCAGATATGTCATTCCAGTGAGTGCACACATCCAGGTTAGATCACATGTCTGAGCTTAGTGTTCAGAAAACACAGACTTCACACTCAGGCAGCAAGAGTGGTGCAGATTTTTTTTTGTTACCAATTTTACCAATTTTCACTTGAAAAGCTTAGTTCAATTTGGCTGGAATGGAAAAACTGTCACACAGCGAAAAGTGGCTTAAAGAACACCAGAAGCCTGCTTAAAATAGGCACAAACAGTCAGTACCTGAGCCACATCTAGAATTCAGTGTCTTTAAATGCAGAGTGGGCATGAGAAAAATCATTGTAAACAGTAATTCTCTAGGAGGGAGCCACTCACCAATGAGACAATCTGAAGGAAGTGCAGGTTGGAAGGTAGTTTAAAGTACCTGTGAGTGTTCTGGGTGGTTTGGATATCTCAGAAACAGGCTCATGGAAACACGTGATGAAAGGCAATAAAAAGGCAAAGTATTTGGGCTGCTCTAAAGGATCCACTTCTCAGACTTTCAACAAGCAGGTGATGGGTAGCTGTCTCGATGCAAAGCCACCTCATGAGACAGGTAGAGAGAGAAGCAGCATCCCCCAAGAGGATCCATGGGAACATTTGTCCTCCTTCAGCCTTCATTCTCCCCTTGCTTTGACTACGGAAAAGAGTGTAATGCGTCAAATAAGACTCCACCCCCTTCATGTCCAGCCAGACCTTCAGAATGTGATCTTCTTTAGCAATATGGTCTTTGCAGATGTAATTAGGTAAGGATTTCAAGATGAAATCATCTTAGACTTCAGATGAGCCCTAAATCCAATGACTGGTATCTTTATCAGAGGAGGAGAGGACACAGAGACAGGGAAGAAGGCCATGTGAAGACAAGGACAAAGATTGGATTCATGCTTTCACATACCAAGGAACTCCAGGAAGAGACAAGGAAGGATCCTCCCTTGGGTCCTTCAGAGCAAGTGTGGCCCTGGCCTCCGGAAGTGGGGGAGAATAATTTCTCTTGGTTTAAACCATCAGGTTTTTAGTAATTTGGTACAACAGT
>JAAGEH010002531.1:74784731-75032714 GCA_011751065.1 Lasiurus cinereus
CCTTCATTGTTAATAAGAAGGACCAAGAGCAGATAGCCACAGCATGGGTGGGGTGAAAATCTCATTACATGCAGCCACATTTTTAAAAAATTACACGTGTATGGGGAGTGGCATATCGGAAAACATTAATGGATACATTGCGAATCAATTTTCTAGCTGGGCTCTGACCCACAGGTCAATTTTGGTGGAGATTTTAAAAATCTAGGACATGTTTGATGGCTCTAGTGTTGAGTGGATGAGAAATCTGGCATTGAGAGTGTTGCTATATAAACCTGGTGCAGCAGGAACATTTAACAGCAGCTAGAGGCTCCCAAGAATGGGCAGCTTTGAAAGTAAGATGAAGGAACCCAATGTGAATGTTGAGAAATATATGTAAAATGTCTAACAAAATGCCTGAAATGTGACAATTTTGACAGGTGTTTGCCAAATGTAAATGCCTCTCTCTCTCCCTTGCCCATGTTGCTAAGCATGAATCTGCACTACAGAATTATAGAATTAATGTGTGAAGGCCTTTTAGAACTCTGCTGTCTTGTCTCATGATCAGAGCAGGGTCATGGCTAACTAAGCCAAATCAAAATAGAAATTCTAATCTTATTTGTCTTCCTCTCTCAATGAAAAGATCCAAATACATATTTCATGGCAACTATATTAACTTCTCTTATCTGCTTCTGGTTTCCTCTACCCCAAAGAACTTTGTCATCCATGCTATCCAAATCCCATCATCTCAGTTCTAAAGCCAGCTCTTTGTCCATGCCATCTGTGGCCACAGCAGGTTCTGATACTTCCAATACCTCAGAGGCAGTCAGGCCTCCGGAAGTGCAGTGCTTTCTTTTGCACTATCTTCTGAAGACACTGAAGATGGGGGAAATTGCGTCCTTCCTCTCTTTGAGGCAGAGGAAAGGGAAAAGAAAATAACCAGACAAATGAGGTCAGGGAAAGACTGTGAACCTTTTCACCTTAAAGCATTTTATTCCATTATGTACAATTTAATAAAATGATCTACACTTGACATTTCTGAGTAGCACATTTCTCTTACACTCTCTGGCCATTTCAGTTAATATAGAATCTTCATTTTCTACCTATTAGCCAAATTGCCTGATGCTGTGTGGTAGATACATACTAAGAAATGAAAAACTCACCTGGAGAAGTAGCACCAAGACAAAAATGGATCTGTCTTGCTACATTTCCCTCTGCCCTCAAATATCATTGTTCTTGCTCTACCCAAATCCACTCCTCCTGATCCAGGAAGGCCCCTTTCATATTGTACTTCTGCTGTGAACTCTCTTCTGTCTCCCTCCAGAGAAAATGTCTATCATTGTGGCCTTACCTCAGTTATTTCACAGTTATTTCTGTACAAACACTTTGTAAATTGGTGCTGTATCTCTCTCTCCACAAAACTCTTGACCCCTTATAGGTGAGGACCTTTATCCTTTCACTCAAGCACATACCCAGTAGGTATTGTCTAAATGCTGAATGTAGTTACCATATTTTCCAGTGTACAAGAGGACTTTTTAACCCAGGAAAATCTTCTAAAAAATCGGGGGTCGTCTTATACACCAAGTGTCATCTTATAGGGCGGGTATATCCCAAACTCTATATTTTAACTGGAAAAGTTGGGGGTTGTCTTATATGCCCAGTCATCTTATACACCAGAAAATACGGTAGAATATTTCTATTCTCAGTTTATCTATATTTTTCCATGTACTTTCAACTATTTATAAGGAAGGCACTTGGGCCTCTCTGGTTCCAGTAAGGGTAATATCTTAACTCACTGATTGGAGGTTTTGTCTTTAGTGGGTTTTGACAATGTGGCCTTTGGAGAAAGTGTCCTTTGACTGGTTGTTTCATTTCATGGGCCAAACAACCAGAGGGTCATCATTTTAGTAGGGATATCACATACCCGCCAGTGGCTTCTCCTCAGGAGACAAGAAAAGCTCAGAGGGGCTGAGGAGACTGTAGAGAGCACAGATTCAATAAGAGACCCTGACAACAACCTCAAACGTGGCTGTTAGAAAAACCAACAGCCTTTGGTCCCTTTCCACCTAAACCTCTGTCTTTTTCTTCTCAAGGACTGCTCATGTTTAGACTGAGACCAGTCGTTTTTTGGACCAAGAGCTTTGGATTGGCCTTCCAGGGTTCTCATTCATCCCAAAGGCGGACCTTGTGAGAAGCACGTGATGAAAACTGGTTGTTTCCTCCCCAGGAGACTCTGGGGCACAGGAGGCCCTCCTGAAGGTGAGTGACAGGAGCTGATCAAATGAAAAACGGTCAGGTGAGAACTGGACAGAAGACTATCCCCCTTATGTCCAGCCAGAATGCTCACTGTTAATATACACAGCATGGATAACTGAATCTTTATTGGAAAATGTGTAAGTTTGCTTCAAACTATGATGCTCTTGAGCAAATCCTAAGTTGCCCTCCATTCTGTAATTTACTTGGAGGAAGGCTACCCAATGACATACAATTGCATGGTTGAAAGTCCTGGCCTACAAGGGACACGTCCCAACTGTTGCCACAGCAGCTAGTGTCCAGATGTGCTATCTCACCAACAATGATAACAATGGGTTGTTTTAAGTTTTTTCTTTTGTTTGTTGGTTTTTAATATATTTTTTATTGATTTTTTTTACAGAGAAGAAGGGAGAGGGATAGAGAGTTAGAAACATCGATGAAAGAGAGACATCAATCAGCTGCCTCCTGCACGCCCCCTACTGGGGATGTGCCTGCAACCAAGGTACATGACCTTGACCAGAATCGAACCTGGGACCCTTCAGCCGCAGGCCAACGTTCTATCCACTGAGCCAAACCGGTTTTGGCTGTTTTAAGTTTTGATGTTCTCTGTTTTAAGTTTTGATATTCTGGATGGCAGAATAACATAATAATGATAGCAATTATTGCTTCTGTGAACAGCAAGAATCTCTACAAGTTCAAAGAACTTGAAAAGCAAAATGTAGTGGAAGCTGAAGTTGCAGGAAGAAAAATTAAATGCAATACCATCTGCCTCCCTTTTAACCTTCCTCTGGAGGGAACAGAAGGGCCAAAATTTCAGGCCAACCCTTTTTGTATCAACAGTAGTTTCACAAAAAGGGCATCAAATCACTTCTTTTCTTTCCCTTAAGCCAAAAATCAGGGTGAAACTGTTGTGGATATTTTATCCCTTCAGAGAAGCAGACTCTCTATTGCCTACTAAGCACCATTGGAATCTGGAGCTTTGCAAAAAGAGATTAGATTAAAGGAAAACATTATTATCTGGCTTTGCAGAGACTTGCAGCTTTGCTTCAAGTCCTGTGGTTTTTGTTGTGTGTTTTTCCAAAAAATGTAAACAGAAAGGGCAGAAAAGTAAACAGTTAGAAGGTCAAATGCATCGCTAACGGCAGCATTTGTGAACTTTCAGTCTGGCTGGCACATCTACCCTGGGATCTGCTGTTCGAATGTGGCAGAGCAGACAGATAGGCATCAAGCAGGTGTTCTGGAGCTGATATCATGATATGAGTTACAATGGGGCATGTTGTGAAGGAAGTTATTCCACTCTGAGAGGCTAGAAAAAGCTTCCCCAATGAAATAATATGTGAGAAGAGATCTGAATGAGGAGGAGGAGTTCATGTTTCAAGTGAGGAAACAAAATGTGTGAAGTATCTAGGCAGAGAAACTGAAAGAAAACCCATTTGGATAGAATGCAGAGAGTAAGAAGAGGAGAGAAGAGTGGGCATTTGAGGGATACACAGACCTCGAGGGACTCAGAGACAGCCTAAATATTTTGGACTTTATTCTGCAGTAATAGAAAAAACGATCAGTTTACATTTTTGCAAAGATCACCCCAACTTAGTAATTGATGCAAAAAGATTGGGTAAAATGTTGTTGGGCATCAGAATATTAGCATAGTGCCAGAGAGTCACCTGACAGATCCCTTTCCAATTAAAAAGGGGAAAAGTGTACATTACAATGAAGAAAGTAGAGAGCTCTCAGTCAGCACCCCAAGTAAGTGTTAAATTTTAGCATAACAATGAATGAGGAAATAGGCGAACATATTGAGAATGTGGAACATTCTACAATGCAGCTATCTGGAACTTAACAAGAAGTCAATGTCCTTAAAAAAAAGGATGGGGACAATTCTCAACTAAGATGCAAAAGAGGTAACAATGGGATGCTGTGGGTTAACCCAGATGGAACCCGGATTGAAGATAAAGGGATCAGCCATAGAAGACATTCTGGAGGCAACTGGGGAATTAGGAATATGGACTGGATATTCCAGGATATCATGGGATTATTGTTAATTTTCTTAGATATGGTATTGTGCTTACCATATACAGGACAGTCTCCATATTCTTAAGACACATACACTGAAATCATAGGAGTGAAGTGTCATATTTTGCACAATTTACTTCAGATAGTATAGATAAAATGTGACTATTTTTTATATTCATAAAAGTACCTGGAAGAATGAAATAAAGTAAATGTGCAATATTAACAATTGTGGAATGTAAGTGGAGAGTACATGCTGTTTGTCGTTCATTGTAAAACGTTTTTGAAGGTTTTCATAATTAGAGGTTAGCAATATGGAAGATTAAGTATTTTTTTAAAGCCATATGACTTTTTAAAAAATATATTTTATTGATTTTTTTTTTACAGAGAGGAAGGGAGAGGGATAGAGAGTTAGAAACATCAATGAGAGAGAAAATTGATCAGCTGCCTCTTGCAACGCCCCGTACTGGAGGTGTGCCCGCAACCAAGGTACATGCCCTTGACTGGAATCAAACCTGGGACCTTTCAGTCTGCAGGCCAATGCTCTATCTACTGAACTAAACCGGTTTCGGTGAAGATTAAGTATTATGGGATAGAGAGGAATAAAGAAAGAGAGAATGTGGCACAGATAGGAGATTGTTGCAATAGTTCACGCAAGACCTGAAACATAAAATAAGGGGTTGGGGAAGAAGATAATTTGACAAATTCGATGATTAGTTCTGTAACAGAATGGATTCAACAGGATGGAACAGATGTCATAGTTTGGAATAGTGCTTGGCACCTCCTAGGCACTCAGTTGTCTAAATACATTAAAAAAAATGAACTTATACATGGGATTAAAGAAGAGGGAGGAAAAAAGATGCCTTCCAGATTTTTGTCCTTAACAGCAGCACGCATAACATGACCATTCATGAAAAAACAAGAGGAGGAGAAACATACAGTATTTTGGAAGAAAGGAAAATGAGATGAGCAGGTTGAACTTGAAGTTTCTCACACACAGATCATCAAAGCGGAGGCTTCAGGCTGACAGTTAGTAAAGTCCTGGATCAAGTGATGTCAGAATTATTGACCAATGAACTAATTGAAGCGAAACAGTCTCCCAGAAAGAGTTTTATAGAGTGAAAGCTAAAGGCATAAAGGTCAAGGATACAGCCGGAGGCACTCAAACATTTGTGTGGGCAGAGATGGCAGCTAGCCAAAACCACTGACATTGACATTGAGTGACCTGAGAAGTTGCAGAAAAGCTAAGAGAGTGGCAACAAGGAAGTCCTGGGAGAGTACTCAAAGAGGAAAGTACTAGAACCGTGTCAGAGGCGATGAAAAGGTCAGGGGACACAGGATTGGAAAGTGAACACATAGACTAGGAGACCTGGGTTGTTGGCCTGAGAGAACAAGTTTGGAAGAGTGATGATGAGAGACATTAGACCTCCTTGGCCTGTGACGTTGAGGACCTGAGGAGAGCGGTTAACTCCTCTGAGAAACTGGACTGAGAGAGGAGAGGCATAGACTAGGAGTTTGGAGGGAGTTATAGATAGAGAAATGGATTTTGTTTTTTAGGGTAGGAGACGTTTGAGCATATAAAATGCAAATTGGAAAGACAAGTTGTGAGGCAATATTGCAATTATGGTTTGGCTCAGTAGATAGAGCGTCGGCCTGCGGACTGAAAGGTCCCAGGTTCAATTCTGGTCAAGGGCATGTACCTTGGTTGTGGGCACATCCCCAGTCAGGGGTGTGCAGGAGGCAGCTGATCGATGATGTTTCTAACTCTCTATCCTTCTTCCTTCCTCTCTATAAAAAAGCAATAAAATATGTGAAAAAATATATATATTTCTTGGCACAGAAGACTGAAAATACAGGACTGCAATCTATACCTGATTCTGTCCCTAAGAAAACCAGGGCAGCTTTGGAATTTTCCTTGGGGAAACATGACCACAAACTGGAAAGAAATCTATTAAGAGTTTTAGAATAAGAAAATATATGACATGGTTTAATTGAACTCCTACATAACATGTTAATATTTATAAGCTTCTGTAGCCTTTTACTGCCTGTGGTATAAATATTACTACATAAATCTTCCCCCCCCCAGTAAATCTGATCACATTATATGGTATGTGGAGGTGGCCAGGGTACTTAAATATAAATACAAACCACACTTGTAAAACATTTTCTTAAACAAGCTACAAATAAAATCATTGGTGCTTTAAGAGACCACACTTACAGGATTTTAGTTCTACAAACTTTTCTTTCACAGTCAGAGCATGGAACTTGAAGAAATTCTTTATTTTTTTATCTTTATGTCATCCCTCTGGAAAATCGTCTGAGGAAAAGCAAACAGGAAGTTAATTTGCAGAATCTATTTTGTTTTTCCAGCTACAAGGAAACATCATGCCTGTCTGAGATTTCTTTCCATGCAGACCCTGAAAGGTTCCCTTAATATTTATTATCGGGGCTGATGGGGAAGAGGTCATCTTATTATAGAGAAACACGCTACCTGCTCAGGCTAACGGATAGCACCTTTTAACACATGTGTGCTGAAACATAGCTACTCATGAAAGTGACAATGTTCTCTCCCAGATGGTGTCTTCGACTCAGTGTTGTTGTTACAGCTCAAGTCATCTTCTAAAAACGGCTACAGCCCGACAGTAGGAAGTACCCTGTCTCTGAACACGGAGCCCAAGGAGTGCTCAAAAGGGAAAGGGAACATATGGTCATAAGCGCTCTGAAGCTTTGATGCTGAGTTGCAATCAGCAACAATGGCGAGCACTGCATTGGCAACCATGATCTTGCCGCCCCGACCCCCCCAGGGCCTCATTAACAAGGCCAACTGTGCCACAATAGAGGAAAACAGGGCCCACCCTGGAAGGAGCTCGCTGCCTTTGGGGTGAACCCTTTGGCTGGAAGGGGCATGAACTGGGTGGGAAGGAAGCTTCAACAAATAGCTGGAGGAAAAACCACCGTGCAAGTGGCCCCTTTCCCATAAGTATCTGTGTATTTGGACATGAAGTTGGTGAGTTTTTGCATGTTGACTTTCGCAGGTGTGGCATTTGGGGCACTGACTACAAAGTGCCAGGTCTGCTCTCCGGCTACTCCTGGCTCTGACCTTGGTGGTGGGAGTCATTCTTCGCTTCAGCTTTCCCACAGGTGGGATAGGATAGGAGGAGTGCTGGGCAGGCCGGGAGGGGATGAGGTCATTGGCGTGGGCTCTAATTCACGTGACTTCGGTTTTTATGAGAAGAGACAGAGATACACAGAGAGAATGCTATGTTATGACAGAGGCCAAGATGGGAGTGATGTAGCTATAAGCCAAGTGGTGATCTCTACCACCAGATGTAACCAGAGTTCTAGAGGGGCATGGACCAACCAACATCTTGACTTTGGACTTCTAGCCTCCAGATTATGAAAAAGAAATAAATTCCTGTTGTTTTCAGCCACCCAGCTTATGGTACATCATTATGGCAACTCTATCAAATTAATCTAGCATGTATCACATTGATGTGATTCTACATATTTATTGTGTTTATTATCTGTCTCCCCAATACTGTAATATAAGCTCCAAGAAAGATGGACCAATCCTGACACTGTTTCACACTGTTCTACCCAATCTGACTTCTGCCTAAAGATGAATTGGCCCTAAAGCATCTTGAGTGAACCTGCAAGGGAATCTCATGAAAATAAGAACTGAACTTAAAACAGGAAATGGAAATCCTAGCTTCTATCTAAAGATAGTAGAGGAGTAATTTGGGGTAAGTTAGAATTTGGAGACTATACGGGCTATGAAGCTACTATGTAGGAAGTCATCTAGTTGATCTCCCATCTAATGTTGACCTTGTGTCCAGACTGCGTGATGAAATAAGTTATGCGAGTGTCTGAATATTAGATGAAAAAATGCTGGTGGATTGGTTGGACATAGAAGGACAAGTGCCTCAGATAATTTCTGGAAATTATGAAACTATTTTATCAAATAATATTTGTTTTTATTTTTTCCTCCTTCTGTTAGTTTTAACAGCTTTTAATTTTTTTTTTCACAATCCTCAAAATGACTCAGTAACACTTTGCCCCAAAGGAAAATGTGTTACTTTAGTAATACAACAGTATATGCACTATTGAATTCTGAAACTAAACATATTAGAAAACAATGCACAATGTACAAAGCATTAGCGCATTCAGACTGACACCAAACAGTTGTCCATCACCAAGAAGCTGCCCTATATTTTGTCCCTGGTCTATATAGATAAATAGAAAATGTTAGGAGGATAAAAGTAAGGAACTGAAAAAGAAAATGAGGACTCTCAGGGCAATATAGTGCAACAGTTGGGGGAATAGCCTATGGAATTAGAGCTGGACTTGAATTCTAATTTCAAACCGCAATAGCTGGTCAATAACTATTAATCCTAAATTTGTCTCCAAGTGTTGATTAAGGTTGTAAATAAAATACACATGGAAATTCCTTAGCTCAGTCCTAAAAACTGTGTCTATTTTTGTTATGTCTCCCAATGCAATTACTACCTGCAGATGAGATGTATTTTAATATCTTGTGAAAGAATGCAGGTGAGAGAGAGCCTTCGCTCACTGTTATAGGGGGAGAATCTTCCAGTCAACGATCTGAATGTACTTGCTGACAGAGACTATTATTGTGGGAAGGGAATCATTCACAGTCTCCTGATTAACTGCTGTATCACCTCCCTTGATTACCTTTTTCATCTCACTTGACTATAAAGGTATAATCCGATGATCCTTTCACTTAAATAGCTCCTTTGATGATAGGCTTCTTCAAAGTGCTTTCCACCCATTCATTAATTAGGCAAATCCACCCATTTTTTTCTAGAGCCTATCAGTGAGACACTTGAAGAACTTTGGGGAATAGGAAATCTCCCCTGACTTTCTAGTGAAATCTGGACTCACAGATTTCACAGCATCAGGTAGGAAGAGAAAGGTTATATTCCAATAGTCAACCTTCTTACTGTGGCCTTACTAATTGTGTCACTTTGCAAGTTTCCTTGAAAAGCTTTCACCCTGAGTTTCAATTGACCAGACCTCCAAGACATGACAGGGCAATAGGCCCTCCTGCAAACGTTGCCTCTCTAATCATCTTTCTCTTGAAAGTCTGATATCAGGAATTCTGATGCCCCAGCATTAGCTTCATCTCTCTTATTTCATACCATGGCAGATAAAAATTATACAGTGGTTAGTTTCATTTCCCCCGAAACTGGGTAAAACTGGCTGTAAGATGCTGGATTTAAAACTACCTGGCTAAAGAAATACATCAAATTGTAAGTGACCCGGGAACCTGATTAGATCTGCGCTTTGGTTGGCCATCTGAGCAGGGAGCTTGGTGGTCAATAAATGAGGCATGTTTTAATTAAGGATTCTTCCTACGTCATTACAGACAGTAACACCAGTGTGGTTCTGAGATTGCACCACAGATGCTTAAGGGGGCTTTCCTGCTGTGAGGCTCTGATCAGAATCTGACCTTTGCTATTCTAGAAGATGATGGGCAAGAAAATGTGCAATTTTCCTAGGATTGCAAAGTGGTTAAGAAAATAACTAGATTCTTTGAAATTGCAGGAAAAGTGTCTCTTCAGAAATACTTATTTTAGAAAAGGAATGTGAGGTTATTACTTGCCCGCTGCAGAGAATCCATACTGAGGATTTCGTGGCATGCTCTTCATATTGCTTAGGTCTCTCTACTCAGCTATCCCCTCTTTTATATATACTAAGGGCCCGGTGCATGAATTTATGCACCTCGGAATGAACTGAGGGCTACGAGGCTGCAGTAGGCACAGGGACAGGTCTCAGTCTATCCTCCGGGCCCTTGCCTGGCTCCTCTGGCTGTGGCCCCTGGTCTCCTCTCTGCCAGCAGCCCCACTCCCATGTGTGACAGAGGCACCAGCACTGCTCCCACTTGCTGAAGGCACAGAGCAATTGAGGTGCAAACAGAGGCTGCTGCCTTGATCATCTCTCAGGAGCAGGGGTAGGTGGAGAAGCCCTCAGGGGCTATCGGGACTGGCAGCCACCACTCACACCTGCTGACAATGCTGAGAGATTGGGACTAGCACTGGCAGTGGGTGTGAGCAGCAGCTCTGGTGCCAGCTGTGGGTGTGAATAGGGAAAGCACTGATAGTAGGTGTGAGAGGTGGTGCCAGCCCTGATTGCCTCTCAGGAGCAGGACGAGAAGCCCTGAGAGGCAATTGGGGCTGGCAGCTGCTGCAAGAGGGGCTGGCACACGGGAGCAAAGAATTTTCAGTAACCACCAGAGGGTCGCCCCATGACAGCAACTGGTGCCCCGCCTTGGTCTGGCAAACCCACTCACCTGCTCCACCATCCCACCACAGCTGATGCCCACGTGCACCACCCTGTGGTCAATGCACATCATAGTGTTCTGCTGTTCGGTCTATTTGCATATTAGCGTTTTATAAATATATATATGTGTGTGTGTGTGTGTGTGTGTGTGTGTATATATATATATATATTTGTGGCACATACCACAACCTTCTCATTATATTCTATCAAAGTCTTTTGACTTTCACTCAACAGTTATTGACTAGGATGTACTGGTGACCACCTCCAGTTTCTCCTCTTACAGAACTCATGTTCCATTGAAGAGACAGACAATTAAAAACCCCTACAAAAATATAAAATACAATGTGCATTCATTTAATCTAGGAACTTTATTCTTAGTTACTCAAGGAATAGAATGTATACATATGTTCACCAAAACCTCTGCCAGAATGCTAACAGAATTATTATTCATAATAGCTAAAAATAAGGAAAAACAAAATATCTATAGTAGAATGGGTAAACAAGCATGGTGTATTTATACAATGGAATGCTGCAGGCAATAATGAAGAGTCAACTAGTGATTAACAGTATGCATGGATATCAAAATAATTATTCTCTAAGGAGTCAGACAAAGAAAGAGTATATAGTTATGATTTTATTTAAATGCGGTTCAAGACAGGTAAAACCGATGTATTTTTAACAGGAGTTGGAATAGTGTTTATCTCAGGGGAAGTGTAATTATTGAGAGAAGACATGAGAGAAATTCCTCCTGTGCTGGTAATATTCTATGCCTTGATTCAGTGCTGGTTACACGGGTATATGTATATGTAAAAGGACACCCAGCTGTATGGTCAAAATTGCCAACACATATCCCTTCTTAGTAATATTATCTAACTGAAGGCCCAATGCATGAAATTTGTGCAAGGGGCTCGGCCCTCACAGCCCCAGCTTCATCCAGAAGGTCGTCCGGCTGTCTGGTCTAATTAGCATATTATGCTTTTATTATTATAGATTATCATAGATACTTATATGAGGACAATTTAAACATGTGTCTATACACATTATCTCAGTTGATCTCAGTTTTTATAAAATAGGTACTTTGTCCATTGAAGGATCCTTCAAAGTCACCAAATAAAGGGAGGAGCCAGCTGTGGGTGCCAGCTGTAGGTGCAAGTAGGGCAGTGGTTCTCAACCTTTGGGTCTCGACCCCGGCGGGGGTTGAACGACCAAAACACAGGGGTCGCCTAAAGCTATCGGAAAACACAGATATTGACATTACGATTCATAACAGTAGCAAAATCACAGTTATGAAGTAGCAACGAAAATAAATTTTTTGGTTTGGGGGGGTCGCCACCACATGAGAAACTGCATGAAGGAGTCGCAGCCTTAGAAAGGTTGAGACCCACTGACGTAGGGAAAGATCACGACACACTCCTTTCTGTGGTTGGCAAGGCAGGACTTGCACAAGTGAAACCTGTTGCTTTATTCTCTCTCTCCCTTTTTTTTTTTTCTGCAAAAAAGCTTTATTGTTTCATTTGGTCCAATGCGCGGGAGAAGGCTTGAGGGTGGTTAAGAGGATGGCAGCAGCTTTGGGGAGAGGCTCCGGGAAAAGCCAGACACCAGGGGATGCAGGGGGGACCCCTGCAAGGCCTCTGGGCTCTGAAGGCTCCTGCTCCACTTGAGGGGCGCCTTTCCAAGAGACCCTGGCCCAACCCGGCCTGGGGCTGCAGCCTGCGGGGGACTGAGGCAGGTGTCTCCTCTTCTTGATGAGTTTCACCGCCCCGCCCCGGAAGTGGCCCCGCCCCGGAAGTGGCCCTGCCCCGGAAGTGGCCGCGCCCCGGAAGTGGCCGCGCCCCGGAAGTGGTTCTGCAGGAAGTCAGAGGAGGGCCTGCAGCTCGGAGCAGGCCTGGGGCAGCTCCTCCCTGGCGACCTGAGCTTTGCCCACTCACCCCGGACGGGGGCTCCGGCTTGTTGTGCAGAGATTCGGCCTCCACCTCGCGCTTCTCCTGCTCCGGCTCCAGGAAGAAGGCCCGCCATCCGCCATGGGAGCCCCCGCGTCGGCGGAAGCGGAAGCTCCCGCGTCGGCGGAAGCGGAAGCCCGGAGAGAGGTGGGTGTGGCGCCGCCGCCGAGGCCAACGCAGCCTCCAGCTCGGTGCGCGGAGCAGTTCCGAGCAAGTCGGTAGCTTATGGTTGTTGGCAATAAGGAAGCTAAGGTATAAGAACACACGAACAAACAAACAGACGGTGCGGTGCGTTGGCTGGTCCTGGTCCCGGAAGTGGTGCTGCAGGTGGCGACAGGCTGAGACCGAGGCTGGAAGAGGGGGTGCCCCTGGGTCTGCTCCGCCCAAGCCCCGTGGAAGCAGGAGACGGACCCGCGGCGGCAGAGGGCACTGCCAGACCTGATGCTTTTTGCAGAAGCAGGTGTGGCTCAGTGGATGGAGCGTGGGCCTGCGGAATGAAGGGTCCCGGGTTCGATTCGGGTCAAGGGCATGGACCTGGGTTGCGGGCACATCCCCAGTGGGGGGCGTGCAGGAGGCGGCTGATCGATGTCTCTCTCTCATCGATGTTTCTAACTCTCTATCCTTCTCCCTTCCTCTCTGTAAAAAATCAATAAAATATATTAAAACACACACACACACACACACACACACACACACACACACACACCTGTTGCTTTTGAGCTCTCCAATCTGAGAGCTTGAACCAGCAAGCGTCCTTTTCTCCCATTCCACAGTGGCACAAAGCTTTGCAAATTTTAATACTCATACAGGAGGTCTTCGTCACACCACGCTCTGAGGTAGGTCGTACAAGGAACAGGGAGATCTTGTTACAGTTCCTCAAATTAATACATAAAAGTGGGGAGTTTGTTCAGGAAGATAAACGAAGCCCCACATTTTGCTGTATGTTCAGAGAATGAGATGGCAACTCATTTTCCAACACTTGGGAAGTGCCTGTAACTTCATAAAGTACAAAATGTGGGATGGAAGTCTCAGAAGGGAAATCTTTTAAAACACTAAGTTCTCTGCAAGTTCATTGAGCATCTGAAATGATGAATAACAGGTACAATTAATTGTCACAGTTTCCTCCACTATCCACATGATCCTTCTCCACGGGTTCTATTAAGGCCTGATTTACAGTCAGCAAAATGTCTCCTTTTTCAGGGTCCAGTCCTACAAATTTTGGCTAACACCCACAGTTGTGTAACCACCGTCCAAATCAAGGCAGAGACTTGCCCCACTCCTCCTGGGAAGGCTCCAGCACGTCCTGGGAGAGAATGCAGCCACTGCGCTGGCTTTGCATTCAAAACCCTCTTCTTCTCCAACTCCTATATCATCTCAAAATCCTATTTTTAATGTATTTTTATTGATTTTCTACAGAGAGGAAGGGAGAGGGATAGAGAGCTAGAAACATCCATGAGAGACAGACATGGATCAGCTGCCTCTTGCACGCCCCCTACTGGGGATGTGCCCGCAACCAAGGTACATGCCCTTGATGGGAATCGAACCTGGGGTCTTTCGGTCCTCAGACTGACTCTCTAGCCACTGAGCCAAACTGGTTTCGATGTATGTCATCTATTTCATATGACTTTCTATAATTACCTAAAATGTGGACAGGCCATCACATCCCAGAACATAGAGGTTCAGATATGTATGTATATGCCCCAATATGTCTATATTTTAGCATTATCTGTCCTTAACTTACAGACTGGGAAATCAAGGCTCAGAGAGGTCAATAATTTTACAAAAGCGGTGAAGCTGGGGTTGACACCATATTCCCCAATTCACCCCTCTTCTATACTTCAGCACTGCGTAGGGAAGGCTAAGGAGCACCCCAGCATATGTAGACGGACCTAAGAAAGACCCTCCATCAGGGGAGGGGACCTTCTGGAGTGAACTCCAACTTCTTGGCTGTTTTGGGGGTGGTGGGTTTCTTTTAGAAAATGACACAACCTCTCCTTTGTCACTGATTTCTCACTGATCCCCGTGTGAGACGTTTCTCCCCTGTATGAACACTGCTGGGCTGTCACAGTAGAAACCTGTTCTCGAACAGACATCACAGGACTGTGCTGTACGTGTGGAAATGCTTCCTTCCTCGATTCTCCGATTCTAGTTGTGTGTTGGCCGTCGCGTAAGGGGGGGCTGGCTTATCCAGGGGCCATGCTTCTGGACCACACCCTCACCCAGAGGAAGGTGTTAGAAATGTGCTGCTTATGGCAGCATCCAACTGTGCATGGAGCAGGCATCGTTATATCCTAACATGCTGGGAACACTCGTCCTGATGGAAAGTTAGTCAATCAAAATCCCCTTTGAAAGGCTCGCTGCTGCGGGGTCTGCTCTTGATTCCTGAAGGGGCAGAGAGACAGCGAGAATGGAAAGGAAAGCACACTGCACAGTACAGTGGTACCTCGAGATACGAGTTTAATTCATTCCGTAACCTTGAGGCGTGGGAAACTATGAGACGCTCGAGTCGAGGTAAACTGGTGGGTCGTGTGCAGCCGGCCGATCCGAGCGATGACTCCTATCTCAAATGTCGCTCGTATTTCAAAGCAAAAATCGCTCACTCGACGGCTCGTATCTCAAAAATCTCGTATGTTAGGGCATTCGTATCTTGAGGTACCACTGTATTTCATCGAGCACTCTAAAGTGCCCAGGAGGCCCAGCGCCTTGCCCATCAAAAATGCAGTACGTTTTATGAAAATTCGATTTCATGTGGTGTGTGCTTTTTCCTTCTTGGAACCACAGGTTGCTCAAATGTTTTTCCTTTAGCTCCGAGACAGAGTGACACGAAAAAAAAAAAAAGATGAAATGAAAAATTATTATCTATTGGCTATCAGAAGGAAAAGGAGCGAGGGAGGTTTATAATAAGAGTAAAACTCCGAGGAATTCAAACTCATCCCGTTTGCAATTAAAGCCCACGTTTAAATCATGAAATTATGCCGCCTTGGCAGACTGAGCCGAGCTAATTTATAGGCATTTAATTAACTGCACAGGGGAGAGCCCCCTGTTGTTGCTGGGTGACTATAATATTTATATTGATAATTATAAAACCAATTTAAAACGTATTCGAGGAGGCCCAGGTGGATACAGTACAAGCCCATTCTCTCCGACACTCCACATGGCCCATAGCAGATGGAGCAAACTGACCCAAGGCCCAGCCGTAGCTGAACTTGAGACCTCAGTGGCAGGGGGCACCAGGATGAAGAAGGAGAGGAGATGTGGCAATGCCAGGGAAATGCCAGTTCTACAAATTTCCAACCTCCCACCCCCAGCCTCCCACCATCTCTAAAAGACAAGCCAGTCAATATTTATTCAATGAATTTTTTTTTTTTAATTTCTCATGCGTTTCTCCCACTCTCTACACAGGCAATTTTCAAAGTTACAGGTGGTCACATGCCTTTTCCTTCCCCTTTAAGAATCGACTATTCTAGCTTTTGCTCAAGGATCAGCCCACACAGGCTATAGAACTCAGGGCACTGTGGGCATGCTCTGCTCTCTCCACAGCAGGCACAGCATTGTTGAGTTGAGTTTGGTGGGCAGAACTCCTCTGGGGGGAAAAAATCCATTAAACTGCAACTTCTTAGAGGAAGTGATGGAAACGGAAAAAGAGGTATTAGTTAGCTGCCAATATTTATTGAGCACCTGGTGGAGAGTGCCTTATAATTTTCTCTGTTTTCTCTGAGCTTCTGTCTTTGGAGAGGAGAGTGGGAAGTGTTATTTTCTCAATTGTCTTGAGTTAAAGCTCTGATTGATAACAAAAACGTATTAGATTAAAGGGTATAACAAAAATGCAACATTATGCCCACTCTGGAGCAGTACCTTTAAAAACCCTCTCTCTCCTCTCTTCTACGCCTTTCCCCCTCCTCTCCTCCCCTGCTTCTGACCCTCCTTCAGCCTCCCTTTTGTAAAGACTCTAGTAATTCCCCCGGATCCACCCAGATAATTCAGGATGATCTCCCCCTCTGGAGATTTCCTAACATATGTACATCTGAAAAGCCTCTTTTTTCCAACATACAACTTTCAGGGATTAGGATGTGGATAACACACAAGCCGGTTGCTAAGCTGTTTTTCCTTGGTGATAAATCCACTTTTCTTTATCGCTGATTTGAGATAAGGCGGTCTGCACACTGTTTCTGCTTTAGTAGCTGGTTTTCTGCTACTCTGTTTCCCCGAAAATAAGACAGTGTCTAATATTAATTTTTGCTCCCAAAGATGCGCTAGGTCTTATTTTCAGGGGATGTCTTATTTTTCCATGAAGAAGAAGATGGTACACATTTATTGTTGAACAAAAAAAAAAAAAAAGGAAATTGATTACCTGTATACGGTGCAGTAATAGTTGTCATCACAAACCAGCATGGCTAGAGCTGTTCAGGCAGGGCGAGGTCTCTTTAAATGAAGAGTCAGACGCCTGACAGTACAGTAGCTTCGGGGGCCTTATATTCCGGGGAGGCCTTCTGTTCAGGAGAGGCCTTATTATCGGGGAGGTCTTATTTTCGGGGAGATGCCTTATATTACAGCGAGAGGCAAAACTAGAAGCAGGTCTTATTTTGGGGGGATGTCTTACTTTCGGGGAAACAGGATAGATGATGCCAACAGGAGGCGGTAAAGGATACCGGAAGGCCGGATGACGGAGAATGGAGTTAATCCTTTCTGTGCAGCTTGATGCACTTACTGGCATTGCCCTAGGGAGTGTCTTCACTCGCAGCAGGTGCCAGGTTTTTCCCGAGTTCCAGAACGGCCACACTTCTGGCATCAGTCTCACTGCCTTCAGAGGTACCCTCCACAGGTTGGGCAATGGATTTCTTCAGAGGTCCGAGTCTCGACTCATCAGAACCCTTGCTCCAAGCACCTGGCATCTGATCACCTCAAATGATTTTCCTCGTTTCTCCAACCCTAGGGATGACAGCAGCTTCTGAAATCATTGCTATAGTGATCATTTTGAGATTTGTCCGTTCTGATCAGTTTTTAATCCCCTCAACAAGTAAGTGTGAGATTAAAAAGTGATTGATAATACTCTGAAAAGAAATAGATAGGAATTAGTGCTGAGGTCAGAGAAATGATCTCAAGCCTGTCTGATGCTGGTGGTTTTGCAGTAAACATGATGGTCCAGAAAGACAAGTCGACCTTCCCAACAGAGTTGTTTCAAAATTTTTTCTTCATGTGAAGCAACCATAATCCAAAAGACATTCACACTGGCTTTGATTTTTTTGAAGCAGAAAATTTATTCAGAGGAATATAATACAGGATTATTAGAAAGTCTTAATCCATCTTACAGTTAAAACTATTAGTTTGTCCAAGTTAAATTTAATACATCTATTTTTTAATACCAGTTATTTAATAGTCCAACACAGTGAAGATCTTAATAAAATTTTACACACAGAGAAGTGTGCACCTGTGTGCGTGCAAGAGAGACAAATATTTAGAGATTTATAAATTTACAGTCGTCAAATAAGCTGCCAGAAGAAACTATCCATTTGAATTTCTAGATGTGTGTTGTAGTGAAACCACACTCAATTTATGACCTCATTAATACATGGTTGAACATTCTTTAGATTACACTCTTGCCAGAGATAAATGCACTTGGCATAATATAATAATGTTTCAATCATGGAAATGTGATCTTGATCACATTTAAATCTGCTCTTTATACTCTGACATTAATTACCAACCCAGAGCCCCTTCTAAAGCTGCACAGCCAGATTTTGAAGAGGTTGTTCATCAGATAGGAATGATGTTTGTCAAGCTGTGCACTCTTCTTAATGGACTTAATGTAATTATTGTTAAATGTCCAGATCCTCTTCCTTCCCCCCCCCACACCCTCCCCCATCTTCCACCTTCTCAATGGTCTATATGAGTC
The DNA here is from genome assembly GCA_011751065.1 of Lasiurus cinereus. Lineage (NCBI taxonomy): Eukaryota > Metazoa > Chordata > Mammalia > Chiroptera > Vespertilionidae > Lasiurus > Lasiurus cinereus. Next base: position 74,803,104 of record JAAGEH010002531.1, read on the forward strand.
TTTAAAGTCATTGAGACACTCAGAGGAACTGATGTGATATAAATCTACCAGAAGTCAAAGCAATAAAGTATATTCTCATTAAAAATATAACACCTTGAGGTTTGGGTGGAAGAAGTTGCGGACACAGAGCAAATCACACTAAAGCTTATTCTAATAAAGAGGGAATATGCTAGTTGATCATCACACCCTCACAAAAATGGTGGTGCCCACAGCCAGTAAAGAGGGAATATGCTAATTGAATGTCACACCCTCAAAGATGGTAGCACCCACAGCCACAAGATGGTGGCAACCAGTCTCCTCAGCCCTGCAGGGGCGTGAGGTGGTCCCGGCCACTCCGCACACCTACCCCTAGAGTCCCCCAGACCCTTCAGCACCCCAGCCACCAGGGCGGGCCCGAAGTTCAGGCAGCTTAGGATGGCAGCTGCCAGCGAATGCCTGAGGCACAGGCAGACCTCAGATGGCAGCTGTCTAGCTACCCAGGGCCACCTGAGGCTCAAGTAACCAGGGCTGGCAGAGGTTTGCGCTGTCGGCAGTGGCAGCAGCAGAGGTGTGGTAAGGATGTTGTCTGCTCCTGATCTCCAGGTTGCTTCCTGCCCATGAGGGCTCCCAGACTATGAGAGGGGGCAGGCCAGGCTGAGGGAACCCCTCTCCAGCGCATGAATTTTCAGGCTTCAGATCTCTAGTAATTTATATGTATGTCTGAAATTGGATTATGTAAATAATGGAGTTGATAGGGGAAAATAATCCACAAAAGGCAAAACTGAAGTGGTATGTGTGTGTGTGTGTGTGTGTGTGTGTGTGTGTGTGTGTGTGTGTGTTTAGAGTAGAAAGTGGATATTCTTGCATTCTAGTACAAGGTCTAGTGCTCACAGTAGGGAACCCAGGGAATGTAACAGAGGTTCAAGTGTGTAGATTTTTTTCTGATGACTGTTTCTCTGAATTATTGCCCATCCTTCTGGGCATCCTGCTCCTCAAAGCACAGAGCCTCAAGGATTAGCACAGAGCTCTCCCTTTTCCTTAGAAAGGCATGTTTACTGAGACCTTAGTGAACTCTCACAATGGGATTAGTTATGCCATTGTTTAATATGTTGGCCCATCATAGAAAGGACCTGAACAGTCTGAATTATTGTACAATAGAAGAGATTCATACTATATGCTAGTTAGAAAGGAAAGGAGAACTTTTATGGGAGAATATTAATTTTGATTTAAAAATATAGAGGTAAGGATAAGGACTGTCCTTGGAATTTAAATTCTTGAGGGATAACATCAAACTTAAAAGATATTTAGATTGAGAGGAAGATCATAGGAGGAATCAAGTGAAAGAAGAGCAAAAGCCACCTTCAAGTTAATTTTGTTTATAAATCACATTCATGATCAAAGCTATGCACAAAGGGATAACAGACAATGTTGGTGTTATATCAGGACTCCTATATACCCTTTCCTTTAATATTGTAGGAAAGTGGGCAAGGGAAAAGTTAAATTATTGAAAAATCATAAGAAAGGGATATAGAGAGAAAGTTTGAGTGTACTTAGTAAATCAGCAAAAGAAATGTGGAATATGGCTACAGTGAGTCAAATGGCAAATAAGTTCAGGTGGATATATGCCTCAGTCTTTTTGCATCAAGGGTTTAGGAATCTGGAGAAGGGGCTGACACATAAGTGGATACACTAGACAAGAAATATAAATTTGGAAGGCATGGGGGGAAACCAGGCAGAGACCTCACCCTCTAGTGAAGTAAGCTCGCCCAATCTCCGGATCCATGGCTTTTTATTTACATATTTTTCCCTTTAGCAAAGCAAACATACACATCAAAGGTAAGGTTTGGTAAACAGTAAAAGGATTATCAGGTTAGGGCAGTGGTCGGCAAACGCATTAGTCAACAGAGCCACATATCAACAGTATAACGATTGAAATTTCTTTTGAGAGCCGAAAATCAACTTCTGTGCATGGGCCATGAAGTTTCAATCACAGTGTATGTGCGTGCCTGCACGAGGTATTTTGTGAAAGAGCCACACTCAATGGGCCAAAGAGCCGCATGTGGCTCATGAGCTGCAGTTTGCCAACCACTGGGTTAGGGAATTGCTTTCGGCCGTTCAGCCAGCAGCAGGTATATGCAGATTTTCAGCCCTGCTGAATATCGAAGCCCATCAGCCTTCTTTGAACTTCTCACATTTATTATGACCTGCTGGTCTTAGTCTCCCGCAGATATATAACTATCTTCATATCTAACATCAGGACCTTAATTTTTTCCAATGACTCAACTGAAAGTTCAAGCCTGGGGGGAGGACCTTGGCCACCAATGCGTTAATGCATCTTAATTCCAGTGTGAGGTGATAGCGTCATAGCCTAAAGCGTTGCTTATCCCAATGCTTACAGTGTGTGCTAAGGCAGTGGTTCTCAACCTTTCTAATGCTGTGACCCTTTAATACAGTTCCTCATGTTGTGGTGACCCCCAACCATAAAATTATTTCCGTTGCTACTTCGTAACTGTAATTTTGCTACTGTTATGAATTGTAATGTAAATATCTGTGTTTTCCAATGGTCTTAAATGACTCTGCTAGCGGTTCTCAACCTGTGGGTCACTGTTCTAAAAACTCAGTAATACCACCTAATATTATTAGCGGGCCTTCCTTCGTCCTTGGCTTTTCAGATAATGTATGGTAGGAAGTCTGAATCATAGAGTGAAATATGGCTGATTAATTTGTATGCCAGTATTTAAAAAATATTTCAAGTTTTAAAAAATTGTTATTTTTCACCTTCCTTCTGCATAACATACACCCTTAAAATCAAAGAAAAATGTATGGCTTGGGTCTAATTTCATTTGAAATTATATCGACTGCCAAAATATCTAAAATGCAAAAAGAAAAAACGAACCAAGCTTACTGAGACAGGGAAAACACCTGAACAATTAGTCACCCCATGTTCACCTGGGTGTTTGGTTAAAGAGTAGCTTTAGGCCCAGCTACATAGAAGGTGACGTGAAGAGGAACAAGCTAGTTAGTGATGTCAAATAAATAGGGATCTGGAGGTGCCAAACTTGGTATCTTGAACCAAATTAGTCAAATTTTCTACAGTAATCATAATAACTGAAAATTTTCCGTATTTCAATTTCTCTTTTTGTTGTAAATGTGGTAAAAAAAACTCATGATGTATTTCTCTTTTTTAAAAAAATATATATTTTATTAATTTTTTACAGAGAGGAAGGGAGAGGGATAGAGAGTCAGAAACATCAATGAGAGAGAGAGACATCAATCAGCTGCCTTCTGCATGCCCCTACTGGGGATGTGCCCGAAACCCAGGTATATGCCCTTGACCGGAATCGAACCTGGGACTTTTCAGTCCGCAGGCCGACGCTCTATCCACTGACCCGAACCAGTTTTGGCTCATGATGTATTTCATAGTCACTCTATTTCACCCTTTTACTGTGTTTTTGTTTTACTTGTTTTTGTTTCTCTTCTTGGCTTCTCCTACTTCCATTCCATGCTGGTTTTGGCATTTCTTCTCCTTCGGTGTGTATTTTCAGCAGTGTAGACTACACAGACTATTGTATAGGCTAATCTTAAAGTGGTTGACACTTATCCATGACAGATACTTAAAATGCTCTTTCGTTGGTCTGAAGCCATTGTGTCATATTACTAATGAGTTGATCTTCCAATATTTGTCTCACACAAAATCTGTTGACATAATTTCCGAGCCCTTTGTAATATATTTTAATTACTCCTATAACTATTAACTTCAGGCGACTCCCTGACATCAAATCACTTCTTTTTAAACACATTATATGTGGAGTATGCTTATTTTACATAGCCTTAGAATTGTTTCCAACAGCTATTTTCTATAGTTAAATTTTAAAATTATTTTTAATTAAGTGATCACCTCCCAATTCCCTTAGCACCACTGTGATGAGCTGCAGTCAGTTCAAACCCATTCTTTTCAAACACTGGATGTTCCAAGCCCTCCGTCTCTTAGGTATAAGCTGGTAGCCACATCTCAGTTCTTTCAAGGTTTGTGAAAGAAGAGCTGCATGAATAATCATAATGGATGTATCCTCTCTTAATCTCACTAATCAAAGTTAATAATGAGGTATAATGGCCAATAGCTTTGTGGAAAATTATACCAACCATTGTCATGGATAAAGAATTTAAGTTTTCTAATTACACAAGGCATATGATAATGATGGATTATAATGATCTTGCTATAAATTATTTTAAATAGAAAATTACTTCCCTGTTATTAGCCAGTGAATACTGGGACATTCTTCTGGTGCTCAAAGGTCCATAGATGACCATGTCACTTACCCACAACTTGAAGTACTGCATTTTTTCATTTCCATGGGAAATCAAGATCTGTCTTCTAATCCGCCTGTCTGCAAAGCAGTATCATCATTCGCTTTGAGGAGTGTGTGTGTCCTTTTTCAGCACCCTGTCCACCTTGGGTTTTCTGCCAATCTCATTAAAATGTAGAAGTTGCATGCTTACTAATTTTTCCGTTTTAGAAAGGAAGTTTCATGCTTTCCTCGTCCCCCAGTGAATCTGTTCACGGTCAGTTAGAGTGGTGGGTAGCTCCTCTGAGCATCTACAGCTCACGGCTTAGATGCAGTATCCCCTAAGTCAAGGCTTGGGAACCTTTTTTTTTTTTTTTGCTGCCAAGGGCCATTTGAATATTAATAACATCATTGGAGACCATACAGAATTACCAGCTTCAAAATCAGCCTGCGCTGTTTGGCCACATATTTGATGAGCTCACCCCTGATGCCATGGCAGAGTCAGACCCAGTGACTTCCAGGGCCTTACATGGCTGCTGGGCTGGGCGTCCCTCACCCATGTCCTAAGTTGATGCATTTACTCTGATAAAAGCAGAGTCTGGGCATTTTATTCTATCTTTCTTTATTCTTATGTCTGAAAACATAAGTGATTCACAGATAACTTTATTCATGGAATGAGAATAAATAAATGCATTCTACTTTGTTTCCCCCCCAATCCTACTCTCATCTTTTATTTTATTTTATTTTATTTTATTATTTTATTTTATTTTATTTTATTTTATTTTATTTTTTCTTCTTGTCTAGTGCATGCTTGTGACAGAACAGTGGTGAGGCAGGCTGAGTGGTTGATGAGTCACTTTCAGTCCCCTGGGTTCTGAGGACCACCATTCAGAGAGAAATGAAGGCAGTGACATTGCTGGTGCCACAGGCTCAGTGGGGAAAAGGACAAAGTCCGGTGGCTCTGAGCCTGTGTGGGACTCAGCAGGATGGAGCTGTGTCTCTGCTCAGCCCCAAGCCTGCTCCCCTGCTGCCTGAGGTCCAGGGAAGCCCTGATAGCAGGAGGTGAGAGATGAGGAAGAGAGGAGGAAGTTAGCATTTACTTAGCAGCCATCTTTGTCAGGCACAGCTAATAAATTTAAAAAGGTATCTTGTCCATAATAACCGTTGGAACACTACGCATTTTGCTTATTTAATGGCTTAAGTCGAATTTTGCTTATTTAATGGCTTAAGTCCCAAGGATGAGGAGTGTTAAATAACTCATTCAACCACCCTCATCTTTATAATCTTTTTGACAATAGTGGTGTGGGCAAACATTACAATATTGACTTTAAAAAGTCAGGGCCCTAGCCGGTGTGGCTCAGTGGATAGAGCGTCGGCCTGCGGACTCAAGGGTCCCAGGTTCGATTCTGGTCAAAGGCATGTACCTTGGTTGCAGGCACATACCCAGTAGGGAGTGTGCAGGAGGCAGCTGATCGATGTTTCTCTCTCATCATTGTTTTTAACTCTCTATCTCTCTCCCTTCCTCTCTGTAAAAAAAATCAATAAGATATATTAATTTAAAAAAAAGTCAAGGCACTATATATGGTGTGAAATAAACCTTTTCAAATAAAGGGATTTGGTGACGTGTCTTATAATGAATGGTTACATTTGAGCCATTGAGCTGAAGCATCTAAGAGTATTTTCAATCTTTTCATGGTTTGTCTGTATGATAAAAACAAAAGGAAAAATTTAGGATTAAGGGGTAAGGGTTACATAAAGTTGTAAAGAAAGACTTAGCATTGAATGAAGATGGCTGTCCAATCTTTAGAGTAAACCTTTGTTAGAAAGTTATAGTCTGAAACGCCACTGGACTGGTGGCTAGGAAAATGAGTAAGTGCCATTTTGCCAATTCAGTGGTAAGCATTGCTTAGTGGTCCCTCAACAGCTAGACACGCCTTTCACAGTGTCCAGATTTCTGACTCTTCCACAGCTGATCTGCGAAGAGTCCCAGGGCTAGGGTGAGACTGAGAGCTCATTATCTGGCTTTTTTTCTCAGATTCTCTTTCTTTAAGATGTTAGAGGTGTCCCACAGCATTCATTACCTGGGTCTGTCAGACGGCCCTGGATAGAGACAACTGCCTTTGTGGTTTGCAAGAAGAGACTAGAAAGAAATGCAAATTGAGTGATCCCTGCAGCAAGGACCATCTTTGCTTCTGGGTACCGGAGGGACCATCTGGAAGGGCAGGAGGATACAGCAGGTGTCCCAGGGTAGACCTGGGCAGGCACACGCATGAGCTTGTTACATACAAATTTGGATTTATTGCATCAATCTGTCGGTGCCACAAAGCGTAAAATCTTACTCGTGGGGAACCCGTGTCACAGTTAACAATGACATCTGTCATTGACAGAGGTCTACTAGAAAGGACTTTTGGACACCAGGTGATTACATTGGGCTTGTCCTTTTATTTACCGGGGAGAGGGGGAAACTGGTCCCTGACATGGAGGAGTTCCTGTGGAGCAGTCAGCCAGGCCTTGGTGTTCCCATGCGGAACGCCAGTGTGTTCACGGAACATTGGACAAGACCATTCCATGACCTTTACGAATCATGAAAAAAGAACAAAAGCCCTGTGACATCACGCCTGAAAACAGACAACAAGTTCACATTGCCCACGCCCCCAGGTGGTCTGACACCCCCCCACTCCCATGAGTAACAGCTGCTGCTTTACTTACCTCAGCTCTAGCCTTGGTCTAGTCTCCCCTGCTTCCAGATGAGACTTATGAAGATGCTCATTGAATTACCCTCCTCACCACTTCCTCACAGTATTCAAATCAGAGCGAAGAACCACTTCTTAACCTCTTCCCAGCTTACCTAACATACCGGCAAGAGCAAATATCCTATGTCCTTACACCCCCAGCTGAGATGTCTCAGGGTTTTCACGATGTACATTCTCTCTCACTGCAAAAAGAAATAAACCAGTTTATATAATTTCAGGTGTGTTCCTGGTAGTCACTGGCCAGAGGATATAGAATTGCTAAGTAATTATGATGGGGACTTTATAATTGATCAAATGAGTAGGGTACTTCTGTGTAACAGTCATTGGTTGTTTAGTTGTTTATACTGTAATAAAATATACACAACATAAAAATTACCATTTTAATTTTTAAGTATAGTTCAGTGGCATGAAGTACATTTACCTTTTGTGCAATCTTCACTACTATCAGTCCTTCTCCACAACTTTTTCATGACCTTAAACTGCCCCTCTGTACCATTAAGTAAAGTCCTCATTCTCCACTCCCCTAGCCCAACCACCACTATTCTACTATCGCTATGGGTTAGACTATTTAAGGTGCCTCCTATAAGTAGAATTATATATTTTCCTTTGTGTCTGATTTTACTTAGCACATTGTCTTCCAAGTTCATCCATGATGTACAGGTATCAGAATTACCTTTCTTTTTAATGCTAAATAAAATTCCATTTTATGATTATACCTCATTTTGTGTATTCACTCATCTATTGATGGATATTTGGGTTGTTTTTACTTTTTGAATTGTGAATAATGCTGCTAAAAACATTGGTATAATTATGCTCAAAATTTTTAAATATATGTTATTGATTTTTTTACAGAGAGAAAGGGAGAGAAATAGAGAGCTAGAAACATCGAGGAGAGAGAAACATCCATCAGCTGCCTCCTGTACACCCCCTACTGGGGATGTGCCCGCAACCAAGGTACGTGCCCTCGACTGGAATCGAACCTGGGACCCTTCAGTCCACAGGCTGACATTCTATCCACTAAGCAAAACTGGTTTCGGCATAATTATGCTCATGATTTTTTTTTAAAGCAACGATGAATGTAATAGTTTCAGGATTTTTCTGAATCTGCATGTGACCCTAAAAACAGTCATCTTCCTTCCTTCCCTTCTGTCCTCCCCAACTCCCATGCTTGGAGAAATCAAACTTTTTTAGGAATCTAGAAAAGCACGACATGTTGTGTCCAAGTGTCACCAGTGACTTACCGACATAGCCCTAGGGAGGTGGAGAATCATGGAAATATCAAGAGAAGCAAAACAATTCCAAACCAGTTTTTCTTTTAAAATATATTTTCAAACCTGAATTATAAGTCTCTTGCAAATTTTTGAAAAGCTAAAAACTAGGCATGTTAAAGGAGGGTTTTGACACTGAAGCGAGAGATATAGCCCGATCATTGGTTTATTCAACCAGTAAGCTATCGTGTGTTGCTCTCTGCCTGAAACACAAGCCCAATGAGTTCAGGGACTTGCGGCTCCATCTTCCTTCACTGGAGTAGAGCACATCATAGACACTCAGTAGATATTTATGAACTAAGCAAATAAATTATTATAATGAGCTCTTGCATGTCTTAGATACTACAAGAGGCATTAGTATTTCTAACACTATTTCTGTCCACGTAATGCTTTAAGACCAGCTAGGAAATTAGAAACATGCTACAAGATAGCTATAAAAAACTGCAATGGGTATACTTTGAGATAGTAAGGAAAATTTCAAAGATGAGTTAGGATAGGAAGATTTTGATATATGAAAGCATCAAACTGCACTCCATGTGGTATTAACGGCTGAAGAAAAGGCTTGGTGGGAGCAAGAAGCATGATGATGAATTGTCACTTATTGTGCTTCCATTCTGTTCCATAACCTTTAAATTCTTCAATTCATTTAAGCTTCCTAGTGCCTTCCATTTTCCCATGCCCAGGAAGAAATAATTATTCTTCACACTCCAGTGAAGGGAACAAAACCACAGACAGAAATTAATTGGGAAAACCTGGATTTGAATCCAAGTCGTCATACCCTGTAACTTGTGATTGCAACCGCACGATTGTATTCAGTGAGTGTTAATTAGCTTATCTGGGGCTGGCATATAAGGAGTATATGTAGGGGGAAGAGAAGAGGAGAAGGACTGAAAACCCTAAAGGGTTAATATGGTGGTGGGAAGTGGGGATTATCACTTTTAAAAAATCTTTAATGTATTTTTATTGATTTCAGAGAGGAAGGGAGAGGGAGAGAAAGAAAGCAACATAAATGATGAGAGAGAATCATTGATGGGCTGCCTCCTACACACCCCTCACTGGGGATCAAACCCACAACCGGGGCATGTACCCTTGACCTGAATCCTACCCAAGACCCTTCAGTCTAAAGGCTGACGCTCTATCCACTGAGCCAAACCAGTTAAGGCTTAAATCTTAAATTTAAATATAAAACCCATTTTTCATAGTTAAATATAGTACATTTCTTTGAATGAGATATCCAGGTAGAGGTTGTAGAGAATGGTAAAATGCATTTATTAGTAATTTTTAATTTTACAAAGGTTCTTTATTGTCCCTCTTTATATATTTTAAGTTTGTGAAAGTATGTTATATATACTTTTGTGAAAGTATATTATATATACTGAACATATATACTGAAAGTATATTATATATGTTTGTGAAAGTATATATACTGAACATTATATATTATTTTAATGATTTGGCTAAATTGTTTTAAACAAAGTTCTGCTTGTAAAATATTATTCAGCTGACCTGTAAGGAACCTTGTTTTTCAGAATATAACTCAGCATCAATTTAATTTGGAAAAAAAATATATACTAGCTTCAGCAATTAAGAAATATTATGAACTAATGAAAGATAATACATACCAAATAACCGTGTACTTTTTTTTTTAGTGGGAGAAGATATAAAGTAATAACATGTTCTAAATGAGTAGCAATGTATATAAACTGCATAGTGTGATGTTGATGGACAGCTGAGGATTACATAAGCTTTAATAACACCACGAAACCACTGTGATATGTCATTTTTCTCTTTCCATTTATGCTTATCAGAGTCTTTTTAAAAATGGTTGGCTCCTATTGCACCACAATGAAACTCATTAGTATTTTGTAGTGATAATACTGTAGATCTATACCTTGAGTTGGTTGGATAGAATAAAAAAACTAAGGTTGTTTTTGTTTTTGTTTTTTGCTATTTCCAGCAGTTATATGTGTGAAAAGTCATCACAAAGAAAACTGGATTATAGAATAATAGAGTCAAAAGAAGTTCTAGAGATCAATAACAAATTCTAGTTTAGTCTGTCAATGGGTGCGAGGTTAATTATGTGTAACAAGTTGGCTAGGCTATGATCCCCAGTAGTTTGGTCAAACACTAGTCTAGATGTTGTTGTGAAGGTATTTGTGAATATGATTAGCATACACAGTCATTTGACTTTGAGTAAAGCAGATTGCACTCTTTAATGTGGGTGGGCCTCGTCCAAGCAGTTGAATGCCTTAGAGCAGTGATCAGCAAACTTGTCAGGTGAAGAACCAAGTTAGAGAAGTTAAGGCATTTGCTTAGGGCCGTGGTCGGCAAACTGCGGCTCCTGAGCCACATGTGGCTCTTTGGCCTTTTGAGTGTGGCTCTTCCATAAAATACCATGGCCTGGGCAAGTCTATTTTGAGGAAGTGGCATTAGAAGAAGTTTAAGTTTAAAAAATTTGGCTATCAAAAGAAATTTCAATCATTGTACTGTTGATATTTGGCTCTGCTGACTAATGAGTTTGCCAACCACTGCTTTAGAGAAAAAAGAGGTTTTCTGAAGAATTCTTATTCAAGACTGAAACAGAAATCCTATCTAAGTTACCAGTCTGCTGGCCTGCCATTCAGAGTTTCCAGTTCTCACAATCTCACAAATCAATTCTATAAAATCTCTCCTTGTTCACACACACACACACACACACACACACACACACTAGAGGCCCAGTGCATGAAATTCATGCATGGATAGGGTCCCTAGGCCTGGCTGGCAATCATGGCTGATCTGAGGAGCGACCAGCAGGGCTATCAGAGGGCGACTGGGTGATCAGGGGGTGGCACCAGTCTGCTCACTGGCTGGCCCCAAATCCCCGCCCCCTTCCCCGCCATTGCCCCACCACCAGTCACCTCCCTCTGTGGGAGATGACTGGCAGGCAATCGGGGGATGAGGGGACCCCATGCTGCCACCCACCCTGGCTGGCCTGGAGCCTACGAGCTGGGGACAGCTCCTGCATTGAGCATCTGCTCCCTGGTGGTCAGTGTGCATTATAGGGACTGGTTGTTCCACCTGTCTGAATTTTGATCAATTTGCATATTAGGCTTTTATTATATAGAATTGTTCTCTCATAAAACTGATTCTGTTTCTCTGAAAAACCCTGATTAATACAGTGGGTAAACTAAAGCCAAGAGAAATGACATGCTTTTTCTAATATCACTTAATTAGTGGCAGAGTTGATAATAGAAAGACTGGGTATTTAGGTCATAAAATGATCTTAAAAGTTGATTATAAGCCTGGCCGGTGTCACTTAGTGGTTGAGTATCAACCTATGAACCAGGAGGTCATGGTTCAATTCCTGGTCAAGGCACGTGCCTGGGTTGCAGGCTCAGTACCTAGTGTGGTGCGTGCAGGAGGAAGCCAATCAATGATTCTCTCTCATCATTGATGTTTCTATCTCCCTCTCCCTCTCCCTCTTCCTTCCTCCCTGAAATCAATAAAAATATACTTAAAAATTGATTATAAGCCAAGAAAGACATTCAGAACTATCGATTTCCAGTCCTCTCTTTTCTAGTGAGTTGCATGCAGAGAAATGTAAGATTTTACGCAAAATCCAACACATTAAAAATTCTAACACTCAAGAGAAAACAAGGGAGGGATTACTTGTTTTCTTTCCCAAAAGTTACAGGGTACAATTCTTCCTACAGGCAACTTTCCCCATCAGTTAAGTGGGTTTCATTTTTTAAGAAAATGCTTTGTAACCTTTTAGATATTCCTAAGTTCACTCAAACAAGGTATTGAATTAAAATGTCCCTTGTTAAAAATATATCCAAGATTCAATAATTATTTCATCCTCTTGAAAACAAATATTTTATAGGGATAGAAAAGGCAACAAGAGGAAGAATATGCATATGTCATTGTCTCAGTAAACTTAAGTCTCATGTTGTGTGTGATGATTTGCTCCTAATAAGCTCTTACATTCTTTCTGGGAAGCATCACTGTGAATCAGAATTACTATCATCATTTTCTAATGGACACAATTGACAGAAACTCAAGGACCTGCCCAAACTCCTCGGAGCCAAAGCCCTGGGTTCCCGGCTCTGAGCTCTCCTCACTGCCCTCTGTGGTACCCATGGAACCCCAGCATTAGCCAGAAGAGTATTTGTAGGTTTCTTGACCAAGAATCCCTCAGTGCACTAAATTCTCACTTCATCAAAAGGGTATGTAATTGCTAGCAAGAACACTAAGAATGACCTTAGAAAAAATTCCAGGACATCACCTTTTCATCCTTAGAGATAACCCTACCATGACCTCTTTAAAACATAAAAATAAAAAATTCTTTATTGATTTCAGAGAGGAAGGGAGAGGGGAAAAGAGATAGAAACATCAACAATGAGAAAGAATCATTGATCAGCTGCCTCCGCACGTCTCCTACTGGGGATCAAGCCCACAACCTGGGCATGTGCCCTTGACTGGAACCGAACCTGGGGCCCTTCAGTCCCCAGGCTGACGCTCTATCCACTGAGCAAAACCAGCTAGGGCAGTGGTTCTCAACCTTCCTAATGCCGCAACCCTTTAATACAGTTCTTTATGTTGTGATGATCCCCAATCATAAAGTTATTTTTGTCGCTACTTCATAACTGTAATTTGCTGCTGTTATGAATCTTAATGTAAATATCTGTGTTTTCTGATGGTCTTAGGAGACCCTGCTAGCTGTTCACGACCCACAGGTTGAGAACTGCTGAGCTAGGGCTATTAAGACCCCTTGAAGGTGTGCATTGATTCTATGGGACAATGGGAAATTTGATCACACGCATAAGGCTTTAGCTCTCCTTTCTCCCTGTTTTCAAAGTGCTCCCGTTGGGAAATGTTCTTTGGGTTCTGCATCCACGTGTTATAAACAAGCTTTAGTTGTTGTTGTTCATGTTAATGGTCTACTGAAGTGAAATAGTCAACCCTGTGCTTTACAGCCGCTCTCTTTCTCCCCTCGGCTTTCTGTCCCCAGCACATTTGTAAGACTTGATTTCTCTCCTTGTCTGGTCTGAGGGCAGGTGGACCAAGATGTTCTTTGGAGGCACAGTGAGTGATGTCTCCTGAGAGAGGCGCCTCTCTCTGCTCTGCCAGGGAATGGAAAGCTAGACAGTCACACCGATCATTTTGAACGGTGCCCAATACATCTCTCCAAATGCTCCTGTCGATAATTACAGCATGTCCCCGGGAAATGTGGTCATTTTCTTCTGGCATCGGGCTTTGGGCTTATCCCGAGCGGCTTGCCAATGACAGAGAGAGGACACAGGTGGCTTTCTCCCTAAAATCACAAAGGGGTCCCACGATCAGAGCAATGACGGGGTCCGAGGGCTTCTCTATCTTGAAATGTTGGGAACAGGATGCCACCTCCAACCTATGGCCCTTTGCCAACAGCACACCCTCGTCAACTATTGCAAACATGAGGCCAAGTGGCGATTGCAGACCACCATTTTGTTATAAGCAGACCCGCGGGCTCCACCAGGCTGCGGAAAGCATCACCTGTTATAGCTTAAGAGCTCTTTGGTAAGAAGGCAAAGTGTGTGAAGTCACCTCTGGGGGAGAAGAGAGCATCCCCAAGTCTACCAAGATTTTAGGCTCCACCACAGGACTGCTTTTTATATCCATAGGCTCAGGTGGTCACATCAAAGGGCCCGCAAGACCATGAACCACGATTTAAAAAATAATAATAATAATAATAAAAGCCCAGAAGAGCTGTAGGAGGGCGAGAAACGGCCGAGACGCAGAGGAGGGAGCGGGCGGGAGGAGGGAGCCGGCGAGGGAGGGCGGGGAGGGGAGGGGGAGAGGAGCAAGCTGAGCGCGCACGTCAGGAGCCAGCGCTCGGGCAGAGTCTGGCGGCGGCACGGGGGAGCGTGGGGCGTTTGGCATAACCGCCGGAGCCCGCGTGTGCCTGCGCCATCCTGTGGGTGTGGCGCAGAGCGGCGTGGAAACTCCGCGGGGCCGGAGCAGCCAACGCCGGGTCCGCGGCCGCAGCCAGCCAGCCAGCCAGCCAGCCTGCCAGCCGGCCAGCCAGCCGAGCCCGCGGGACCCGCCGCGCGCACGATGGCCTCGTCTCAGGGGACCCACGAGCTCCGACTCGCCGACTGGATGGCAACTCTGCCCGAGAGCATCCACCGCATCCCCCTCACCAACCTGGCCATCCCAGGTAGGGCGCGCGCCGCCGCCGCCACGGCCCCGCCCTGCCCGGCTGCCTGCCGCTCGCGGCCAAGTTGCCCGGGCGCCCGCGGGAGGGACGCTGGCCCCCGGGGTGGGTCCGGGGCCAGGTGAGCGCGGCCCGGCAGCCCCCGGCCTCCTGGCCGGGTCCGACCCGCTGGGGACCCCGGTGCGGTGCGGGGATCAAGGCGACTGCCTGCCCGCCGGGCTGCTGGGGCAGGGGGCCGGGGCCGGGGGCTGGAGCCGGGGAGGGCTGGGCTGTGGGGTGCCCCCTCCCTCGTTTTTCTCCGCAGAGGCGGAGGCGGGGGGCGCCTCGGGGTCTGGGGGCGGGGGGCGCGCGCGGTGAGCGCGGGGGGGGGGGGGGGGGGGGGGGGGGGCCCCGTCCAGCGCCCGGACCTCCACCCACCGCTGCCGCCGAATCCAGGGGATGGGGCAGACGTCGCCGGCAGAACCACCTGAGCCGCCGCCTCCTTGACAGAGACAGAGCGCCGCCCCGAGAGGGGCCAAAGTTGCGGGACCGGCGGCAGCGGGATCGCTGCTGCCCTTGACCCGAAAGCTGCCAGGGACGCGGGGCGGGGGGCGCCGGGGTGGCGTCTGGCAGGACCCGAGGGCCTGGCCGGGTGGCCGCCCGGTGAACCGCGATCCCTCCCGGCGCGGCGAGCGACACTCGGCTCCCTGGCCGGCCCTGCGCTGGCGGCGGCGGCGGGTGGGATTCAGGGAGAGGGGACGGTCCGGGCCGCCCGGGTGTCTCCGCAGCCCGGAGACCGGGAGGGAGCCCGAGGCTGCGGCCCGGCGCGCGCCTGGGACCCCAGGTCGCGCGGCAGGTGTCCTGTGGGCGCGCGCAGCCGCCCCTGGCTCAGGTGTGCAGCGGGGAGGGCGCCCCAGGACGGTGGGGGGCCAGGGCGACAGCGCGGACGCGGCCACACTTCCCGACCAATGGGACTTGCCACTTGGGCTGCAGGAGGGGAGGCTGCCTCACCCTTTAGGGTCGGACCAGAGAGCAAATGGCAAACTGCGCACAGGTGGTCCGCACCTGCCCCTGGTTGAGCCCGATTAGGTTCAACCCTCTGTTCCGCCTCTTCCTGATTGGCTCCCCCCCAGCGCCCCCTCTCAGCCACGGAGGGGAAACAGAATTGAAAACAAACAAAAACAAAAGCAAAAGAAGGGTTCTCTTGACAGTCCCAAGAGGTTCTAACCAGCGGCGCTGGAATTGATCCGCAGCCCGGATCAATGGCCCTCAGTCAAGTGGATGTCTGGTTGCTCTGACAGGCACAGGCCACACTCGGGAGAGTCTGTGTGTGTCCTTGTGTCCTTTGAGAGGTGGCTTCCCGAGAGCCTCGGTGTCTCCAACTTAAACATCAACCCAGCCCCGCCACTCTGCATTGCCTGCTCGTGGGGAGTGATCTTTCGAAGGAGATGGTAGAAAGGACACAACTTTGTTGGCAAAATGCCACGCTCACTTCCTCAGGAGTTCCTAGCCTCGTTTTTCTTCCCCTTTCCTTTGCTTTTAAAGTGACCGTCACGGGGCCTCTCCCTGAGCATTTCTGCACACCCGGGAGGTAAGAGGGGTGAGCCATGCTCGTCTTCCTATGGGTGACTCTCCAGAGGCAGAGGGGTTAAAAGCCTAAATGCACATTGCTGGTTCTGAGGGAGCTGCGACACCCTGTCTGAACCCCTTACATTTCTGTCAGACTTGACTTTTCGGAGCCCTGGTATGTAGACCAGATCACATGATCCTTCCCCAGACCCCACGAAGCAGGCACTCCTGGGACTGTGACCTCCCTTTCACACGTGTAAAAACTGCAGCTCGGTGAAGGCAAATGGCCTAAGGTCAGGTCAGAGATCTGACCGTGAAGTGGTCCTTAGGGCAGAGCTTCTAGGAATTTAGGAGCAGAATGCTTTGGTGTTTGTATCTGGATAATTCAGCACCAACAAGTACCGACCGGGTTGAAGGGACTAGGAAACTTGCATTAACAAGAACAGGGCGATCTTCCTTTTCTCCCCATGGAACACGGTCTCTGACCTTGGTGTTCTGGCATACTTAGAGACATAAGATGACACTGGATGCAATGGGAATGTCCACCACTTTCCCAACCCCTGGTAGTATTCTATTCCTAATGGACCCCCCTAATACATCTGAGAACTTTCTTCAAATCACCCCCATTTCCCATGAGTCTGTAATGTAGATTTGGTAGAACCATACACCTAACCCCAGGTCTGAAACTGGATTGCGGCACTTTTCTGCAATACTCAACTGCGAGAAGTTTTGGAGGAAAAAAAAAGACATGCGAACTTTGACAGTCAGAGAAGACTAATTGGAGACTATTAAACACTAATGGAATAATTGCCTTAAAATCATGCTAATAGCTTCCTGGCTGCTCCATGTTGACTTGGCCGGTTGCTAGAGCTCGAATTAGGTAATTACATCCAGCACTGAAAGCCACTCCTGATGCCCCACACAAGTGTTCCGGTGAAGGAGCCGTGCTCTGTCCTCCTCAGAACTTCAGGTTTTCAGCAGGTGACAGAACCGGAGCACGAAGAGCTGCCTGGTTAGGAGGCCGTCCACTTGGGGCAGTTCAACCAGAGGACTGGGGAGGGGCGGTGGGAAGAACAGTCTGCAGTGTGAGAGACTGCCCAGCATGAGTTCAATGCTGGCCTCTCTAACCATTCCTCAGAGTCTGCCTCTGGGATGTTTTCACAACCAAAGCCCTCAGTGGCTGGTTTGCATCTAAATGGCCTCATGATTTGGTATCCACTGGCCTAAGGAATCAAGTTAATAATTGGTTGTGGGAACCTCTTTCACGTACAGTGTGGTTCAGGGTTCCCGTTCAGGGTTCGGGTTCTGGAGGAGGCCGCACGCAAACGAAAAGAGAGACCAGAAAACATTAATTTGGCAATACTGGGGGGCCAGGTGGGAGCCTTCCTCTAGTGGAAAGAATACCCCCTTCCTTTGGCCTTGCCATCCCTTTTATTCAGGTTTGGGATCCACCCTTTGCCCTGAAGCAGGCAATTCCAGTAACAAGTAGATTATCTTATCGGTAAGGATTTACATGATTATTTGATGGGGAAGTTCATTGTCTCAATTAGATAGGGGGTGGCTGGCTTTGACCTTTCAGAGCTTCAAGGTCGACCAGCCTTACAGGTTCCTTGTCCACTTTCTATTAGTGAGACAATGATTTGTTTCCGGCAATTGGTATGAGTAGTTTTACTGTCATTTATCTTTCAAAGGCATGGCACCATCAGGACACAGGGACAGGTACTCAGCTCTCAGTCTCATGTGTCACTTATGCTTCTCTCTGATGACACCAAACAAGGTTTTCGCTCATTCATACGTGTTTGTTTAACAATCCCCGGCAGTCTGGGTGATGAGGGATGCTTCTTGCCTCCGCAAGCAGGTTCGAGAGGATCAACAGGATGGCAGGAGGAAGACAGAGTACACAATGCAGGTGAAGGGGAGTCAGATGAAATCCTGGTGGACCGCTGGCATCTTTAAAGCAGAATTTTAAATTCTATAGTCACGGTAGCTCCAGGACCATTGAGAAGAGATCCATCATGGGACAAACAAGCTGCTGCTTCATCTGACTAAGGTGGTGGTGGGCAGGGTCTGTGACAAGGGGTCATTCTGTCCAAACCCTACATGATCAGGGAGGGTTTCTTTCCCATGGGAAGGGTCTGTTATGCATTTTTCTGAGAAGCACTGAAAGTCTTATTCACACAGTGGAGTAAGTTGTGTTTTCTTGATGTTGGAGGAGTTCATATAGAGGATGTGATTGTCATTGACCCATGAGTAGGACTCAGGCAATTGGAGTCTTTTTACTCTCTCCCCTGTCCTTGAAATATTCGTTCTGCCCAGGTTCTGTTCTCACAGCCAGAGCCATTTTCAAGGTCATAGCCTTTGAAGAGCGATGTGTTGTTGGGCCATCTGGATGGTCTATGTGGTTGAACCCAGTTAAGTCCTCTGTTCAAGCTTTTTCTGGCAGGCTAGCATGGAGACCTTATCATGTGGCTGCCCAAGACAAGCCTGGTCTATAAGTCCCTTGCCAATGAAAGCTGCCACCTACCCATCTGGAGTGACCTGCCTCTTTCTTCGCTCTCTCCTTGCCTCTGGGTTCCTTGGCCAATTTGTGAACCAGCATTTGAACAGGAATTATTGATTATACTTTACATAGAAACACAGAAATGCTCCGGGAATCAATAATTGCACCTGCCAATTTTACTCATTTCTTACAGAAAATGCCAGCGCTGATGAAAAAGAACAGCGATACTTCAGCAGGGAAATTAGACATCCCTTCAGCTTTGATTTCTATGTTCTTATGTTTGCTTTTATTAGTTTTTAATTTCTTCCCTTGCAGCAATCTATTCTCATCATCAGTTTTCTTGGAGCCAACTGTCTTCTTCCTTTTCCGTGTAACTCACTATTTCTATTTTGATTGGAGTGAGACCATCTACAGACAAATCTGGAACTGGATCTGATTGTGCAAATTTCTTTTAAAAAGCCAGGTTTTGCGGTTTTTTTTTCCATCTTTTTTGGTTAAGATGGTTATAATGGAAGTTAATTTTTCAAAGCACTCACTAAGCAACAAAATGTTTAGGATGAATATCGTCTTGGCCTTTCAATTCCCAGTTTTGCTTTTGTTAAAGAGGAAAATTAGAAGACTATCAGGAACATAATTTACTCTATTAGGACTTTTTCCCTGAGTGGTTGAATTGAATCACCGACTCTTTTTAATCAATGTAATAAGGTGATGCTTGTGTCATTTTACATATAGTTCATGAGGAGTTTTCTCGTGTACACATGTGCTTTGCTCATGTTCCATCAATAATCAAAGGCCTTGCTACTCAGAGCTGGGCCAGGGCCAGAGGAACGGGAACTTGGTAGAAATGCGGCCCCTCACACCCCTCCCCACAGGATGATTTAATCATGATCTGCCTTTAACAAAATCGCCAGGTGATTTCCGTATACCTTTAGCATTTGGGAACTGCAGCTTTGAGGGATCTCTCAGGGAATCCTTGTTGTAAGTGGCGGAGCCAAATTTAAATGTGCATCTCTGACGAAGCTCTTCCTATGGGACCGTGCAGTCTCTCTGTGAGTGTTCAAATTCACCGCCAGGCGTGGAGCCAGAGCCCTCTGTTTGCTCAAGACTAATGGCCCGGGTTGGGAACATTTCTGTTAACTGACATTACAGTTTCTCATGCACCCTGAACAACAGATGTGATTTAGATGCTACTTAAGTGTTCAAATTAGGTCCTGTGATAAATGTACAACATTTCCCTCCATTTCCTTCGAGTTCTGCTGCTCATTGACTTCAGCCATCAGCAGCACTTAATTCCCCCCACCTGGTGATGCTAGTGGTCACTAATGACGATTCAGAAAACATCTCTGGTGGTTCTGCATCCATTTGGTTTCATTCCTTGTTGTGAGACTTGAATTATATTTATAGGGTGTAGGTTCAGTCGCGTTATCTGTAAGCTAGAACTTCTCGCTATTGCTCTTATGCAACAGTGGCATCCTGAATACAAAAGTTAATAATAAGTAGCATCAGAAAGCCATCAAAAACATGGTAATTAGTACAGTTTGATGGAAAGAAAAGAATCAGTCTCGTTTGTATTTGTAAACCAGGCCTCATTTATTTCAAACATGGTGTCCATGGAATGGAAAGTTGCTTACATGTGGCTATAACTCACTTATTTAAATTTTGATTATTTGTCATAATCAGTGTTCTAAAATAGCTTAAAATTTTTTAAAGCCATTTCAAATTGCTAAAATGGATATTGCCATGTTTATAGGTTAAAGCTCCCATGCTTTGCTCATTGTGAAGTTTCTAGTATTCTTACTTTGAGTTTATTTTCTCTTATTTAATTCCAATACCACCCAAACAAAATAGAAAGAGTAAGTTACAAAGAGGAATAAGATTGTTGAGTGGCATATATCAGCAATAACAACAGGGACCATTCGTGAAGAAAGGCTAACCAAGGAAAACACACAATGTAAATTCTTCTACATCTGACAGCCCAAAGGTAAAATCAAAGTCATATTGTTGGTTTCCGCTACTCCAAGGCACCTTCTTAGTGGATTTCCAAATAGTTCTAGAAATCTCTGGATAAATTCTTCAGTCTTTTATAAGCCGATTGTGGGGGCCACCACATGGCATCTAGCATTTTCCTTCTTTCTTGTTGTGGACGGTTGTCACTTTTGCTCCTTTGACCTCCAGCGGGACTGTGCTTCCATAGTTTTATACCCAAAACGTTACTGCCGCCGGCAGTCCCACCAGGGCCTGTACGGTGTCTGCAGAGGCCCAACAGTGTGGATGTGAATGTGTAACAAGGCCCTGCACTCCACTGAGGTCAGAAGGTCCCAGAGCTGGGTCCCTCCCTGTAGAAGCTGCTGATGCAGCGCCTGCTGATTCTGTGTGTGTGCCATCACCACTGAGCCAGGCGTGCCAAAAAAGCCAAACTCGTAATCTATTGCCAAGCACAGATGCCAACAGAAGAACTCTCAGAACTTAACATTGATCGTTTTGTGGTTGGCCCCTTGCCCTAAACCCAAGTATGAGTTTCTGAGAGTTGGGCAAAGGTCAATATATTGGATAGATTTTATTCTATACTCTGCATCATTCTCAGTGTTAGCTCTGTGGGTATGTATGTTGACTTTCTCTTAAGATAACTCTTTTTTTCCCAAGAAGCTTCTTGATTTTTCCTGAAAGTAGACCTCTGGTGGGTGCTACCTAATGACTTTTCCAGACAGATCCAGAAGTAGGGATACAGCTGGGGTCCCTATTGTTCCCAGTGAGCTGCCTGGGAAAATGTAAATAGAGCCAACTAATTTGATATACTTAAAATCACCCCCATAGCTCTGTTTTTTAAAGCACATTAGTAGAGTAATTGCTCTGAGCCTTCAAGAAAAGGTTACATTTTACACACATGTGTACACATATGAACACATTTTAATAGTTGTTGGTTAAAGGTGTCAGCTCCGGTATCATGGAAATTTTACCAGTTACCACCAGTGAGGCTGGCCTCTTATCCACAAGCATTAGCTTTTGGAAACAGAGAACATGTCTCCTTGATGGACACTCAAGGAACTCCTCACACTCAAATCATGGGATTAATATCCTCAAGAATCCTATATATTCTCTCATTCCTTCTTGTTTAGGTAGCATTAGGATCAGTCTCAGAAGATGGGAGATTGGACAAGTATCTAAATGATATATTCCAGAAAGCAGAGAAAAGTGAGAGAGAAATTTGCCATGGTTTAGACAGAATCAGAATTCTGCCACCAGCAGCTTTCTGCAGCACCATATGCTTTTCTTATGCTCTATTAAGACAGGAAGCCAGGTCCGGAAGAGGGGCAGGAGGCAATGATGAAGCGTTCTGGAGAAGCAGCCAGGATTAGCCACCTCCAGGGATCAGGTGCTGAAACAGATGGGCAGTGACTCGCTAGCTGCGCTCTTATGTCCCCATGTCCATTCCAGATCCTGGGAGTGGACCACCTTACGCCACTCTCTCCTAACCTCCAGCCAATAACTGTGTTTCCCATAGAATTCGTTTTTATGAAGCATCCATGTTTACCCTTGGTCAGCATTCAAAAGGGTGGTGGGGTTCCTCCATTCACTTGGAGAATTTTTATTTCATGAAGGATGGCTATGCTGAATGGCAATCCTCGCTGCCTGCTAGGCTTTCCCACAGCCCCTCTCTGGCTTGTTGGGGGTTCAAGTACATACACTTGAAGGAGTCCTGATGGATGAATGGGAACTTATCTCAATGCACATCTCAAGTCATACTTCCCTGTAGTCTTAAGAAGGGGGTGGCGGGGATGAGGAGAAGGAGGACTGCCTTAGCATAGTTATTCCTACACACATTTCTGCCAGGACCCGTCCTGAGTTTCTCCCAGAAAAGAAAGGTGGTCAGGGGATGTAAAAGTTGCAACTTAAAAGTTGCAACTGTGAAATTTTGTTCTCTTTATATCGGCTCAAATTCCTTGGGTCCAGCAGAAGAGTGCTACTTCTGAAAATGTCCTCAATTCTCTTGTCTAATTCTTTCTTCGTCTGCTTACCTGGAAAAACTCCAACTCAGTCAAATTCAATTTTCTGCCTATCCCAATCCCAGACATTTCTGGAAAACATTACACAGCCTGGATACCTTGGACTCACTAGAAATTTCTGCTCATGAATCTTCCTGCGTATCCCTAGTACATTTATTTTCCTCCGAGATGATAATTTCGTACCTCTTTTTGCTTCTTAAGTCAACATCTTCTTCCCACCTCACTCTAAACTTATGACCTCGATTCTTATTTTATGTAGATGCAAATAGATAAGAACTTCCTGTTTCTCCTCATTAACTCATCCATGCTCCTGCACCTGGATAGTCTGCTTTATTTTATTTTTCTTCTGCATTTTGTAAAAGCCTCCTTTGACTGCATATTTGCCTCTCTATACATTGCACTGTTTCTCTGAATTTTGTAGAACTATCTCCTTTCGTCAGGTTGTTATTCCCTTTTCTATCCCTAGCCCATGCTAATTACATTATGTTTTCACCACTGCACTAAAATTGTTTTTATCAAGGCTGCCAACGATCTATATTCTGCCCAAGCTAATGGCTCATTCTCTATTATTTTATTTCACCTTTCAGCATCATTTGATGTGGCTGACCACACTTCTCTTCTTGAAACATGTTTTTCTTTTGCCTCCTTAATGCACTTTTAATTTATTACGTAAACATAACACGAGATTAATCCTCTTAGCAATTTTTTTTTCTTAGCAATTTTTGAAGTGTATAGTATTGTTAGCTATAAGCATAATGGTATCAGCAGTTCTCTAGAACTTTTCATCTTGGATGACTTAAACTTCGTACCCATTAAATAGCCACTCATCAGTTTCCCTTCCCACCAGCTCCTGGCAACCACCCTTCGACTTTTTAGTTTGATAAGTTTGACTACTTTAGATACCTGATATAAATGGGATAATGAAGAATTCGTCCTCTTCTGACTAGTTCCATGTCCTCAAGTTTCATCCATGTTGTAGCAAAAGACAATTTCCTTCTTTGTTCATGGATATATAATATTCCATAAAAGCTTAAAACAGAAAAGTAGGAAGACATTTATCCTCAGAGGTGAAAGATCTGTACATTGAAAACTGCAAGGCTTTGATGAAAAACTTTAAAGAAGACACGGATAAATGTAAAGATATCTTAAGCTTATGAATCAGAAGAATTAGTATTAGAATATTCATACTACCCAAAACCATTGATAGATTCAGTGTAATCCCTATTAAAATTCTAATGGCATTTTACAGAGAAATAGAGAAAACAATCCTAACTTTTGTATAAAACTACAAAAAAACCTGAATAGCCAAAGCAATTCTGAGAAAGAAAAACAAAGCTATGGTATCATAATTTGATTACTATAGAATGGTTATTATGAATCTACAGTAATCAAAATAGTGTGATACTTGCATTAAAATAGGCACATTGACGAGTAGAACAATACCAAGAACCCAGAAATAAGCCCGTGTGAGTAATGTTTGAGAAGGTAGCCAAGAATTCTCAATGGGGATAGACAGTCTTTTCCATAAATGGTGCTGGGAAAACTGGTTATTTACATGCAAAAGGATGAAATTGGGTCCATAGCTTATACCATATCAGCTAAAAATGGATTTTCTTAAATATAGACCTGAAACTATAAAACTCCTAGGAGAAAACAGGGAAAAAGCTTTTCAATATTGGTTTTGGTAGTGACTTTTTGGATATGACACCAAAAGCACAAGCAACAAAAACAGACATAAATAAGTGGGCTGTATCAGACTAAAAAAATTCCTGCACAGGAAAAATCAATCAATCAAGCAATCAATCAATCAACAAAATGAAGCAGCAACTTAAAGAATGGTAGAAAATATTTGCAAATCATATATCTGATAAGGGGTTAATTTCCACAATATATGAGGAACTCCAACAACTTAACAGCAAAAAATTAATAAATAGTAATCAGATTTTAAAATTGGCAAAGAGGACCTGAATAGACATCTCCCAAAGAACATATACAAAGAACAAATAAGTACATGAGAAGATGCACAAAATCACTCACCAGGGAAGTATAAATCAAAACCACTATGAGATATCACCTCACACATATTCGAACAGTTATTATCAAAATGACATGATCGACCTGGCTACAGATTCTGGGGGTCGTCTCAAACCCCTGCTGCACTTGTGCTGGTGGCCTCCTAAGTAGAGGGCGTGGCCAGTTGTTGCTTTAGGATCTCAGAGCCTCTCACTCCCTCTGGTGTCTGTCATCATGGCATGCATTTACGTTTGTTCTCAGCAGTTTCATGGCATCGATGACAGGTCTCATCAGAGCTCCAGCACAAGACTGCGGCCAGCTCCTTGGGCAGCCCCTGAAAGGCCAGATTGTTGGACACATGCCCTACTCTCTCTCGCCACCAGGGGACAGGCTGCCAAGCTCTATTGGCCTGTGTCTGGGGTACGGCAGGTCCTCTGGAGAAGCAACAGGCCACTCAGCGTTTCTGTCCCCAGTGGCCCCTGTCATCTGGAGGATGCTTGGTTTCATGTGTGCTCTAGACAGGCAAGACAGAAGCCAGTTCCTCAGGCGGTGTCACCCTCCCCTCCCCCTGCCCAATCACAATATTGCTAAGATGGCCCAATCTTCCTCTCCAAAAAAAGAGGTGGGGAGCTGGCACTGGGAGTTTCCTCCCAATCGTGTGGCTCTGTGCCAGGGGAAGGAACTCTGATGAGATCGTGCTGCAGATTTCCCTCTCGGTTTCCATGTGGCTGGCTTCACACTTGTGTGGGTTTCTGGATGTCTCCTAAAAGGAAAAGTGCCTGTGTTGTTGAATCCATGTCTCTGAAGGAGGAAGAAGAGTTTGGGGCTTTCTGGTATACCATCTTGCTAATGTCACTCCTTCCTGAACTCTCTTGTGTTTCCAACTTCACGGGTTGTTTCCTTGAGGTCATCTGAGCTAAGTATGTCTTCTTATCTTTACATATAAAAACATGTGGAGCACCCAGGGCTCAGGCCATGATCCCTTTGTCCTAGAACTATACTCTTCCCTGACAATGTCTAAACCTGTAGCTTGACACATGATTCTCTATGTCCATGATTCCCAAGTGTATGCCATTGGCCAGACCTCTCTGCCACACTCTATCCTCATAGATCCCACCGCCTCTCCATCCTTTGCATTTGGATGCCCTGTAGAAATACCCGCTTTAACAGGACCCCAAAACTACTGAGCTCACATTCATTGTCAAGTTTGTTTCTAATCAAGTTTTCCTCATCTAAGTATTTTGGGTCACTCTCCCTCAGTCGTTCAAGCCTGCGAATCCTTGGAGCCAATCTCCATTTCTTTATCCCCCCGACAGGCCTTCTAACATCACCCCACCAGTAAATGCTATTGGATCTTTCCCCCAAATGTATACTAAATCCTTTTATTCCTCGCTACTCCTCCATGACAACCCTCATCTAGTCACTGGCATCTCCCACGTGCGTGGATTAGGGACATCACTCACCTGTCTAAACCCTCTGCATTCGGTCACTGAAATTGCTGTCTATCTCTGACCTCAGCTCCTTCCCGCTCTTCTCACTCACGAATCGCAGCCATGCTTTCTGGCTGTCACACCTTCCAGACGTCTAGGCTCACAGATCCGCTCGGACTCTTCCTCCAGAACTTCGGCCGTCGGTCTCCCCCTCCTTCTGGCCTCCACTCTGATGCCTCCTCCTCGGGAGGCACTCCCTGACTCTGTTAACCAGTGCAGTGTACGTGCATCCTCATCACTCTGTCTAACAATTGCTTCATTTATCTTCTTCGTGGTGCTGGAGGAAGCAGCCACAACATTGTTTATCTATTTATTATCTGTCAACTGCACAGACTATAAGCACCATGGGTGCAGGACCTAGTCCCAGAATATGTGTCCTATAGTCAATGTGTAAAATATATATATTTTTTTCTTTTTAAAAAAATATATATTTTATTGATTTTTTTCACAGAGAGGAAGGGAGAGGGATAGAGAGCTAGAAACATCAATGAGAGAAGAAAAGAAACGTCGATCAGCTGCCTCCTGCACACTCCCAACTGGGGATGTGCTCACAACCAAGGTACATGCCCTTGACCGGAATGGAACCTGGGACCCTTCAGTCCACAGGCTGACTCTCTATCCACTGAGCCAAACCGGTTCAGCAATGTGTAAAATATATCTGACAAACAGATGACAAGACCAGTATGGAAGGACTCTGGTCTTGCTCAAAGGCCGTTCTTCTGTTCACTGAACACAAGGCAACCCAAAGAAAGCGTTCCAAATCAGCTCCACTGTTCGATTTTTTACAACAAGTCCTGACCAAAAACAATCGAATTTTAGCGAAGGGATGATCTCAAGGGAACTGGACCCGATGTTTTTTGAATGAGACACTTGACAATTGAATAAACTAAAACAGGAATAGGTTTTATATAGCCGTTGTCAGTCATTATGGCACTATATGTTCAACCATTTGCTTATAAATTCTTCATTTATATGCTTAATGGTTACTGATCATAATAACTTTGAAGAACTATCAGGTTGGACTGTTTCTCCCCCCAAAAATAATGATGCTATCTTTAACACTGCTTTATTTTTTAAAGTGTGTATTCTAACCATTTGTAAGTTGGTAATTCAACTTGGTGACTTATTCAGCCAAAATATTAAATCCATCAATTAGATTAAATAATGCTTTATTATTTTGTTAGCCTATGTGTTAGAATATGGGAAATTCTATTAAAATAGAACAAAACTGTACATGTTAGCCAACAGGCAAAAAAAATAAAAAAGAGGATTTGTCTAAGAAACCAATATAATGGATCTAAAGTACAATTTACAAAAGATCTAAGAACTGGCATTTAACTTCAGAAATGTGTCATGATGGCTGGAATCAAGAAAGGGCTGGGGCTGCAGCTAGGAAGAGAGTGAGTACCAAGGTCTCTCTCCGCTCTGCTGGGAGCGAGTACAAGGAAGAGCTAGAATAAGACCTGGGGCAGGTGGTGTGAAATTAATGGATGAGCAAAAGCAATGAGTACTCTCTAATTCAGGCAGAGGAGGCACGGTTAAAAATGCAGAATCTGGTTTCAGATAGTTTAAAAATGCAGGCTCTGGTTTTTGCCATTTGTTAGCTCTGTGACTCAGGGGAAATTACCGAACTCTCTCTGTGCTTTAGTTTTCTCAGCTGAAATGTGGGGATAATAATAGTACTTCTTAAGTTGTTGTGAGGATTAAGTGAGGATACATGCCAAATGCCGAGCAGTGCCTGGCAGACACGATGCTCCCTATTCATATTTTATCTGTGATTTTCTTCTATCAAAGATGGATAATCTTTAGTAGAAAAGTGAGCTGATAGTAAGGAAGAATGTTTTCAAATGTGGTCACACTTTCATGCCAAATGTATCTTCAAATATTAAAGGGAAAAATAAAGGATAAGATTATATATATATATATATATATATATATATATATATATATTCAAATACTAAAGGATAAAATATCACAGAACCAAACAGCCATTTCTAGAGATTGTAAAAACAGGTGTAAAGATATGTAAATATCACAAGGTCCCAAACAGGAAAATTGAATGCCAGCAACTTTATAAGAAGATACATGAATGGTTTGTGAGTTATTATAAAGCAAGTAAAGGTAATCTACATCCTTAGTAAGGGATCACCTTTTATTGTGTAAAGGATACAAGATATTCTTGGAAAATAAAAGATCCCAATTGCAGTCCTGGATCTGCAACCAAGTCTTGGGCAAGTTCCTTAACACACCAGGTCTCTGGTGTTACATCCGAAAAATGGCTTCGCACTGGATGTTGTGTATAAATTTGGTTCAAGCCATGGTTCTGCTATCTATCAGCTGACTCAGGGGAGCCCAAAACCAAACAAATAAACACACAGAAAACCCCTCCTTGGGCTCAGTTCCCCCTCTCCAAAAGGGAGGTAGTCAGTGCCAACCTCACATCCTTTGCTAAGAGTGCTCAATATAATATAGATGTAGTATGCCCATCACAGAGTGAGTGGTCAATAAAGGTAGCTCTTTTCATCATTCCATCCTATCTAATCAGCCTCATTTACTTTGCCCTGGTTTTCTGCCTCTCTAAGCTCCTTTTTCTTTCATACTTTCAGTTAAAGCCTCTTAACTTTCCTATCTTCCATTTTCAGACTCAGTACTGCCTTAGGCTCCAGAACCACTCCAACCATAATCAAGAGACTGTGAAGAGGGCTATGCTAACAGTTCCCTTCCTGTGTCTAACACTTGGCTCTCTGAAGCATCTGGGCACAGAAAGATGGGCTGTCTTGGTACAGGGAGAGGGATGGATGTGAGTGGCCCAAAGAGGGAATGGATCTTCCTATTGGTGGAGAAGATGCTGGCCAGGTAAACACAGTGATTTGGAGAATATCCATATTCATACAGGACAGTGACCAGCAATAGTTCTGGTTCAGTCGAGGGAACAAGGTTCATTATATGGACAGAAATAATAGGAAATCTACAAGCAGATTTCCCAGAAACACAGGGAGCCTTCCACCATTTTGAACTTCCTTGTATGAAGTCTACTTGTCCAAGTCTGAGCTTTGGACACCACTTTAGATGACCTGACTTTTCTCTCTAAGATTTTCTCTCTTACATCATTCATGATCTTACTCATTGAAGATGAAAAAATCACATTACCTTCTTAGGTTTCTGTTTCTTTAATGTGATATCACTAATGTTCTTTGTCCTCTGAAGTATCCTGCTGGTAAGGGTTCATGCACTATTTAGAAGCTTTCAAATTCTTTATCTTGGAAACGTCTTCTGGGTTTGTCTACATGTAAGATTCACATTGCCCACAGTTACCTCCCAAGAAGACTTTCTTTTCTTGGGTGGAGCTGGTGGCATCCCTCTGCAACTTGGACAAGATCAGAATTCATTCATTCAGAAATTACATACTAAACACTAAATATATTTCAGGCTGTCTGAGGATTGGATGGAGGTAAAACAAGCTACATTAGACAATTTCTGTCACTAGCAGGAAGAAAACTATAAATAACTGCAGAAAAACAACAACACAAACCTTTGGAAGAATTCACCTAAATCAGAGGTCACGTTGATTTTTATTGACATACCTGCGCTTCGGGTAAAATAAGTCCTCTGCATGGCTTTTCATTTCACGTTCACATTCCGAACATGGGCACAGAGGCTGCGGCCTGGCACTCTTAAGTCAGTAACCATGTGGCTTAGGACCGGAAGAGCCAATGAAACAGTAAAAATTACAATCTTTAGTCTCGATAACCCAAATGAAGGTCCTACCCTACCCCTTCCCCAGAGGAGTGTCTGTGGGCTCATTTCCTCTTCTTCCTGAAGGAAATTGGGAGGGGGGCGTGGAACAGTAGCAGAGGTGCCTATCCCAGAAGCCTCCCAACCTTCTGCTGACCTTGTTCCACACATGACCTAGTTTCTTTTGCAGTCTCCTCCCAGGGCCCATGACAGTTGCATGCAATCATAGCATACTCTTTGTCTACCTGCATCCTCAACTTCAGACCTGAGCCAGGGTGATGCCAAAAGCAAGGGTCTCTTCTTTTGCCTGGCCTTCTCAGAAGCTATGGATCTGGTTGGAGAGCACTTGCGGAGCTTTGTAGTTTAAAGAGAGAGGGGGGGCTAAAAATAGCACTCTACTTCTAAATAATTTGAGTTACTTTTGGGAAAAGTGGTTCAATTCATAAGCAAATGGGCTTCTTAATACAGACCTAGCGTTCCACTGCCTTACCCTATTAGGGACTCTAATTGTCAGCACATGGCCTAGAGCAGTGATCAGCAAGCTGCCGCTCTGTTGACTAATGAGTTTGCCAACCACTGACCTAGACTCTCGATTCCAATAATTACAGACTGTTGTTGTACCTTGAGATTAAGTCCCTATCCCAGTGGTCAATAAACTCATTAGTCAACAGAGCGGCAAAACGTGGTTATGTGGCTTGTGAGCCACAGTTTGCCAACCACTGGCCCAGAGGAAAGCAAACATAACACATTCTCTGGTGGGGAAGGATGCCTCTGAAGAGAGAAGCAAGTGGTTCATTTTATAGTTATTCCTACACTCCTAGTGGGAAGAACCAAGGAAGCTGGCAGAGAGAGGTTAGGGACCTCAGAAGTGAGGAAGGAATTTTCTCCCCGCAGACACTCTCTACTCAAGTTTCTACAGGACTTCGGTTTTGTCTTTCCCCATAATCCTCTGGAGGACTTAAGTTATGCCTTGAGTCATAGTTCCCATGATTGATTCTGCCATCCAGTGGGACACAAGAATACTGCCCCTCTCTCTCCTTCCCTCCCCTTCTCTTCCCTTCCCTCCTCTTCCCTTTCCTTCTTTCTCCTCGTCTTCCCTTCTCCTCCCTTCCCTTTTACTTCTTTCCTTTCTCCTTACCGTTTCCCTTTCTCTCTCTTTCCTTCCTTTTTCCTTCCTTCCTTCCTTCCTTCCTTCCTTCCTTCCTTCCTTCCTTCCTTTTCTTCTTCCTTCCTTCCTTTTCTTCTTCCCTTCCCTTCCCTTCCTTCCCCTCCTCTTCCCTTCCCTTCCCTTTCCTTCCTTTCCTCCCCTCCTCTTCCCTTCTCCTCCTCTTCCCTTATCTTCTCTTTCCTTTCTCCTTACCTTTTCCCTTTCTCTCTCTCTCTCTCTCTCTCTCTCTCTCTCTCTCTCTCTCTCTCTCTCTCCCCCTTCCTTCCTTCCTTCCTTCCTTCCTTCCTTCCTTCCTTCCTTCCTTCCTTCCTTCTTTCCTTCCATTTAAACTATCTCTAATTGCCTTCTGGGTTTGTTTCAGCCCCACACCCTGTCAACAAAACTTCACAGCCAAGTATTTTTTATGATGGGGTAATTTCACTCAATATGTCTAAGCTCCTATTCCTTTAGAGGCCCATCATCGTGTATATGACTCCTCATGGTACAAATATGGTTTTCTCTAGCTAGTTGTCATTTAAGTTTTCTGGTACTCAGAGTCCTTTTTTTTTAAAATTGAGGGGTTGAACTAGTTTATCCCTGGATTCCTATCTTACCCTATGACTCTGTAGAAAATTGAAATATTGGCCTGCATTCTTTACCTCTTTATACATCCGCTTGGCATACCCTCATGCTGAACAGAGGATACTTCTCTACCTCTTGAATTCGGAATTGGCCATGTAACTTACTGAGAATAGGACAGAAGGTAGAGCATGCCAGTTCTGAGCCTTAAAGAGGCCTCTCTCTCATACTTCCACCATTACTATTTGAGCAGTTTTCCCTGGGTATCCTGCCAGTCTCAAGAGGTGGATGAGACACATGTGGAGCAGAACCATGCAAGTCACTGCTGCCTGAAATCGGGCTTTCTCAGCCTCTCAGATTCGTACGGTTCTTGTCATGGAGATTTTGAAGTTCTTTGTCTATCGTATCATTATGGAAATACCTAACTGAAATAATCTCCATGGCTGGAGTGTTTTGCACTTCATAACACTTGATAAACATTGGTTGAATGATTTTATTATTGGGCATGGTTTCATTGTACTGCTTTTGCATGAAGCAGAGTGGTCAAAATAAAATAATCCTCTGAATTACTTGACTTATTAATCGAAAGTGCATTGACTAGGGGTGCTTAAAAAATCTTTCTGTAAAGGAAAGGGTAGTTTACCTTGTGTTATATTTTTCAGGCATTTTTTAAAGTACTTTGACCCCTACAACTATACGTAACCCCACTCCTAGCCAGGACATGCCTGCCACCAATCCTTAGAGACTCCCCTCCCTGAGAGTTCCCTTGAGAAGGTTCTTGGATGACTTTGTAATTTTGCCAGCTGGTTGTTTTGAGCCATTCTGACCTAGATCATCTGGGGTAGAAAAGAGAGGCTGCTAAAGAAATGAAGACTTTTAATGAGACTATTTTCACTGGATTCTTTACAAATTAGGTCAGTTATAATCAGATAAGGTAGGAGACTCTGTAGTGGATAAGTAGAAAATTGGGCTGTGATATAGAACAGCCCTTTCAAAATAACTTCTAATACCTAGATGAGTTTTTGTGGAACAAGCCATAATGCTGAGAAAGCCAGACTTTGGAAGTGAATTATGGTACAAGGGGATTGGATCTTAAGGATCATGGAAGAGATATCTTGATCCTGAGAAAACATTATAGACCAGCCATCTGAGAAAAGATGAACCTGATCCTTTGAAGTGCCTTTCAAGTAGAAGCAGGAAATGAGGATGTTGAAACTCAGAGAAAGTATGAAATTGGCCCCAATTTTCTCAACCATCAAGTGACATCCTGGTCAATGTATATAATGCTGTGTTAAAAAGTGTTTTTTGAATTGATCATTTGCTATAAGCTCTTCAGTGTATTAAGAGATACAAAAACAAAGCAAGCAAACAAACAAACAAAACAGCCTGGCTGGTGTGGCTCAGTGGTTGATTCCTGGCCAGGGCACTTGCAAGGGTTTCCGGCTTGACCCCAGTGGGGGCCATGCAGGTGGCAGTCAATCAATAATTCTCTCTCATCATTGATGTTTCTATCTCTTTCTCCCTCTCCCTTCCTCTCTCAGATAAAAAAAAAAATATTTTTTATAGAAAAGAGATTTAAAAAGATAATCAGATATCACAGAAATGACAGCTACTAATAGTACAAGTGCCATTTCCTGAATTCTTACTTTGGACTAGATTATTTTTATATCATTTAGTTTTCATAATTATACTCTAAGGTTAATAATATTATTCCCATTTTCAGATGAGGAAACTGAGGCTCAGAGGAAAGAAGTGAATTTTTTTCTCCCAAGTACATATGATCAGATATATAAGACATGGGCTCTGGCTTTCTGGAGGTCGAGGGAGTTTGCTCAGGATGACAGAGCTAGGAAAGTGGTGTGTGTGTGCGTGTGTGTGTGTGTGTGTGTGTGTGTGTGGTGGTGGTGGTGGTGGTGGTGAGGGGTGGGGGGAGTGAGTACAATTCCAGGGACATGAGGTTGGCTAGGAGAGAAGGCCTTGAACATGAAAGATGTAGAAAAGGGGTCTCAAGCTTGTTGGTAGAGAGTTTTGAGATCCATATAATCTTTGCATCTACTCAACTCTGCTGTTTTACATGAAAACAGCCATGCAAATTGATAACTAATGAACATGGATGTGTTCCAATAAAGCATCATATAAGGACACTCAAATTTGAATTTCTCAAAAATGTGAAGTCACAATGTATTCTTCTTCATTTGCCTTTTTCCAGCTATCTAAGAATATAAATTCATTCTTAGCATGTAGACTGCCCCCAAACAGGTGGTAGACTGAATCTGGCCTGTGGTCTGTAGTTTACTGACCCCTGGTCTAGTGTCCATCAGGACATTTTTGTAGCAGGAAATGGGAAGAGCATTGTCATTGAATACTGTGCAACAGGGAAATCTCTGGAAATGACATTGTCTAATCTCAAAACAGGGGGAGACTGAAGAGTTAAACACTCCTGGGTCACCCAGAATAATGTTTTATTCTTTTAAAAACCTGGATGAAAACTTTGGGATCTTTTAAACCTCCTGCTTTTCAGTTTTCTCCTTGGTGAAATGTGACCAATAAGAACACTTATTCTCTGTGTCTGGTTTCCCAAGTTCAACCATTCACCAGGTGGAATCCCAGCATGCAACACATGGTCCTCCTCAGAGTGATGACTTACTGCAGTGAAAGGACACAAACCAAGCCCAGTAAAGGGAAGAGGCACATGGGCAAAGTGTAGGAAAGTCAGGACAAGTTCCAGTGGTCCTCTACCAGGGACTCGCAAGGGACATGCTTAATTCTCTTGGCAAAGAGCATGGCAACACATTTAAAATGTTGTACCTGGAGAAGCACATTGCAGATTCAACACCTCGGCTTTCTACTGGGGGCAGATCACACAGGCATCCTCTGCTTGGCATGTATCAAATTCCAGAAATTCCACATAAACCACATGTCTGTACAAATAGCTTAGGCAGACTGAGCCACTCATCAACTGAATTCTTCAGTGGTTTTCAACCTTTTTTTTAATGCTGTGACCTTTTAATGCAGTTCCTCATGTGGTGGTGACCCGCAATCTTAAAATTATTTTCGTCGCTACTTCATAACTTTAATTTTGCTACTGTTAATGAGTCATAATGTAAATATCTGTTTTCCAATAGTCTTAGGCGACCTTGCTACCCGTTTTCAACCTGTGGGTCGCGACCCATAAGTTGAGAACCGCTGCTGTAGAGCCTAAGACCATCAGAAAACACAGATATTTACATTATGATTCTTAACAGTAGCAAAATTACAGTTATGAAGTAGCAACGAAAATAATTTTATGATTGGGGGTCACCACCACATGAGGAACTGTATTAAAAGGTCACAGCATTAAAAAAGGTTGAGAACCACTGCTGGAGATGGTGGAAACCTTCCTGAAATCCAAGTTCCTAGATGCCAGCCACGAGGGAAACTTGTAAGAAGGTCCTTCAAAGGATAGCAGATAACACTTTTGTGCGCACTCTCCCAAAGTGGCGAGGATTTAATGGGATTCCATATTATGCTTAATGCCTGGCAGAGAATGAACCCACAAAACTGTACATGTTACTCTTTTCAAGAGGCAAGGCGGGATAAAGAGAAAAATCTCAGAGGACTGCCGATATGATGCATCATCTTGTAGATATATTTACGTTAGAAGTCTTCACACACTCCTATAACCACCTGGTAAAATGTGATCATTTCACGTGTGAAGCTGTGGCAGTTAAGAATATGGTCTCTCGAGTAATTTCCTGAGTGTTCTGCCTTATTGGCCCAACAGATACTGAGAGCCACACAATGATGGTCAGAATTCCTGTGATAAAGGAAGGATTCTCATGTTGATGGACTCCTGAAGATCTATTATTTCAAACCATCTATTATTGTTTGAAATGAGCAAAGAAGGGACCTTTTGCTGTAAGTTTCCAGTGAGGGACCTGAAAGAGACACAGGTCATTGTGCAGTAGTGGTTGGTGTCTCTGTGGACTGTCCCCTGTGTGTGTTTCTCTGTTACTAATATGGAATGGTTCAGTCATTGCAGTGCTCACAGTTGGCACGAAGAAAGGAGAATAAATGTACTATCATTTCATATGAGGGAACAAGTCATTATTTGGCTTTGTGCTGCAGAAATCCCAGTGATCATAAATTGATTCATTAAAGGCCAAATATGTCAGAGTTCCTCTTTTATTCTGTTGAGATACTGTTAATCCTCAATTACCCATGAATGCATTTTCTACTTCATGGCTAATTTAGATGCTAATTTTTTAATACCAGGCAGAGTTTCCCCTGCCCGCTAGCATATTTTTTTTTCATGTGCAGATTTTATTTTAACACAATAAAAAATGCCTTCTAAAGTAAAGTATTTCAAATAAATCTTCTGCATAAAGTGTCATGTGAAATATTAAGGAGATAGGAGTGGCTTATAATTGTGTTTAATATTTTGGGTTATTCACCATCCTGATACTGACTTTTGAGTTAACTACGAATATTCTTTTTCTAAAAACAAATGTGTTCTTAAGTGGAAACCAAACATACTTTATTATTTATGCATAATAAAAAATTGTTCTTCTGTAATGGAGATATAATTTAAGATTTATATTAGTATCTACAAGGAGAACTTTTTTCCTTCTCTGGTCAAGCTAATGAATCTCCTGCATACTAAGAAATTAATACCAAGCTAAAGATAGTCCATTCTCTAATAATTCTGTGCCTTTTGGGCAAAACCATAACCTCAAACCATCAACACTTGCCTAACACTTAAACCATCACAATGTCATCTCTGAATTCAGGCAACCTGGCCTGCTTATTCTGAGTTTCATTTATCTTACCATATAGAAATGATGGTCTAGATTGTTAATTATTTTCTTTTTATTGAGTTTATTGGGTGACGTTGGTTAATGAAATTACACAGGTTTCAGGGGTACACTTTTATAATACATTATCTGCATCTTGTGTATTTACCATCCCAAGTCAATCTCCTTCACTTACCATTTACCCCCCACTTACCCTTTAACTTTTTAAGGGCCTGCTTTAATTATTCAAAGACTTGGACAGAAATCCACTTGGTTGAAAACTTAATAGTGCAGCCATCTTCAGTTCTATCATACACAATTTAATATAGTTAAATTGTATGCTTCTTCGTCACCTTGAATCTATTACTGAGTTTTGTAGTCCAGGACATCTTAAGCCATGAGAAATGGTATTAAGGTAGACAATGAAGAGAAAAAATGGCTTACCAATTCTTAATCTATAGTCTACTTCCCAAATGGTCCAGAAACCAGGGAGGCAGATTGGGCACAGCTACTGATGTCTACAGAATAAACAGCCTGTCCTGAAATACATGAAATAGGAGAAGCATTGCAGTTTGAAAAATTAAGAAACACACTGCTTCAAGCAAAAACATTTTGTAACCACATTGAAAACGACCTAAATATCTATTAGTAGGAGTCTAATGTAATACTTTGACAATTTGAAACTTTAAATTGTGAACTCATTACATTTAGCTACTTCCCTTTTAAGTAAAAAAATAGATCTAGATTTTAATTCTGTAGATTGTTCTGGAACTGGGGCAGAGGCTTAGAGTCTTCATTGTATGAAGGAAATGTGATCATCCTTAAAACCTGGCTACACAGAGAGGGCCACAGAAAGTATAGCAGTATGTAAAGGGAAGTGTTGTTGGATGTAAGCAAATAAATTACAGTCATTCCACATCATGTATTTATAAATGATGCCTCGGCTAGAAAAGCACTGGGCGGAGCCGAGGGTATGGACCATACCAATGAAGACTTTATGGAGTTGTTTCTAAACTGGTTCTTGTCGGCCCATTATCACCTGTGGTCCCACCATTCTCATTCTCTCTCTCATTCTCACCAAGAGAAACAAGATGTTTAAGAAGATAGAAACTGCCCTAACCGGTTTGGCTCAGTGGATAGAGCATTGGCTTGCAGACTGAAGGGTCCCAGGTTCGATTCCAGTCATGGGCATGTACCTTGGTTGCGGGCATATCAACAGTGGGGGTTGTGCAGGAGGCAGCTGATGGATGTTTCTCTCTCATCGATGTTTCTAACTCTCTGTCCTTCTCCTTTCCTCTCTGTAAAAAAAATCAATAAAATATATCTTAAAAAAAAAAGAAGAAGAAGATAGAAACTGTGGATAAGCTCTGTTGGTACCTAGAACCTTTTGTTAGGGTAAAAAATATAGCCAGATGAACTTATGACTCACACCACTAAGAAAAGTAGTGAAAACAGCAGTTGTGCTGATATAGAAAGAACATTTTCCTACCAAAATGATATAAAAGAGCCATCCTTTTTTCTCATTCATTATTTCATTGATGGTAAGTTTGAAAAACAAAACAAAACAAAAGACTACTTCTCTCTTGCCCTGGCTGGGTGGCTCAATTGGTTGGAGCATTGTCCTGTATACCGAAAGGTTGTGGGTTCGATTTTCGGTGAGAGCATATACCTGTGTTGCAGGTTTGATCCCTAGTAGGAGCACGTTCATGAGGCGACCAATGCTTCTCTCATCCTCTCTCTCCTTTTTGCTTTCACTTAAATCAATGAGAACATATTCTTGGGCGAGGATTAAATAAATAAATAAATTACTGCTGTCTTATATAAATGTTACCATGATGTAATTTTTATAGTATCTGTGATTTTTCTCCCCATGTCACTAGGTTCAATGATTGACTTTGTAAGCATTTTTAGATGTACTTTTTCTGTCCGGTGCTCAAATTTCTCACCATTTGAAGAGACTTTTCAATGAAATCTTAGAACAATTTTATGACCCTTAACATTTGTTTTTATTAAGCAGTTACATAATATTTTAAGATCAGATTCTTATAAGAATTATATTTGGGGATCCCAACATGTTAAGAGATTAGATACTATTTTTTTTTAAGTGTTGGTTAATGAAATCTAAGGAGAAAGTAAGGTTTTCTTTAATGCCTGCAGAAGGATAAGGGGAATGAAAAAGACCTAATTGGGTAGGTTTTTTTTTCTTATTCAAAATCTTGTTTTTGTCGGTTAGAAAAATTTGGGACATAAAAATTCTCAGCCAATGTCATAGCAGAAGTTTATTTTCAAATTGAATTGAGGGGAATTCAATTTAAGAATAAATCTTTTGAGGTTAGTAAGAAGCAGGAGCTGAGACAGCATCTTTTTTCTCAGGCTATTTCAAAAGTCAAGCACAGAGCTAAGAATAGATGTTTGCACTGACCAGTCCAGTTTTCAGACCACAGACTCATGTTTTCTGGTCCTCACGCTTGCTTAGAGCATCAGTATGGAATATGCACTAGTTGGTTAGCTCTAAAGAGAGTCTGCGTCACTTTCCTACTCAACCTCAATTTTTAAGAGAAATTCTCCTGGTTGATTGTTGGATTGAAAGCAAAGGTGAGACAAGGATCAAGGACAAGGCTTCTGGTTCCAGAGAATTCATTGAGATAGAGCACATGTAAATCCTCTCCCATCTATTCCAAACTCATTTTAAAAAAAACACACTGAGTAAATATACAAGAAAACACAAATATTT
The DNA here is from genome assembly GCA_011751065.1 of Lasiurus cinereus. Classification (NCBI taxonomy): domain Eukaryota; kingdom Metazoa; phylum Chordata; class Mammalia; order Chiroptera; family Vespertilionidae; genus Lasiurus; species Lasiurus cinereus. Next base: position 74,842,087 of record JAAGEH010002531.1, read on the forward strand.
CAAATGCCAGGAAAGGGGAATCTCTGGGGACCACAAATAAAAATGCTTTAGCCTGGCCAGTGTGACTCAGTGGTTGAGAATTGACCTATGAACCAAGAGGTCACAGTTCAAATCCCTGTCAGGACATATGCCAGGATTGCAGCCTCCATCCCTAGTAGGGGGCATGCAGGAGGCAGCCAGTCAATGATTCTCTCTCATCATTGACGTTTCTATCTTTTTGTCCCTCTCTCTTCCTTTCTGAAATTATATACATATATCCTATCTAATAAAAGAGTAATATGCAAATTGCCCATACCTCTGCTACACCCACAAGCCATCCCCACCATCCCATCAGGAGTGAGTATGTAAATTAACCCAACCAAGATGGCTGTGGCCACGGAGTGAGCAGGAGGCTTGGGTTTCCCTGGCAATGGAGGAAGCGAAGCTTCCCACACACCCTGGCTGGCCCAGGCCTCCACTCAAGGCTACAAACTTTCAATGATAGAAGATAAATAAATCCCAACAAAAATGGCAGCAGCCACAGAGCTGGAGAGAGTAGGAGGCTTGAGTTGCCCCCAGTGATGGAGGAAGCCAAGCTTTCTGCATACGCTGGCCTGCTTTGGTCTCTGCTCAAGGCTACAAAGTTTCAATTATAGAAGATAAATAAATCTCAGATACCAGGGCCTCCACTTGGTGTGCTTGGGGTTGTGGCCAGCCTACAAACCACCACAGGCCCCATGCCCCAAGGGAACCCCACCCTGATCTGGGACACCCTTCAGGGCAAACCAGCTGACCCCCACCTGTGCACTAGGCTTCTATCTAATAAAAGAGTAATATGCAAACTGACCATCACTCCAACACATAAGATGGCTGCCCCAATATGGTCAAAGATGGCTGCCCCAATGTGGACACAAGACTGCCACCACAAGATGGCCAGCAGGGGAGGGCAGTTGGTAGGGACCAGGCCTGCAAGGGAGAGCAGTTGTGGGCAATCAGGCCAGCAGGGGAAGGCAGTTGAGAGGGACCAGGCCTGCAAGGAAGAAGGCAGTTGTGGCCAATAAAGCCTGCAGGGCAAAGCAGTTGGGGGTGGGGGACCCAGACCTGCAGGGAGGGCAGTTAGGGGCAAACAGGCTGTCAGGGGAGCAGTTAAGCATCAATGAGGCTGTCAGGGGAGTAGTTAGGGGGTGATCATGCTGGCAGGCAGAAGAGGTTAGGGGCAATTAGGAAGGCAGCCAGGTGAGCAGTTTGGAGTCAGCAGTCCTGGATTGTGAGAGGGATATCTGACTGCCTGTTTAGGCCCAATCCCAGTAGGAATGGGCCTAAACGGACAGTCAGACATCCTTTAAGGGGTACCAGATTGGAGAGGGTGCAGGCTGGGCTGAAGGTCACCCCCCCCCCGTGCATGAATACACACACAGACACATACACACACACACTATATGCTTAAAAAAAAACAAATAAAAAACAAGAATCCACAGAGATAAATAGGAACTGAAGATTAGGAATGTTATTAAATTGAGTTTCCTTAACAGGGTTTAAATTCTGGGCATGACCCAATCAGTGCTGGATGTGCTCCATGACACTACTATGGATTTCCACAAAAGATGATCTCCCTAAGTATATACAAAAGTCAGCACCATGAAAAACATGCAATAAATTCAATAAGCTTGGAAATCTCCATCCCCCAAAATAGGGGTCATTAAACAATCTGAAAATAATTTAAAATAAATACTTTTATATCCTTTAAAAGATAAAGAATGAAATGAAAACACCAATAAAAAAGTATAGGGGATAATACAACAAGAACAAGTGATCGTAAAACAAGAAGTCACTGAAATAAAAAGAAAATGTAATTTCACACATTGACTAAGAGACAGGAAAGAGCTGAGGAGAGAAAAATGTACTAGAAGAACACTAGAAATGGAAAATGTGAAAGAAGAGTTAGGAGACATGGAAGATTTACAAAGTCCAACAGCCCTGGGTTACAGACTCAGAAAGAAGAAAAGAGGATGGTATAGAAACAATGTTTAAAGATGATGGCTGAGAATTCCCCAGAATATAAAACATAAGTCTTCAATTTAGAAACACGTTTTGACATTCTGTTCATGTCCCTACTCAAATCCATCTGGCTGCTCACCATTCTACCAAAAATTCACTAGTAACCTTAGGGTGGTAAAGCCAACAAATACTTTTTAACCATGTCAGCATCACTTCACAGAGTTGAGCACATCCTTTCTTTAAGAAAATACTTCATCCTCGGGCTTCTGGCTCTCTCATGGATTATCCTCCCACCACTTGAGTCGCTTCCCCTCAGCCCTTCTCTATCAGATTTCTAAACATTTGGTTCAGGCTCCTCTTCTCACTCCATATTCTCACTCTAGATCAGTGGTTCTCAACTTCCTAATGCCGCGACCCTTTAAGACAGCTCCTCATGTGGTGGTGACCCCCAACCATGAAATTATTTCCGTTGCTACTTCATCACTGTAATTTTGCTACTGTTAATGAACTGTAATGTAAATATCTGATAGGCAGGATGTATTTTCATTGTTACAAATTGAACATAATTAAAGCATAGGGATTAATCACAAAAATAATATGTAATGATATATTGTGAAATATTTATTTCTAATTACAAAAAATGAAATTTTGTCTTGAATCGTGGTGTAGCATTGGCAACAGTCTTCATATGACAACAGTAAACTACATGGCTACATTTTGCTACACCGAGGAGCGGTGTGTTGGTTCCTAAGACCATGGGAAATAGGTGTTTTCCGATAGTCTTAGGCGACCCCTGTGAAAGGGTCATTTGACCCCCAAAGGGGTCGTGACCCACAGGTTGAGAACCACTGCTCTAGATCATTGAACACCACCTATATGCAAATAACTCCCAAATTTAGATTTCCAGTCAAGATCTCTCCTCTGGATTCTAGGACCACCCAACTGACCACATGCCATCCCCATAGGACTGTCTCACATATGCAAATATGTTCAGAACTGCACCTTGGCCCATACTCCATTTCCCTTGGTGTCAGAATCTGACCTTTGGTTAACCTGCTAGCTCTGTTGCCCTGGTAACCTGAGGAGAGTAAAATATCAACCCTATTTTTAGGCAAATTTGCTCATGATGAAATGACCTACATTTCTAAGCTGAATTGTGACTGGGAGCAACCCTCTGCACCTGGGTGGACAGCATGGCTTGGGCACTCCTGACAACAGTGACTTCTGTGATTGGACCTGTCCATTGTTGGGGTGTGGCAGCTACTTCCGGGCTGACTGTGCTGCTGAGGAACTAGCCTGAGTGCCCGTGTGACCCCGAGGTCCTCTGAGGCTACTGGGTGCAGGTTTGTACACTTAGCTTCTCAGGGCTGCAGGTAGATCAGAGTTGTTGATTATGAGCAATTTGCTTTCTCAGTGGATTTTATACCTAAATTAAAACTGAGCTTGTGAATGGAAAACAGAAATATGGGATTATATGATCATAACGGAATTTCTAAAGAGTTCTCCCTGTGGTCAGAGAGGGAGGCTGATGTGTTGGTGCAGAACCAAGTTGGGTTCTGATCGCTGCACTGACTGGTCTGCTGTGACTCCAGGGAGGAAGAAGCTGGCCCATTCTCCCACCTCCCCGCCATCGTGTGACTGGAGGTACCATCCCTTCCTCTTTCTCAATTGTCTTCTCTCTCAGTCATCTGAAAGATGATCAAACCCCTTTGAAATACTGTAAAAAAGGCTGAAAGTACAAGTATCAGTGTAGATGTTTCAGTGAGTCAGTGATGGAAAATTCTCCTGGAACTCATGTCTTAGGAAGAAAGCACCGCAATTTTGCCGCATACTTCATGGAAGAGGGAAAACAAAATTCTCAAGTGCATGCGAGACAGATTGCAGTGACTTATTACCTCAAAAAAAAAAAATCACATGCTTTCTTCTCTTTCGCAGGTTTTTGAGGTGGGAGGGATAATTTCCTGGTCTTTTGTAGGCTACCAGGAAGAAAAGGAAATTGTTTTAGTCATATGCTCTCCACTGTTCCCGTAAGCTTCTCTAATTTAGGATTCCGTTCCCTTCCTTCTCAATACGTAACATACTAATGTCCTCTTTTGGTTTTGTCTGTTGAGGAAGCTAATGGATTATACAGGAAAGTCTGTTTCAATATCCAGAAGGAATATTTCGCTTCAGCTTATTTACCAATAAGCCAATCTAATATCAAAGTGAATCGTGTAAGTGGATTATGCATTTCAATTTCTAGATGTGGTCCAGATAACGGCTGGTCCTTTTCAGAAAATAACAAATTGATTGTTAGAGGACCAAGATTTGATGCTACAGGAATATTCTTAATGTATTTTCTGATAAAACACAAGTAATTAACTTTGTGCCAAATTCAGAAGCTAGAACTTATTTTAATCCCTTTGATAAAAGACCAAGTATTTAGGCAAGGGCAACAACAACACAAGAATAAAACTGACAATTCCTAAAAAAAAAAATCAAAGAATAATTCTAATAACTTTACACATTCACAAACAAGAATTTGAAATTACTTACAGCATGCAAACTGTAAGCCACTTGTTAATGATAATACATGACAATTTTCAAAGATTGCAAGTGAAATTTCATTATATAAATAGGTAACATAGCTGTCATAAATAGAACAAGGAGCTCCTTCAGTTCTTGCAGGGTGGTGAGGACCCACCAGGTAAATTATTTGTGTGGAAACATGTTGAATTTCTTGGTTACCAGAGTACAGTGGCACTAAAGTAGAAGTATAGGTGAAGAGCTTGGTTTTTTAAAGAGTGCCAGGCACTCTGTTCATTGATGAGCTGCAATGAACCCTGTAATTTCTACCCCAAAATTCCTTTAACTTTAAAAAAAACCACCTGTAAATCTGATGATGTACATGTCTTAGTCTGTTGGGTTGCTCTAGACTGGGTGGCTTATAGACAACAGTCATTTATTTCGCATAGTTCTGGAGGTTGAGCAATCCAAGATCAAGGTGATGGCAGATGAGTGTCTGGTGGGAACCTGCTTCCTGGTTCTTAGGTGCGTTTCTTTTCGGTGTCCTCACCTGGAAGAAAGGGAAGGGAGCTCTCTGCACCCCCCACTCCCCCTAACATCCTATCTGCAAGTGCTTCTCATTGGGGATTAGTTTTCAACATGTGTATTTTGGGGGGACACAAACAGTGGTCTATAGCAGCACATATACCAACAGAAGATGAGGAGCACATTTGTATTCCTTGTGCCTCTGAGCACTTCTATTGATCCACATTTTGAATGGTTTGATTACAGTTGAACAGGAGCAAAGATGAGGTATATTAAAATTTAGCCCATATTGTTGAGATCTAATAATGTTTGCATAACACCACCCAATGTTTCTTGGTAAATTATCTAATAGGAAATTTCCCCATTAAATGGAAATGTGGTTCCTGAAATAAATGCAATTTCAGTAGATGCTTTTGAATGTTTTTTGCGAAATCTTTGTTTTTCACTTCATCCTGTTCCTCCTGCTTTAGCTTTCTTGGGCCTCACAGTGCAAAGGCAAGCACTCAGATTTCCGGGAAATTTTGCCCTAGCCCTTTGCTTTATATCTGCTGTTTTGTCCACCCTTTGTTCCAGCACTTGGCACAGTGGCTGGCATAGGATTGGCATTCAATGAATGCTTATTGAATGAAATGCTTGAACTTCCTTTTATTCGTCTCAACTTTCCATGTCATTGATAAATGCTTGCTCTTCAAGGTAAACGATGGTTTATATTTCCTATGCTTCCTGGTCACGATTCTACTCCGGTCTTCAGAATTATCTACCATATTTTCCCGTGTATAAGATGACTTTTTAACCCTGGGAAATCTTCTCAAAAGTCGGGAGTCGTCTTATACATCGGGTGTCATCTTATAGGGCGAGTATATCCCAAACTCTATATTTTAACTGGAAAAGTTGAGGGTCGTCTTATATGCCGGAAAATGCGGTATATTTTTACTTCTGGGTTCATTTTGGGTTGTTTGTTTTCCTTCTGAGTTCCTTTCGAACCTTTCCATTTCAGTGACTAACCTTTCTTTTCCACTGGAGGTGCCCAGGCTTCAGATAAGTGTGTTCTCTGTTCCTTCTGCACTCTTTAAATAGTAAATCCCTAAAGCTTCATCCATTTGGGTCACACCTGAATATGTTTTCTCAAGCATAACACTGACCACCCTCTACCCTCTGACCTCTGACCCGCTCACCTTTAGCACCATGGACATTATCTAGAATGGGAAGAGGGAGGAGGAGAAACAATGTACTAGTATGTGTGCTGGTTAAACATCTCCCCAGTGATAGCTCACGTTTGTTCTATCCCTTTTAAAATTGTCGCATTTTAAACATTCTGTATACTGATGGTTGATTCCCCTGATTAAGCATGCTACTCCCATTGGTTATTTCCAGTCACATCTGCACACATTTTCTTTGCAGCCATCTACAAACAGCCCTATGTCTCTGTGGTTTATGACCAGTTTTCTTTCTTAGAATTAAAGAACATCATTTGTGGTGGGTGGGGAGAGTGAGCGGGAACACAGTGGTCGATGAAGGATGGGCGATGGCCAGTCTCCATCATTTCCTCTGTGTTCTCCATCCGCTGCCCTGTCCCAGGGGGTGACTTTTTCTAGTATGAGCGTTCCTGCACCTGCAGAGAGACCTGGTCCATGGGAGTATCCTAAAACCAACGTAAGCAAATGGAGTTTCTTTGTAAGACTGTAAAGGACAGTGTTTTGCATATAGTCACACTTTTCTGGGAGCGAAGGTCACCTGAACACAGCCAGCTGGGCCTGAATGCCTTGCCAGCGTCACATCTAAGGCAGTGGTCAGAAGGTCAGGTTCCTCAGGAGTAGGGGGTGCTGGGAAAGGGGGCGCTTTTGGAACCAACTACCTGAGAGAACAGTGACCCTCCCTGGACCCAGGCTCAGCCCTGGGGTCTGTTTCTCTTAGTGACCTGCAGCCTCCAAGCTACGTGAGCTTCATGGAGAGAACTGACAGTGTCTACACACTCACTTTAATGTGTGAACACCTCCCTCTATTGTTAGCAGGCTCTTGTCACAGTTGTACTTAACTTCCTTATGATTTAAAATAAAGCACAGTGTTTTGAGACAAAGATTTATGCCATCAGCTGTTTAGTAGCTGTCGATGGAGAGACAGGATGGCTATTAGGTGCTTAAATTGGTTATTCAGTTACATGGAATTCTATGTTTCACATATTTGTGTTAGCTTGACATTCTTTCATATTTATGATATAACGAAAGTATTCCTAAAACATGTTTTTGCAGAAAGCTCTTTCCATCAGAGCACATGTGTTCTCATAATTCACCCAACACAAAACGGGAAAGTGAGCTTCCTTCATAAAACAGTAACTCCAGAGACTGAGAACATGTACCCTTTTTTTTCAACATAAACAGCCATTTTATTTTTTGTTCATTCTTATAAAGATCTTTTCATTTGAACTTACCTACCTTAGAAAAAAAATCAGTCATTGCATATACATATTTCATATTTAGAAACACATAGGATATTTTGGAACAATAGGTTTTAATGAAATATGGTGGATATCTATGTATCTGTGCTGTGGTTTTATAAAAATCAGATATAGGATTCAGGTAGCTTCCACAGAACTGGACAGAATTTAGGATTCCAGGAGAATTCCAGAATTATTGAGGGTAACAACTGCCTATTATCTGTCTAGATGAAGAAATCGCACACTTCCTTCAGAGCTCTGCTCCAATGTCACTGTTATTAGAAGGCCTCTCTGACCTTCCCTTATGAAACTGAGCCACTCCCACTCAGCACTTACCAATCCCATTGTCCTATTCTACACACCTTAGCAAGTGGACAGTAGGATTTGAATCCCGATGTCCCTGACTCCAGACTCCATGTACGATTTGCCATGCTGTCTGGTGACCTAGCAATAGAGACTGGACCGTAGCAGTAGTAACACCTTATATTTTCCATCTCTTTATAGTTTGCAACACATTTTCAATAAGGAATGTAATTCTTATGAGAGGAAAGCAAGACTTGGCTGACGGTGTGGCAACCGAAATATCACTGTTTCTCAGCACAGCCACACAATTGTCCTTCTCTGAGAGCTGGGCAAATATTATACTCCGAGTACCAGGCAGACCTTGGGAAGCCTCCAAACCAACAAGAAAATGATATTTCATCTTACTGTTCAGTGAGTCGGTTGATTATATTGTTTACGGAAAATGACCACCCGAAAACTCTAGAATAAAGGGACAAATGTGAAAACCGGAAGAGCCCCGCGGAGAGCAGGTTCTTAGGTCATCGTCTCTCTCCAGTGTCTTTCATTAGGAGAGTTCACCTGGTCCTTTGCTGATAACAAGGATTAGGGGGGAGACGCCCGATGGAAAATAAACAGAGCTCAGCTCTACTCGGGGAACAATCACGGTCCCTCTTCTGAGGTGTTTCTCTCCAGTGTTCTCGGCAGAGCAGTGCTTTCTCTCCCTGGGTAAGCATCAGGGGATACATGACCCATTTTTAAGTCGTTGTGGCCTTTACCCATCTTTTATGCTGGACTGTGGCCTCCTTGACATCAGTGACGGTCTTGGAATCACAAATGATGAGCAAATTGAATTGTAAATACAATGGTGCCATTTCCTTCCGCAAGCAGAGAGCCTTTGTAACATTCCCCAAAGATTAGCACATGGCAAATAGTCTATCCCAGGGGTTCTCAACCTTCCTAAGGCTGCGACCCTTGCATACAGTTCCTTAAGTGGTGGTGACCCCCAACCATGAAATTTTGCTACTGTTATGCATCGTGATGTAAATATCTGCATTTTCCGATGGTCTTAGGTGAACCATGTGAAAGGGTCATTCGACCCCCCAAAGGAGTTGCGACCCACAGGTTGAGAACCGCTGGTCTATACATTATTCTATCAAGGAATTTACTGGCTTATCCAATATTCCATATGTGTATCCCAGGAGCCAAAAATGATAACAAAACAAATGTAGATATGCATTTCTGCACTGACTTGAGAGGTGCCAGGGTTGGAACCCCTGAGCCTTCAATATCTTATGAAGTCTCCTCTTTGGTTAACATGTCCCCAAAGAACAGCGTTCCCCAGATGCCCTGCATTCCACTTGCAGTGCACCCCAGGAGGACCTGTTCCTCACTTGGAGGCTCCTCTAGTCCAGAGCTGCGGACCCAGGGCTGCACTCTGGGGTCTTATTAGTTTGGCACAGAGACTGTGTAGGATCCAGTTCCAGCTACAGCTCCAGGCCTGCTACTCCTCTTCCTTCATTTTTTGGCTTCTGTCCTTCCCACTTCCTATGCTGTAACCCTGTGGTCTGCCAACTGTGTCCCTACCCATGGGTTAAGTCAACAAGGACCCTAGAGGGGGAGTGGGGATGAAAGGGACAAGAGACACAAGGAATGGAGACAAGACAAAGTTCTGATCAAGTCTCATTTATTCAGGAGGAGTTCTGGGTATTTATAGGGAGAAGGAGGAATGAGGCCTAGCCCTTAAAGGCAAAACACCTGACCTAGCCCTTAAGGCGAAACACCTGGCTTACGGGAAAGAGATGGGGTTTGGGGTAATAGAAACCTAGCCCGAGGTTAGTGCTAACGTGGCTGGAGCTTACTACAAAATGGCTGTCAAGCACAACAAGTTTCCCATACAGCTGCGGCTCACGAGCCACATGCGGCTCTTTGGCCCCTTGAGTGTGGCTCTTCCACAAAATACAATGGCCTGGGTGAGTATTTTGAAGAAGTGGTGTTAGAAGAAGTTTAAGTTTAAAAAATTTGGCTCTCCAAAGAAATGTCTATCGTTGTACTGTTGATATTGGGCTCTATTGACTAATGAGTTTGCCGACCACTGCTGTAATCCATCTCCTCTTTTCCCCATTCCTATCACCCCTCTTCTTTCTGTTATTTGCTGTCTGGGAAATCTCTTGAAAGGAGAGGAGAGAAGTTGATGCTTCTCCTCACATCCCTCGAGGAGGAGGACCAGCCTGTAGGTATGAGAGGCTGCCCAAGGATTCGGGAGACCTGCATTTAGAAAGTGTACCTCTGATAAGGAACATCTAGAGCAGCGGTTTTCAACCTGTGGGTCGCGACCCCTTTATGGGTTGAACGACCCTTTCACAGGGGTCGCCTAAGACTATTGGAAAACACCTATTTCCCATGGTCTTAGGAACCAATACACTGCTCCTCAGTGTAGCAAAATGTAGCAATGTAGTTTACTGTTGTCATATGAAGACTGTTACCCATTGCTACACCATGATTCAAGACAAAATTTCATTTATTTGTAATTAGAGATAAATATTTCACAATATATAATTACATATTGTTTTTGTGATTAATCCCTATGCTTTAATTATGTTCAATTTGTAACAATGAAAATACATCCTGCACATCAGCTATTTACATTACAGTTCATAACAGTAGCAAAATTACAGTTATGAAGTAGCAACGAAAATAATTTTATGGTTGAGGGTCACCACCACATGAGGAGCTGTCTTAAAGGGTTGCGGCATTAGGAAGGTTGAGAACCACTGATCTAGAGAAAGTCTTAACAAGGAAAGCGTTCTTTCGAAGATGCAAGTTAAATAGGAAAACAGTCGATTAGCTTCTCTCTTTGTTGCCGGAGAGACCTGAAGTCAGCTGTGTCTTTGCAAAAGACTCTCAACCCACTTGTGTCAATGGTGACAGTCCTGTAAATTGCGTGTTAAACTATCAGCCGCTCGCACAGGGCCGCTTTTCCCAGGAAGTGCCCAGAACTTCCTCTTTAAAGTATTGATGCACAGGCTGTTGAATTTTAATTCTCTGTCGATTGAAACTCGCTAATTAAAATTCCAGGGTTCTTTTATCATAGAGACCTTTGAAAAATGGAGCATAGCAGCTTGTCTAGAGATGGCACAAGTACCACCTGGCTTGAAGCTTTGGTGCCTAAAATGTTTTAAATGTTAATTTCCTATCTATTGCAAGAAAACCATCCATTTTCTGCTTTGCTTGCCTCGGTCTTTTAGGCAGCATCTTCCCAGGCCTATCCTCTGCCCTCTCCTTTACTGAGCCCCTCAAAATCTTGAGGCTGGCAGGGTAATCAAGCTAAACCCCAGGGGAGCTTGGAAGATGGAATAGAGAAGCGAGTCACTTTCTTTTCTTCAGTTTGTTTGCAGGGGACCATTTCTGTATGCAGACGTATTTACTATACTACTGATCTCTGGTGTATTCCTCTGAAGAATGCTATCTCCTTTAGAATTACATTTATTAAGTGTTTGGTGTCAATATAATTTCTCTGGTAAGACTTACGCTTTAAGAATATGATCTAGCAGATATTATTTGTGTTCTGCCTTTATCCCCTTGGCACCCCCATTCTTGTGGCTTCCACATGCAAAGCTTCTTAATGCAAGGTGGATTGGGGGTGGGGTGCAGGCCAAGCCTTAACTGATGACAAAAGGAAGTTGGTAGATAAATAGCTCAGCCTCCTGAACCCCTTAGTGAGGTAGCTCTGAGGCATGTTATATTATATCCCAGATGTTCCCAGTGGCATGAAAATCCTAGGCTTAGCATCTGCTTTTGCACAATCCAAACTAAGCTGCGAACTGAGGTTGTATTTCATTCTCTGAACATGAAAATCAGTGGTGTCAGAGACAATAGGAGACAGATATGTAGCTCATTCAGAAAATTAGAATGTCATCTTGAAATTAGTCCTAGGCCTCTGTGCTAAGATTTCTGCTTTACAATCTCAGCACAATCATTAGTTACTCATTTAAACAAGTTTGTCTGAGCCCTGATATAAAAGGCATTCATGCAAATTGCTAGGAGGACATCAATAAGTATTTCTGTTCCTGTTTATAAGAATATTAGATAGTACAATGGAGTAGAATAGGGGAATACATAACAAGTTAAAAGATAATAGATAAAATAATATGCAGAATGTAAACGTGTGAATGTTAAAAGTAACATGAAAATTGAGACCCTACATCCTTCAGGAGTTCAGAGAGGAAGGCATATGTAAGGTGGGAGATGTTCTGGAAAATATCATAGAAGAGAATCCCTGATGGGCTAGAGCCTGGGTCAGCAAACTGCGGCTCGAGAGCCGTATGCGGCTCTTTGGCCCCTTGAGTGTGGCTCTTTCACAAAATACCACAGCCTGGTTGAGAGTCTTTTGAAGAAGTGGTATTAGAAGAAGTTTAAGTTTAAAAAATGTGGCTCTCAAAAGAAATTTCAGTCGTTGTGCTGTTGATATTTGGCTCGGTGGACTAATGAGTTTGCCGACCACTGGGCTAGAGGATTTATAGGTAGGAGGGAAAGTGCACGTGTGGCACTGTGGGTCTGGCTGAAATGGAAGGTTCTTTTAGGGAAGCGATGAAGTTAAAGATATAGGTACATTTATGAAGAACATGCATATCTGGCTAGGAGTTTGGGAAGTGAGTACAATATTTGTTTGTTTTTTTTTAACAAAGTACAAGCATTCATTCATTTCCTCATTCATCTGTTCATTAAACAAATGCTGAAGCTCTGCTCTACTTAAAGGCATACGCTGGGTTTTGTTACCTGGTGAAAAGAAGAAGAGGATGTAGAAAAGGGGATCAGAGCTTGTGCCTGGGAAGTTAGGAAAATTAAGGGAGAATTGAGTTTGGTTTCAGACAAGTTTTGTGCTTATTTAGTTATTCACTAATTTTTCCAGGTAGATTCAAGGCAGGCCACACTGAGCCTATGTACCAGTGCAGTGTGTTTTTGCAATTTTTCTTGCCTATTTATCTTACTTTCTTAGTCTACCCATTTTTCTCAGTTACTTTTGGGAGTCCTAATTGGCACCAATTTTTAAGGCACTTTCCAAAGGATTAAAGTGTTGGCTGGTGGCCACTTAGGATGTGGGAAGTAGGAAGACACCATCCAAAGTAAATCTGCCCTAGGCTTGACCCCAGGCTTCTCCTCTTCAAGAGCAGGTGGCTTCCTCATCTTTCTCAGCTTGTTGAAGTCAGCAGGGTCCTGGCTTGGCTCAGGTCTGCAGGCTCCAGGAGTAATGGGAGACATGGGCTCCAGATACCAGTCAAATGCATTGATTTCACAAAGATTTTGATGTCCATTTGGTCTTGGAGATCTGGAGAAATATGATCTATGGAATCAATGTTGCAATTTTTTGTGGCATTTTAAGAGCTTTTAGGAGGTTATCAGTTACAGCTGCACCAGCATCTGATGAGTGCAGCTGTAACTGATCACCTCATAACTTCTCTCCTCCTTTATCCCTCATCATGTTGGTGTGTGAATGCCTGGTGGTGTTTGTACTGTTGTACTACTTCATGTGAACCAACAGCAGCCATAAAGCGTCTGAATCTGCGTTTAATTTATCCACAGCACAGTGTGCAGCCAGATGATGATGGCAAGTTAATGGGCTTTGACTTAATGAGATAAATGTGAGCCTCCCAGGTTTGGAGATTTATGCTACTTTTATTTGTCAGCCTTACCTAAGTGGATACAAGAAGAGTTTATAGCTTTATGCTGACATATTATCAGGTTCATTTGCAGAGAGAGACAGATGTGATGACCTCCTCCTGCTGGCCTTTGAGCCATTTCAAGTCCCCCACTATTCTAGGAAATTAAATGGGGCTCACCATGTCACTTAGATGGAGAAGCCATTCGAGTTCCACATTCCATGTGGTTGCATCTTAATTCCAATATGCTGTTACCACACAGGGTATATTAATATACTGTCTTTCTCTTCCTCTTTGCTTCCCCCTTTCCTCTCTTTTAATCCAGCAGGATCTAGGATCCTAGAAATAATCTATATATATAAAAGGCTAAGTGTCCATCCATCTGTCCAACCGGTAGCTATGACACACACTGATCACCAGGGGGCAGATGCTCAATGCAAGAGCTGCCATGATGCACACTGGCCTTTTAAAAATAAATGGCAACACTCAGCTTCCCCCAAGTGGGACACAGGCCCTGCCACCACCCTGGAATAACACCCCACCAAATCACAGCCACCACTGCCAACACCCCATGGCGCAAAATGTGGTCCACAGCTCAGCCCAGCCTGGAAATGAGCACTGTGGGCTCTGGGTTATGATGTTATGTAGCAACGCCCAGCTTCCTCTCCCTAGCGACTAGCCTCCTTGGAGTTTCTTCAGCCTAGGAACCCGACTTGCTTTATAGCCAGGTGCACACATTTCACAGTTTAATCAAATGTTTGTAAAGCGTTTTCCTGTGCCTCTTCTTACTTTATCCTCATAGAAATCCTGGGGTAGGTAGGTAAGAGACTCAGTAGAATCGTATTTTCTGTTCATTAGCAAGATGTGAATAGTGATATTAAAATATTTCTTCCAATTAATTTCCTTTCAATGTGCATGAATCCGTGCACCGGGACACTAGTATTATATGAAGTGTTATATTCTCATCCCAAGAGAAGAGAAATTGATGAGATTCTTGGCCTCAGATTTTTCAATATTTTGGCCCTGTCCTTTTCTTCTCAAATTCTTTTCCTCCATTAATTACAATTACGGAGTCTTTAACTCTACCAATGACCACATCCTGCCCATCCTGCCTTTTTGGTAACTTATTAATGTCTAGCAATGAGAAGAAAAGGGCAACAGCTCTGTTAACCCAACCAAACGGATTCATGGTCAGACATGAACGAGGAACCGGATAGGAGTTTTATAAGCATTAAAGGTTAATGGAATAGTTTTCTAGCCTATTTTTCAAACCAACCTCCCTGAGTTTTTCTGACCTCCACCCCCTGTCACACAGCCATTGCATAAGAGCTTTTGGCGTGGGTGGCATGTAGGTGGAAGTGACTTATGAACATTAACAGCTTTTTCAACTATTGAGTCATTAGTAGAATGCCCCTGCAAGTAGCCTTAGTTAGGTTTAAAATAAAGCAATTTTATGGTTAATTTAGCATTTATCTGAAAGAGTGGCTTCCAAATTAAAAAGCTTGTTCAGCTGAAGCCAGCACTTATTCATCCCATGGGGGATTTTTAAGCAGTCTCTATTTGCCAGTAGGAAACACCCATGCGAACCTTCTTTCAAATTGACTAGTTGAGTCAGATCACAGCCCAGTCAATTTCAGAAAGAACAGCCCGCTGGGTAGAAGCCACACTTTCCATTACTGGTTAATTGCTTGGGTATGGATGTGATTGACTAATCCATCCTCCAAAGCCAAAGAGGCTTTAAAATAGTTTGGATGTGGTTAATTCGCTGGTAGGAAGCCACCAACCAATGACACTTCTCCTCAGCGTTCCCCCATACATTGTTGTCAGCTGGGTCCAAAAAATAGTTTCACTTTCCCCCCTGTCTGCCAAACTATGTTTTGTATTGCATTTTGGTTTTAGGAGACAACATTTCATTGGTCTTTTCCCCAAAGAAGACACTGCTACAGTTTCAGAGAAGGTCTCATGGATGTCTTTTCTCCCCGAATTTATTTCTCGCTTCCTAATGAGAGGCAGTGGTGTCATTGCCATATCCCCACTGAAGGCGTCTTGAAGACATTCAGAATTCTTTACCTGTTTGGTGATGCCCTGGTTAAAATTCTGCCGGGCATTTGAGATGTGCTATTAGCTTTCCTTTGACTCACTGGGTAAAAGGTGGCATATTAAGGACCCCTGGTCATCATAATTCTTGTATTGGGAGCCTGATGACCTGATTTATGTATGCTTCCTTAACAAGAGATGCTGAACACTGGATATAAATAAATCGGTCCTTGAAAATAGTCTGTCACCAGGAATTACTCCGCACAATGCCATAAGTCAGCCTTGTTATTAATTTTGTTGGCAGGATCCTCAAAGTCACAAATCAAAATTGACCTTACCCGGGTTGACTGTGCTCAGCACATTATTAGAAAGAAATAGGTTTCTTCTCAGGGCCAGGGACTTAGATTCTCATCAGTGGAGAATTTTTCCCTGAGCTGGGTCCAGGGAGAGAAGACTAGGTATTTGCACATTGTTACTAGCTGTCTATGTCACAAAAGCTTATTGGATAAACTCTTTTTCTTCTTTTACTTCAAGAATAGGAACCAATTATTACTTTCCTTCTCTCCCTTTTCCTTTTCAAAAATATAATACCCAAAGCTACTCTAGTAATCCTATTGCCAAAATGACTACCCATAGTAACAGCAGACTCTTATATAGAGCTCACTCTCTGCTGCCATAACCAGAAAGCTTGCCAGGTGCTAATAAAATAATGTGTCGTTTTGCAATGAATCATTTACTTGTATCTGTTTATTTAGATGCACAGTTAATGGGCAGCAGCCTATTGCACATATTTAAAATTGAATTGACCATTTGATTATTCATTTTCATCGATATAATTATCTGCAGCTATAAAACCGTTGTTTAAAACATGTCCTTCTTTATTAATTCATGTGTTATTAATCACCCAGTGTGTATTGCAGCTTAACTGGTATTGTAGGACCCGAGACATTTGATTAAGTAATGAGGACAAAAAAAATTAGGCTTATATTTGAGCAGGAAGAATTTAGTTCAGTGATAGAAAAACTGGCTCTTCTTGCCCAAGTGTATATAACTGCCCAGGTGGAAGCTATTGGCGAATGCTATCTGAGAAGCTGAATGAGGCCTTCTGATCCCACCCAAAACCAGATCCTTCTGTTTCTGCTGACACCAAAGTGCTGTCATTAGTATTTATCCCCTCTGCTCCCAACTCTGCCATCCTCAGACAGAATGGCTACAGCATCGGCACTCCTTAGGAAGTTGGAGGAGTCTTGGGGATACATATGAAGAAACCTTAACCTTATTCATGGGTAGATGAGGGGACATAATATTTAAAATACCAGATAAATAACCAAATTGTTGTTATGTGAGAAATATGGTTGTCACCACTGTTCACTTTTTCTTAAGGCCATCAATTATAGGATAAAACTTTATTAAAGATTCTGGCCTAGAGACGAGTAACAAAACCTAAGAAGAAAATTATCCATGGGCTGAATTGTACCCCAGTAATTTTCCCATTTTACAGAATGGCTAACATAATTTAACTAGGGGGGAAAAGCAGATTCCAGTTTTTACCAATGAAATAGTTGAGGAAAAATATCAAGACAGAACCGGGTTTAAAAAAGCCTAAAAGCTACGGAATAGTGTACATGGATTCTCAGACAAATTTGTTATTTTTTTAGCACAATTCTAGGCTGTCCTAGTACTTACCCCTAAGTCTGGTCTGTGTGTGCTTTACCCGGCCTGCCCTGAAATAATGTGCAGTTTTACAATGTTATCATATTTTATGTTATGTTTTTATATGTTAACATATTTTATTGTCATGTTATCATATTTATTTATTTTCCCTGAAATGCTTGTCAAAAAAGGTAATCATTTTGTTTCATCAACACATCCCAAGTTTTTTAAGGGAAGACTCAGTTCAGATTTCTTCCTTCAGACTGCTAACCATTTCCGCATTCTTGGAAAAAGTCTGTGCAATCTTACTACGCTCCACAACAATATACTGGATGCTTTCTAAGTCCCAGTAAGGGATGACTGCTTCTATCTATTTATCTCTCTACCTACCTACCTACCTATCCAGACAAATATTTATGTGTGATGATTCCCTGCACTACTCCTTCTTCACTTCCTCCTCCTCACAATAAGGAGGATTCTGTCTTTGCTTGTTTTTATTTTGTCACTTGTGGGGCTTGGAGTAGAGTGAAGGGAAGGACTAAAACAAATCATGACAAGTTGATTGTCACATTGGATGATAAAGAGACTGTGAAAGAAGGAGGGACAAGAAAGAAAAGAGTCATAGGGTCAGATTAGATTTGATGTGTTTGAGTGAGGGAGGGGCAGCTGATGAGATTGTGAAAAATAATGACATTTTCTCCTGTGCAGTGAAAGGATCTTCCCTTTGGCATTGTTTTGCCACTGCAAGACAGTTTTTAAAGCTTGCTTAATTTAATTATTTTTGGATGTAGAAAAGTGTTACTTCTCAATGTGACTCTGTGCTCAAGCAAACCATAAAACATTGCAATGATATATATACACTGAATGGCCAGATTATCATGATCTCTGAACACATAATAATCTGGCCACTCAGTGTGTATGGTTTTCATATTCATGATCTCATTGAATCTTCACAGTGTTGACTTATTTTCCTTCCACTTAACAGTTGAGAAAACTGTGGCTTAGAAAGACTTGGGCAAGTTGGCAATAGCTTAGTTCTCATGTATATTTATCAGTATTTTAATGTGTGTCATGATATGTAAAAGATTGAGATTCACTGACATACTAGAACATGCTTTGAACTATCTTAAGTAAAAAACAAATAAAAGAAAGAGACAAAAGAAGGGAGGGAGGTAGTATGAACCAATGAATAGAAAGATGGACAGAATTTAGCTAGTAAATGGTGGAACTAAGACCTGAACCCAAGTGGTCTGGCTCCTAAATCCATACCTTAATCATCATCCTCAACTACTCTTTATAAATGGTCATCTTGCAAGCCAAGCCCATGTCTCACCTGTGTGTGAATCCTTCTTCTATCCCTGTCCCAATCGACTTCTCCTTTCTACTTCTGAAAAGCCATAGTCACTTTTATCCAATTTAAAACTAGTGACTTATTTTTTTACTCTTTTTTTTCCCTTCTAAATTCTGCCTGCCCAACTAACCAGGCTGAATTTATGAAGAAAGATAATGTTTTATATATTTTTGTGTGTGTCTCCATGGAGAATGTAGTACTTGATAAAGAACCAATGTACAAGTCAATGCAAACTTGAGGTACTGAAGGTTTTAGAAATTAGGTTTAAATATATGGGAGAATGTCAATTTAGGAGAAAGTTTCATCTCATATAACAGGGGGAAAATCCAAATAATTGTAGCTTAAACAAATTTATTTTTGTTTCACCTGAAGGGAGTTTGGAGGAAGTTGTTCTAGAACTAACATGGTAGCTCTAGGATATCTTCAGGGACGCAGGCTCCTATCTTTGTGCTCTGCCATCCTTAGTACTTGGTGCCCATCCTCAAGGCCACCTCTTGGTCAATTATTACAAACGTGTTACATATTGCGGAGAAGAGGAAGAGTACTCTCCATTGAGAAAACCTCTTTTAAGGGAACTTTCTGAAGGTCTCAAATAATATTTTAGCTTACATCTCATTGGATGAAACTCTTCATACGGCTACAACTAGCTGCAAGGGAGGCTGGAAAATGTAGTCTTTCATTTAGCTCATCCATATACTCACCTACAAATCAAGGTTTTAGTAATGAGTTGCAAGGGGAGAATGTGTATTGATTAGGTAACACAAGAATAAAAACAATCTATCAGTTACTTCTTAGTTGCTTTTATGGAAAAAGTTTCCACTCACGACCCATATAAGAAATTAAAGTATATTCCAGGTGGCTCCCGGGAGGTGCAGGATACCTGGAAAGCAGCATGGTCTCCTTTCTATGGTGTACCAGGAAGTATCCCTGAACACCACTGTCGCTCACCAGCGATGCTGTTTTTGTTTGCTTAGCTTGTTAGAAACAGGGGCTCTCCTGCGTTAAAACAAACAAAAAGCCTTGAGATTTACTTTGATAAATGCACTTTTATAGTTTTAGGAATAAACACATGTAATGCTTGTTTTCTTTGGCTCCGTTCCAAGAAGAAAAACATTTGGCTGATCACTTAGATTTTTTATGCTCTGATTCCAGTTGATAAAAATAGCTTGTAAAGTTGCTTTTTCTAATCACCGGTTCAATACCAAACAGTCATTTCCAAAGCACTCGGCCCAGGTTAACAACCTTGGCGATTTCTAATGGGGAGACGCTCCCCAGGTGTCAGTGGCTGCTCTCAGTGCCTTGTGCATTCATTAAGTTAAAGTGATTAAACTGCTGAAATAAGCCCACCTATACCCTGAATTAAAAATGAGAAATTTAATTTCCCTCTCACGTGGAAGTTGAATGTGAGGGTTCTAAATTGGCGGCACCTTTGCTCCATGTAGTCATTCAGGGACTCAGCAGTGATTTGTCTAGTAGCCCCTTTCCCAGTCAACTTCAGGCAGAACAAACAGAAGCCTAGATAGACTAGGGACTTCTTCCCACAGAAGTTATTTTCCTTACATTTCTTTTTTTAAAAATATATTTTATTGATTTTTTACAGAGAGGAAGGAAGAGGGATAAAGAGCTGGAAACATCGATAAGAGAGAGACATCGATCAGCCACCTCCTGCACGCCCCCTGCTGGGGATGTGCCCGCAACCAAGGTACATGCCCTTGACCAGAATCGAACCTGGGACCTTTCAGTCTGCAGGCTGACGCTCTATCCACTGAGCCAAACCGGCCTCGGCTTTCCTTACATTTCAATGATAAGCATTACCCATGGCTTCAGAGGAGCTGGGAAATGTCCTACAGTCTGTGTCTAGGACGAAGGAAAGACAGGATCTGGGTGCACGGCTCGCAGGGTTTATCAGACCTCAGTGGACAGTAGTCTTCCTTCTTCTACTCTGAACCTTATAAACCAGTTTTCCCCAGTACCAAAGAGAGCTTTTGAAAAAGTAGTGGTACCTCGAGATACGAGTTTAATTCGTTCCGTAACCTTGAGGCGGGGAAACTATGTAACACTCACGTCGAGGTAAACTGGTGGGTCGTGTGCAGCCGGCCGATCCGCACGATGACTCCTATCTCAAATGTTGCTCATATTTCAAAGCAAAAATCGCTCGCTCGACGGCTTGTGTCTCAAAAATCTCGTATGTTAGGGCACTCGTATCTCGAGGTACCACCGTATACTATACTCTTCTGATCCAATCTCTCCAGTAACTGCTCTAACAAAAAGCCCAGACTTTTTGCCAATACACAGGACATGATATCACAGGGTCAGCGTCTCTTATTGACCCCACCCTCTCCATGTTTGCATCAGTTGGGTCACCACTCGGCCACATTGGCTTCTTTCTGTTTTCGGACCTCAGCAATCTCTTCCCACACTGAAGCTTGCGAGTGTGCTGTGTTGTGGGTCTGAGACGAAGCAACCTGTGAGGCTCACATTGCTGCTTCCTTCCATCAGTCCAGCTTTTCTTCCAATGTCACCTCTGCAAGGCCTTCCCCAACCACGTCCCACTGCCACTAGTGACTATCACAAGACTGTCATTATGGCCTTCTTTACTAAATATTGTCTGAAATTGCCTTCTTTTCTGCATTTACTTATTTGTAGTGTTTGTTTATTTGTGCAGTGTTTACCACCACTTAGTAGAATAGGAAGTTTACTGTGGCCAGAGCCTCTATCTGCCTGGCTCATAGCCCTTTCCAGTGGGCCTGATGTTGCAGTTTCTCATATTTCTATTAGTTTCATGTATTCTGTGCTGTCTTTGTAAGTTAGATTATAAGCTCCATAGAGACAGGGGTGATATCTCCTGACTTAATTGTGTTCTTAAATTCCCACTTGAGTAAGTTTAGTAAATGAAAGATAAAAGGGTGAAAATACAAGGTGTTTGGGTTTTTTGTTTGTTTGTTTTCTTTGTTTTTTTAGGAAAATAAGCCGGGGCATCACATTTCAATCAGAAGAGTTAAGCTCTTTTCCCTTTCTAACCTCATGAAATTCTGTGCCAAGGCTGGCCCATGTAAGGCTTAAGTAAAAGAGCTTTCTGAAGGAATTAATGAGCTACTTTCTTTTAAATTCATACTTTTTCCTGGACTATGCTACACATACAAAGGCACAGAATCCAGGAAATAAAAGAATTGAACTTTAGTTGAATTCTACAGATAAATGATTTTACTTTTCACTACTTTAAGTTTGGTTTTGAAAAATCTATTTTGAAGTAGGTTTTTATCTCTTGTCCAGTACAACCCACAGAAAGGTGAAGTAGTTTGTTTTCTGCAAGTTCTGGATTTGGCCCTCTGTACCCCCTTGCTGTGCACCTTCTAAGTAAGGGCTTAGGAAGTGGTGATGGTGTTGAACTCAAAGGTTTCCTGGCTGTTTGTCATAATATTTGAGAGTCACAACCTTTGAATTTTGGAATTTCTTAGCAGAGTGCCTGCTGGTGCTATTACAGAGATGCCTCATAAGAATTTTTCAAATAGCACAGCAAAAGTAATAGCTAACATTTATTGAACATGTAAAGTAGTGAACTCTGAACTTGTGAGTGTAATGAACTGTTTAACTGAGTCTCTGCTTGAAGTTGAGTCAGCCAAGGTTTAGAGACATTAAGTAACTTGCAAATGATCACACAGATGGTAAGAGAGGAAGTCAGGATTTGAGTCCAACTTCATCTAACAACCGATTCCATTCTTTCAAACAATGCTAACTTGCCTTGTATTTATAGCCATAGTGTTCAGTGATATATTTCTTAGGACATGCTATACTAGCTGATTGCTAAGGCAGCTTTCAAGGTTGATATCTCACCAGTTGTAATGTTTAAAATATGTATCAGGCATCCATTCAGAATGGAAAGCCAATTCATCTGAGTGGATGCCAGCATATCTTGGTGAATGCTTCCTGAACATCATTGCTGTTCCAACTACCCTTTCAATAGCTACACCCTCCTCAGCAGCAACACCAACAATCTCTCATCCATGTGAGCCTCCAGCCAATGTGTTATGTTGGGACTCAGTGGTTTCCATAGCCCGGCTCCCATGTGCAGAGATGCCATCCAATGGGTAGCACAGAGTGACTTCAAGGACCATGAGACCACAAGGTTCCTGTGCTGCATGATGCTGAATGGTGGTTCCTGTTTCTTCCTGGGAGAGTCTCCTTTCTCTGCTAAATTCTAAATAAGGACCTCAACTCCTTTAACCAGGCTTCATAAATCTCATTTTCCAAGCTTTGTCCAGTTTTGCAACTTATTTTACAATGGGACCATGATGTTTACCGAAGAACACCTATTGAATGCTTAGAATTATTATTTTGGGAAGTTCTATATAACTGTTTTCCCCTACTACACATGCCTGCCCACCCAACCCCCCTCCCTCTGTCTCATTTACATATGAAAATTTCAAATTCAGATAGGCCAGGGCTCTTTTCTAAGATTTCACAGGCAAGAACTGAGACTTGAGATATCAAAATATTTACCATCTAGTCCAGTGCACTTTCCACTATCTCTCTGCCTGCTCAGCACATCTGACCAGTGTCCATGTGAGTAACACTCAATGAAGCTCAACTCTCTATATTATAAAAAGCCAGTGACCATAACACCGTAATGACCGAACGACTGGTCACCAGGAGGTGCATTGATGGGTCTCACAGTGCAGCGGGTCTCTTGGGCAGTGGTTCTGGGTCTCATGTAATTTTGCGTACTGGGCCTCTAGTCTACACTAATAAAAGAGAAACATGCAAATTAACCATCACTTGGCTATGCTAAGCCACACCCACCAGCCAGTCAGGAGTGAGTATGCAAATTAACTCAACCAAGATGGCAGCCAGCCACAGAGCTGGAGCAAGCAAGAGGCTTGGGTTGCATTGGCAATGGAGGAAGCCAAGCTTCCCGCCTGCCCTGGCCAGCCTGGACTCTGCTCAAGGCTACAAAGTTTTAATTATAGAAGATAAATAAATCCTAGATATTTGCTTCCAGCCAGCCCTGGTCTCTGCTCAAGAAGGTGTTGAAAAAAGATTTAAAAAAGGAAGAAAAAAGGAGGGGCTGGGATCTTGGGTCACCAGGGGGTGACCAGGCCAGGATGGGATGGTAGAGCCTGTTGGGAGTAAGCAGACCAGCAAGGGGGGGCGGATGGGGTAAGCAGGCCAGCAGGGGGGGCAGTTGGGGATGAGCAGGTCGGCAGGCAGAGTGGTTAGGGCCATC
Organism: Lasiurus cinereus; assembly: GCA_011751065.1. Classification (NCBI taxonomy): domain Eukaryota; kingdom Metazoa; phylum Chordata; class Mammalia; order Chiroptera; family Vespertilionidae; genus Lasiurus; species Lasiurus cinereus. The sequence goes on from JAAGEH010002531.1 coordinate 74,865,732, forward strand.
AGGTAGGCAGGCAGGCAGGTAAGTGGCTGGAGCCAGCAGTCCCAGATTGTGAGAAGGATGTCTGACTGATGGTTTAGGCCTGATCCCTGTAAACTAACAGTAGGACATCCTTCATGGGGTCCCAGATTGGAGAGGATGCAGACCGGGCTGAGGAACACTCTACCCCCCCTCCCCCAATGAACAAATTTTGTGCACTGAGCCACTAGCTAGTAATAAAACAAACCACTAATCTGGGTTTTCAAAAGCAAGTTGATTTTTTCTTTTGCATGTTCTGTCTTCTCTAAGGATACTTATCAGAAGGTTATTTACAATAGTCAAAACTTGGAAAATAATATCCTTCAACATGGGACTAGTTGTGTGCATTGCCATACAATCATATAGTGGCATCTGCCATCTTCATAAAAATGATGACAAAGTTATATATCTGCTGAATTAAAGAAATGCCCCAGGGCATATGAAAAAAAGTGAAAAAGGCAGTTTACAAATAAGTATTCTCAAATTGAGACTGTTTAAAATCATATGAGCCTTGTCTGTATGTATTGTTCCACATGTTTATGCAAAAAAATTATCTAAAATTCTATATGCCAAAATACTAATAGGCAATTCTTTGGTAGAATTATATGCAATTTTTGTTTTTCTTCATGTACTTTTTGCACACCTGGACCTGTTTTATAATGAGTGTGTACTGCCATTACAATTAAGAGGAAACAGCTATGAAGAGACTGTCATTTAAAAAAACAAAACCTACGACCCCTTTCCTCCCCTGGTTATCAATTCCAGCCTCCCTGCTTTTTCCTAGTCCTCCACTGGACCTGCGAATACCAACAACAGGCACACCCCAGTCCCCCCCCCCCCCCCCCCCCGCCCCCAGCCACACACACACAATTCCTCTGACTTCACTCTCTCTGGGCTCACTCCCACCAGGTCCTCAATAATCCGTTTTCCACTATTTTTTTTAACCCAATGCCCATCTTTCCCCCTTTCACTGTAATATCCCCATCCACCAAAATTCTATCTACCTTTCAAAGCCCATTTCAAGATTCACCTCTGGATAATTCGGACTCTCGGTGCCTTTGAAATCATTGCATCGATTGTGTTCTTATTCTGCTTTGAGAAGATTTGGTCTCACGGGTGTGGGTAGGGGGCCTGTGGGTTCACTGTATCCTGCAGAAACGCACATGACTGAGTGGAGAACAAAATCCAGGCAGCAGTCCTATAACCGGGCTGGGCTCTCTGACCTCTTAACCAGGTCAGATCCTTCTGTCATTAACCACTGTCTCCACTGCGATTATGAATGATCAGTACCCATCTCTTCCTGACTTGGTGAGAAGAGGTTCACCGTATCAAGTGACTTGTCCACAATCACATACAGAAATCAAACGTGGAATGCTTTGTAAAATAGTACCTTGGACAGCAGCCACCAGGGCTCCTGTTGGTAAGCAAAGCAAGATAATTAGAAAATCAACCCAGGACCTTCCTCAAGGGCAGTGGTTCTCAACCTTCCTAAGGCCGCAACCCTTTAAGACAGCTCCTCATGTGGTGGTGAGCCCCAACCATAAAATTATTTTCGTTGCTACTTCATCACTGTCATTTTGCTACTGTTATGAACTGTAATGTAAATATCTGATATGCAGGATGTATTTTCATTGTTACAGATTGAACATAATTAAAGCATAGTGATTAATCACAAAAACAATATGTAATTATATATTGTGAAATATTTATTTCTAATTACAAATAAATGAAATTTTGTCTTGAATCGTGGTGTAGCATGGGTAACAGTCTTCATAGGACAACAGTACACTACATGGCTACACTTTGCTACACTGAGGAGTGGCCTGTTGGTTCCTAAGACCATGGGAAATATGTGTTTTCCGATGGTCTTAGGCGACCCCTGTGAAAGGGTCGTTCGACCCCCAAAGGGATCGCGACCCACAGGTTGAGAACCGCTGCTCTAGGGCTGTGTGAGTGCCCCCTGCTGGTCCCTGTGCAGTGGGAGAGGAGTCAATGGCTTTGATGCTGCTGCTGTTTGCAATGTGTACCCTCTCCCTACCCCCTACCCCCCATACAAACACTCCACCCCATGGCTCCAGTCCTGTCCTCTCACATCACAGCTATATCAGTGACCCATCCTCTTCCCCTTTTCACCTGGGGCTTGTGATGGAAGGAGAGTAGAAGACGTGGAAAATGATCTCCCCTCAAGGGAGAGGAGTCATTTTAGGGTTTGTTTCTGCGCATGAAAGAATTGATTCTCAAGGCTTGAGTTCATGACCTGATATCGTGACCATGTTCTCCCCTACTGTGAGCGTACCTGGTAGATCATCTGAGACAGCCAGGCTGTGCTCACACCCCTTCAATCATTCTTCAGGGAGCATTTTATGTCCTGATTCCCACTGTCATCTCGGGGCGTCAGTAATTGAAGAAAAACTCCTCGGCACCGGAAACTCAGGTCTCATCGCTCCTGCGATGTCTGAGCAAACATGGAAAAATCTATAACCTTGTCCTCTGAAGTGACTGAGAAACGGATCTGGCTGCCTCTGCCTGGGGACTGAGGAAAGGGGCGTGTTCGGGGTGCCCTGCAATTGGGAGGTTTTTGCGAGCCAACATCAATCCATTTTATGACTTTCTCTTGAGCACTTCTTAGGCACAGGGTAGGGGGTTCAAGGGAGCAAAGGAAGAGAGGTGTCTCATTTCTGGACCACGGGGCGTGTCCTGGGTTATGAGCATGAGGGACAGACTATCATGCAATCCTCCACAGAAGAGATGAGGCCGGTTGGATTGTTTGCACTTAGGGAGTGGATTCTGGGGCTCAGAGAGGCGAGGATCTGCCCAAGGTTACCCGGCTGGAAGTAGCAGCATCCGGATTCTCATCCTGGGCTGATTCTAGCGGGGGAGCAGCCACAGAGAAGGCAGGTTGGCGTGTGCCCTTCGCTTCCAAACTCCAGGTCAGGGAAGGGGAGAACTCTGCTAGGGAAACTGGGCAGAGCAGGCCGGGCTGGTCCCGAGTGCCCTCAGCCCCAGCTCACCGCCCCGGACCGTGAAAACAAGGTCAAGTTCCGTGACATAAGAAACACACAGGTTCTGGCCTAAAAGAGAACTCCAGGCAGGACAACGGTGTGTGGACAGAGTGAGCAGAGTCCCTTCTTCCTCTGGCGAAGAAAAGCAGCCTCATTTCCACCTGTAAGCAGGTCAGCTCCGCAGAAACATCCAGAAAGCCGCTGGAGCTGGGCAGCTATTTGTTTGAGACAAAACAACTGGTTGATGGCATTTTTCCTCCTTCTTTCCGCTCAGTGCATTTATATGACAATAAACAGAAAGTTCTTGCCCCCACTGATTTACTGGGCAGAGGCTGGTTATGACCGTTGCCCATTCTGCCAGGTGCTCAGGCCTCACAGACACACAGTCCTGACCCTGTGGCACTGGGCTCTGTCACTGGCTTTTCTCAGGTAGCCTGGTCTTGGAAAGGGGCTGTTTTGAAGTATTTTCTGCAGTAGACATTTAAAAGAGGGCATGCAGTTTATCCCTGAAAATTTGAAGACCTCCTCAAATAAGGAATAAGCAACCTCAGTTCAGGTCATCTTCCTCATCTTCCTTCTGTTCCTCCCCTCCTCTCCTCTCCTCTTTCCTCCCATGCTCACCCCTCCCCTCCCCTCTCTCCTTCTTACTTCCCTTCATCTTTTGAATAAATCCACCGTGGCCACCAGAAAAGCAGCTGGAGCAAAGAGAGTGTTCAGCTTTGATAAATGTAGTATTCACATTTCACAACTGGAACATGTAGAAAGAAACTCTTCAACTTTAAGCACAGGCATGAAAATGGCGATTTGTACATTAAGATTGTTTCGAGTGACATAGTAGGGGGAGAGGGACTTGTAATATTATTCAGGCAGTGGGGCGTTGCTCTAAAAGCGGTAATCTGCTCTGGATATGAAGCCAATGCAAACATTTTTACAGCCTCCAAAGACAGGAAACAGGGGACACTGGGTCCTTCCTGGGTGGACACTGCCTGGTTGCGAGAAGTCCCTTTTGTCTGCCCCACAGGAACCAGTCAGTTCTGCTTGTTTTCCTGTCCCTCCCTTCTCCTCCTCCCCTGGCCAGCTCCTCTCACTCATCCCGCCCCACATCCCACGTGACTGCCTTGGGTTCTTCATTCCCAACAAACCTCATGGGCCCCACTTAGAAAACAGCGATTTGAAATTGGAGGTAATCATATTACCTTTCCCCTCCTAAATTTCTGAAAACAGTGTCCTCTGACTTCTGGAACTATCTGCCTCTCACCATCAAAAAAACCTTGTTTCTATTAGAGATGTGTAAGTCTCAGCCAGTTAGCCAGGTCAATGAGACCTCTCTCTGTGGGTAAAATACTTCACACATTGTCTGAAAAACAATCTAGCAAAAAGGATGATTGGATTTTGCTCTGCTAGTTTTCTTTCCGAGTGGAGAATACGAAGGTGAAATATAAAGGCAGGCAGCCATTTAATGCAATGCCTAGTGAATAGTCCCTCCTAATTCATGTTGTATAATTTCTGGGACCTCCCATTAAAATGATCCATCTTGACAATGAAATTTAGGGTACACTTGTTAGGAAAATGATGGTGGGATATGAATAAATCTGTAACTTAATGCAAAGTTACCACCAAGTAATGCAGGAGAATGTATAAGTCTAAATATCAAAAAATGTTATGGATATGCTTATGGCATAGATTGTGGTGATGGTTTCATGGATGTATCCTGATCTCCAAACTCATTTGATTGCATACATTAAATATGGATAGCATTTTGTATGTCAATCAGACCTTAATAAAATGGTATGAGATTCTTAATATTAAGAATTTCATTACTTTTATAAACTCTCAGTGGAGTGTCTTATATACTCCCAATAATATACATAAGTCATGATTTTTCTCATTCCTATTCTACCCAGAGAATAAGCCAGTAGTTCCATCTATGGTTACTTTTTAATTCAATAAATATTTTTGTGATAACTCCAAATCTACCCAATCAAAAAATGGGCAAAGGACCTAAATAGACACTTTTCAAAAGAGGACATACAGAAGGCCAAGAGACATATGAAAACATGCTCAAAGCCACTAATCCTTCAAGAAATGAAAATCAAAACAACAATGAGGTACCATCTCATGCCTGATAGCTATCACCAACAAATCAACAAACGACAAGTGCTGGTGAGGATGCGGAGAAAAAGGAACCCTTGTGCACTGCTGGTGGGAATGCAGACTGGTGCAGCCACTATGGAGAACAGTATGAAGTTTCCTCAAAAAGTTAAAAATGAAACTCCCATTCAACCCAGTAATCCCACTTCCAGGAATACATCCCAAGAAACTAGAAACACCAATCTGAAAGGATATATACATCTCTATGTTCATAGCAGCACAATTTACAATAGCTTCGATTTGGAAACAGCCTAAGTGCCCATCAGAAGATGAGTGGATTAGAAAACTGTGGTACGTCTACACAATGGAATACTATGCTGCTATAAAAAGAAGGAACTTTTACCATTTGCAACAACATGGAGAACATTGTGCTAAGCAAAATAAGCCAGGTCCAAGAAAGTTAAGTATCACATGATCTTACTCACTTGTGGAATATAATGAACAACATAAACTGATGAACAAAAACAGATCCAGAGACAGAGAAACACCGAATGAACTGTCAAACCTGAGAGAAGACAGGGGAGGGTGTGGGGGGAGGGTGTAAGAGATTAACCAAAGGACTTGTATGCATGTACATTAGCATAACCAATGGGCAGGGACACTGGGATGGTGAGGGCTTGCCCTGGGGGGTGGGAGTGGCCAGGGAAGGCTTGATGGGGAAAAAAGAAGACATGTTATACTTGAAACAATAAAAAAAAAATTTAAATAAAAATAAATAAATAAATAATCCCAAATCTAGTGCTTGGAACTCAACATCTTGTCAGAAGAGATGAAATTTCTACATGGAAATAGATGGATGATTTCCAGCCAGGAGCTGGCGTGGTCTCCTCTTGCTGTTGTTCCTTGCACCTGCTCACTGACTCTTGCCCAGGGTCTAATGAGCTCCTCAGCAGAGAAGCCTTTTTTTGCTTATTTCCAAGGGAAGGCAATTTGGTCAAATACCCGTTAGAGGACAGCCAACTGGTGAGCCAAAGCTGAGGGGAAGAGAACTGTCCCCAGAGCCAGCTTGGATACGCAGCAGATGGGAACTGTGTGTCGGGCCGGGGGACAGGTTCAGAGGCGCCAACATTTCCTCCATCTTCCACGATCACTTCTATATCCTTTCCCCTTGACAACGCTATTTTAAGGCTGATTTCCTCTAAACATCTTATTTCCCCTTCCAAAACTTTGGGGTAATTTAGAGCTTCTAATGATGTGAGCCCCACAGACGGTGAGCCCCCTTGAAGGCATGGTAAAGGAAAACAAGCGTAGGTCACTCCACAAATACATGAGCCTTTGCCTCCACGTGCAGCCCACACCAGGCCAGAGGATTCTCTCGCTGGCTGGCCAAGGGAATTTTGGACAAGTGATGGCCCCGGCAGAGAGGCAGGTGAAAAGCCAGCCATGCTTGTGAAGCGTTTTATGTCTTTCCTGAATATTCCTGCCTCACAAAATCCCATTATCAGAGGAGGATGTGGAAATTTTTGCTGCTTCAAGCTGCAGCTATTTTCAATAAATTGAATTACTGCTGTTTCCATATTTAACCTTGGAAAACTACAGACAGTCCAATTCTTTATGAGTTCACTATTTTGGTTTTTATAATCTAATCCCACTGGAGTTCCAAGCAACTGTTTGGTTCACTTCAATTCAGCAAAACTTCCTTGAGTTTATTGTTCTCTTATGGAAAACAAATTTATTAAATACGTGTACTTACTTTACTGACAAGCATGTATGCAGCATTTGCTGTATGTGTGGAACTGCTAAAGTGCTTTACAAATATTAACTCATTCAATTCATAACAACTCTATAAGGGAGGCAACTAAAGCACAGGCAGGTTACATAACGTGCTCAAGGCTGCACAGCTAGCAAGTGGCAAAGCTAGGATTCGAACTCGGACTTGCTTGCTCTAGAGTTTGCTCTCTTGTTTTCACTGGGAGGTGCCTTGTCAACTTGGCATTAGGCCCCATCTTGACATTGGCTTTTTTTCTGCTATATAAAAGTGTTTCCAGAGGCATCAAGGCTACTGAGAAGCTATTTTTTTTTCTAACATTGTGATACTTGTAATTATTTGGTGCTGAATAAGGACATTAGCAGAAGTTAACTTTAATAGATTTTTGGATCAGTTTGGATATGAATAGATGTTATCTATTACAGAAGGTCTCAGAACTTCTTCCTTCCTCAATTTCTTTTTTTCCATCCCCCCTCCTTATCACATTTTCTGTTTTTTCTTTTTCAATGACATTTATTTCCCAAAGTGCCCACATAGTCACAGCATCCATTCACAATAAACCCAACTGTGCTTCCTTTTATTATTTTATGTCATATTAACACCTTCATGTTCAAAATGGTTGGGAACCCAAATTCAGTGCAATAGAAGTCCCAGTCCTGTAAGATACAAGTCCACAAGCTCTTTCTTAAGACATTTGGCATATACTACCATTAAATCAATCTGCAATTCAATTTCATCAAGTAGTTGCTAAGGTCACACAAGATAAATCATTAATGTTTTCTCTCATTTTCCCTTCCTCCCTCCCCCTTTTATGCTTCCTGGTAAATTATCTTCAAATATTAAATGTGTCCATTCCCCCAAACACACATCCCCAGTAAAAGTGTCTTTTGTCCTATTCCACTGAGATTTCAGTGTCATCCATTCCTGACTTCATTGGAGGATCACTTAATCTTTCTTAAACAAGTCCTAGTAGAAAACAGGCCACATGTCCAGTGGCTTCTCTGAGTGGTGAAAGTGTTGTTGTTTTTTTGAGTGGTGAAAGTTTTTACTAGATAACCTTGCAATTTTTATTTCAGTAATTGACAGTATACCTAATGTAATAGACAGAATGAGTTATTTCCCCATTGAGGAAAATCCCATTTGGGCTGATTTTAGAGAGAAGGGAGAGAGAGAGAGAGAAACATCAATGATGAGAGAGAATCATTGATCGGCTGCTTCCTGAAGGCCCCACACTGAGGATCAAGCCCACAATCCAGTTAGGTGCTCCGACCAGGAATCAAACCATGACCTCCTGGTTCATAGGTTGGTGTTCAACCACTGAGCCATGCTGACTGGGCAGCCAATGCAATTTAACCAAGAAAAGGAAATAGATGGATCAGACCCATCCTATCCAGATATTCAAAGAAAGTGGTTGATAAATTGGCAAGGCCCTGGAGTTTAGTAAAAGGCAAGTGCTAGGGTTAAACGCTGGGTTTATACTGCTGCCAAGTTCACACTCTTACCTTTACACAGTGCTCCTCAAGGACATTTAAGTCGTAATTGAAAGCCATTTCTGGGATTGATAAAATGGAAGGTGGGCCAATAAAGGGACAGTCAGGGGCAGGCAATTGTTTATGAGAAAGAGCAAGCTGATAAATTTGGCTGTTGACCAGATTGAACCTATATTATGAATAATAATTCTGAGGTGAAGAGTTCTAAGAGTCTTTAAATAAAAATATGTGCTTATGGAATAAGAATAAAAATACTATATGCATATTAAAAAGAATACATATATAAGTAACTCTTAAAGCAAGGTTGGTAACTTTTATGTGCATTAGAAATATATATTTGAAACTTATATTAGAAAATAACATATAAAATACATTGTGTATTTCTTCATGAGTGATACTGAGAATGACAGCAAATATGTGAAGAAAAGTATGTCATTACATCAAACTTATTTTATTAATGTGTAACTAGGACATGAGATCTCAGTGCCCAGGACACCGGAGTTGACTTGAGTCTGAATTTTTGTTAAAGTCAGGTGACATTAGCATGTGCATACACAGGGTGTCCCCAAAAATGTATATACACTTTGAATAATTATTCCAATGGGTTAAATCAGGAAAGAAAGAAACATTAATTGAGCTATCAGCTGTTAAGTATGTATATACATTTAAGTGTGTATATATTTAAATTTTCCTTCCATCTGGTTTCTGTCAACTAGTTTTTGTTTTTAAATATCTGCTAAATATCCCACCCTATAATTTCCTAAACTATCAAAAGAAATATAATGCCTGGGCCCTACCAACCTCAAATTACTTACGTTTTAGAAATAAGGTCCAGGACACCATGAGCAAGGGTTTAAGAACTGAGCAATGTGATCTGACAAATGTCATGAAAGAGATGTACAGTGTCAGGCAGACTTCCCTATTGTCATGTTACTGGAAAGTGACTTCTCTAGGATATCAGATATGGTTACTGGTAAGGTCTTTGCTTCACTTTAGGAGAGCAGAAGAAGATCAGGGGACTACTTGATGCATAGGATTCAATTGAAAAACAAACAAACAAACAACAAAACCCCACACAGCTCTAGCCATACTGGCTCAGTGGATAGAGTGTCAACCTGTGAACTGAAAAGGTCCTGGGGAGGGGGCGTGCAGGAGGCAGCTGATCAATGATTCTCTCTCATCATTAATGTTTCTATCTTTCTCCCCTCTCCCTTCCCTTCCTCTCTGATATATGTACATATATATATATTAGAGGCCTGGTGCATGAATTTGTGCATGGGTGGGGTTTGGCCAACCTGGCCAGGGGGAGGGGACATGGGCGATTGGCCAACCTGCCTGCTGGTGAAACTCTTGGTCAAGGGGACAATTTGCATATTAGCCTTTTATTATATAGCATATATACTGAGTGGCCAGATTACTACGCATTCAGAGATCATATATATAACCTGGAGAATGCAGGGGAAATGTCTCAATCTGTGAACTTAATGGCTAGTATGACTTGATTATCTCTAGCCTTCCATAATGGACTTAACTGGTCACATGATTGCAGAGAAGCTGCCTGAGTTAATATAGTGGAAACAACCAATAACTTGCTGACAGTGTAGAGGTGGTGTGGCAAAATTAGGGGCTGGGGACAAATAATAAGACTAACAAAACAAATAATGTCATTTTGTATCTGGGTTCCATGGCCTGGCCTATTGTCTGTAATTATCCTGCGGTGTAAATATAAATTCTCTCCTGAGAACTGCAGGAGCCACTTGCCACAGAGGAGCAGCAGGGATTGGATTGCTAATCCCTGTAGGTTTGGCAGAAGCCTGGCCCAAGAGATCTAATCTGGTGGCTGACTAGCAAGGGAAGGAGTTTGGTAGGTAGGCGCAGCCAGGTTAATTCCTTTGCATCTTTTCTTGTTACCCTTTATGTTCCTAAAAGAAAATGTGGTTATAACCTTGAAGTTGGCTGTTTAAGAGGATGAGGAACGCTGAAGTTGTGCCAATAGATCTGTAGATTGTTCAGAGCTTGGGCTAGGATTTCCATAGTAGCTATACCACTCTAAAAGATGTGCACATTTTCCTTGGCTGGTGTAGCTCAGTTGCTTGGAGCATTGTCCTATACACCAAAAGGTGCTGGGTTACATCCCCAGTTAGATCATGTCCAGGAGGCAACCAACTGATGTTTCTCTCTCTTTCTCCTTTCCTTTCTCTAAAAATCAATTAAAAACGTAAGTAAAAGATGTGTACATTGGGGCTGAGGAAGACTCACACAGATAATAGATTAAGTATGTCACATTTAGTGATGCACATGTTTTCTTCTATTCCCTTTTGTTATAACCTCTAATTAATATACAGTGGTACCTTGAGATACGAGTTTAATTCGTTCCGTAACCTTGAGGCATGGGAAACTATGAGACACACTTGAGTTGCAGTAAACTGGTGGGTCCTGTGCAGCCAGCCGATCCACGCGATTACTCCTATCTCAAATGTTGCTCGTATTTCAAAGCAAAAATCGCTTACTCAACGGCTCATATCTCAAAAATCTCATATGTTAGGGCACTTGTATCTCGAGGTACCACTGTACATCCAAAAGTTTCTTCTTGTTCTATGGATAGTAATTAAATATAAAGAGAAGTCCATTTAAAAGCTCATAAATGAAATAATCTACATTAATGAAAGAATAAGATGCAAATTGACCATACCTTCACAATGCCCACCAGCCAATCAGGTGTGAGTATGCAAATTAACCCAACAACGATGTTGGGTTAATTTGCATACACAGGCGCGGCTGGGGGCAGGGTGGGATTCTTGCATCATCACCATGGTGATGATGCAGATTTTTCACACCATCCCATCTGCTCCCAGCCTCTGGGCAGCATGGGAAGGCAGAAAGGAGGCTTTGGGCCAGAGCAAAAAGGTGGCTCTGGCCAGAACGAAGGCGGTGCCTGGCAGGCAAGGGAAGGAAGGCCCATTCTTGCACGGATCTTTGTGCATCGGGCCTCTAGTATAGATATAATCATAGTCTTTATTTTTATTTATAATTTATACCCCTGACACTTCTTGAAAAAAAATTGAGCATATTATAGCAACTGATGTAGGTTTGCCAGAAGCCTAGCCCGAGAGATCTAATCAGAATAATTAAAAGAAATATTTGACACAGAATAATTAAAAGAAATAATTAAGGGAACAATAAAAAAAGAAAGATCAGTTCCAAGTACCACTAACTTGTAATATTTAGCTTCTAAAAGGGTGTGCTAAGGAAGAGCAGAGAAATAATTTCCTGATTATAATCAAATAGTGGATTCTTTTGGCATGTTAGCACTGTGCCACAATCTTTATAAGCATTACCCCATTTAATTGAGTGAGGTTGGTTAATGGTATCTTCTCCATTTCACAGCAAAGGGAACTGAGGCACAACACGATGGAGTCATTTAACCTGTTGTCACTTAACTGGGAAGTAATGGAAAAGGGCAATTGAATTCAGGAATCCATGTCATTCTCTCCTTATGACTGTCGATGTGGAACAATTTTGTGGTTAATAAGATTATATTATTCACAAAAAGTGAGGGTTTTGCTCTGGCTCTTCAATTCTAATTTTCCAGGAAATTATTATAAACAACGAATGCACTGTATAGGACATAGGCCCTAAATTTTTATGTTATTCTTTTGTTGTCATTAAACCTGACAGTAGGGCGTTTTAGCCCTGAGGACAGGAAGTTTTATCTGATTTGGGGGAGACTTGTGGCTGTAGAATCTTGAGCAGACTCGGGCAGGAGAGACACTTGCTGCCAGCTGCATTTCCCCATTGTTTCTCTCCCTGAGGGCCCATCAGGGCATTTCTCTCAAAATGATTACTTCCCAACTCTTCTCCTGCTGAACTTCCAACTTTTCTGTTTCTTGTTGCACAGGAGAGATCATGACATTTAGACCTCCTATCCACCCATCAAGTACTGCAGCCTGAGTCATCCCTCTGAGACAGCAGGACCTAGAACTCTGTTGCCTGTGGCTCAAACTTGACCTCCTTCTAACTCTATTGCTCTCCTCACACAAGGAGTCTTTTATGATAAATAAACAGTCTAATCTTTGGGGGTGTAATGGTTTACCATTTCATGGTGAATCATAGGGAATGACAAAATATTTGGGCATCATATTCCTTTAGAAAATGATGGCTGATTCATTGTCACTGCTGGAGTAACCAAAGGTTTGAATAATTTATGAGGGGATGGTTTTCAGTGGAATTTGGGGTGGAAGATGTTTTTGTGAGGGTGGCAGGAAGAAGGGGAATAAGAAGATATTACTTCTACTTTAGGAACCATTAATCTAGTTTAATCATAACATGAAGACTTGTAAATGAGGTTATGTAGTATTCAACTTTGTGTTTAGCTCTGAGTCTAAGATGTTGTCTGGCGCATGTTAAATATTAAATAAATTTTACGCGCCCCCCCCCCCAAATTAACATAACATGTATTTTTTGTCTTCAACTTCTAGGTTTATAAAAGACCTTCTAAGTTCTTTTCACTGCCTGTTCTTTTGCTTCCACATAGGGCTGTACATAACCAGAATTCCTTAGAATTTTCTACCCAGATAATTGTACTGGCTATATTTGCAGCACTCAACCATGAATGCGTGGGTCTGTCCAGAATTGCTTGCCACAGGGAGAAAGTCTTTGATTCCTCATGTTTTATCTTAAAATCAAAAGAAAAATTTCTCCTCTTCTCCTTTGTGTGTGTGGTACAAAAATAATCTCTTCCTCCTTCATATATCAAATGAAATTGATGCCCTAGAAACCCATACCCTGCTTCAGAATTGACTTGTAGAACACCACACTGTCATCTACCTACATTTCAGTTTGAAAAGACTATTCCAAGACATTCTGGACAATTTTCTCCTTTCAGAAGAAAGAGGCAGTTACATTTGTTGTCTAATTATTCGATAGAACTTAGATTCAGACACCTTACCATGCCATTTGCATTCGGAAAACCAATACACAGATATAGCAAACTATTCGTAAGTAATGAGCTGAAACAACACCTGAGGAGATTCTCTTTCCTCCATCCCACATATCCTGATCTCCAACAACCTTCTCAGCCTGCTCAGCCAGTCTGACATGTGCACAGGTTTCTTTGGCTGTGCTTTCCAAGTATCCATGGTTACCTTACCCAGGTAGCCATGGCCTCCTCGGAGAAGTCCGGTCATTGCAGGTTTCTACAGCACAGGTCTGTGCCACAGCCTGGCAGCTCTCCTAATTGTCAGGGAAAAGGTCGGTGAACTCTTTGGCAACAATTAGCTGCTAATCAGAGAGCAGTTAATATTAATGTGTTACTCTTTTCCAGGATCTTTTTTTCCCCTTCTCTTGGGATGTCTCCAAGGATTTTCAGAGGCCTGATTGCCCCTCTCCTATTGATTCTTCAGCCACCAGCTCTGTCTTCTTGCCTCACCAGATGGAACAAAAGACCAGGGAGTACTTTTTCACAGTCTGATCAAACAGTACCCTGAGCCCCTTGCTTGGTATTGAGCCAAGTGTCATCACCTGGTTCTAGATACTGTTTCCTGGTTTGGGAAGGAGGAACCTGACCCAGGAATTCAGTGGGGTGGGGGGGAGGGGTGTCTTGAGAAGACACACTCTATGATCTTATCCACCCATTTTTGTAATGCAGGCATTAGCCATGGAACCATCTCCCTGGAGGGTAACCACCTTAAGTGGTGGAAATGGGTATTTCTTCCTGGGACCCTTAGGTAGTTCACAGTGGGTAATAATAACTGTCCTATGTAGAGAGCCCTAGAGTTTATAACATGCTATTTCACTGTTTCACTTGATTATCATAATTGCCCAGCAAAGTATGTCCACAAAGGAAAATGGACACCATTAGTGTTAACTACAGATTTGAGAAGGAAATAGAGAAGTCTAGAAAACATCTCCTATGTCATCCAGAAATGTCCCCACCTTTGTTCTTGTCCTGGACATGCATGTCAATGTCCTCTGTCTGATGATTGGTCCAAGGAAGTGGCTGTTGTTCATATTGGATTAATTGGTATTTTGGGGAGTTTGCCATAGTGAAGGTTTAAGAGAGCTGCCTTCAAGCCCAGATCTTTGGTCTACACCTAAGATCCTGAGGCAGGGATCTTAGGTGTAGACCAAAATACACCAACAGTCCTTGAACTTCTTCACCTACCTGATCTCTCCGGACATGGAGATATGTTTCACAGAGTTAACTAAAAGATTCTTGAAAACTAGCATGTCTCTTTTAAACGAGACCAAATCTGTTTTTGGCTATGGTCCTACACTTCACAGAGTATCTGGTCGGCCATATGCTTGGTCATGTCACTGTTTAGCAAAAGAGGGTGCTGAATGGATCTTGTTGTTTGGAACATTCTACTCACTTGGCCCTGAGCACTACTCTGGCTTCCCATCTGCTTCTGAGTACAGCTCTTGGATCTGATTCTAATTCTGAAAGGTCTGAGAACCACCCTCTTTGGGCCCTGACTCAACATTAGGTGCCCAGAGATTTTTTCTTGTTGAGGAGTTTTCATTCAATTTCAGTTGAACTCAACTCATTAGGCATTGTGAGCAATATGAGGAGAGTTATATTTGGTTGGTAGTGGACTTAGAAACAGGAGAACTCAACTCTAGCTAAAGCTATATGTCCTAGATATTATTTTTTTTCCCTCCATATCTCCTCACTGTCCTTTACCTTGTCCTTGGCTCCAGGTGGCTGACTGTATAGAATTCATTTACAGGGTTCTGTGTTCTCAAACTTACAAATGGGTTTGACCAATGGAGGTTACTTGAGTGGATTTAGGAAAGTGATAGAGTGTATTGCCCGGGATCTCTCCCTGAGCTTCTTTTGGGATGAGCGAATCCTTTCACAGAAGCTTCTCTCTGTATCCTTATCCTTTGTTGTTACTGGGCTTGAGACAATATATTATAGTCTATGGTCCCTCTATACCCCATCCACATGGTCTCATAGAAATAAACTCTCCTTGAATTATCCCAATTGGATTGTGACAATGGTTTTCTGTTGATACTCTGACAACTAGTCACTTCATATGACTAGTTGCTTCAAATGTAAACTGACAGGTTTAAAGCAGATAATATTCCTTCCGGCTGCAAATGTGCTTAACAGTGTAGGGACTGAAAAACAAATCTCTTCTTTGAGAGCTTTGGGTCTTGTTGAAGTGCTACTCTGCATTCTATGAAATGCAGAATAGAACTTAAGTGTGTGATTAGGGGGTATACATGCTCTAAGAATTCAGAGATAAGCCTGGTCAGTAAGAACTGAATGGTTGAAGGAAATATGGATCTGCCAATAAGTTCTGCCCCAACTCCAAAGAACCACTTGTTGATGGGTTTTCTGATTTAAATCCAAGATGGATATTGTCTTCAAGGTTGTAGCAAGTGGTCGGCATGGCTCAGTGGTTGAGCATCGACATTTGAATCAGGAGTTCACAGTGGTTTGATTCCCAGTCAAAGCACATGTCTGGGTTGCAGGCTCAATCCTCAGTATGGGTATACAAGAGGCAGCCAATCAATGATACTCTCTCATCATTGATGTTTCTATCTCTCTCTTCCTCTCCCTTCCTCTCTGAAATCAATAAAAACATATTTCCAAAAAATGAAGAACATTTTCTTTTTAAAAAAAAAGGCTTATTAAGTGGAAAGCCTGTTTTGGAGCTATTCCAAGGAGCCACACAATATTGGTTAATCTTAGGCAAAGCATCCTGGGAATGATTTACTGAACTCACCCACCTGCTATGATGAAATATATAACTTCTAGGATTTCTTGAATTGAAACATTCTTTTTTTAAGTGTAGAAAAAACAGGATTATAGTTCAATATGAGAGGTTAGAGATCTTAATTGGCATTAATTAGCCATACCTTACAATCTGAAAGTAAATCTTTTTATTTGTTATAGGCTACTTCTGTTTTTACCCTTTGATTCAGAAATGTGAAGGACATAAACACCGACAGAATAAAAATATAATAATCACCCTAGATTTCTTAAATTCCCCAAACAATTGAGTCACAGTATACCCTTTCCCAGTTGGCTACTTTTTCTCCCACCAAAGGTAGGTTTTACTCCCTCTTTCCATCTACCAGTTCCAATCTAGAGCCAGGCCAAGACAGAAAAATTGCTCTCCAATTCCCTTGGTGTAGAGAAGTCTCGCTTTTCTACAGAAGGTTATACTACGGCCCTTGGGGAGGTCTTAGCTTTATGTGAACACTGCTTGTTCAGGGCGAAAAAATCCCAGGCCCTAGGTTTTTATATTGTTTACTATCCTCATCACATCCATGGCTTCAGGGCTAACTCAGCGTACCGGATTCTGTCCGCTCTTTGGTTAGGTTTTTCATGTTGGAGATTTTCCTTATATTCTTACTAGCTCATCTGTGCATTTTTAAAATATTTTAAAGATATATGTTCATGCTTTTTATCATAGTAGGAGACTTAAAAAATCTGTTTACCATCTTGTGAAGTGCAGAAGCAAATGCACTCTACTTAGACTCAAAGACTACTCAGAGTGATGCTTTATATTCTCCCACCCCAAAGGCAAGGTGACTGTTGCCTGAACTAATTATAAAAATAGAAAGACGTTTATAGCCAAGCAGCTAATTCAGCTGACCCACTAATCATTTTTTAAAGAAGTAAAACTGCATTGCTGCACAAGCACAGGAGTCAGTCCAGCTGCGGCCATAGCTCTTCCAACAGCCAACAGTGTCATCACGTTTAATGGAGCAGCTGCCACCCCTGTGAGGAAGGACACACAGCCTTGACCCAGCCAGCTGACCTCACATGAGCAGCAGCAATGGCAGTGATCCTGGCAATGGAGGAAAAGCGGAGGGCGGGGGGGAATGAAAGGGAGACTGAAAGAGCTCTGTTACTCATCCTCTATCCACTTGGAGACACAGAGAAGATTCTTTTGGATGCACAACAAGAATCAGGAAGAATAGTTCACAAGACAGTTCTCACAGTGACGGCCCTTCCCCAGAGGAGCATGGCAAATTATGTTTGATGTGGAAATGCACAGTAGCAGGGACCACAGCTCCCTCAGAAGGAGAGAAAGAAGATGATGCTTTGAAGGAAAGTGTAGACAGGGTGTCTGACCGGTCCGATGAGTCTGGAGATGTCCTACCTAAGGATTTCCACTGCTGGCCCTCTCATTGTTATTCTTTCAGCACGAGCAAAAGAGGAGCATGAGAAAGGGGATCTTCTCTGCAAGAATTGCTTAAAGTTTCCTCTATCTCGCTTCCTCTCATGTTCTGGCTCTGAGAGTAGGCATCTACTTTGGAAAATGATGGCGTGCACTTCTGTTAGCACCTACTGAAGGAACGAGAGCCCCTGGAAGAGTGTGTGACCCTAAAAGGGGTGTGTTGTCATTGTAGTTGATTTAAACTTGGGCCCAAAAGGGAATGAGGTTTGAATAAAGTCCTGGATTTGAGAGTTCCTGGAGCTTGGATATGTAAAAGTAGGGTTGTAGGGTGCATCATGCTTACAATGGTCCCGTGTTCTTTGATTTAGGGGATACAATTTCCTGTGGTGTTAAGGTGATGCTATTTAGAATCTTTTTAGGTCTAATAATTCTATTTTTTAGAAAGGAGTCTGTGTATGTGCCCGCGATCCACAGATATCGCTTACTATCCAGCTTTGCCATGAGATTGAAAGCAAGAGGAGATAAGTTGTTCTTAACATATACAGATCTCAAGTCCCAAGGCTGGCGGAAGTGAAAGAGAGATTGGAAGAAAGACCAAAGGGAGAAATAATCCCCATGCTGCAAACATTTCTTTGATAAAAAAAAAAAAATCCAGCTGTTGGCAAGAAGTGGTGTTTTGTGAGGGCATCATAGAATCAAAGGCTTATATTTCAAGTAGATGTTCTTTCTGTAGCACAAACATGATTAAGGGTAATGTAGTGTTATTTCAGATTTTCATTATTTATAAAAGGAAAGCCAGTAGTGCCAGACATGCAAGAACAAAGCTAAATCGGCTTCCGAAGCCTTCTGGCTCTTGAATTTAAGAGAATATAATAATTGGGCTGTTTATTTGCCATGTTTCATATGTTTTCTTAGAGGAAAAACACAATAGATGTGTTCTTTTTTTCGTTCAGAATAGTTGGTTTTAGTGATATGGATTTGGTTTTATCTAATCTGCTTCTTCTCTTCCCCAGGCCATTCATTCTGTCTGCCCCGAGAATCAGAGCTGCTCCTGTTTTTTACAGATATTCAAGGCTGCCCCAACATTTGCATGCTGCCCCTACAGAGAGGTTCTAGTGGAGAAACAGGGGAAGGAAGTGACATTTAAAAAATAATAAAATAAATCAGCACCTTAAATACCATATGATTTTACTTACATGTGAAATCTAAAGAGTAAATGAGAGACAAAATAGAAACAGATTCATCATACAAAGAACAGATTGATGGATGCCAAAGGGAAAGGAGGTTCGGGGGCTGGGTGGAAAAGGTGAAAGAATTAAAAAGTACAAATTGGAAGTTACAAAACAGTCACAGGGATGTAAAGTACAGCATAGGCAACCCTATATAATAAAAGCCCAGTGACCAAAACAGTGGAATGACCAGAACAACCAGATACCAGAATGACCATAGCCTCTCACCCCAGCCAGCTGCCCCTCAGTGAGCAGTTAGGGGAAATCAGTCAGGCAGACAAGCAGTTAGGGGTGATTAAGGAGGCAGGCAGAGTGGTTAGGTGTTATCAGGCAGGCAGAGACAGTTAGGGGCAATCACACAGGCATGCAGAGTGGTTAGGGGCGATCAAGCAGGCAGGCAGAGTAGTTAGGGGCAATCAGGCAAACAGGCAAGCAGTTAGGGGCCAGTGGTCCCAGATTTCAAGAGGGATGTCCAACTGCCAGTTTAGGCCTGATCTTCAATGAGTTTAGGCCCAAACCGGCAGTTGGACATCCCCTGAAGGGTCCCAAAATTCGAAAGGGTGCAGGCTGGGCTGAGGGACCCCCTTTTGGTGAACAAATTTCATGCACCAGGCCTCTAGTATAATCAATAATATTGTAATAACTATGTGTGGATACTGTATATATTGAAGGGAACACCTTATAACCTATATATGATTGTCTATCCACTGTGTGGTATACCTGAAAGTAATAAAAAATAGTGTTGAATGCAAACTATAATACTGCTAATAAAATATCAGAGTCTTAAACCACTAGTTTCTAAAGAGGGGTAGGAAAGACTGGGCTGTGTGTCAACCACATCTCTTTGGTCAACTTTTTTCCTTTCTGAGGTACATTGCCTAGACAGGCTTGTCACTGGCTACCCTTGATGCTCAGTTTTAAGAAACCTGTCCCAAGTATAAAACTCCCAAGGGAAGAGCTGTCTTACACTTGCACCCCCTACAGGTGGCCTGGGTTGAGGGAAAGCTGTGGTAGTCTGTCTGTCTCTGGATATCAGGACACCCTACACTTGTGCTAAGAATCTGGAGTGACATGTGCATAAGGAGCAAAGCCTTCCAGAGATGGCGGGTCTTGGTGGTGTTGCATCTGGTACAGAAGAGGCAACTTAGAGCCAGGGAATCAGAAAGAAAGAGACTTTACAACACTTTGTCTATCTAAAGCACTGTTGGATACTATGGCAATGTTTTCATTGAGTAATTCTCAGAAATTATGGAAACTATAGTGTGTATAACTTTCATTAATTCATTCAGCCAATATTTGGTGTAACCTACTTTGTGTCAGGCAAATAGTTCTCAGAGTTAATACTGTAATAATAATAATAATAATAATAATAGTAATAATATAGCTAATATTTATCAAGTATTTTCTGTGAAATGTGTTTAGTGCTTATTTTATAAGATTTTATTTTATAATCTTTATATGTAGAGAACATTATCACACCCATTTACAGGATATTGAGGTTTAGAGAGATGGAAAGATATCTCCTATAGCAATATTTATTGAGCATCTTTTATAGGCCAATCATTGTGCCTTTTTGGGGGGAGTATGGTGGTGAGCAATAATTTGATTCTAATTCTCATGGGAATAGATAGACAATAAGCAATTCAATAAAAGGAAAGTTGAAGCTAAAGATACATACCATGAAAAAAATAAAACTTGATCATGTGATAGGGACTGATAGCCAGGGAGGGTGGGATAAATTAGCTACTTTAGATACAGGAAGATGTACTTAAGAAGGTGACATTCAAGCTGACATTTGAATGAAAAGGTGCCAGCCATGCAAACCACTAGGGGCAGAGCGTTGCTGGCAATGGGAATAGCAAGCACAAGAGCTTTGTTGGGATGGGCTTGGTGTATTTGATGAGCAGAAAGAAGGCTGGTGTAGCTGCAGTCCAGCAAGGAAAGAGAGAGTGAGACATTTTGAGCAGCTGTAGGACCCTGGGCCACATGCTACTAAAGACTCTTGCGAGTCCTCTTCTTTCAAGCTCATTGAGCATCCTTGGGGGCAGCAAATGGGGAAGAACCAGACAGTCTGCTGTGCAAATCAGATTCTTTTGTTTCCTCCTATGCGAAGCACAATTCTCTCTTAGATCCAGACTTGACCTCTGCGTCTTGGGCTATCCTGGCCCATTGGAAGTTGAAGCAGAGCCGAGTACCAGGAGGAGCATGATCTTCTGGTTCTCTTCTGGATTATTCATCAATACACATGTTCCTTTTGAGTTCCTCTCTAGGCTCTACTAAAACAGCCCAGGCCAATATCGCTGACAAAATGTGTCATTTTCTCCCTAATCTTTGCCACCTTGCTTTTGTGGGCACCGCCTTTCATTTTCCTTACTCAGCCATCCTTGATTCATCTTCTCTCTGGCTCACTGCCTTTGGTAGAACGGTCATTACGGATGTGGAAACACAGATTTGAAAGGTCCTCAAGTGATCCATAGGCATCTTACCATTAAAAAGGAATAAACAAACATAATGATTCCATGTGTTTGGTCTTTTATTCTTGCTCTTCAGCTTGGGTTATTGATGATCGCTAGAAGATCTTATAGTGATCATCACTAACCAAAAGGTCTCACATATAATTTATCATAGCATTTACCACGTGTTCTGAGAGGGGTGGTTTTTCTTGCCTATTTCTCTCCACTATGATATGAACTCCAGAAGGACAGAGCCTAGATGAGTCTTGTATAGTATTTTGTTTCCATATTCCATATTCCATAAGTACTTCCCAAATGCAATACTACAGAGGAGGAGGTAAGGCCTAAGAAATATTGATGGAAGGGACCCACTTTCCCTTCCCTTGATAAGCGCTGTTATCTCAATCTCTGCAACCCCCATCTCTTCTCACCACATACACATCTCTCATCACAGTGCTTTGCACGCAGTCAGAGTTTTAAATAAATGACAGCTAGAGAAATCTTGTCCCCATAAAACCTGTGCCGCACAGGGCTCCTAGAGTAGAGTTGGAGATCAATGAATAAAAGGTACCTATCTGGATGGTTTAATTTTAGCCTGAAAGATTTGTCTTGAGAACTTGTCAGAACCAATGAAAAATATTTTAAGTGAAAATCAAGAGATTAGTAAAAACCAGCATCAAAGCCACATATTCCATTGGGTTTCAAGCCAACTCCGAAGCAGTGCTTCATGTGTGATAATTTGCAGCTGCTCTAAGTGTTTAAAACAGCTTCAGAGGAGAATGGCGCCGTGGGAAGTGTGAGAGGTGATTATAGGTGTGAGAAATGTGTGTACCACAGGCAGAGGGGGGCAGTTCAGCATGTGTGGTTTCCACCTTTGGAAAGGACTTTCTCGGCCTGCATAGTTTCCACCGGAACAGACTTTCTCAAGCTTGTTCCCATGGATATTTGGGGCCGGTTGACTCTTCACTGTGGGAGCTGCCTGGTGCATTGTGGGAGATTCCCCAGCATCCCTGGCCTCTACCCACTAGCTGCCAGCAGCCATTCAGTGATAACACAAGCGGTGTCCACATGTTGTCACATGTCCCCTGGGTCAGAATTACCACTGGTTCAGTACCCCTGCATCAGAATTACCACTGGTTCAGTACCCCTGCATCAGAATTACCACTGGTTCAGTACCCCTGCATCAGAATTACCACTGGTTCAGCAGCTGGGTCTGCTGTTCTTTCTAATTGCTCAACTGTTGCTGACTGACCAATGGTCCTTTTATAGATTCTTCCTAGTTTCAGAACCTTTTGTTTTTGGAAGCTGCCCTCACTGGTGTTGTGTTGCCAGGCTCAGAAGGCTGTGATGCTGTTGTCGTTGGCTTAGCAGCGTGGTGTGTACAACCTCGGATTCCACGTGACTATGCTAAGAAGGGTCCAATGGGATGGATGCCCAAGAGGAGAGGGAGCATGCACAGTGAGCTGGTTTAGACAGTCATGTAGGAGTGCTCCATTTCTTGGGGTCTCTTTTAATTATTATTTTTTTGCCAAGACCGGTTTGGCTCAGTGGATAGAGCATCAGCCTGCGGACTGAAAGGTCCCAGGTTCGATTCTGGTCAAGGGCATGTACCTTGGTTGCTGGTACATTTCCAGTGGCGGGTGTGCAGGAGGCAGCTGATTGATGTTTCTAGCTCTCTGTCCCTCTCCCTTACCCTCTGTAAAAAGTCAATAAAAAATTAAAAAACAATAAGTTTAAAAACTATTATTTTTTTCTGGCATGCATATTGATTGTCCTTGAAAAGAAAGTCATGTGAAAAGAAGGCTTAATAGTTTCACTAAGGGTGGCCCTTGGAGCGAGCTCTCTTTTCTGCCCTCCTTGATGGAAACTCCCACCGCTACTCTTAAACTATTCACTGCCAGTTTATGCATTGCTCTAAGGACTCCACCCAGGAAATTTAAAGAAATTGTGGTGACTAGTGAGCTTCTCTATGCCTGGGAGGCATTGATGTAATAGAGCTTCTCAAATTTAGCCTCTGAGATCCTTGATCAAAAAACTTAAGCAAGGAAACCAACCTGCTTTCCTTCCTCTCACTGCCTCTGAGCTGGGCTGAATGAGGGAGACGGCTATTCAAAATATGAAAGACACCGATTTACCCAAGGAGAAACCACAGCATGACTATATTGATTTTTTTCTTTACAAAAGGATTCATCTCAGTGCTCCAATAGAGTGAAATATATTGGGATTATTTAATATTTGAAAATGTATTTTCTACATGTTTTTTTAAAATATATTTTATTGACTTTTTACAGAGAAGAAGGGAGAGGGATAGAGAGTTAGTAACATCAATGAGAGAGAAACATTGAGAAGCTGCCTCCTTCACACCTCCAACTGGGGATGTGCCTGCAACCAAGGTACATGCCTTTGACTGGAATCAAAACTTCAGTCTGCAGGCTGCTGCTCTATCCACTGAGCCAAACCAGTCAGGGCTTCTACATGTTTTTTATGTCAAGAGAAATACACACATTAAATTACAAGTGTGTGGTTTTTAATGATCTGTTCCATTCTAGAAGTATTTTGGCTCATGGCACATTGTGTGTGTTTTCTCTAATGACAAAAAAATTTCCTTTTTTAAAAAAGTCCTTTTTAAAAGAAATATTTTTATTGATTTTAAAGAAGAAGGGAAAGGGGTAGAGAGATAGAAACATCAATGATGAGAGAGAAACATTGATGGGCTGCCTCCTGCATGCTCTCTACTGGGGATCGAGCCCACATCCAGCATGTGCCCTGGGCCAGAATGGAACCTGGGACCCTTCAGTCCGCAGGCCGACACTCTAGCCACTGAGCCAAACCGCCTAGGGCCACAACATTTCTTACGTTGTCCAAAAAGACCTGGTCATTCCCTAGAGACTGAGGCAAGATTATGTACCAGGAATAAGGTTTGGTCTTTGTCTCAAAAAAAATCCAAATAGCTGATCATTTTAGTCAGTGGGGTAAACCAAAATTAATGAGATTAATTGTATAGTGTCACATAAGAACTGAGTAATTAATTTTAAAGTTTTTTTTCTCTGACAGATTCAACATTATGTGCTTACAATTAGAAAGAACTGATTGACTTCCAAACTAAATAAAAGTGATTTGATAGGTCATTTCAAAGACAGCTGTGAGACCAAAGCTAGTAGCTCTCAATGCTGTGATCTAAGACTGACCTAGGATGTAATACACACTCAACTGTGCTATGCTTTCCCAAGGAGATATAAGATTTAGCTACTCCTATCAGTGATTGGTAATGCGGAAGGGAAATAAAATATTTGCCAAGTCTTTTTAAAAAATGATTTGAGAATTAATACTGTTGCCATAATTTGGGGATTTCCTCTCCTCCATGACAGTAAGAAACCAAGAGTGGATTTCACTTATTTTCGGTGTAGTCTGGAAGGGGCCTGTTGGACTGAAGGCCTCAGTCCCTAACTTGCTGGTGGCTAGAGGCCATTCTCGGTTCTTTACTCTATGGGCCTCGCCAACATGGCACTTTGTTTTGTCAAAGCCAGCCAGGCAGCCATAGATGGTTTGGCCCAGTGGATAGAGCATAAGCCTGCGGACCAAAGGGTCCCAGGTTGGATTCCGTTCAAGGGTACGCACCTTGGTTGCAGGCTCCTCCCCAGCCTGGGCCCTGGTCAGGGTACGTGCAGAAGGCAACCAATCGATATGATCTGTGTTTCTCTCACATCGATATTTCTCTTTGTCTTTCCCTCTCCCACAAAAACAAAACAAAACAGCAAGGTAGTGAGTGGCAAGATGGAGGTCACAATCACTTGTTATTTAATCTCAGAAATGGTGTCCCATTGTGTTGGTGTTACTTAATTCCTTAGAAGCAAGTCACTAGATTGGGCCCACACTCTGGGAGGGCTGTGAATGCCAGGAGGCAGGATTGTGGGGGTCCATCTTAGATAGGTGCCTATTGCTTCAGCAAGGGAAAAATCTAGCATACAGAGAAGAAAGTAATAAAAGTGCCTGAACTTGATTGGGCTGGGTTCAAAATGAGAGTGGTCAGCTCTATTCTGAGTAGAGATGCAAATCAAGCTCAAAGATGAGAGGCTCAGTTCAGAACCAGAGGAACAACATTAAGTACTGGGTCCAAGGTATGCCTTTGGGGCTATGGACAAGAGAAGGATAAGAGGTCAGAAGCCCTATAATACTCAACCAGTGTAGAAGCAAAATATTAGGCCAGATCATCGGAGAGGTTGTGGATGTAGCTCAGAACAGTAAAGATGATGCTTAGCGCTGTCTTGCTGGTTGTCAGGGCTCCGTGGTTTTAAGGACACGGGGCTGGGCCAGATTTTTTCTCTCTGTTATTGACAGGTCATAAAATACTACTGTATTTCTGGCTTAAGTTCAAATAGAAACTTCAATGGTTTAGTAAAAATGATAAAATTAGGGTGGAAGTACTATTCTGAATGAAATTAAAAGTCATGAAAATACTACTTTTGGGGCCAACATTAGGTATGTATTTTGCCCTAAAAGGCAGAGTGTTTTGTATTTATTGATGATTTAATTTTCCTCTCCAAATACTGTTTGTATCTGGGTACATAATTCTGCCCCAAACGCTGTACATGCACCTCAGAGTCATCTAGCTTAGGACAAATATTGATGGGGGTACCAATGTCTTCTCCTGACCATTAGTTATTTTTATTTTGACAATACCTTATTTTGACCTTAATCACACATTTTCCTTAAATGTCAACAAGTAATTTAATCAGAAACTATAGTATCCTTTTATAGGATTTTCAAAAGTGATGAATTTCCTAAGCTTTGAAAAGATTGGCATATAGCCATATGATAGAATGTTGAAATTAAAGTCATATCGAAACAAAAACCCACTCATTTCTGGAAAAAAGAAATCTAGTTACATTTAATTCCATTTCTACTTGCTTCCAGTGATGTCTTCTATTAGATTACAGAAGTAACCAATTAATCTGATCCACCCTTTTTCACATACCTGGAAATTAAATTAAATTTTTTTTAAATTAGCATTTATATTGAGTGTACATTTATTTATTTATACCTAGGTTATTCAATTATAACACTTCTTAAACTCACCTTTATATTTCTTTCTTTACACAGACTCTCTTTTATTTATTTTAATTTCTTTTGAAATGTATTTTATTGGTTTGTTACAGAGAGGAAGGGAGAGGGATAGAGAGTTAGAAACATCGATGAGAGAGAGACATCGATCAGCTGCCTCTTACACATCCCCTACTGGGGATGTGCCGGCAACCAAGCTACATGCCCTTGACCAGAATCGAACCTGGGACCCTTCAGTCCACAGGCCGACGCTCTATCCACTGAGCCAAACCAGTTAGGGCCAGACTCTCTCTTATATTCAGCCATAGTACAGACTGTTTAGTTTCTCAATTTATATTAGCAATTAACTGAATAGCAAATATGAATCAATATATAGCAATTTCAATCCCTATTAAAATTTGCCAGTGCCAGATTCAAACTGCCAGTTTTGCATATTTAGAAAGTGCTGACATTTTCTCCCCATACCATGTACTAAAGATAACAGTTCCAGATTAAATTAAATATGACATTTCTGTATTTGGGGGTTACCTTTAATTATTTGAAAAAAAATCCTATAATTCTAAGGAGTTATCTGTTCCAAATCTTAAAGGTTATGATTGACAAGGCATTAAAGTATTTTTCAAAATATTTTCTCTGACAACCTACCATGGTGCCTGAAATCCATATTCTTATGATTTCTATGGACCATTTAATATTAGACATAGATATATACATATATAGACATAGATATAAATTAACAGATATGGAATAAAATCAAAGGTAAATTATTGTATCATTGAAAAAAAAAATAACTTCAAATAGCTTATCAGACAAAAGCCCAAAGGTGATAGATGATCAATTTAGAGGGCCATGAGTGTGCATGTGTGTGTATGTGTGCGTGTGTGTGTTTGGGTGGCAGGAGAAATGACCTAGAAGAAGGTGTCCTTTAAGGAATACAGATCAGGAGTGGGCCACAAGGTGTGAAGAAGCATAAGGAACAGATGGAGAATGATGATGTCTGCTAATGTGTGAAAAATCCAGGATACATTAATTTTCCTTACTTAGTAGGTCACGCCCACGAATTAAAGGAGGCTTTAACAATAAAATTATGACTTGAAATGATTTTTCTCTATGGGGTCCAATAATATTTTAAGTGGCTCTCTGTACTTACACGCAAATCATACGTTAGTTGTTACATATCTGGAGATATTTATTTCT
Source organism: Lasiurus cinereus (assembly GCA_011751065.1). NCBI lineage: Eukaryota > Metazoa > Chordata > Mammalia > Chiroptera > Vespertilionidae > Lasiurus > Lasiurus cinereus. The sequence continues at coordinate 74,893,175 of JAAGEH010002531.1, forward strand.
GCCAGAAATAAAGAAATACGTTGTCCTTGTTCTTCCTAGGAAGAAATTCTTTTAAATTGGAAAGCCAACTTCCAAAAGAGACTTTGCTATTAAGAGGAAGTATGGGAAGAAAATGGCCTCCTAGTTAACTTTTTAATACGCTCAGTTGCGGTAGCTTGCAACCTTATCTAAGACGACAGTTGCCCAAATGCAGGGCCAGAAATGATGTTAAACATGTCAGCACTGGACTGTCCTCTTGCCTTAGTTCTCCTTTCTTCTACCCTTGCCCTATTGTGTTTTCCAAAGGATATGAGATTGCCATTCTTACGCTGACCATCTGCTGGTGGAAAGGGCTGCTTTATTCATTGAAATAAGCAGAGCTCCTTTATTTGTTGAAACAAGTCCTCTAGGCTTCAAATTAACCCCAAATGAAAAACAGGGGAAACATTATAGACAAAGTATTTGGGAACTGGTGGGTCCCCATAAGTCCTATGTGTGAATAGTCAGTATATGGAAAACCAATCCTAATAAATACATTAAATTCTTTGTTGACAGAAGTAGATGATGATTTGAATTTTAAAACGTTGATCAGAAGGAATTCTTAATCACTTCACAACCAATTTTCTCTGTTATTATACTAGGCTATAAAAAAAAAAACTCCCTGAGGCATGGGAATGAACTTGGTAAATATTGCTTAGTGCTTCCCTTTAGCTCATTTGAGGGAGAGATATAGACATTGCAAGAGGTATAGACCCTGCAAGAGGGTTGAGGAGGATGAAGGACTGAGATGTAACCACACTATGCCTTGTTGTTCTTCTAGGATCTCACGATTCTTTCAGCTTCTACATCGACGAAGCCTCTCCAGTAGGGCCCGAACAGCCAGAAACTGTCCAGAATTTTGTCTCTGTGTTTGGAACGGTGGCCAAAAAGCTGATGCGGAAATGGTTAGCCACTCAGACGATGAACTTCACTGGTCAGCTAGGAGCCGGGATCCGTTATTTTGATCTTCGAATCTCCACCAAGCCCAGAGACCCCGACAATGAACTCTACTTTGCTCATGGTCTGTTCAGTGCCAAAGTCAACGAGGGCCTTGAGGAGATCAATGCATTCCTCACAGACCACCGGAAGGAGGTCGTGTTCTTGGACTTCAATCATTTTTACGGGATGCAGAAATACCACCATGAAAAATTGGTCCAGATGCTGAAAGACATCTATGGGAATAAAATGTGCCCCGCGATTTTTGCGCAGGAAGTGAGTCTGCATTACCTGTGGGAGAAGGACTACCAGGTGCTGGTCTTCTACCACAGTCCCGTGGCTCTGGAGGTGCCCTTCCTCTGGCCCGGGCAGATGATGCCAGCGCCCTGGGCCAACACCACAGACCCGGAAAAACTGATTCTGTTCCTTCAGGCGTCCATCACCGAGAGAAGAAAGAAGGGCTCGTTTTTTATCTCTCAGGTGGTGCTGACGCCCAAAGCTAGCACTGTGGTCAAAGGCGTGGCCAGCGGCCTCAGAGAAACAATCACGGAAAGGTAAGTGTCCTTCAAGCATCAGGGGGAGAATGTTTAAATGCTTCACAGAGCTACTGAGTGACAGAGCTAAAATTCACACCTAGGTATATAAATGTCTTACGGCAACCGGAACTAAGTACCACAAATTGAGTGGCTTCAAACTTACACTCTAGCAGGACTGCAGTAGGACTTGTGGAGGAAAAATCAAATTAGTTAGGGAAAATGTTTTTATATATTATATTTACACAGCTCTGCCAAGAGATTCACATTGCACATTAGCATATAAAAGGCACTAACAAGTATTTTAGTGGTGAGTCTTGTTTAAAGTTAATGAACTCAATGTTTTCTAAGCACATAATTTTTTTTTTTAGACCACACTTATTAACAGCCCATGAAATTGATTTTGAAAACTGTCCTCAGCCCTAGCCAGTTTGATTCGTTGCATAGAGTGTTGGCCCGGGGACTGAAAGGTCCCAGGTTTGATTCCCATCAAGGGCACATACCCAGGCTGTGGGCTCCATCACAAGGAGGGGCGTGTAGGAGGCAGCCAATCAGTGATTTTCTCTCATCATTGATGTTTTTTCTCTCTCTCCCTCTCCCTTCCTCTCTGGAATCAATAGAAGTGTATTCAAAAAACAAAAAACAAAAACCGTCTTCAGCCATCTGCTCTCATTGAGAACTTCCCACTGGTCTCTGGCATTTATAGCTGGAATAGCAGAGCTGTATCACTGAAAAGAGAAAGAGGAGTGGGTAACGAGAGAATGTCAAAAGCAGAAATGAAGACCCTCTCTGTAGAATCAATTTTCTTCTCTCTAGGCCAGCAGTTCTCAACCTGTGGGTCGTGACCTGTTTTCTGATGGTCTTAGGCTCTACAGTAGTGACCCACAGTTTGAGAACCACTAGCAGGGTCGCCTAAGACCATCAGAAAACACAGATATTTACATTACGATTCACCACAACACAAGGAACTCTATTAAATGGTCGCAGCATTAGAGAGGTTGAGAACCACTGCTCTAGGCTTATGTGAAATTCTTGCACATATATCTAAACATTCCTGTGATGCTTGTGCCATAAGCATTCTAGAATGGAGCTTAGTCTCAGAAGAACTAGAAAGACCTCTTTTTAAGACCTCTGCTGCAAAGCGTGTATCTGAGAAGGCAGTTGATGTGAAACTCATAGGTGTTGTTTCGCCTTGTGTCCAGGTATTTCAGCTTTCTGGATAAGGTCGAGAGGGAAAGATCATTGTTAGTGTTGTCTAGTGTCTTGCAAAGGTAATCAGCTTACCTCTGAGTCAGTTAGTCAGAGAACCTTTATCTCCCCAAGCACACATTACCATTCTTCCCTCCTCCGGTGAAGAGGACCACATAGGAGACTGCCATTTTCCTCCTGAGGTTGTGCCTCAGCCACCCATTCAGAAATCCTATGTTAACACCCAAAAGTGTCAGGAAATTCTCCTGTGCCCCCAAAGGAGAAGCTGCTGGGCAATATGAAGTCCTTTCTGGGCCTTAAGAACTTCCGTCTGCAAAACTGGGAGTTTGAACTAGATCATGTCCAAGGTCCTCTTCTGTTCCCAATTCCCACAATCCTAAAATCCTGCGTTTGACTAGCTTCTCTCTAATTCAGTGGTTCTCAACCTTCTTAATACCGCGACCCTTTAATACAGCTCCTCATGTGGTGGTGACCCCCAACCATAAAATTATTTCCGTTGCTACTTCATAACTGTAATTTTGCCACTGTTATGAACTGTAATGTAAATATCTGATATGCAGGATGTATTTTCATTGTTACAAATTGAACATAATTAAGCATAGGGATTAATCACAAAAACAATATGTAATGATATATTGTGAAATATTTCTTTCTAATTACAAATAAATGAAATGTTGTCTTGAATCGTGTTGTAGCATGGGTAACAGTCTTCATATGACAACAGTAAACTACATGGCTACACTTTGCTCATCTAGGAGCAGTTGGTTCCTAAGACCATGGGAAATAGGTGTTTTCTGATGGTCTTAGGCGACCCCTGTGAAAGGGTCGTTCGACCCCCAAAGGGGTCTCGACCCACAGGTTGAGAACCGCTGCTCTGTTTGCCGATGTCTCACAGGGTCAGGAAAAGTCTGCGCGCGTGCATTTAGAAAACAGTGTTCGCAGGTGTGGGTGGCGCTCAGGGAAGCTGATTTAGGTGCCAGAACTGCCATCTGGCCGCTGGTTCCCAGTACTGCAGATGCGTTTGCTACATTTGAGCAATGCCAACAGACACGGGATTTTATTTCCTAAAGACCTATTTTTAATTTCTTTTTCCTACACCAGTCTTTACACCTCACCCCCGCGGAATTCACACGTTCTGAAAAAGAAGGTGTGCAACTTGAGTCAAGTCCTTCCCCAGTTTGTAGAAGTTTATACATCATAGGTGTTTGGGGTGTTTATTTTTGTTGCTGTAGTTAAAAAAAATTGTCAAACCACCTGTCAGAATTTTTAAGGAACAATGCATCTTTATAAATAGATGTGAAATTCATCAGGACAATATTTATATATGTCAATAATATAGCGATGATGATGATTATGATAAGCTATATTTTTAAAAAATGTATTTCATTGATTTTTTTTTACAGAGAGGAAGGGAGAGGGATAGAAAGTTAGAAACGTTGATCAGCTGCCTCCTGCACACCCCCTACTGGGGATGTGTCCGCAACCAAGTCCATACTTGTGACTGGAATCAAACCTGGGACCCTTGAGTCCGTAGGCTGATGCTCTCTATTCACTGAGCCAAACCAGTTAGGGCAGCAACAAGCTATTTTAAAGTGTTCTTTATCTGTTCAATCCTGTGCTAACTGCTTTATATGCGTTGACTGATTTAATATTCTCCAGACTTCCCTCAAATAGCATTGTCATCCCTTCATAAATGACCCTTAGCAAATTATAAGCAATTTATCCAGATAACACAGTTCAGGAAAGGTGAATTGAAGATTTAAATCCAGATTTCTCCATTTTGCGTTTCTTTATAAAACAAACAATGTCTGGATGCCTGCTCTTTTCCAAACCCTGTATTCAGTGGTGCTTCACCTGGTGACCTCGGATATAGTTTTAAAACCATTGCATCATTCTATCTCCCAGCTTCCTGTGAGCACCCCTAGTGGTAATCACACATTTGTTTTATCTTATTACATGAGATCTACATCAATGGTTCCCAACCTTCTTTTGGCCACGCCCCACCTAACAATGCTAAAATCCTTATGCACCGCTCCTGCCTGCTCCCCCACCCCATGACATATAATTCTTATTATTTAAAAAGTGGACTAGTATTCACTTAGTCTAAACAAGCTCCCAAAGAACATGGCATCCACGAGAGAGAAAAAGAAAAGGACAATTGAAGTACTGAGAAAAAAATCACTAAGAAATTAAATAATGATAATAATAATAATAATAATAATAATAATATGAAGTGATATGAAAAGTAGCGAATAAAGTTTCAAGACATAATAGAGAACTGAAATGCATAAATATGCCACAATATATATTTATATACTGTATATGAGGCCCCTAGAAGAATAAGAAATGTAAAAAGTTCACTGTGAATAACTCATTCTCGAATTGCCCCCCTTAAAAATCAAATTGGCCCTAACTGGTTTGGTTCAGTGGATAGAGCTTCGGCCTGCGGACTGAAGGGTCCCAGGTTCGATTCCGGTCAAGGGCATGTACCTTGGTTGCAGGTACATCCCCAGTAGAGGATGCGCAGGAGGCAGCTTATCTATGTTCCTCTCTCATCGATGTTTCTAACTCTATCCTTCTTCCTTCCTCTCTGTAAAAATCAATAAAATATATATTTTTAAAAAAATCAAACTGCCCCTCTGTAGGGAGTGTGCCTGCGTTGGGAACCACTGATCTAGATGAAATTGGCAGTATATTCAGCTGAAGGATTCGATTTAGTATGCACCTGTGGAGTAGCTTTTGTGAGTGGGGCTCTATATTAAGTGCTGTGGACATATTCAAATTAGTAAGATGCTATTGTTCTCCTCGGCACCAAGGATGTTTGAAAAGACAAGATCGTATATGACCTAAATACAAATTGGGAAAAAAGAGAAAAATTAAAGGCCAAGATCTATAGTGATTTCAAAGCAAGAGATACCTGGAAAGATTTGGGTCAGCTTTGAAGAGAGGACAGGCTTGTGATGGGTAGAAATGGACAGTGTGGCTTTCCACACTGAGGGAACAGCAAGAGAAAACCAGGGACTTAGGAAATCTGGAGGAACAGAAGTCAGGGTTGGCCGGAGCAGAGAGATGAGCTTAGGAAAGGCCACGGGGAAGATTATGCAGGACTTTGAATGTAGACTGGGGACTCTGAGTTTGAGCACATAGGTGCTAGATGTCCTAGGAAGATATTGAAGAGGACCAATCAGAACTGGACCTCAGGGAATGACACTGAACAGACTGCATAGGTCGAATGAGGGTAGAAGAAGATGTGGAAGATAACTCACAGTCCAAGGTTGGAAACAAAGTGAGTCATCAGGAAGTGACTGGGAGGCAGGAAAGGCAGAAGATGTGGCCATCTCAGCACCCCTGACACACTCCCCATTGGAGCCCTGTGGGGTACATTCCGTTGAATGACATCCTTGGAGGTGGACAGTATGCACCCCTACCCATTGGCTCTCAGGATTAGCCTTGGAGGAAAGGCGGAATTTGCAGGATGTGGTTGGTTGTAAAGAAGCACCAATATGACCCAGATGGGCAAGAAAGGCCACCACCACAGTTGTTGAGCTCACACTATGTGCCAGGCACTGTGTTTTACAGGAACTCTGTTCATTTAGTCCTCCCCACAGCCCGACAGAGCGGGTATTAGCAGATCCATTGTAGGTGGAAATGGATCTGATAATACTAGAAGTTGAATATATCTAGTACCTTCTCATAAAAACCCATGTTAATTTAGCAAAGCCAAGATGATAATTTGGGTCTGTTTGACTCCATGTCTCATGCTTACTCCTGCAAACTAGGGAAAATTTACATTTTCTAGGAGTGGGTGCATGTTATACAGTATCTCTCATCTTAGAAAGGAGATTCACTCTAAGGATTTGGGAAGGTAAGTACTCTGAGCTGTAGGGGAAGGCTGTGAGAAGAACAGGTCATGGAGTGTATGGCTTTATCTCACAAAAGCAAACCAAGGTAGGATGCTGGCACAGGGCTACCAGGCCAGCACTGCCAGAGAATATGGATAGGAAGGGCACTTAGAGGTAATGGGGCTCAATTCCCCCCACTGTGTGCTTGCTGCCCATTTAACTGTTTTCCATTTAGTAAGAGAATTGGGCCAAAGGAATGCTAAATGATCACCCCAGTTACAGAGCTAACTGGCAGCAAAAGTGGGATTCAAATCCAGGTCTCCTGGCTTAACGGTGGAATTTTGTCCTCCACACCCCAGGGAGGGATGGGGACAGAGGACGGGAGGGACAGGAAGACCAAGCAGGGTCAAAGGACAGGTTCAGGGACAAACATGGAAGGTCTGCACCGTGCACAACATACCGTGGTCCCTGGGCCGATTGAGGGTCAGAGGTCAGACCTGGGGTTGGGCCATGGATTTTGTACAGAGCCAACCTTCTCTGGGTTCTCTCTCTTTCTGCCTCACAAACACAATAGACTATTTTTTCCATCTAATCAGGATACACCACAGCTCACGCCAACACCCCAAACAACATTACTGCTGCCCAATTTACCTGTCAATGCCTGGGCCCAGCTGGTACGGGGCTGGCCTCTGGGAAGTTGTTTACCTGCAACATCAGTCATGTCAACAACTGGGGGAGCCAGGAGGAACTCACTGAGAGGTGGGGTGGAAGGCAGGGTCAGAGAGGGGGCCAGTCTCCACGAAGAGCACCTTTCTGCCTGTTAGGGGGTGGAGAGCGGGAGGGCTGTGAGAAGAGCAGGTCGTAGAGTGTATGGCTTTATCTCACAAAAGCAAACCAAGGTAGGATGCTGGCATGGGGCCCCCCAGCCAGCACTCCACAGAATATGGATAGGAAGGGCGCTTAGAGGTAATGGGGCTCACTTAGAGGACTTAGAGGTTGTGCAGAATGTGAGCTCAACAAGTGTGGTGGCCTTTCTTTCCCTTGTAGGTCATATTGGTGCTTCTTTACAACCAGCCACCCCCTGCAAATCCCGCCTTCCCTCCAGGCAGTGGCCAATCCTGAGGCAATGGGTGGGGCTGCACATTGGCCTCTCTGTTGTGCAGGAGCAGACTTCCCCCGGGGACCTCAGCAGTAGAGCAGCTGATTGAGGACCAGCCCATTCAGTACAAGGGGAAGCTGTCTCCTTGGGTTCCATATGCTTGTAGAGCAGCGGTTCTCAACCTATGGGTTGCGACCCCTTTGGGGGTCGAACGACTCTTTCACAGGGGTCACCTAAGACCCTTGGAAAACACACATATTTACATCATGATTCATAACAGTAGCAAAATTACAATTATAAAGTAGCAATGAAAATAATTTCATGGTTGGGGTCACCACCACCTGAGGAACTTGATGCAAGGTTCTCAGCCTTAGGAAGGTTGAGAACCACTGCTGTAGAGAGAGAATAACAGGGAGATGGTGAAAAACCAGCATTAGATTAATCATTGATTATCAGGCACTTTCATCCTAAGATTGTTTCTTCAGCATGTTTATCCGAGGCCTCGTTTGTGGAATGGGTGTTATTTCCAATTTGCAAAAAAGCTAAATAATGAGTTTAGTGGCGCTATGAGCCAGTGCTGGGATCAATTCAGAATCTAGGTGTTTGAACCTCTAGAAAGAGAAGTCTGGCTGGGAAATGGAAAGGGGACTCCAGAAAGCAGCCCTTTTCCTAGCCCGTGGCTTGGCCAGCTGAAAGGTGCGGATGGGGACTTTGTTAAAATGGGAGTTCCTAAGCGCTGCTCCCAGAGGTTCTGATTCAGGGGTCTGTGGCTGTCGTGCACATAAAAGCGTTCTCTCTCCGTTATTGTGCTGAAGTTGTAAGGTTAAAGTGCAGGCAAATCCTGGTAGGTACCTTTTCTTATCTACATCAGGAGAATTGAAGACTAGAGAGAGCTCTAAGCTGTTGGGAGGTCAGATACCCATTGAGTTCTGAGAGAGAGAGAGAGAGAGAGAGAGAGAGAGAGAGAGAGAGAGAGAGAGAGGGAGAGAGAGAGAGGGAGGGAGGGGAATGAATATGCCTATTTTAGTGACTGGGTATCAGTTGTCTTATGTGGAATTACTGGGAAGATTGAATTTAATGTCTGAAAAGGAACTAGCCTAGTCTGTAGCCAGCACTCACAGGAAGATGAGGGCAGGTGGTTGATGGGAGTGGGGGTAGACAGAGAGAATAAGGATGGGGTGCCCATGCAGCAGGGATGTTCAGTCAGTCAGGTTGTGGCACAATTGTCTGGGGACATCATCCAACACGTGAGGGGAGAAGAGGCTTGTTTGGGATTGGAAATGAGCCAAAACATGAATCGCCAGTAGATAAACAAGTAAGAGGTATCTGAGTCCAGAAGTAAAATGGGCTGGATCTGCACAGCTCAGGCCTTGTGCCATCTGCCCTCTTTAGACAGGGCTCCTTGGCGTGGAGAGCAAGGATACTTATCCAAGAAGGAATAGCTCCACTCTGCAGAGACCTTCTGACTTTACAGTGGGAAGAAGGGCATAAATGTTCTGTGACTGCCAAATCATCAGACACAAGTGTATAATTGAACACCAGAGTCCATTACTTGCTGCAGTGAGGTTGGACCCACACCCTGGGAACCATGAGACTCCTAGTGAGCAGGGGATGGAAAGGGCCTCTTGTGGAACTGAGGTTTGGGGGTCACTTGGGAAGGCTCACGGAGGCAGAGATTCTCTTTAGATTGGATGTAGTCATAAAGCAATGACAATTCTATAATGGGGTCTCTCAAGGGAGGATCCTATATAATAAAAGGCTAATATGCAAATAGACCAAATGGTGGAAAGACTGGTCACTATGACATGCACTGACCACCAGGGGGCAGATGCTCAACCCAGAAGCTGTCCCATGGTAGTCAGAGTGCTCCTACAGGAGGAGCACTGGTCAGCTAAAAACCGCTGAAGGTTGGGGCGTGCAGTGGCAGTGGGGGGAGCCTCTTCTGCCTCTATGGCAATAGGACATCCCCCAAGGGTTCCTGAATTGCAAGAGGGCACAGGCTGGGCTGAGGGAATACCCCCCCCCCAAGTACACGAATTTCGTGCACAGGGCCTCTAGTAAATTATAACTGGTAAAAAAAAAAAAAAAAAGTCCCGGTCATTCATTTAGTCGGAACAGATAAACGTTTGGCTCTTCTGTGGGTGATTTTGTTGTTGTGCCTAGACGAAATTACAAAGTTTTTGTTTTTATCTTACTTTCCCCATGATTTTGAGTAGCCTCACAGGGAGGTTGGTGTTCTGGGAGATTACTTATCTGCAACCAGAGAATAACATGGCCTAGTTGTGAGTGTCAGGGTAGCTTCCAGATGTCAAGGGTTGCTTTTTAATTTCTTTCCCCCCTTTTCAGTGCAAAGTGCAGGAAGAAAGAGCACTTATTTCCATTTGGTTTGAAAGCCTCTGATGTGAATTAGGCTTTCCCTGAGCTTTTTTCTTTGTGATTCTCTTTCTCATTGAAACAGTTGAGGCTGTGGCTATGCAGGAAGCCCAGACCATTGGGATAATGAGGCAGATCAAAGAGTCGGTGATACCCTAGTTCGGGGCTGGTCGACTGAAAATGTAGACTTCCAATTGAGTCCTATTGATCATTAGCTTCCCTTTTTTTTCTCTGTGATCCTGAGTTTCTTCGTGTCCTGGGGCCAAGATTGGACGTGACTAACAAGTCTAAAGAATCCCTGGTGGTGGAGGCCGAAGGGGTTGAAGGTGTGAAAGAAATGTGAGAACACAGCTTTTTGTAAAGGGAATTAATTGCTTAGTCTTTAAAAATCTGTGAGCATCCCGGCGTCTTTCCCAAGGTCTCACAACTCAGGGCGCAGAGGAGCAGAAGGTAAGATGGCCAGTGGTCCCACTCTCAACTGAATTGTTCTCTTGCCCTTTGTGTCGGGAGAGGCATTTTTTCTTGGCTTTGTTTGAACGGATGTTGGGTGGACTTGGTAGACACGGCTTTGGGTGACTGACCTATTGATGAACAAAGTTGACTCTGACCGGTATAAATGCTTATTTAACTGAGGTGAGGTAAGCCAAATCCTCTCTATCAAAGGATGAAAGGGCAAGGAGTTGCTTTCAGTATGCCCCACCTAACAAAATTATAACAAAAATCTTCAATAATGCACACCCACCGCTCTAGATCATGACATTTCAGCTTTTCATACATCACGTTCAGCTGATAAAACATGTTTTCTTCCATAATATCTTCAGTATAACAACAACAATAACCAAAGCTGTGAATATGACATTTTCTCTGAATATCTGGCCGTGGAGGATTTCAGAAGAAAACCCTGCATGCCCTGCCTGAAATCTGGCTTCACTGTGTGTAGGGCTCAGGTCTCCTGGCTCTTGCTCTGTTGTCTGCGATTGTAGCCTCTTGCTAATGAACTTATTGGAAAGTCCGAAACATAATTAGCCAGGAATAGCTAGAGACTTGCCTGTCATCATTGATTTTTATCTGCTAGAAATCACAAGGATAGCTGGGATTTTTTGCTTTCAAGTATCCCTGCCTCTCACCCCCTCATCACTCCTTTTCCTGTGACCTCCGCTATTAAGAGAAGGATCTTGCAAGCTGTTTCTGGATCTGTGACATCCTGTCCCGATGTCTGTGGCAGTGATACAGGAATGTGTGACTTCATTAGTGAAGGCTAAAAGCCCAGGCTGCCCTTTGGAGATGTATGGGAGCTTTGGCCAAGAGAAAACTGAGCGATTCACCATGAGTGACTGCTTCTCTGAATAATAAACAGAAAAGCCAATGTGGTTTAGCTCCGGGTCAAAAATGAACCAGTCATGACATAATTAACACAATACAGTGGTACCTCGAGATCCGAGTTTAATTTGTTCTGTAATCTTGAGGCGTGGGAAACTATGAGACGCTCGAGTTGAGTCTCGGTAAACTGGTGGGTCGTGTGTAGCCGGCCGATCCGTGCGATTACTCCTATCTCAACTGTTGCTCATATTTCAAAGCAAAAATCGCTCGCTCGATGGCTCGTATCTCAAAAATCTCGTATGTTAGGGCACTTGTATCTCGAGGTACCACTGTTATGCTATAAAGAGTTATTTGTGAAAATGCATCCTTAAGATGGGGGGGTATATTTTTGGAGGGTTTAATTTATATTGTCTATTTCTCCCAATAAACTACTTGTAATTTGAAAAGCTTATTATGAATAGATATAAAGAAACTTGGTTGAGTATATAGGTTAGTCTAAGTTTGTCTGTTCACAGAGACCATACGTGGACTCAGAGGAGACATGTTGAATCGATGGCTACAAAGCAAAAACCTGGAAACTTTGTTTTATTCTAGTCTCCATTTCACATTTACCGGTGAGCGGTTAAGGGCTGTTGAATAAACTTGACTCATGGTCATTGGCAAACAGAGCAGGCTGCCATGTGCATTTCTACATGGTTTTCTATGACAGAAGAAGAATTTAACAGTTTTGCAATAACACCTAGCTCGTTGCTGCTGGCTATGTGCTTACACTTCAACCCTGTGTTCCTGCAACCCCCAAACAGGACATGGCAGAGGCTCTTGTATCTGAGAGGCTCCTTGATGCCACAAGTCATGAGCAGGGACATTTCAGTGTCTCCGTAGTAGGGGCTGTGCCTATGAAGGCTGTTTCAATGGTCTACCATTTTTGCTCCAAGGGAGCCAGCTTTAAATTGAAAATGTGTATGTGCCTGTTTGTGGTGTGTGTGTGTGGGGTGGGGGGAAGGGTGGAAGAAGTTAAATAGGAACCTAATCTTCACTCAGTGCCTGGGAGAGTACATTGTTCTGCTCCTGCTCATGAACGAAGGGTTTCCCAAGGAGTGTGTCTTTATCTTCCAACTGAGGGTAGAGAAAAAGAGCTCATCTACCCAATGTGGTTCTTTCTCACCTACTTTCATGCATTTACTTTCTCTTTGCTTTCTCTAGACTTCATATTTTCTTTGGTGTTTTTCTTGAGGTCATTGTCATTATGAAAGTGGGGTGTGAGGGTGTGTGTGTGTGTGTGTGTGTGTGTGTGTATGTGTGTGTGTGTTTTCTGTCCCAATGTTGCATGACTTATCTTTAAGATATTTTGGGGCTTTTGTCCTTCTGTAGCTCTTGATAAAAATTCAGACAGAACTTAGATGTGATGGGGTGGAGAGAGGAAGAAAGGAATATAACCCACTTGGTGTCTAGGATGTCGCTTACGTTATGACTTCAGAGAATTTTCATTTCTCTTCAACAAAGTGGACCAAAGTAGTTTCCTCCAGTGTCCCATCATGAGAATTCATCCATGTCCTGAGTCAACCAGTCCCTCAATCCAGAGACTCTGAAGACCATGCTGTGGGCTTTGAGTAGGGATAGGAGAAGGATGGTGGGGTGTCTAACAAGATCTTGCCTCATGACCCTTGGCCTGGGGTTACAAGGCAGTCCCCTGGGAATGGGAAGTTTATGTAAGAGTCGGTTAGGAATGGTACAAGACGGAATTTTCAACTGAGCAGTAACATGACTGCAGATTTAATACCCATAGTGTCTCAAAGGAAAGAAAGATGGCAAAAGTGATTCTCTGATATCTCAGGACAACAATGCACTCACCTTGGCTGCCCTTTCTTTCCTCACTACATTGTAATGTATGGCTCAAATATCAAGAGCACGTCCTCTTTTCTCTACTCAAACAAGATCTACTTTTGTGGTTATCCAACCATTGGCCACTGAAAATGATAAACAGCATCTTTGCTAAGGTAGAAAACTATGCTTGCTTTGGGGAACCTTTCCAGACAATCGGGTTCAGACGAGGCCACCAAGTGAGAGTTCCGTGGAGGTTCGAAAGACCAGCCACAGACACTCCACACTCTGTGTGCTTACTGGTGTTGTTGACAGCTATTTAGGCTGGAGGCAAAACCATTATGTGAAAGGGTTCTCTTTTGACCACAAAATTCAGCAAGTCCTCTGAGAAAATTTAATAGCTGCCTGGTACATATATTATTTTAAAAGTCTGAGGTGGAAAAGAAATGCTTTTAGGCTTGACATTCTCTCCTACACAGTTTATATGCCAAGATCTATTCCTCTGTTATCAAAAGTGCATATCGAAGGAAGTGCATTCCTTCCTTAATTGAATTAACTTCACAACAAGGGAGCCACGTTGGGGGCTTCTGAAGGACATGGAGGAGCCACCTTTAGACAAGTGCAGTTGGCCTTGGTACTGTTTTTTTCCTCCCTTCTTTCTCAGCTTTGTGGTGAGAAGGGACAAATTTATAGCAACATGCCAAAGCGACAGTGCAGGAAGTCCCAGCTGCTCTCGCCCCAGCTGTCTCTGTGATGTAATAATATGGAGTGGGAATAGCACATCGGCTCAAAGAGCACACACATTTTAAGTTGCTTTAATTTTCCTGCCAATTAGACGTTTAAGATGCCAAATGCATCTCCAGGCATCCTCTGTGACCGTTTAGTATCCTTTGGTAAAGGAGCCTAGGGCAAGGGGAGATATTCAAGTGGCAAACATAGCATGCAAAACTTCACTCTTTCATCCCCAAAGACATGTGGAAACTTTGACTTTTGGAAATGTGAATACACAGGGATAGTCAGACTGACCTGAGTGAGGGCAACTAAACAGACTGGGAGTCAGAATTCTCAGCGTAGGACAGAGTTTCTCAACCTCAGAACAACCAGCAGTGTGGACAGGATATTTCCTCATTGTTGGGGGTTGTCCTGTACATTGTAGGATGTTTGGCAGCTTCCCTGGTCTTTACCACACGATTCCAGTAGCACCTCCCCCTCCTTGAGTCATGACAGTCAAAAGTGTCTCCAGCCCAACTGGTGTGACTCAGTGGTTGAGTGTCAAACTGTGAACCAGGAGATCAGAGTTCAATTCCCATTCAGAGCACAGTTGCGTGCAGGAGGCAGCCAATCAATGGTTCTCTTTCCATCATTGATGTTTCTATCTCTCTCTCCCTCTCACTTTCTCTCTAAATCAATAAAAAAATATTTTTATAAAGTGTCTCCAGATATTGTCAAATTGTCACCCCCTAAGTGTGTGTGTGTGTGTGTCTGCGTGTGTGTGTGTGTGTGTGTGTGTGTATGAGAGAGAGAGAGAGAGAGAGAGAGAGAGAGAGAGAGAGAGAGAGAGAGAGAGAGAGAAATGTCCCTGGTTGAAAGCCAATGGCCAAGGACAGACACTGCCCAAAAGATCCCGTGACAGTCCCTTTTCCTGGATCTTCATTTGTTTTCTTGTTAAACAGATGATACCAGCTGCCCAGGGATTAGGAAAACATGAAATGTTTTGTTAGATGGCTTGTTTTTTTGATTTAAATGAAGATGCCAAAATGTATACATTCCAGTGTCTGCTGCCTTCAGATTAGTCACTTTGGGGATTTCTTTATCTAGCCAAGTGATGCTGAAGCAATTGTAGGCTAGTTTGAACAACCTGTACTCATTCAGAGCCCAGTTTAGTAAATAAGATGGGGGAGCCAAGCTGATGAATATTGTGTGGAGTCATAATCCAACAGGAACAATCATGAGATTGCTTTTCCTTATGTGTCTCATGAGCATGCTCTGAAAGAGCCCTGCAGAGATTTGGAGTCAGCCTACCATTGATGGGATGAGTGGAAAGTCGTCCCCAAAGTAACAGTAACTTTCAGCTTCTAGGTCTTGGGGGTGCTTGTTATAAAAAGAAACCCCCTACTTTAGAGTCATAGAATAAGATGATCTATGAGAAAATATTATTCACCAGAGGCCCAGTGCACAAATTCGTGCACGAGTGGGGTCCCTCAGGTGGCCTATGGAAATAGGACCCCAGCTTGTGCCCCCAGCCTTGCAACCCCACAGCCCTGCCCTGCATTCTGCCTTGGCCTGGCGCCGCCCCCTCACATGTTCCACCATCCAGCTTGCGGGACGATTGATCTGGTCTGGGAGGAGGGGGTGCCGCCTGACTCTCTCAGCACCTGGGAACCAGGAGGCAGCCCCACCCCCACCGCCACTGTTGGGCACCATCTGCGGGGCGATCGGGCCCCCGCTCACACCTGCTTTGGCCTGGCACCATCCGCTCACCTTCTCCACCATCCCGCTGTGGTCCCACTCTTGTTAGGGCCTGTCGGGGCCCATTGGGGCCAACAGTGCCTCCACTGCCACCTGCGTCATAGCGAGCGGTCAAGCTCCTAGTCTCCCAATTGAACTCCTGGTCAAACGACTGGCTGAGGGGACAATTTGCATATTAGGCTTCTATCCCATAGGATTCTTGGAAAAACTCACATGGATATTTTCACTTCTGTTTTAGATGTGAAAAACTGGTTAACAAAGGAAACCCACTGATCCAGATTTACACAGCTTCCTTGGTTTCTAGAGTCCAGTTTCAGTGTGTGTTGTTTTTTCTTACCCCCTCCACATCACCCCTCCTTTAGAGTTCTTTATGGTTAA
Source organism: Lasiurus cinereus (assembly GCA_011751065.1). Taxonomy (NCBI): domain Eukaryota; kingdom Metazoa; phylum Chordata; class Mammalia; order Chiroptera; family Vespertilionidae; genus Lasiurus; species Lasiurus cinereus. The sequence continues at coordinate 74,909,173 of JAAGEH010002531.1, forward strand.
ATTCTGAAATTGGATGGTTCTTTTCAAAGCTAACCCAAAGCAGTAATATAAAAGTATCACATATTTACGAACATCTGCAAAATCAAAGAGAAGGGAATGTTTATATCTACTTTCAAAATGAGGGATTTTAAATGACAAACAACTTCAGCTTTCTTCAGAAGAGCAGCTTTCCTCAACTTGTGAAGATGGCTTCCAAAGCCTGTCACTGATTCTCACCCAGAACATTTTAATTCCCAGCATTTCAGCGATGGAGGAAAAGGCACTCCCATTTCAGACGATCGCCCTTGTTGAGGCACTAACATGCTAACATAAAAATAAGTGTGGTGTTTGGTGGCTGGACCAAAGAGCAGCCTTCTTCATCCAGCTTTCAAACTTCAGCTGGGAGAGCTTTGGTGATTCAAGAGTTTGCATATTATAATTGTGACTAGAGGCTAGTGCATGAAAATTCATTCACTGGAATGGGGGGAGGGGCCCTCAGCTCAGCCTGCCCCCTCTCACAGTTTGGGAGCCCTCAGGGGTGGGAGGTGACCCAGCAATCAGGGGAAGGTGACGCCCCATCACACTTGTGCTGCTGCCACTGCCGGCAGGGCAAGCCTTAGCCGGCCCTGGTTACCTGAGCCTCAGGCAGCTCTCAGAGGCTTGGCAGCCTATGCCTCAAGCCGGCCCTGGATGGCTAAAGGACTGAGGGAACTGGGGGACTCCAGAGGCAGGAGCGCAGAGCGGCTGGGCCCAACTGGGGTAGGCCTGGCCTTGCCGCATATCTGCTACCACTAGCAGGGCGAAAGGGAATGGATGCCACCATCTTGTGACTGTGGGCACCACCATCTTTGAGGGTATGTAGTCAGTAAGCATATTCCCTCCTTATTGGCTGTGGGTACCACCATCTTTGAGGGCAGGACAGTCAATTAGCATATTCCTTCCTTTTTGGCTGTGGGTGCTGCCATCTTTGTAATGACATGAGGGTCAATTAGCATATCCCCTCTTTATTAGATAGGATAATTAAGATTAAAACAGCCAATTAAGTGAAATATCCATTTTAACTGTATTAATTTTGTATGTAGTATGTAGCTCTTTTAAACAAAATTGTAGTGAATCATAGAGCTAAAATGAACAGCTGAAATGTGGCCTCCAGCAGAATGGTAAAGCAGTCTCTCTACTCATTTCTTCTTTCCTTTACTTAGTCTCTATCCTGGGCATGAATGAGGTAGATTCTCTTATTCAGAATCCATTAGGCATCTTGTTCATGATTCTAGTAGAGGTTTAGTGGCTCAAGCATTCACTTTGGAGGCAGAGCTGGCTTGTCTTGACTGCCACTGGCCATGTGTGATCTCAGGGATTAACATAGTTTGGGAATTGCTGTTACTCTTGATGATAATAAGCTTAACGTTTGTATTAATGAGGGAACAATGACAAGGAGTCACCCAAAAGTGAGTTGATAATAATCGCATTCAACAATTTCTGGTGCCCACATTCTTATATCCATGCACCTGAAATGACTTGCCCAAAAATCACCAGCTAATTTTTACCCAGGTCAAAATCTCCTATTATCAGGCCCAGTTTTCTCTCCACTAATGTAAAGCCATCTCTGGGTGGTAATGCTCATCATTGTAGAAAATTTCTCTGGAGCATCAGCTGCTCAGTAATTTTTGAAGGAGAAGGAGCTGGGTAGTAAAAATAAATGGCCTGGTTTTGCAAACAGTCATTTCATATAAGTTAAAAGTTGAAGCCAACGGAAACCACTTGGTGTCCAGTGGGAAGGAAATAAGTCCCGAAGCATAGTGAGCAGCATTTATTTTCTTCTCACTCATCCCAATCCACACTTAAGCTTGACCAACACTCTGCCATACCTACTCTACATGTCTTACATACAACCTACTCTTGTGGTTAGGGCAACATGGATGGGGAGACTCATTTGGTGAATAAAAAGAACTCAAAGATACCCATTTGCTTTAAATGTACATAATATGTCTCAAAGCAATTATAGAAAAATCCCTAGGTACAGCCTTCTAGCCAGAAGCGACATCCTCTCCAGGGGAGACAGGGAAAGAGTTTGGAAGAAGTGTAATTGGACATTGACAGTCATGGCTCTGGGAAGAGTTCAGAATAAGGTGGGGCTTCCGGCTGCAGCAGGAGCATGTGGGTTGAAGAAGATGTGGACTGTGATGTTATTCCTGCAAACAAGTGCCTTGCTGCCTGGAAAGATTATTATGCAACTGAAAAGTGTTTGAGAGAGCATCTTCTCTGGTCTGGTTTGGAAAGTGTTGCTACAGGTGATATGTGACTCTTTGTAGCTCTGTAAGTTTTAAAATATGATTTCCAAAGACAGAAGAATCATTGGCATCACATAGGCAAATGTTGGGTTAGGAGCTGTGGTACCTAGAAGTCCAAGGGCACTTTCTAGGTCTAAGGAACTGTCTTTTTATACACTGTTAGTAGATGGAGGCCTGGTGCCTGTTTTAGAGGAGGGATGAAATTATAGTACAATGAGGTTTGTCTTGGAGTAAATATGGACACAGTTGGGATATCAGAAGCTTGATATGTGTCTGTATATATTTTGTTGGGAGCTTTTTCTTTAGACACAGTGAACTGCATGCTTCTGGATGTAAGAGAAAATATACACTGCATTAGGGAAATGGCAAGGGGTTCTGTGTGCTGTAATACAGCATTTGGGAATAGAGTAAGAGATACATCTGCGAAAGAAATACAGTGCCCCTTCTGAAGGACATTCCTTGTTTTTCATGCTAAGAAACTTGAGGGATCTTTGGGAATTGATTGAACTGATTGAACTAAGGGAAGTAATATGATCAGAATTGGATTTAGACAAATCACTCTGTCTACAGCAGAGGAAATGGATGTGAGTGGGAAAATGCTATAGGCAGGGAGGCCAGAGAGGAGTTAGAAGACCAAACTTTCTTTGGAGCAGGGCCTTTGTCTATGTTGGCTCCTCAGGATCTAGGTAGATAATAGGTGCTCAGTAAATGTGTGTTGTTGAAGCTGTAGTAGGAATTTAGATACTTATGGTGATGGACTGATCTGATGGCTGGAGGGAATAAAAGAGAAGAGGTGGACAGAGATTCTGAAAGTGTTAGCAAGGTAGAATCTATAGGATTTGGACAACTGATTTGTTATAGGGAGAGAAGGGAGGGGAGTTAGAGGAATAAAAATAAAAACACAGGTTTCTGGCTTGGATTCCACTCAGTGAGGTCTGAAACATTGGATGTAGAATAGGCAGAAGAAGAAGAGACAATGATAGTTTGCTTCCCATGTGTAGACTTGGAGAGGTCTATGTCCAGCTGACCGAAAGGCAGCCTGGATTGAAGGCTCTAGCGCTTTGAAGAGTGATCTGGGGGCAAAAGTATTTGGGAAGTTACCATCATATTGGAAATAAAGCTATGGGACTAATGAATCATGGAGAGAAGGGATGAAAACCCAAAAGAACTGGGCAAATCTCTTAAGAACCACCAACATTTTAGGCTAGGACAGAAAAAAAGTGGTTTCAGGTGAACTGAGGCAGGACCAAAAGTTGTAAAAAAAAAAAAAAAGACCTCATGGAGAATAGCATCCAGAGGCTGAACAAGGAGATTTCAAGTAGGAGGACACATGTTCTAGCACCAAAGACACAAGGATAGAAAACAAAGCAAACATCCTTCTTTGGACAACTTCAAATTCTGGTGAAGGAGGAGATAATTCAGTAGAGAATTCAGAGCCACAAATCCTCAGAGTAGAGAAATAGGAACCCAGAGGAAAGTTCTTCCACCAATCTCTTTGCTCCTAAGCCTGCAACCAAAACAGACCCAGAAACAGAAGAAACATGAACAATTGCTGTCCTGGTGCATGGTTTCATAGCACAACATAATTCTATATGTTACCTAGTAGTTTTCAGTAAAATTGAAATTCCACAAAGGCATGGATTTTTATTTCTTTTGCTCACTTCTGCGTCCCCAGCATCTAGAACAATGACTGGCATATAGTAGATGCTCAATAAATATTCATTGAATAGCTAAAATGGCAATCATATATATGAACCAGATGTGTACTGACCTAGACCATATCCAGGAAAGCCTATTTATATAGAGTTCCCAGTAGGAATTCATTTTCTTGTGTTTGGCTTTTTCTCTTAAAAGCTAAGATGCAAAATATTGGTTCTGGCTGGAGTTCTCAATGTGCTGTGCTTCAGTTAAAGAAATCACTGTCATAAGAACTAGTAAACACTGCTAGTAAAATTCCTTAGCATGATGTACACGGTCTTTGGTTCACATGAGAAAATCCTCATTATCTTCTTGTTCTTAACAGGTGTTTTTGTTTCTGTTTTTGTTTTTGTTTTCTGAGAGGTTCTCTTAGAGATAGGACCAACTCCGGGAAGTATTTTTTGGCTGGTGATAAATATGGGGACTTTTTTTTCAAATTAATTTCACTTACGTAGAGCTCTTTTAGAAAATTACCTGAAACCTAAAAAAATTCTCATGACTCAAAAAGAATGACTTGCTGCAAAACCATTTGTCTCATTTTAAGTGCCCTTTCTCTCTCTCTCTCAAAAAAAAGCAATTTTTAAAAAAAGAGACAACAGTAAAACAACAATAAAAGCATTTTTTAGCCGTTAAAAATTGTTCGGATGTATGTTTGCTTTTTGCTTGAATAACTGAAAGAAAACTAGGTCTTAACATTTTCCGACTTCCTAGTGCAGAGTGCTGAGTAGAGAAAGGGGGTCTGTATAATAGATTGCTGCCTTCATTCCAACCAAGGACATGAAGCAAAACAGGTAGAGATTTCAGAGGAGGCTAATCGGCATTCATTCATATCTCAAGCACCTGCTTTTGCCAGCATCTGCGCTCTATTGTTCATATAAAGTTAAATAAGATGCTGTCACTGCCCTCGTGAACCCAAAGGTTTCCAGGAAAACTACAGAGAAAGTGGTTTTTGATCTTAGCGTTATAATGAGTAGGAATTTGCCCGATGAGTCTGGAGAGAGAGAACTTTTTTTTTTTAAATATATATATTTTATTGAATTTTTACAGAGAGGAAGGGAGAAGGATAGAGAGTTAGAAACATCGACGAGAGAGAAACATCGATCAGCAACCTTCTGCACGCCCCGCCCCCCCCATGGGGATGTGCCCGCAACCCAGGTACATGCCCTTGACAGGAATCGAACCTGGGACCCTTCAGTCCACAGGCTGACGCTCTATCCACTGAGCCAAACTGGTTTTGGCAGGAGAGAAAGAACTTTTGAGGCAGGAAGAATACTAATACACATCATGAGAGAGGTAAAATAGGCAAGGATGTTTATGTTCGAGATGGACAAGGTCTTTAACGGGTCTTGAACCTGAGTTCATGTGGGAGAGAGCCAGAGAAAATAACTCGGAGGCCAGACAATGGGTGAGTCCCTTATGTGCAGAGCCTTTAATTGATAAAGGAGACAGGGTCCTTTATTTTATAATTTTAAGCACATATATGTGTAGGGAGACAATATGGCAACAGTCCACACTGGGACCAGTTTTATCATCAGCCAAGCTCATTGGTTCAAATGATCAGGATCTGGCCATTCTGGGGAACAGGCTATTTCTGGCCTCATTAAGCCCGCATGACTTAATGCTGCAGTAAATAGGTTAGGAAAAAATGACCGAGTTCTGAAATATAATAATGACCATGAAATTTAATATTCACCAGGCCAGAATGCTGCATTTATTTTGTTCCCTTCTGCAAGTACCTTCAAAAATAACAAATGACATCTTCTCACATGTTTCGAAGCAACAACGTGAAGCGAGGAAGTTGAGTGATATAATTTAAATGAAAAATAGTATAGACTCAGCATCTTGAGACCAAGATTTGTTTAGTCCTTCAAGGGTAATGGGCAGTAGTAACATTGACATTGCTTATTCACTGAATGAATGAAGAACCATTTATTACACGGGCAGCAATGAGAACCTGGAATTTAAAAACTGGAAGGATCTTTACTGTTCTTATCTCAGCTTCACTTTAAATATGAATACTGAGGGCTACCAGTCAGAGAGAGGTAGGCTTGGACTCAGAGTTGGCCCTAAAATCCAGGCTCTTGGGCTGGGAGTCTAGTGGTTCCTATTTGTCCCTCATCACTGAGGTTAGATTTGACCTATCTCTGTTCTGGAAGGGGCCCATGCAGGAAGCTGGGTGAGAGTCTCACTTCCCTGGTATGCTTTGAAGTCCATTCTATGCTCAGACCTCTTTTGAAGTCCATTCTATGCTCAGACCTCTTGCCAGGGGAAACAAGGATGGGTAAGAGGAAAAAGGGTCCCTACTAGTCCGTAGCTCATTAATACCACCATATTAGTGTGGTATTAATCAAGTCACATTGGTGTGAAATGACACGCTGGAAGGAATGCTAAGTGGGAAGGTATACGGTCCAATGTAAGCACATATCAGAGGGACCTAGTGATCTGGGTGTTTGCTGATGTTTTTATTGACTTAAAAATCTTAGCAATCCAGCTTAGCCCATTGAGCATCGACTTATAAAGTCCGAAGTCATGGTTTGAGTCCCTCTCTGGGAACATGCCTAGGTTGTGGGCTCAATTCTCCCGAGAAGGGTGTGTGCAGGAGGTAGCTAATCATTAATTCTCATCATTGATGTTTCTCTCTCACCCTCTCCCTGTCTCTCTGAAATCAATAAAAATAAATTGTTTTTTAAATTCTAGCAAAGGTTAGAGCAAGTTTGCCTCGAAAAAGTATCTGCTCTGAGGATTTGTAATTTCTTGTATAGTGTATGAAACAGATCATCACCTAGTTTAAAAGTTTTCTAGTCCTTGCCATAACGTTATGAAGTATAGTCTGGTGAACTCTGCCCGCTGTGAGAACAGAAACCAGTTCTTTGTAGAGCCTTTTATTTCAAGGTGCTGATAAAGGCAGAAAATTGTCTAAACTAGTTACCAGTTCCAAATTCCAAAGCCCCAAAAGCAAAGAAGATCTAATAAGAACTAGTAACAAATAAGAGATTTTGATTTGTTTGTACAATATAGTTGCCAGATTTCAAGAGGCAATGTTTTGGGTGAAATAATATCGTCTATAATTAATCTACTTTATGAATATGGGGGAAAATTTTCTTGACCTTGTTTTGGGATAAGATTGTGCACCTGATTTTTCTGATCTACGTTACCTATTTAGAGCAGTCTTATTGTGTCCCTTCAAGCATGGTTTAAGAGGGAAGAGTTTTTATCTTAGTTTCCAGTTCTCCATTCCCTGACAGTGCTGCTAATGGAATGCATGTGGAAGTCCTAGGATGAGAGATGGAAACCCATGAAAATTCATAGTACCCTCTATAATGGAGATAGGGCCTAATATGCTGAGATTCATTCCCTTACTTAAGCGTCAGGTGCAGATAAAGAGAAAAAAATGGAGGAAAAGAGCAAGTGAAGAAGGGGTCTCTAAAAGAGATGGGGGGAGCAGAGACCGAGGGGTTGGATGGTGGGAACCGTAGCAATGAGAACTCACTCAGGGCTTCTGTTATAAGGTCTGCTGTTGATTGGGTTGAAGTCAAACACACTCCCTTCATTTTCAGTGAGCAAACAGAGAGAAGAAACTAAAAAGTCAAGAAAATTGGGCTGTTGCTGGCTGGGGTTCAGGGGGGAGAGCGTTGGCCAGGTTTAGGATGCTTCAAGCACAGTCATTTCTAGGATCCTCGCTGTGGAAATGACCTTGAATCTTTTAAAGCAAGGGTACTCTACCAGCATGTTGCAAACTGCACACTGAGCTGTCAAATTGTGATCAATGTGCAGAATGCATTTCGACTTGGTTGAGAACACGAAGAAGCAGGCTGCCCAGGATGTTGACCACATGAAGAGAAGATGGCGGGTCTTTAGCTCAGAGGAGAATGATTCGCCTCCCCCAGCTTTTTGGTCCCTTGAGGTTAAAACTGTTCTATGTGGATCTACTCAAAACCTTGAGGAAGTGGGAGCTTGTGACACAGGGGACAGTGAAAGACTCTGGCTCTAGACGCATGAGGAGGGTCTTCACCAACCTCAACCATGGCGGCATCGCAGACAGATCTCTGCTCCACTGAGAGCACCGGGCAGCACAGGGTGGAGCTGGGCCTGTTTTCTACAACAAAAGGGTGTGGAGCACTCAGGGCAACCCACAGCCTGCATGTTTGCTGGAATGTTCCAGACCTCCGCCTGGATGTGTGTGGGTACAATCAGGGCAGTGCACAGAGGAAGCACAGGGCTAAAGGACAACTAAGGGACGAGTGCTCCCTAACCGTAGGATGGCTTACAGACACCCCGATATGTGGGATTGTGATGGGAAAATTACTCACTTGCTTTATGCTGTTTTGTCTTGGACTCTCCTCAAGTGTGCAGCAAAAATTCCAGAATTTTTTAGTATTTAAATCTGTAAAGTGCAAGAAGGTGGCTTTAAGCCTTTGGACCATTTATGTAGGACAGGTGACAATCCCTCACCTCCTTCTATCCCTCACCCCCAGAGATTCAGGACATGCTCTAGTTGTCACAGTTTAAGGGAATGTTGATTTCTCAGCTATAATGGACTTTTAACACTCTCCGTGGCAGAATTTAATAGAAAGACTGCGTACACTTTCCCCTACAGGAGTACTTGACTTCTCTGAATCTGGGAGGAGTTATTTGCCTGAGAAGGACAGCCCTTCATAGAATAGAAGCTGTTTGATTATCAGGTTGACATGTTTCATCCAGGCAGAGCACTTTGAACTTCTGATTGCTCCTTTGTTGCTGGCGTCATGCTTAGAACCCTAACAGTCTCCAGGGAGCCCAGCCATCCTTTTCAAAAGTAGATCTTGCCAAAACCCATTTGGCTCAGTGGATAGAGCATCGTCCTGTGGACTGAAAGGTCCCAGGTTTGATTCCAGTCAAGAGCATGTACCTTGGTTGTGGGCACATTCCCAGTAGGGGGCTTGCAGAAGGCGGCTGATAGATGTCTCTCTCTCATCGATGTTTCTAACTCTCTATCCCTTTCCCTTCCTCTCTGTAAAAAAATCAATTAAAAAACAACATTTAAAAAGTAGATCTTGAATTGCAGACAAAAGAACAAACATGAGAACTACGTTCTGGCCATACGAACAATCCCTGGGTAGAACTTGGGTCTTCATCTCACACATGTTGAACTGGTAACGTATCTGTGTGCAAATGAAATCTTTCTCATAGTTTTGCACTAATAGCCATCATGGCTGTTGTTAATAAATCATAGGAAAGATTAGCAAATCAGGTTACAATCAGCCTAGGGATTTTGAATTATGTGATTTAGACAAAGTTACTAGATCATGTAAGCCAGTCCTGAGATGTGTGATTAGTACTTGACCTTGTTCATGACCCTTGGCTTAGGATGTCCATATCCTCTCTGGCAGCGGTGGCCTGTTCTCCTTCTCAGGGAGTTTAAACGTCACCCTTCTTCTTTGTCAAGCGACATGGGCTACCACAGGCCTTGCTCTCTCCCAAAGCCTTTTCCTTAGTGAGCCTGCATTTGAGAGCTGGCCCAGCCCGGAATGTATTCAGCATTGTTACTGCCCAGTGCTCTGGGGATCTAACCCAAAACCAAGACCCCAGTCACTTGCTCTATTTGTAAATTGTCATCTTATATGATGGTTATGGCATTTCTAATGTCCACTGTCTCTGTTACAAAGTCTCTTTGTCTTGCCCTGGACAGTGTCTCAGTGGTTAGAGCGTGGGCCCTCAGACCAAAGGGTCTCAGGTTTGATTCTGATCAAGGGCACTTACCTCAGATGCAAGTTCAATCCCTGCCCCAGTCAGGACGCAAGTCAGGGCACAAGTGGGAGTCAACTAATCAATGTGTCTCTCTCTCCCCCTCCCCTTCTTTTCCACTCTCTCTAAAAAGCAATGGAAAAATATCCTCACTTTTTTTAAAGCCTCTTCGTCTTGTTGATTAACTAGTTAAACTCTAGCGGTAGATGGTGACATTGCAAAAGGTTCCCAGGAATGGCTGGGTCCCACTCTTCCCGCTTTCTCACACCAACCCATTCTTGTGAAATCAGATGAAAAGATGCAAAAAAACCTGAGTTTCTGGTAGGATTTCTCAGCCATCCTGTGATTCTGATCTCTTTTCCTCCTCCTGCATGTATTTAAGGTGATTGGACACTGGGGTCCCTTTGGCACCCTCATTAGGCCCTAATATCACCCAAGGAGTCATGCCTTTGTTTTGAAAATGGTACCCCCAACAGCAGCTCCCTCAACTCATTTAGGAAATGAGGCGGATGCTATTAACGTACCTCGCTAAGTGAGAAGCACTTTACAATAGAGAATCCCATGACGTGTCAAACAACCATTTGGAGAAAGTGTCTGTTTCTCCAAGTACCCAACCGAGCTGCCAGAGAGCGTTTCTAAATATCTCCACGGCACCAGTGCTACTTAGAGCTTCCAGGGAGCCCTGCGTAGTACTGGCAGAGTCCCCACCATCCCTGGCAGGTGACATCCATGACAGAGGCTGTGTCCTCACCACCAGGAGGTGGAAGCACAGAGTGATAGATCCGCTAACTGCCATTTTTATGGACTAGTACTCAGGTGGGGACTATTGTTTTCTCTCTCTCGGTGTTTTCTTTCTCGCCTCTCCTTGGTGATTCTCTCAGTCGATGTGATGTTAGAACAGGGAAAGCTTGCGATATTGCAGCTCAGGGTAAGATGAGTAGAGAGAAGGTGGTGAACTTGAGGCCAGAATGAGTTTGAGGCGGTCTTGCATGTCCTCTACTCACACCTGTCCTAACCAGGAACGACTCTCAGCTGCTCACTGGTCACTGCTGCATGGACTCTGTGCTAGGCCCAGGGATGTAAGGCCAGAGACATCGAGCTTCCTGCCTTTAGGACCTCGACGTCCAGGGAGAAAGCCTGGCGGAGCAGTCAACTGTTACAGTGCCCTGTGATATGGAAGCAATATAAATATGATCAATAATATTTATTGAACTGGAGTGAACGGTTCAACTATGCAGAGCACAGGGCAAGCTTTGCTGACAGTGGGCCAGAGAGCGTTGTAATAGCGAAGCTTTTCTTTGCCTGTGCTGAGACACCTCTTCAGCCTTTTAATTTGGAAAGTTCTAGAATACCCATTCAGTAGCACAATGATATACCACTGCTCACGGATTGGAATGACTAAAATTCGAAACAATGACACCACCAAATGTCCCACCAAATATAAAGCAACAGGAATCCTTCTTTCCTGGTGGGAATGCAAAATGGAACGGCTATTTGGAAAGACAGTTGGGCAGTTTCTTAGAAAGCTAGACCTGGTATTAATGTCTGATCCATCAATCTCACTCTTAGATAGTTACCTAAATGAGTGGAAAGCTTGTGTTCACACAAAAACTTGCACGCATATATTTATAGAAACTTTATTCATAATTGGCAAAAATTGGCAACCACCAGCAGAATGCCCTTCAAAGGGAAATGGATAAGCAACTTGTAATTACACTTATCTTTATAATTACCTTGGTACATCCATACAAGGTAATATTATTCAGAGATAAAAAGGAATGAGACCTGAAAAGGCATGGAGGAAGCATGCATGCATGTTTATACGTGAAAGAGGCCATTCTGAAAAGGCTACATATTCTATAATTTCAACCACACAACATTCTGGGAAAGGCAAAACTACAGACAGTTGAATAGTAGAGATGGTTGCATAACTATGTGAAGGTATTAATGTCCACTGAGCTGTACACTTAAAATGATTAAAATTGAAAATGTCAAGGTATGCGTATTTTCACACACACACAACCAGGGGGACAGTAAAAGATCAGTGGCTGCACAGGGTTTAGGGGAAAGAAAGGTGGGTGGAATAAGTAGAGTCCAGAGCATGTTTAGGGCAGTGAAACTGTAACCATGACATTGTAATGGTGGATTCAGGACATTACACATTAGTCAAAACCCATAGAACTGTACAGCACAAAGAATGGGTCAGTGTAAACTATGGACTTGAGTTAATAATAATGTATCACTATTGGGTCAATGATTATAACAAATGTACCACACTCATGTAAGATGTTAATAATAAGACAAACTATATGTGGGAAGGTAGGAAAGAGTGCATATATGGGGACTCTGTCCTTTCTGTGTAATTCTTCTGTAAACTTAAAACTTCTCTAAAAAATAGTCATTAGAAAATATTTCACAGGGATAAAGTCAAATAAATATACAGCAAAAATTAAATATGGAGTTGGCCATGAGTTAAAGGCAATTTTGATTTAAACAAAAGAGTCTAAATCTATAAAAGTTAGTGTCTTTAAAACTGAGAATATGTTCAGTACTCATAGACAGTTGAGGGGAAATAATGAAACATGGTATTTGGTGTATGCGTTGTTATTTTTCTCTTTCACAAGTGACTTGAGCTGAATGTCAGGTTGTGCTTAGAAAACAATAGTTGCTTCATGAATATTCTCATTTTCCAATGCATCAGAGTAGATAACATCAGAGAAAACAGGCCCAGATGGTACGGTGAGAGGCATGCACTGTGGACAAGATTTTAGCATCAGGGGGCTACCATTTCATCTCTGCTGCTGAGTAGGAACACTGCAAGGACAGGCTGCTCAGCCCTCCTGATGCTAAGTTTCTAATAACAGGGTTGGACTATGCAATGTCCAAGCTTCATTCTTTCTGGTAATTTCTTTTGTCTTATCTGATTAAATTGAAAGAAGACATAATTTGGAAAATCTCAAAGAAATCTTATGTCTAGGACAGCGGTTCTCAACCTGTAGGTTGTGACCCCTTTGAGGGGTCGAATGACCCTTTCACAGGGTTCGCCTAAGACCATCGGAAAATGCAGATATTTACATCACAATGCATAACAGTAGCAAAATTTCATGGTTGGGGTCACCACCACATGAGGAACTGTATGCAAGGGAACTGTATGCAACCTTAGGAAGGTTGAGAACCACTGGTCTAGGAGATCACTTTATTTTGAGATAAATCTAACATTAACTTACTTCATCAATTACTATCTAAACTTCTAAAATGAAATTTCCCACATGTGTACCTTGACCTCCCTGATTGGGTCTCTATATACTTTTATAGAACCATTTAACTTCCTTTCATATATATCAATGACTTGTAATTACACTTATTTTTATGATAACCTTGTTAATTGCACGTGTGCGCTTGCGCGCACACACACACACACACACACACACACACACATTGTGAGCTATGTGAGAGCAGGGGATGAATTTATCTTATTTACCATTAACTCTCCAGTAACTAGAGCCCAGAGTAGGTAACAAGTGTCTTAAATTGAATGAATGAATTATTATATTAATTTAATGCAACACATATACTTTTAATCATATGAAGTAAAAGAGAATGTGTGGCTTACTCTGCATGAATCAGAAAGTTTTTCCTAAATGATAGCTAACATAGGTTTCAATTGAGCTGAAATTTTTCTATTAGAAACTTCGGAAGTATAAGTTTTAGTCATCAATACTAATTTCTTTTACATAAATGACCTGCTATTAATGGATGTGACCCACAGGCATCAGTCGCATTTACATATTTCTCATTTAAAATAATTCCTAGGCAAACTAATGAATTTAAATAAACGTACAAGAGAAAATTAACAGGAGATATGCTGAGCATGAAACTTTTAATAAAATTGCTATTTCCTTAAGTGGCAAAATGGAAATAGATATTTCCGTTTAGATTCAAGTATTTCTTCAACTAATCATTTGGAGTTCGTATTTTCATTTTGCTGTGGAAAAAGAAACTGAAAAAATATAAAATATCTTGCCTATTATTCAATTAAAAGCTGAAGAAAATGGAGAACCAAGATGGTGCATAAGATACACACCTGTACGTGCTGCCTCTCACAACCACACCAAAACTACAACTAAAAGACAAAACGACTGTCTCCCAGAACCAGGGGAAAGCTGGCAGAGTGGAAGTTCTACAACTAGAAGGAAGAAAAAAGTGCATTGAGACCTGGTAGGACGTGCAGAGGCTCAGAAAGGCAGAGGCACAGAGACTCGAGAATCGGGCTGGCGAATGCTGTTTTTTCAATTGGGTGGGAGTTACAAGTTTCTGACTGCTCTGAACTCCAGTTCCTGGTGAGATTCTGGGGACCCAGACTCATACAGGGAGAAACTGGACTGTTGGCCATCGGGTTGGAAAGAGAGGGTGGCCTTCTCACAGAGGTGCGCACAGGAATCATTGTTTACTGCACTGGGGTGCAGGACGCGGGATGCGGGATAATGAACAGAATATAGCAGAGAGGGCTGACTGGCAGCCAGCGCTGTTGGCCACACCCTAGTCTATCGATTCCCTAGAACCTTCTTCGCCCAACTTACAAACCCACTGAGCTGTGTGCAGCAGCTTTTACATATGAATGGCCTGCTCTCTGGCAGCTTAACCTAACAAACTGCAACTGAGTCAGACAACTCCAAACTTCCAAACTCCAAGCAAAAAGAGAAATCTGCAAATCTCCCTATAGCTCCTGCAGGGTGGCCTCAGACAATAGCTGACCTGCACCTCCCCACTGAAGCAAGTCCTGCCCCATAGGGGTGTCTCCAGCACAGCAGTTTTTCCATTATAGACAAAGCTAATTGTCACAGTTAGTTGGCCGGAAGGTCAATAACAATCAAGGCTTAACTATAACAAAACTGTGTACTCATCCCACAAAGGGAGGGATGCACCAAGAGTGTCCACCTCAGGTGATTGGGAAGACGGAGTTACTGGGACATAAAAGAAAACTAACACACAAAGCCGCTCCATCAACACAGGGAAGCAGCCAAAATGCAGAGACAAAGAAACATGTCATGAATGAAAAAAAAATGGAGGTAAGCAGACTACTGGACATAGAGTTCAAAACCACATTTATAAGGTTACTCAAGAATCTTCTACAAACAATCAAGAAACTTAGTGAGACCTTAAAGGATCTTAATGAGAATGCCAAAGAAAAAATGTAAATTAAGCATGCGCTGTCTGAAATAAAGAATAATATACAGAAATCCAGCAGCAGACTAGAGGACCCCAAGAATCAAACCAAAGATCTGAAATATAAGGAAGCAAGAAACACCCAACCAGAAAAACAAAAAGAAAAAAAGAGTTCAAAAATGTGATGTTAGTGTAAAGGAGCCTCTGGTCAACTTCAAGCATACCAACATCAGAATTATGGGGGTGCCAGAAAAAGAGAGAGAACAAGATATTGAAAACCTATTTGAAGAAATAATGACTGAAAACTTACCCCACCTGGTGAAAGAAATGGACTTACAAGTCCAGGAAATGCACAGAACCCCAAACAAAAGGAATCCAAAAAGGACCACACCAAAACACATCATAATTAAAATGCCCAGGGCAAAAGACAAAGAGAGAATCTTGAAAGCAACAAGAGAAAAACAGTTAGTTACTTACAAGGGAGCACCCATACGACTGTCAGCTGATTTCTCAATAGAAACTATGCAGGCCAGAAGGGATTGGCAGGAAATATTCAAAGTGATGAATAGCAAGAACCTACAACCAAGATTACTCTACCCAGCAAAGCTATCATTCAGAATTGAAGGTCAGATAAAGAGCTTCACATATAAGAAAAAGCTAAAGAAGTTTATCACCACCAAACCAAAATTATATGAAATGCTGAAGGGTCTTCTTTAAGAAGAGGAAGAAGAAGAAGAAAAAGGTAAAGATAAAAATTATGAAAAATAAAGTAGTAACAAATCCATACCTATCAACAAGTGAATCTAAAAATCAAGTGAATAAAAAATCTGATAAATGGAATAAACTGGTGAATATAATAGAATCAGGGGCATAGAAAGGGAATGGACTGACAATTCTCGGGAAGAAGAGGACGTGAGGGGTGAGGGAAGAGATTGGACAAAAATCTTACACCTATGGATGAGGACAGTGACGGGGTAAGGGCAGGTGGTGATGGGTGGGGAATCAGGTGGAGGGGACTATGGACAGGAGATGAGAAATATCTGTAATAAACCAAACAATAAAGATTTATTTTTTTAAAAAAGCTGAAGAAATCTGAAGCCTTCATTATTGAGCCTATTCTTCTTGAAAATAAATTACATTTCTGGATGGTTGACTTGGCATTTATTCTTTTAGTCAAATCTGTCAATAAACTATTGGGCACATTTGCCTTCTTCTATCCTGTGTTCATGGAGATGATTCTAAATGCCAGCTTAATGCTTGTCCTTTATGACCAATTTATTATTCATGTTTTAGAAGTCCATCTGAAATCATTCCTTTTAAACATGCCCATTAATTCAGAGCATCAGTTTAGAAAGATTATTTCTTCAGTCCAAGATAATGTTTTATGGAAAATGGAGAATCAGAGAAGCCATTTAAGACTTAGAGCAAATACAAGATGGTAAAAAAGCAATAGTTTTTTTGTTACTTATATGAAATTGAAGGAGATTCCTAAGGTGTAAAGGAGAAATTTTCTTTTCAAGCAAATGAGCCATCCAGTTCAGCTTAAGCAAGTAAATAACACAATTCATGAAAATGTTTGCCTTGCATATAGCAAATATATGCTTGGGCTTTAGGGGAAAATGTTTTAACATGACTGTAACGTGACATTGAAAAACATTTTCATTAAGATCAGGAAAATGTCAGCATTCACTATTAGCTGATGTCATTCTTTATTTTCTCCAGGTTTAAGCATATTGGATTTTCATTGTGACTAAAAATATTCTTAGTCGAGACCTGTGTTATATTTTTAAATTATTTAAATCCAGTGCTCAGGGGGTAGATACATACTGATTTTAGTGATTTTTGAGATTTTAAAAACATGAAGCCAGCTACTGGGATTAGAAATTTTGACTTTAGAACTGAATTGATCATTTATTTGAGCCAAAAGGAAGGCATGTACTTGGCATAGAAACAAAACTAATTTTCCTTTTGCCTAATAGCAATTCATTTTTTAAATATTCATTGGGTACTTGGAAATATTTTGTTTGGGCTTTGAATTGCTTTTTCTATTTATGTAAAAGATTTTGAATCAAAATAACTAGTAAACAAAAATGTTCAGATTGTGTAACAAAGGATGATTCCTTTATTTGAAGGGGAAAACATGCTCGTAATATCTTTAGTTCAATTTCCCTATATCACTGTGGTGTCTAAAATGGTCTCCACATACTCATGCCCTTGGAAGCCAGTTAGGAGGTAAGGGTAGGGAAGGTAGAGCTACCGAGGCCTGAGGACCCTATAGTTTGTGTGAAGTGGGAGTGGCTTGGGCAGTACTGGTGTGTTGGAGATAATGAATTCATTATCATTAAACTTTTACATGCTTCTAATGAAGAGAAAATCTATCCTCAGTCTGTACTTATATTCAGGTAAAGATAGCTTTTTGAAGCTGCTGATTTTTCACTTTTGAGAACATGCAGACTTCCAGGACCCAGCCAGCCATCCACCATTATTTTTATTTTTTGTCCAGAAATCATTCTTCTTAGTAAAAAACAAAAACGGAAGCAGCATTGCTCATGATTTTCTATATCTGAAGCAAGGATTTTAGCTTATTGAAATAGCTAACTACATTACAAAATCTTATATATTTAAATTTTAAAATCAATCATCTCCTTTTTTTTCTATTGATTTACATTTATTGTTATGCCCCACTTGGGAGTTTTGCTTCTGCTTTGAAATTTTTCTTACAACAATTGCTATTGATATAGTAAGTCAATATAGAGAATGAAATGGTAGAGCTGATAATAGAATATCCACATAAAATATTCAAGCACAAAGCATTCTGGGCATCTTATTTTGTATGTTCAATAAGACAGAGTGAGTGTACCTTTATCTTCATCATCAAACAGCCTTTTGGCATCAGCTCTTTGGGGCCCAAACATTCTATACCATTGATTGATAAGAGCATATGGTGCACAGAGTCAATAACATCTAGCTACGGCACATCCGGTGAAACTGAGAGCATTTCCTGAGAACGTGCTTAGGTTTTCTGGTTTAAATTAGAAACTTTAAGGCCTCGTTTTTACCTACTTTTCTGTTCACACCTGGGACAGCGCCTCCATTGCCTAGCACAGTGCCTGACACACAGTCGTGTTTGGTTTAACGGGATCAGATGGAAGCTACGACATCACTCACCAGAAGGATTCCGGAGTAGGATGCTCTGCTTGAGCTGTTGCTACCATGGCTTGATTCATTTCATAGTGTATGCAACACCCTGTCGGAGACAGTGCTCTCAGAATTACAGTCACATGCTGCTGTGCTCATTTCCAAACAGGGCAGGTCCCTTGTTGGCTTCCCAGACTTATTACTGAGTAGATAGATGAGAAGACCAGGGTTCACCAGACCTCAGCCCCATAAGCAAGTCCCATGTACTACAGTGATTGGAACAAAGCCCTCTTGTGATGGTGGAAATGCCAACCAGAGAAGGTTGTGAATTCTCTTGGTCAAGAAAACATGTCTAAAATCAGCTCCTTTGCAACTTAGTCAAACTGGTCCCAAAGCAGTATGCTGGCATCTCAATTTATAATCTACTAGAGGCCCAGTGCATGAAATTCATACATGGGGCGGGGGGAATGTCCCTCAGCCCAGCCTGTACCCTCTCCAATCTGGGGATCCCTCTCACAATCCAGGACTGCGGGCTCCCAACTGCTCACCTGCCTGCCTTCCTGATTGTTTCTAACCTCTTCTGCCTGCCAGCCTGATCACCCCTAACCACTCCCCTGCCAGCCTGATTGGTGCCTATCTGCTCTCCTGCCAACCCAATTGCCCCATAATTGTCCTCCCCTGCCTCCCTAGTCATCCCTAACTGCTCTCCCCTGCATGCTTGATTTCTCCCAACTGCTCTTCCTTACAGGCCTGGGAAACCCACCCCGCCACACACACAACTGTCCTTCCCTGGAGGCTTGGTCACCCCCAATTGCTCTTCCTTGCAAGTCTGGTCCCTCCCAACTGCCCTTCCCTGATGGCTTGATCACCCACAACTGTCCTCCCTTACAGGCCTGGTCCCTCCTAAATGCCCTCCGCTGCTGGTCATCTTGTGGAGGCCATCTTGTATCCACATGGGAGCAGCCATCTTTGACCACATGGAGGCAGCCATCTTGTGTGTTGGAGTGATAGTCAATTTGCATATTACTCTTTTATTAGATAGGATAGGTGCATAGTAACTAAATGGCTTCCATTAATTTTAGATCCAAGCTATTGGAGATTAGTAACATGCAGGAGATTCTAAAAGAAATGGAAACAGAAAGAGTGCTAGAAACTCTTTTCTCCCATGACCTTGACTCTTTCTCCACCACCTGCCGTGACCTCAGAATAAGGTCAGGGAACTGATGCTCAGCCAAGGCAGGTTGAGTGCACAACCCTGGCAAAGCCAAAGGCAGTCCAACCCTTTCACAAGTGAAGAGTTCAGCTGGGGGCCAGGAGGAGTTCCAGTTCACATAATTCCAAATAATTTCTTTAACGACTGAAATTGGCAGGGCACTCCGCCATTCTCAAGGGCGTTTACAGTCGTGATTGCATCTGAGCTTCCTAATAACCCCGAGTGGGAGTGATGCCTTTTCACCCTGCACTTTGCACAGAGAGCCAGTGCCTCACAGACATGGGTCAAGTGGGGTCACAGTACGGTTTCAAGAGCTGCTTTATAGTCACGCAGGAAGCTGCTCATTTGGACGTAGCCATGGAGAAATGTGGTATCGATGGTCTTGTCTTCTATGGAGAGCTTGTTAGGAGCAGAGCCAGCTGGAGAGTCAAGGATTCACGATTCTCAAGCCAACCTTACTGATGCTGTTGTCCATTCAGTCCCACCAGATGCAACAGTATACTGTAGCTAAGAAAAGCGCTCTGAACCTTTCCTTATTTGCCAACAGAAGTAGTAACGAGCCGCATTCAAACATGGTATTTTCACAGCAACAATCTTTTACATGTACTTAAAATACTTGACTTCAGCGCCACGTTACCAAGATTTTTGTTCGTTTGTTTAATGCCAACCCCTTTTTACCCCTTACAATGAAACTGCGCACCAGGAATAAGACCTGTTATAAAACACATGCTATTATTAGCGGCTAAGAGAGCCACACTTTCAAACGATTTCTGGTTAACGACTTCCAGTGGAACACGGTTCCTAATAAAATGAGCAGTAACGTTGGAGTTCCCTCCTGCTGGTTAGTTGAAAATAGCACTGTCCCTCTGAAACAGGCCCCTGTCCGCGACTGGCACCTGGGGAGAAGGTTCCTCCGTGGCCTCGCCTCTCCCGGGAGCAGTGGCCTGTACAGTCCAGGGATGGTGCCCATCACCAGTGCTGCCGTCTGATTCACCAGCCACTTCCCTTTGTCACTTCCTTTTCAAATGTGAACTGGGCTCTTTGAGGCTTTCCGGTCCACAGTGGTGAAGGACGGATGAGATCTCTGTCATTGTATTTCTAGGCTAGAGCAGAGGAACTGCTAACCCCTGGCCCTCACATCATTTAACAACTTTGGTTTAATGAATATAGGGCATCAATTATATCGAAAATGCATTTCGTTGCCTCCAGGATAGTTTTGATATGTTAGTGTTTTAGTTAACTTCCTTTCTTAGTGGCATATTCCAAGATTTTCAGAGACACCGTGTGCAATCAAGTTCAAATTCAGTTATAGGCATGTGCACTGGAATGAGGCAGATTGTGGTGTGCCCTGGTCCCCATCCCCTGGATGAAACTGCAGCTTCTTTGTCTCACAGCGCGCTGTGGAGGGAAGGGCCCAGGAAGGTAGCATCTCTGTAAAACCAGGCAGTTAATGCAATTGTAGGTGTGACTACGGAACTTTGGAAGTTAAGATAGCAACACACACACGCACACACACACACACACATACACACACAGGACCCTCTTTTCAGAATTTCCAACAACTCTTCATGTCACCACCAGAAGGCTCCTGTGCCTTCTCTGTGCCAGTGTCTTTTCTTCTTCCAGCCTGAATAAATTCTGTGACAATTTTTTTAAATTTCTTTATTGATTAAGGTATTACATATATGTCCTTATTCCCCCTTTAGTCCCCATCCCCCCACTGATACTCTCACCCCCCTTTTCTCTGTGTCCATTGGTTAGGCCCACATGCATGCATACAAGTCCTTTGGTCTATAACAACTTTCAAACATCCAGCCCTGCAGACCTCTCTTGAGATAACCCAGGACTGGTCTGTCAAGAGAAAGCATTTTATTTTACCTTTTTTTTGTTTTGTGGTGGAGCAAATTTTTTTCCTTTTTGATGAATTTATTAGTGTGACACTGAGTAAGAAAATCATACAGGTTGTAGGCGCACAATTCTACAACACATCATCTATACATCGTATTGTGAGTTCACCACCCCAAGTCTAGTCTCCGCCCATCACCATTTATTCTCCATTACCCTCCTCCACTTCCTCTACCCCAGCAATCACCACACTGTTGTCCATGTCTGTGAGTTTTTCTCTTTTTTCCCCCATTTTCATCAATCTCTATACCCACCCCCCATGGAGGGACACTTTTATAGTGTTACAGATTGATGTAAAAAATATTGGGTGAAAACATGAAGAGATTAATCAAAACAAAATAAAACTACAAGACGCAGACCAAAGTAAGGTGATTGGCAGAGGGAAAGGGGAGGAAGAAGAAAAGGATAAAGGCAGCTAAAAGGTAACAGAAGGAGACTTGACTTTGAGTGGTAAATGCACGATGCCATATACATATGATGTATTATAGATCTGTACACTTCATACCTGTATAATTTTAGTAACCAATGTCATCCCAATAAACTCAACAATAAGTAGATAAATCAATATAAAAAAGTGCAGCAAGGGTTCTTTTAGGGCCACATTTTCAAACCCTTCCCTAAAATACAACCAGACACAGTTACTAACAACGCTCCTCTTTCACACGGCACATTCTAGGTTCAGGGCCTCTTAGACTCAATAGCTAGTTAATTAATGACTTAATTAAAGCTAGAGCGAGCACCAGCCCTGGGGAAGGACAGCATTATTGTCATTATGTCACCTCACCTAACGCTGCTTCTGCAACATGCTAAGTGCAAACTCAATCAAGTCGGCCGATAATTCACACGACCAAGTATTCACATGCCTATGAGATTACAGATGTTGAGGGGGAAATTATATTACTTAGGACATTTCTTTGTATCTGCACAACTGTCCTGATGTTGAGATCTTAACTCTAAAACAACCCAGCAGAGACTTACCTGAATGGCTAATATCCACTGACAATACCGTTGCTTTGCCTCCTAAAGAACCAAAACTTCCAAGTTTTTCATCTGCTCCCACTTCCCAACCTTCAGCCCCTCTCCAGCCTCAGACCACTCTCGGGTGCCGTGCTACGGTTCAGGACCTCAGCTCCTGCATGCTCTGTGTCTTCGTGGTCAGCAGAGAGATGATTCCCTGAGCGAAAGGAAAAGACGAGTGTGTTGACTCTTATAGAAATAGAGTTGCTTTCCCTCCATGGCTCCTACTTTCTTCAGAAAAAGCTGTTAAAGAATTTCAGGGGAAAGGTGACTATGGAATGACTTTGGTGGTGACCACAGAGAAATAGTCAGAATGCTCTTTGGCCATAATCAGAGAACAACAGTGCCCAGAATAAGAGTGGAGATACTCTTAGACTCTGCACCCAAGTTAGAAAAGTGCATTATTTTTCAGGCACCTCTTTTGGAAGAAGCATAGACCAAGTGGAGTGTGTAGAAGAGAGTGACAAGGACTCTAAGAGGGTTCCAAATGGAATGATCTAAGGAAATGAAATGGGTATTTGAGATGGAGAAGGGGTGATGCAGATGGCGGGGGAGGAGAGTCCCAATTATTGTCAAATATTTAAGGCAATATCATGTTGAAGAGGGATAGACTAGTGGGTGGTCAGAAAACTTCCAGGGGTGGGAACAGTTCAAAGATTAGAAGGTCTGCCTTAGCAGGCTGTGAGAACTTCAAGTCCCTGAAACAAATGGCAGAGTTGATCCCTTGAAAAGGACCCTAAATGTCAATAGTGCCAGACAGTGTTCTGTAGAACATTAGGTTCTCTACATATCTATTTGTCTCTGAGAAGAAATAAGGAGAGAGAGAGATATTACTTGTGTTGGTGGTTGTGAGACTATTCTTGGAAACAGATAAGTTTTAACTCAGAGAAATACTAGTAAGTTCTTAACTTACTCCAATAACATCTCAAAGCCCTTAGTATGATAATATGCTATCATGGATACTGTGAACATCAAGGAAGGCTTCAACATTACCTAAATGTATTTGACCAAAGGAATATTTACTTGTTTTGAGAATATCTGCTGATATCCCCTGAGCCATTGTTCCAGGGAAACATTTAGGAAACATTTTTACACAGAATGTGGTGACTGTTTATATATATCGGAAGGGCATTTTCAAACCCGATGTCCTTTGACACTTTTGTAAAGGTGACAAGGAGGACACATACAAGGAAGAGGGAGGATGTGTTAACAAATAAGATACACACAGGGCACCTATATGGTTTGGCAATATATATTGCACGTTATTAAGTTCCTAGGAATTTTCTATGTTGTCAAGGCATGCTGAAGTGGGCAATTTAAATAAGTGTCAGGTAACATGATTTCCCAGAGATAAAAGCAACAGATAATACAATGGAAACCACTCTTCTCAGACTAATTGACTTAAAATTTTATTCTCTTTGGGGACTAATAAAAGACGCTGACTTTGTAAGACCACTGTCAGGAGGAAATTACAGAATTAAGAGCTTAATGAGGATTATTATCTTACAGAGCAGATGTCATACTCCTCTACCCTCTGCACCTGCTGCTGTCCCTGATTAAAGGGGAAAAGGCCAAAGAAATCACCTCTGATGACTTTGCAGGATTACTTTGGCCCACACACACAGAACACATTTGCGCCTGGGATATTGTGATCAAATTACATTCTGTTTGTGTTCATTCCGCCTGCGAGCATTTTCTCTAAGGGATGTGAAATTTCTGAATTTGGCTCTTTGGAAATGGAACAACTACTTTGGATGCTATGCCACGCTCTCTTTGAAAAAACACGTCACAGACATAGAAGTGCGCAAAGTACTCTACGCCAAAGGCCACTCTGAGAAAATACATACCCACAGCTTCTCCGGGCACCTGGGACTGGAAAGGTCTCCCATCAGAGTGACCATGATTTCTTTAGAAGTAAGTGTAGGCCTTCCATGAGCCTCTGATCCATGATTCATTGTCCTTACGGAGGACGATGGTACCGGGAAAACGCGGGAAGACTGTGTGGTCACTGTTTCTAAGTAGCCCTGTTTGGTGGCCTTTCTGCTTTGCCAGACGAGGTGGAGGGCCCAAGGAGTCTGCACAGGGCAGAGCACTAAACATAAGGGAGGTTTTTCTCAGGTGATTCCTCTCTCCACCCTTACCAGCAACAAGGAAAACACCTTCAACCCAGCCTACAACCTGCCTTACATTTTTGAAATGGAAACGTGGTTTTAGTTTTATCTCATTAAGGTTGCCAAGGCCACTTTTGATTTTCAGGGCAGGGAGAGGGAGGCGGGTGGGGTGGAGGGTGGACTTAGAGGGTGGGGCTGGGGGATGAAAGAGAATCTACTGATCACAACTTCCTGCCATCAAATAACCAAGTTGGCCCAGCCAGTGTGGCTCAGAGGTTGAGGGGCAACCTATAAGCAAGAAGTCACAGTTTGATTCCCAATCAGGCCACCTGCCTCTTTGTGGGCTCGATCCCTGGTAGGGTTCTGTGCAAGAGGTAGCCAATCAATGATTCCTCTCATCATCAATGTTTCTCTCTCTCTCTTCCTCTTCTTTCCTTTCCTCTCTGAAAATCAATAAAAATATTTTTTTTAAATGGTCCACTTGTAGGTTGGGTTTCCCCAAAAGCAGACCCTGGGATGCTGAGATTTGTATGCAGTTTTATTCCAAGTTCCCTTGGCATCAGGGTCTAGCGGGAGAGTGAAGAAAACAGGGCAACAGGCTGCAATACAGTCACTACAGAGGTTTCGTCCAGGCCTACAGGACTAACTTGGTAGTTACTGAAAGTAATGGCAAACTAGGAAAAATGAAGGCACCTAACAGTTACTGTCTACTATGTGATAATCATTTTAAGCATTGACACTAAAAAAAGAGTAGCAGCTAGGATCTATGGAGGTCTTATCTCTCAGGCAGTGTGTTACATTTTATATGCATGTTATTCCACTTCATCTTCACATGAATTTATTCTTTTTATTCTCTTTCACGAGTGAGAAAACTGAATCTAAAAGAAGTTCAGTGAATTCCTAAAGTCATACAAGTCCATAGAACTGAGTGCAGGGATCTGAACTCCAGCAGTCTGCCCCAAAGTCCTTCTTCCTAACTTCTATGTTGTCCTACCTACCTCCGCGGTGCTGTTCTATTTCATTCTTGCAAGAACACTATGAAACGTACACCATTAGCATCCCCATTTACCATGAGGACAATGAGCAAAAGGGGGTGAAGTACCCTTCCCGGGGTCACACATGGTTAGTATCCCAAACAAGGTCCTTTCACTGCTCCTATATTGATTGTAGACAGTCCATTAAAACCGGTAAGTACTCCTTAACTTAATAGTCCTTGGGGAGTAGACTTTATTTAGCCTCATGAATTTGTAAAAGCCCATGGAATCTTTCCATAGGAATGGGAGCATGTGCCAGAAAGAGGCCAGCAGCTAGGGCCT
This sequence comes from Lasiurus cinereus, assembly GCA_011751065.1. Lineage (NCBI taxonomy): Eukaryota > Metazoa > Chordata > Mammalia > Chiroptera > Vespertilionidae > Lasiurus > Lasiurus cinereus. Next base: position 74,934,731 of record JAAGEH010002531.1, read on the forward strand.
GACCCAAAGAAGGCTTCGTGGACATCATTTTTCAATGTTTGCAGGCAAAGCTCTTCTGAGCAGTCCAGCACTTTCTATTTGCAACAGTCAGGTAATTCTGGAATTAGTCTCATCATTAAGGCAAGAACCGTGTCTGATTCATCCCTGTGTCTGCCCCAGCCAGTGCCCCTGGTAGGTGCTCAGTAAACATTTGTTGACATTATGAGGGAATAGATGAATGTGATAGAGAACAATAGTTCCCAGGATTTCACCATTTTTCTTAGACCATTTCCCCTCACAGAGTCCTTCTCCTCTTCATACATGTACATAAGCAGTAACTCATTTCCCTGTGGGTGCAGATAAAGGCATCCAGAATTCCACTTGAACCTCACATAAGCCATAGGTAGTCAACACTAAGACTGAATTGATAAAATGATCCTGCCAGCAGTAAACAAAAGTGGCATTTCCGTTAACTGGTGTGACCATACTTCATGGGTGACTGATTTCTGTCGTGGCTTCCAATACAACTGTCACCTCTGACAGCCAGGTCCAGGATCTCCAAGCAGGGAACCACTGCCAGTCAAGGGACACAGCTCTCGACTGTCCTCCAGATGTTTGTCCCAAGCAGAAACAGATGTGCAAACTTTCAGCCCAGTTTAGCAGAAGCTCCAAAGAGGAGGAGGGCAGGGCAGGTGCCAGCAGACAGAAACCTGAGGATTTAAATAAAGTAAATTGCTTCTGAACTTTAAATACCCGAACTCCTTGAGCATCTGTGCTGAGTTGGGGGCTATTTCACTGAGGAAGAGACTGAAGTAGGGATCCCTGATCTCTCACCAAAGTATTCACTGTACTGAGACTCAACTCTGGAGAAAACTGCCTCTGGGAAATCTAAATACGAATGTACTGAAGGGTCTCTTTGTTTAGAATTTGGAAAGCTTCCTCTCTGCCTGGGCTCCCTTCAAAATGAGCAGACAGAACTTGTGGGAACCTCTTTCACGTTCCATGTGGTTCAAGGCTCTCGTTCAGGGTTCAAGTTCTGGAGGAGGCTGCATGCAAATAAAAAGATTAGAAAAGCATTAGTTTGGCGATATTGGGGGGCCAGGTGGGAGCCTTCCTCTAGTGGAAAGACTACCGCCTTCCCTTGGCCTTGCCATCCTTTTTATTCAGGTTTGGGATCCACCCTTTGCCCTGAAGCAGGTAATTCCAGTAACAAGTAGATTATCTTATCAGTAAGGATTTACATGATTATTTGTTGGGGAATTTCATTGTCTCCATTAGATAGGGGTTGGCTGGCTTTGACCTTTCAGAGCTTCAAGGTTGACCAGCCTTCCGGGTTCCTTGTCCACTTTCTATTAGTGAGACAATTATTGGTTTCCGGCAAGAACTGTCCGAGCTGCTTGGAGGTCATGGGAGGACTGGCTCAGGGCACAGACCGTCTCCTCGCCCTCTAGGGTTTATTCTGCAACCTTGGCTGGGGGCACAGGCTGGGCACTAGGACACAGGGCATCTTATGAACTCTTAAGCACCATTTTTCCTGGGGGTGATCTTATTTTCAATGAAAGTGGATTTTTCATGATTTTCCTCCATGCCTCAGTCAAAATGGCTCGTGTTGCCAACACCAAAGGGAAGGGACAGTGCCTTTGCTTCCGTTTTGATTTGACTGCATTGCTTTTTGTTAAACACACACAGAGATAAAATAGGCTAACAGCCTGCCAAGCATGGGGAGGAGTGAAGCAACTCCTGTGGACTTCTGAGGACTTAGAATGTATCCCTTTGACCACTGAGAGCAGCTGGTATGGGGAGGGTGATGGCGAAGGTTAGTCACTCCCGTGCCTAGTGTTCCTGGTGGGACAGCAGCTCTTGTGACTCGCAGGGCGTGTCTGCACTCATGGCTGTGGCCAGGCCTTCATGATGAACTCCAGACCTCACATGTAAAGAATACCCAGAATACCCAGGTTCCAGTGCCTTCTGTGCAGCCATGTCCACCTCTGCGTGTTTGTTCCTGATTTGACCATTAGGGGACATTGGGACTCAGGGTTACAAATAAAACCCATTGCTACAGTCAGAACCAGATTCCTCCCTCAGCGCCAATCAAGTTGAAGGGATCGTTTCGGTGGTTTTAATAAATTCCTCTCTCCCTTCCTGGACTGCAGGGGCCAGGAGGGCCAGGGCTTCATCTGTTTCTGAGCTCCGTTGTGTCCTCAGCATGCAGATTACTGGGCAGCACACAGAGGTGCCTTATACATACATGTTAAATAATATCTCTATCAAGCTACGCGTGGAGTTTGAACTTGATTTGAGCAGAGAATCTGGGAAAGTCAAGCAGAGAAGGATTTCCTTCTCTCACAGCTACCAAGTGAAAATTGAGATTGATAGGATGGGAGGTGGTATTGAGTGGATCCCACTTTCCCACCTTGCCTTCATCTCTAGGCCAGTTTGTGGCTCACTTTGTTTAGGAAATGGTTTACTGGTACCAAGATGGGAAGAGATGAGAAAAATGAAAAGTAGTAGCTACCTGCTTTGCTTGTGTGGCTCAGTGATTGAGTGTCAACCCATGCACCAAGAGGTTCCCAGTTCGATTCCTGGTCAGGGTACATGTCCATTTCTCAATCCCTACTAGGGAAAATGCAGGAGGCAGCCGATCAATTATTCTCATTATTGACTAGAGGCCCAGTGCCCAAAATTCATGCACAGGTGAAGTCCCTAGTGGCTGCCAACTGCCGGCTGCTGGCCGGGGCCTTCCTTCATTCCTCGTTGCCCCCTCTGATGGTCAGCGCACACCAGTGATTGAACTGCTGAGGGGACATTTTGCATATTCTATATAGATGTTTCTCTCTCTTTCCTACTTCCTCTCTAAAATCAATAAAAATATATTAAAAAGAAAATTCAGACTGACTGGAGCATCCCCGGCGCCTTTAATTCTTTTCTGCTTTACACCTAAACAGTTGCAGTGATTCAGTTTTGAAAGCACATGGCGCAGGTCATAGGCAGTCGTGGGAGGGCTTTAGGGTCCTTTCAGGAGAGCGCAGGTCTTCTAACACCTCCACAGTTGCTGGTTAGGCCCTTGTTTTGCAGATATTTCATGACTTAACTCTTTGTCTAAGTGCAATTTGAGGGGAAAATATGTATATTTTTAAATGAGTCTGAACAGAAAGGATGTTTGCAAAACTTGATAGGCTGTGTTTACAGAAATTGTGATTTATGACACACCTGTGCCTGACTGTCTACCTGAGGGCATTGTGAAGCCCCTCCTGGGGTTTAAACCCACAGATGCAAAGGCGCTGCTTTTGTTTGCTGGGTGTGTCCCTGCATAAAATGCCAATATTGGGGGCAAGAGATCCTCCTTTTCATTTTGTCTTTTTCTTCATTTTCTGGTGAAAGTTCCCAACTTTCCAAAGTGGCCAGATTGACAGGAAATCACATTTTAAAATACTGTATTTTCTGGTGCATAAGACGACTTTTTAACCCAGGAAAATCTTAAAAGTCGGGTGTCATCTTATAGGGTGAGTATATCCCAAACTCTATATTTTAAATGGAAAAGTTGGGGGTCGTATTATACACCCAGTTGCCTTATACACCAGAAAATACAGTATGTCAGATTTGATTTCAATGAGTTGCTCCTGGCTGACTCAAAGGTTCAGGGTAAGAAAGGTCTGTGGTCATTATTTTAAACTTTGTGGATCAATGAAGTTTCCATTTCTCAGGAGAGGCTGGGTTCAGGACAAGCAGTAACAAGGCTCTGATGCTTTCATAGTCATCTTTATCCCCCATGTATCAAAGAGGTTGATAAAAATTAATGTGTTAATTTTAAAGACTCTATTTCATTCACTAAAAAAAAATCCATATTAAAAAATCAATAAATGCTTTCATCCCAGCAGGTGTAGCTCAGTGGTTGAGTGTCAACCTATGATCAAAAGGTCACTGGTTCAATTCCCTGTCAGGGTATATGCCTGAATTTTGAGCTAGATCCCCAGTAGGGGGTGTGTAGGAGGCAACAGATCAATGTTCCCCTCTTATATCAGTGTTTCTCTCTCTCTCTCTCTCTCTCTCTCTCTCTCTCTCTCTCTCTCTCTCTCCTTCTCCCTTTCTCTCTCTATTTCTCAAAAATCAATTTTAAAAACAAAGAAGTGCGTTCAAATAAAATTTGCTACAAGATGTTTTATTATCTACAACTTTTTATTCATTACTATAAAACACAAGTGTAAGGAAGTTAGAGAAGTAGCACATATAAAATGCATTCATTCATTGTAAAAGTGTTATGTATACACACAGGCACACCTAAATATGAATTTCCCATGGATTCCTCATTAATGTCTAATACATGTAAACATTAAATTATGTAGTGATATTTAATAATTAAAATTAATAATACATTGATAACAACTAAATTAAGTAAATCTGATGAATTCAGTTTAATTCTAATAAACTTTATTTTTACAAAGGTGATGAAAATGCTATCATTATCATTAACACAGAATCTCACAGCACTAGAAGTATAATGTGGGGAAAGTTGCTTTGCAAATTGTTTGGTGAATTCAAAAATTTGCAAGTGAGACCTGCCAAATATAGAAAAGTTAAAGTTCTTCAAGTTTAAGAAAAACATTTTTCAAACAAATAGCAATGAATTCACAAACAGAAATCTATGGCAGTAGCCAAAGGAAAACAGATTAGCCTTTTTAGGAATTTCATTATGGCATGTATTCTATTCTAAAAATAAAGCCTTTGTCTCTAAAAGTAAACCCTGTTCATGTATCCAACATGTGTTTATTGAGTACATAGTCTACCAGGCACTATGCTAAGGACTGGGAAACCCTGTTCATGTATGCAACATGTATGTATTGAGTACTTTGTCTTCCAGGCACTATGCTAAGGACTGGGAAACCCTGTTCATGGATTCAACATGCATGTATTGAGTACTTCGTCTGCCAGGGACCATGCTAAGGACTGGGAATACACCAGTGAGAAAATACACAGCCCGGTACTCAAAGAGATTGCAGTCTAGTTGAGGAACAGATATCTGTCAAACGCATCAACATAATTACCATTCTGACTAGCGTTTTGAAGAAGTGACATTTAAAATATCTTCTGAAAGATGAGTGAGTGGTCCAGTGAAGGGGTGGGGAAGAAAACCACTCTTTATAAATAAACAAAAAGCAAAGCAAACAAATAACAGCAGCCTTTACAAAGGTCCCTGTGGAAAATTAGGCGGCTAGAGATGAGCAAGACTGGGGTGTGACTAGAACTTGGTGATGGAGAGAGTGACGGGAGATGACATGACACAAGAGAAGCCCCTGGTAGCCATTGCTTAGGGCCCTATAGGTTAGTTCACAATTTTGTTTTTATCCTAAAAGCACTGAGACGTGATTGAAGTATCTGGGTAGGAGATTGAATTAATCTCATGACCCTGACATGAATTAATCAGTCAAGGTCAGCACATGGAGGGCTACTGATCTCACCACTTCCAACTCCTAAATCTTTTCAAAGCCAGTTCTCAAAGCCCGAACATTAGAAGATGGCTGGCTCCCACATCTCTCACCTCCTGTTGCTTTTCTGGAGGGAGACTTTCTGTCTCCTGTAGACTTACTTGTTTCTCTGCTAAGAGACCTGCAATCTGTTTGAAGAAGGCTTTCCTCCGGCGAGTCCACCTTCCAGAGGAGCGCTTTGAGGCTTCGTGTACCAAGTTTATTCCCCAGCCCCCTTTCTGACTTTGATGGGAATTGTGAAAGCTGGGTAGAAAAACAACTAAGTATAATTTCGACTCGTCAGTTGGCTATAAATCATGCATTCTCAATGTCCATGTTGCCTCCAAGAGGGCAAATCTTGTGAGGGCAAATAAAAAATTTTACACCCAGCCGGCGTGACTCAGTGGTTGAACATCAACCTAGGAACCAGGGCACATGCGCAGGTCATAGGCTCGATCCCCTGTGTGGGGCATGCAGGAGGCAGCTGGTCAGTGATTCTTATCATCGGTATTTCTCTCTCCCTGTCCCTCTCCCCCTCCCTTTCTCTCTGAAATAAATAGCCATTGTTCAAGGCCCTATAGGTTAACTAATGATTTTTATTTTCATCCTGAAAGCACTGAGAGGTGATAGAAGCATTCTGGGTAGGAGATATTTTATTGCTGATATTACAGATGTCTCCCACCCCCGGCCCCCCCCCCTTATCCTCCTCCAAAATAAGATCGGAAGCAGGGAGGCAGGGAACAGACCGACATACCTTGATGTGGGGTAGAGGGAATGAGAAGAAATAAACCAAATAACTTATATACTGACATGCATAGCCCATGGACACGGGCAATAGGGTGGTGAAGAGAAATGGTATTTTAAACGTAAAACTTGTATTTCATGTGAGGACTACAAGCTCTTCCAAAAGGATGACTCATCAATCCTCAAAGCAATTTTTTTTTTCCAGAAACACGGATGAGCACTCTTGTGTTCTCCTAATGTCTCTCCATGGGGAGATAACTATTCATTGCTTTCAATCCAAGCCCGGGAACCCTAATCTGTGAGCAGCAGAGGCATCTGAGGAGGTGTTTCTGTGATGATCATGGTTCTAAGGTGGGGGTCTGGTTGCTCAGAAACCTCCCATGGCCTGGTACCCCAGAGCCTAAGGAACTGATGAGCCAAACACTCAGTTAAGGTTAATGCAGAGTTAGCATCAGCCTCAGTCTCATTCCTATCCACCCCTTCCTCTCACCTCTCACCCTGAGCATATCTGTTGCAAAACTACCCTTCCTAGAAGATGCACTGGTTCTTTCCAAAGACTACCTGCCTTTCCTAAAACGCCAATATCATGCTACCTTTGCAACAGGAATATGTCATCTGCTCTAGCAGATCCAGAAAGTTCCGGACTTCAAACCCGAGTGGCTGCGCACATATTGCCACAAAATCTGTCTTCCTAATGACTCGAATATGCCTGTGTCTCTGCTCTAAAGATCCAGATTTTTCACTTTAATAGAATTCTCTTCTGAAACCATTGCCATGAGGGACCGCATTGCTCCACCTGCCAGTCTATTTTCTGAAGGCATTTGGGCACTTTAGATCCATTATATGATCCTTTAGAAGGAGCTGGATTTTTCTCTATGTGTCTAACAGAAAATAAATGTGTATGCTGAAAAGTATGGAGCAGAATTGTTATTTGTATTTTACTCACAAGATTAATGTAGTTCAAGACCGTTGATGCAGTTTTGCCTCTGTGGGTTGAGTTTATAGACTAGATATACTTTTCTGAGACCCAGGGAAACACACATGTATTTCATTCCACGCTCTGACCTCAGGAACCCACAACTTGTCTTTTTCTTTCCTTTCTCAGGGCTCTTCCCGCCATGATGCAGTGGGTCAGCACGCAGAAACCAGGAGAGAGCGGCATCAATATTGTCACTGCCGATTTTGTAGAACTTGGCGATTTCATCAGCACTGTCATAAAGCTCAACTATGTCTTTGATGAAGGAGAAGCCAACACTTGATAGGACCACTTTGGGGGGTTCATGAATCAGATAGACAAGACTCATTGTATTAGGCATATTATCTAGAAATACTCTGATCTTCCTGTTCCACTGAGTCTTTGAGGGAATTCGGGCTGGCAGTGGGTGGGAAAAGGGGAAATCCAATCCTTGAGTGGTTATTATCGTAGTCCGCATTAGTATAAATATTTCATTTCCCATTTGATGAGCAAAATCTACTGCTAGTGTTAGAGATTTTAAAAAAAGACCAGTGAAATTTGTTTTTTCAGAATTAGTCTTTGTAACGTATAACTCACAAGTGTTTACTTGATTGTGTTTCTGATTTCAATCTGGATCTGCTATGCTCTCTGTATCCTCTAACTGAACCTTTTCTCCCCACCCCCTTTGCTCGCTCTTCTCAATCAGATGCTGTATTGGACTCAAAACAACCGACTGTCCCAACGGAATGTGTATTACATCTTGTAGTGAAATTTATGTGTTGTGTGGGACATGGTATATTATTCTGTTGTCATCAGCAACTGGGCAATCATTGCTAACTCTTTGTCATAGAAAATATGCATCAAAACAGTTTCCCTGCATCCGTAATATTGAAGGCCATAATCAGTGATTTTTTTTGTGTGTTATACAAAAAGAGTAGTGTTTCACCGTATTTCTATTTAAGGCAGCTATAAATATAGAGAGTAAACAATTCTTTGGAAAAACTATTTGTGCCAACTTTAAATGGGGGGGGGGGACTGGGAAGAGATGGTTGCTAATTTAATTCAAGAATCTCTTAATAACATTGCCCTAAAAATGCCCAGTAAATGAAAAATTATGACTGAAGAGTGTGTTACAATCAGAGAACTCTGCAAAGAACTCTTACAAAAGCTCTCCTAACAAGTCTCTTGATTGAAAGGGGGTTGTGGGGGAGGGGAGAGAGAAAAGGAAGAAGAAAGAAATGAAAGATTGTGCAAGCTTTCCTATCAGATTAGGATTTCTAAACATGTAATTTTAAATCCCAGATTTTAAGGAACGTATTTCAAGAAGCTTTACTTGGAGTAGTTTTACTTAAAGTTGAAAAAGGAGGAAGGGTAGCAGAAAAAGTCAAAGCAATGCTTTTGAAACTCTGTCCATGAAGTTTCAAGAATCCACGAATCATCTTTAGCAGCTGCTCAAATAGGTGCGACCTGAGCAGACTCTACTGAAAACTGGCACAGACTCACCCCTCTGGGTTCCATCCTCCCCTAGGGTGGAGACTGAGACAGCGGGGAGAGTCTCTGTGTCCAACATTTGACTGTCCATGTCTACAGAGAAGAAAAAAGATAATGCAACTCTGAGTATTGCTTCCTTCTTGGTATCTTTATGATATCTGACAATGCTAAAATAGTCTTAAAAGAGCACAATAACCTTTACCTATATGCATCACAGGAATATTGTGAGGCATTTATAAAAATTTATAAAATTTGCTGAAATTCTTCTGGATTATTCTATCTTAATGTTTAGAAATAATCATGCATCAATTATTTCCTGGGAAAACACAGCCCACAGAAATAGAAGTGTGGTCTCAGCTTCTAATTAATTTAAACGTAAGGCATGTGGTTAAATCTCTGAGACGTAGGTAAGGGAGTTGATTCTATATAATGAATAATCAAGAGTTGTCCATATAATGAATAATCAAGAGTTGTTTACATGGTTATGAATACTCATTATCAGAAAATAGTATTTATTGGCAGTTGCAGGAAAGATAAGTTGTTTGTACTGAAGAGAATTATTATGAAAAGTATATAAGTAGATGTGATAGACTAAGTACCATGCAAATACAAACAGCAGAGGTAATCTACATTCCACTTGTATATGTTTTGCCCTACACAATATATCAATACATACCCACTCCTCTGCAGAGAGATTAAAATAGACACAGGCATGGACAGACACAAATTCTTTTTTTTTTCAAGTGAAAATATTGATAATATAAAATAATTTAAGACTGTGAAACCCTTAACACTGTATAAAAAAAAAAGAATGATAAGACCTTTGAAAGTAGAGTAGCTGATCATATTCAAATATTTTTGTAAAGATAATCCAGCTTGGGACTTAATCATTTGCAAATATAGTTTTCTCTCTGCTTTGCAGCTGTATCGTCTTCCTCTGTCTTTCACCTGTTCTTTACGTGCAATTGAATAGGAATCCTTTTTAAAGGACTATGGATTATTGAAATTTATGTCCTGTAAATTCGCTTTTTGGGCAAGTTTTCTCGCTGACTATCCGTTGTTCATCCCTCAGGAGGATCTTTAGCCAAGCACACTTGAAATGACACGGGATTTAACTTATCAATATGACAGGAAACAAATCTGTCAACATATTCATGAAAATTAGTGAAATAGAACTAACTATGTTGTATCTTCTTGAACTTAGATGCTTTCCTATAAAGTTTGCTCAGAGTAAGCTTTGCTGTATTTGTCATTTCGGTGCTGGGATAAAAAACAAGCCCTACTGAAGGATAAGACTAATTGTGCTATTTCTCATCTGGAGCAAGTTTTCTATGGCTACTAACGATATGCTTGACAAAAGGCATCTTCAAGCCACTGTTTCTGTCTCCATGCGGACACAGTGCTATGTAGCAGGCACTGAGAGAAAAAGGGACTTGCCTTAATTTCTAAAGGAGAGAGCAGATAGGAGTGAACTGTGGGTCTTCCAACTAGCTAGAGAGTCCACTAAAAGGGATTTCTTGGAAAAAGGAGAAGGTGCCTTTGTCTGTCTTCTGTTTTTTGGCCCTGCCCTGAGCACTTGGGGAGCATGCTGGGGGCAGGGGGAGTGAGGGCTAGTGATATGCAATCAGAACTTACCCTCAGCCTGTGCTGCTTTGTCTTAGCTGGGCAGTGTCTTTCCAGACAAGCTAGGAGTAAAGGGCTACAAAGAGACCTCAAGATGGTAGGAGATACATCTTGGTGTACTTTTTGTTCTGCTTGTTTCTTAAGACTTGATGTCACAAGTTCTTCAAGGCAAAAAATGTAGAAACCAAATGCAACTTTCATCTAATCTACAGCAGGAAGTCAGCGTAGGTGGGATGGATGAGGGAACGTATGCAGAGAGAGTCATCTTTGGTTTGCTCTCCTGTCTGTAATTTTGAAGGACGCAAATGGAGTGCTCCTGCCATTATCATTCATGTCTCCCTTATTACTACACGATCACGTGAATGCAGAGAATGAGGAGGCATTTTGTTCCAAGGCCTTAGGATATTCTGTATGATGACCTCAGTCTCCACTTTCAGCCATATTGGGGAAAGTCACTTTCATGAAGTGCCACCTCACAGTGAATGTATTAGAGCATAAAACGTTTGGCATGTATATGCTGTGTGTCTCCTCACATACACACACACACACACACACACACACACACACACACACACACACGTTATTCAAATTGAAACTGTACTCCAATCACTCAACTTAATTCTATTCCCACTTTAACTCTTAAAATCAATATTTCCTACATGAGTAGGCATAAACATAATTCAAATATTCAAGAGGAGAAAAATCACTAGGAAACCAATGAAAAATGAGATCATAAATAAGAAATGACCTTCAGTCATAATCTTAACTACACTGTCCATTGTACTTTAAGCTAGAGAATGGGACAGGGATTTGAATATAAATTACAAACAAGTCCTCATCTTCACTTGAAGTTGTTTTCAGTTCTTTGAGATTCTGACCTGTTTGGGTTCTTCCCCTGTTAGAATGTTAGTCTGGAAAGTTGGAAGCCTCAGGAAATGCGTGTTTTCGTGAGTTTTTCAGTTCTACAGTTTTTCGGATCCAATGACACAATTTCTAACCTTCGGCCACTCAACTCAATAAGAGCTCTGTAGGTAGAATGCTCGCCCTTTGAACTGATCATAGAAAATGATGCACAGTCCCTCAGGATATGCTAAACAAGGTTTTTAAAAAGTGTTTTATTTTACAGCATTTTAGTCTTTTCACCTAGACTTCAGTGACACCATGGTGTAAATGCTGTATTTGCCATAACTCATTGGTGGCTCCCGTGTTACGTGTGGTTTTCAATAATGCTCTAAACTGTATGTTTCCCCAATGACAATGATAAAGTGTTCTGTGGAATTCGTAAAATGTGTTGATTGAGTCTGTTGATAATTGTGTAATTTTTATTTCATTTGTGGGACTGTTTTTAGGTATTAGTTCTAAATATATATTTGTATGAGTCAAAAGTATGTGCTGGTATGTGGTATGTGTGTGGAAGTGTATTATATCTTATTTAAAAAATCAAAAGTTATCCTAAAGAAAAGGGCACATTATGACCAGCCTTAATCCATTGCCATTTTGTTGTTGTCATTGCAATCTGGGATTAAAACTTAAAGAGAAATTATGTCTTTGTTAAAAGTGGCTTTTTAACAAAATGATGTGAGAAATGTGCTTTAGAACTTACCTGAGTTCCCACCACTTGTGGAACACCCGATACTTCTCAAAAGTTGCAAACGTCCATTAACTTATTAAACTCATAGTCATACAATGAGACTACATTCCCATTTGTTTCTATCACCAACAGAACCAGTTCACCTCTAAAGCTGTTCTATGCATCAAACCCATTTTGCTTCTAAGTTTCCCAAGAAAAATTGTTTCTCCAAAGCTTTCTTTTTTAAAGGGGGATCTTCTCAAGTAAGATGAACTGCCTTGGCTCCGTGACCCATCAGCATTCAGTGATACCAACATGGTTTCCTTTTAAAAAAACAAGCATGCGACCCTGTAACCCTTTTGCTATCTACCTACGTGTGGTCTCACAATAGGAAACTCATGTCTAATCTGAGAATCTGCACAGGTTCTCATGCTCAAAGCGAAAAATCTGTAATCTTCCTTTGGCTGGGACCTGGATATGGAATATTAATCTTCTGATGTCCTCTCTTTCTTCATCCTCAATTACCTTTTTCTTTTTCATATTTAGGTTTGTCAGATGAAATGCAGAACACCCAAAGTTTTTTTATAGCCAGTGGAAAACCTAAGAAAGCTCTGGTACCAGCACGTAGGAGATAGTGATTTTTCAGATAAACAATAACGATTTTTAGTATAAGAATGTCCCAAATATTTCATGAGACATACTTAAAAATTATTCACTGTTTATCTGAAATTGAAATTTAACTGGGTGTCCTATAATTTCCCCCCCCTCATCTAGTAGCACCGTCCATCCTGGCTCTCTTTTTCAGCTGGGCTTCCTAAAAGGGGTGAAATCCCACCTCCTTCCATGTTAAGATACCTCATGAAAATCAGTAGTCCTAATGCCCTCCATCAAGGAAAATCTTGATTCATGCCAAGTCCCACAAATACTTCATGAAGGACCAACTCGAAAAGAGATAAAATACTCAAGTAGGTACCTTTATAAGTTTAATGCCACCACATTCAAAATTTCCCTTTACAGGCCTGTTGTGAGGTGCAGAGTGTCCCCTTAAATAACATTCCCCAGTAACTGGGACAACAACACCCACACAGGAAAATGCCTCTGGGAAGTGGTGTCATCTTCCAACTCTGTACTAGGATTTCTCTGAAAATTCAATCTCTCGCACCTCTTTTTTTTTTTTTTAAGAGAGAGAGAGGTAACACTTTCTTGACTGTTGGAAGAAGAGAGAGCATCTGAGAGATGGACAGAGTCCTGTTGGTGCCTCCTCAGGAGATTGGGTGGGGGTTGGGCAGCAGATGGGTGACCAGGACAAGAAGTTAGCACTCAACAAAGAGACTTGCCACACCAAATTATAACAACCAGCACTTCTGAAGAATTGAAAACCCAAGATACACCAGAGTAAGAACAGGGAGATCTTGGGCCTATTTGCAGAGAATAAAACCGTGGTGGAATTCCTAAAATAGTTTTCAAATACTGTTGTAGCCAACAGCAAACCCTTGACATGTTCTGAAAGTGGATGGAATTTTGGTACAGTTTTAGTACCTACCTCCTCTCTTGAAATCCCCAGAAGTGGTCAGAAAATTCCAGTCCTGTAACTCATCTCCACCCCATGGCCCCATTGCACACCTTTGTGTGGGTTTGCTTCATTTCCAAAGGACGGAGACTTGCAGAGCTGGTGACATTTCCTTCACTGGATACTGGAAATTCACCAGAGGGAGACGGACCTGTGCCTTCTGTTTTTAGGATCTGGTCATTGATACTTTGATAAACGTGGTGTACAGAAACTACATGCCGACAATTCTGTTTAGCCAATGTGATTTTTTAAAAAATAAGATCATATTCTTCATGTAAGAAAAAGTTTCTTTGTATCTAGTGAAATGCTGAATAAAGTCCTGGTACCAGTTCTACTCACATTTTTATTTCACATTGATCAGTGCTTCATTATAAGCACAAGTGTGATCTCTTAAATAGGACATGATTCAGAACATCAGAAAACATAATTCTGTTTTAGAAATTATGAGTCACTGTACTGGGATTTCCTCTGTGAGAGAATACATTCTCCACCAACAGAAGCAAGGCCGTGAGCATTTTCATTACATCCAAGTCAGGTGTGTCTGAACTCAGATGCTCTTAGATTCTAACACTGCCAAAGAAAGCCAATGTCAATATAGCAATATTATATTAATAGTAGTGCCCAGTGAACAGATTCATGCATATTAAAAGGAAATTAATTAGAAGGTGGCTGGTGGGATGGTCTGACACGCCCTAGAGCCCAGTTCCTGTAATCCCTCCCTAGCAGCACCTGGGGCGGCACCACGGCTCAGCTTGAAGGGCATCTATGCAGTGAGCAGGTCCCTCTTGGCAGGTGGGGTCCCTCAGCCTGGCCTGCGGGGATCAGGCCAAAACCGGCTCTCCAACATACCCCAAGGGGCCCCGATTGCAAGAGGGTGGTTCTCGGATGATGCACCCGGAATTGGGCTCCCTCTTCTCTGATTCTGGGAACTGCCGTTGCCAAGTCACCGCAGCTTTGTAGCTCTTGTGTTGAGCGTCTGCCCCCTGGTGGTCAGTGTGCATCATAGCTACCATTTGGATGGTCGGACAGTCGCCTAGCCATCGATGATAGATAGATAGATAGATAGATAGATAGATAGATAGATAGATAGATAGATAGATGATAGATAGATAGATAGATAGATAGATAGATAGATAGTATTGATATTATAAAACACCATCTTGAGGTAAAAGCTTAAGGTGAAGAAGTCAACTTTTGCTGAACCTCAATCATGACCAGTACCTGAGACTTTTCAGGAGTAAAGTTGCCTCTGTATTTCACCAAATAAGTCCTATGTTCAAATCATTCTTAAAACAAACAAAATCATTGTGATAGTGTTATAAAAATAATCCAGCAAGAAAAGGGTGTGGTCCAGTGTAATATTTGAAGTTGAACTTGGACATAAATCCTCCAAAAGACTTTGTTTATTATATGCACTAGTAGGTTTATGACATCAGAAGATTTCTATTTATAAAGCTGTAATGATCTTACATTTATGAAAAAGTCTATATCTATAAATAATGCTCCACATAATCATATTTTTCCTTAAGATAACATCGCTATCATTTCTCCAGAGCCATTAGGTATTTCTTCATTCATTCAGCAAAAATTTGCCGAATGCCTTCTTAAGTACTACAGATAGTCCTAAAATGTTTTTTAGGAAAATGGATGACGTCCATCTTTGCTAGTTTCTCACTAGAGCTAATAGGTGGCACCATTTTGTCCTCAACCAAATAAACATAAATGCATTCTCAAGGACCTTTATCCCCAAAGAGTAAAACTGAACAGTTACTCCCAAAAGCCTGAGAAGGAAAGAACAATTTCTATTATTCCAAGAATAATGGGGGAAAGTTTGTTCGTGGCCACATAATGGCATGATGCAGACTAGGTCCCTCCCCTCTTCAGGCCACAAAAATCTGGGCCACTGTAGGCAGGACATGAGTGAAGGACAATGAGCAAGGTCAGAGGCCACATGCTCTTGGAGTACACTTCCAGGGATTCTGATGAAACTGCTTTTTTTTGGACAGGAAAGGCTGCCCTCACGCAGTAAAGCAGACCCCACACATTAAGCAGAGTCTCCTGTAGCCAGGTGAAACATGATCCAATTGGGCATCCCAGATCCAGAGGGAAAACATCATCTGGAACTGGAGGAAATAGTCCTTTTGAAGTGAAAGTGATTCTGTGGCTTACTGTGATGTGATGGGAGGTTTCGACATTGGCTCTCTACATCTGGGCCAATATATGACCTTGGTTATGGATCCTAATATTGGCCGCACTGGAGTTAAGAGGCAGAAACTGAACTTAAATGTACCGAGGCACCTTCTACCACATTCAGTCTTTAGTCCTGTGTCTAGATGTGTTTCTGGAACCATGTGGAGCCATCTAGCAAGGTGAACCACATCACATTCTAGAATCTGGATGGTGGGGTTGAGTGCCCTCAGTGCGAGGGAGACGGGGTGGTGAGAGGCCCGGGCTGGCAGTGCCTGAAACATTTCTGGGGAGAGTGCTATTCCCCACTCACTCTTTTCCTTATGGGAATGTGCAAGCTTGTCCGCCTGGGGTTGGCTGAGAAATAATTAAGAAGGAAATCTTTGCCTTCACACAACTGCTCAGCTTCTGTTAAATTGTATTCTTTTATTTTGGGGGAAAACATGCCTACAGACAGGTCTCTATGTTGGCATGGAGAAAAGGCAGGAAACAATAATTTGGAACCAATGATTATTTTTTAATTGGACAATAAGATTACTCATCTCTTAAGCTTTGCAGGTAAGAAGCACATCTTAGCAATATCTGTATTCCCAGGGCCTGGCCATTATTAAAACATGTTCAGAAACAATGAAAGGAAAGTGTGACCCAATCAAATGGTGGACAAGGGCTTGATAAGGGCCATGAATATGCTGAACGCTAGGTGATTATAAAGGTTCACAAAGTCCCAGTCCTCCACCTCCTGTTCCTCAGAGAAATATTGACAACACTGAGAGAATTGAGGGGAAATGCACCACACGACATTCTCCCCAGGAGCAGAAAGACTCAGGTTCTTAGCTATAAAATCAACACAAACTCTGCCCAGAGTATTACCCAGGGGAACTTGGCTTCTGATGCTACTTAAAAGGGGCTGAGAAAGGGTGTGGGAAGGTATTATATTTTGAAATTCAACATCATCTCTTGTTGAATTTTTCATTCCTCATCTACTCCACGGCCCTGCCCCCTGGCTACTGTTATTTTCTCATGTCCATGTCCACACAGTCTCCGGCCTGGGTGCCCCTTCTCCATCAGACTCAGCTGCCGGCCCAGTTGGCACTCATCCCAGCTCAGCATCACTGCAAAGGGCAACCCTCATGAAAGGGGTGAGTGTTCTGTGGGCATGTGAAGGTGAAGAGAAAATGTTTCTTATCCATCCATGATACATTCTAATAGAAGGGCTCTTGTGTCCCAATAATTACCCAAGTTTAAGGGCTAAAGCTAATTCAACTTTTAGAGACAGCCCTATCCCCTTCTTATCTCTGTCTGTCTCTTATCTATGAGCTCAGGACAGAAGGTAATTCCAGGGAAAGCCACCATATCGTCCTCAAAGTCACTGCTCCTCTCTGAGGACTGAGGTTTTCTTCCTGGTCAAATTGATCTTCCTGAATTTGTCTTCCTTCATGAAATTATCAAATAGGCTTCTGATGGACCCACCCTCCAATTTTGTTACTGAGGCCCCTTCTAGAATCCCAGATGCGTGGGCCTGAAACAATGAGCATCTCCTGCCAGCAGCCATCTTCACCCATGGACAAATGACAACACTGGGGAGGGGACTTTGTGTTCAAGTTCCCAACTTCCCCTTCGTAGGAGTCTCCCTTCCCCTCCCCACCCCAAACAAAACCTGTTCCCTCACAAACAATGGGATGAGCTTAGTCACAACAGGGCTATGAGAGTGGTTTCCAATGTTTCTTCCCTGAAAGGAGCATTTTCAGAAAACTGAACCTCACAGAACAATGTATCACAGGTAAGCTTTCAGAAGGGAAAGGCCAGTAGCTTTGTGTCCCCCTTCCCTACCGTGACGTTTTCCTGGGAAGCCCTCTGGAAATGCCTAGGACTTCCTGGAGCTCACTTTTGAAACTCATTGTGAACACAGTTACCAGAATCCACTAACATGCAGATTCTTCTCCAGCAAGTCAGGGAGGGGCCCCACATTCTGCCTTTCAGACCAGCTCCCGAATGATGCTCCTGCTACTGCACAGGCATCCCACTCCGTGTAGCTAGGCTACGCAGCCCCGCCTTAAGGCAACTGCTTCAAACTACTGACTTTCCCAGGAGACATTTGGGAAGGGAAAGAGAAGAAATGAGAAGATCTCTCATTAGGAACCAATTTGCGTGGGGGGTTTATTATAGGAAAGAAAGCTATAATAATTAAAACATTTTTGTTGCCCAAACCTAGTCGACCTAAAACCACCAGCAACTACTCGTGGTCTGATGAAGTCAGGTAGAGGAGAGGTCACCCAGGAGATGAAACGCAGATCACCTCACCAAAAGTCTAGAGTTGCTATGGAGTTCTGTGAACGCTATCTTGATGGGCTCGAAGCAAGCTAGGGCTGTCAGGGTCTGGACTGCAAAGCAGGCCCAAGGACCAGTTTCCTTTGGCCCCCACAAAGCTGAGGCAGCTGTGGAGGGCTGCAGGCAGAGACCCCTCATCTGAAGCTCTGCTGCTGGGTTGTGAATTGAGGCTGCTTTCCTGGGTCAAAGTGACATAGATCCTGTGTATAGAGTGGGATGTTTCCTTCTTACTGGTCTCCTTTCAACACGGGGTTATGATGACACAGAGCTGCAGCGAGTCCTTGGGAGAAAGAGCATTTCCTGTTCACAGTGCAGAGCTTCCTTTGTGTGGTCTGTTATTTCAGCCTGGTGCATGGCCAGGCATGGCACTCTCCCAGTCCAGGTTCACTCTACCTTCTTAGTGATAGAAATCCAACCCAAATGAATTTAAGCCAAACATTGGGGACATATTTTTCAAGCTAATCGAATCTGAAAAAGAAGTAGCTTTGGGGATGACAGGATCTGGGATCTCACATAATATCAATGGGGCTTGATTTCCGCCCTCTCTTAGTTTTACTTTCTTCTGTGGGGAGTAGATGTCAGTAGGATTTTCCCACATTGAGTCAAGATGACCAAAGAGTACTTCTTTCCCCAATAGTTTCAACCAAGAAAAAACATGTGAGTCTCCCTGATCTGAGTTGGGCCTGAACTCAATTTCCCAGGCCAACACTACACCCCCGAGAATGGCCTGAGAATGGGGAATGGGGATTTACAAGGAAAAGCAAAGTTCTGCTACTGAAATATGTCAGAAGTTGCTCCAATCAGGCACAAGTACAGATGTCCTCCACGAAGGCTTCCCAACACCCCTGAACTCGTGCCTTTATTTACCCATCAGGTTGGCTTGACTGCTTTGACGTCAGTTCTGAATCCCAAGGATAAGGAATCTCAGGGAGTGGCCTCACAGTGGGCAGAACCTGGTGAAGTGAGCCACTCTGCCTGGTCAGTTCCTCTATTTTCCATGGGTCCCTTGGGCGGGGGCTAAGAATACGATTTGTCTTTGTCACTCAAAATCTTTTTAGCAACAGTTCTTCCATCTTCCTGTCCAGTCCCTGGTTCAGATCGGTTCTGTGAGTGAGGAGTCGGGCAAAGCTTCTTTTCTTGCTTAGCATGCCTGTCTCAGAAAAAAGTGGAACCAATTTGCTCTGCTAGGCCTCAGGAGATTCTGGACATTTCCATGATGCAGGAGTCCAAGGAGTTCTTCCTCCCCTCCAGGGCACCTGCCAGGAAAGTATGGTTAGAACTTCTATGCCCCAGGAAATCCTAAGGCTTGAACAAATATTGACCCCCCTTCCCACCCTCTGCTTCCATGGGCTGGCCTTCCCAACATTCTTTCCCAGATACACAGTCTGTGCCTCTTCCGCAGGTGCCAAGGAAGGCCTTCTATTAGGAGCCACACTTTGCCTTCTCTTATGAAAAAAAATACAAAACACTTACAATGCTTTCCCTGTTAAATAAACTTGACACATGCATGCTCTCATTTCATATGCACAAAACCCTACCAGAAAATATCTCATTTTATAAATGAAGGAAGTGGGTTCAGAGATGTTAAATGACCTAGTCAGGTTTACATGGCTGTTGAGCAGAGGATGATTCTTACCCATATTCTCTTACTACAGATCTCATGGTTTTCCACTAGGCTATGTTAAAATTGCCTGCCTTTCTGCCATTTACCTTCCTCCCTACCATAATTATACCAACTGTACCAACCCAATGAGATTCTAGATCAGTGGTTCTCAACCTTTCTAATGCTGCGACACTTTAATACAGTTCCTCGTGTTGTGGTGACCCCCAACCATAAAATTATTTTTGTTGCTACTTCATAACTATAATTTTTCTACAGTTATGAATCAAAATATAAATATCTGTGTTTTACAATGGTCTTAGGAGACCAGTTGAGAACCGCTACTGTAGAGCCTAAGACCATCGCAAAACACAGATATGTACATTACAATTCATTAACAGTAGCAAGATTACAGTTATGAAATAGTAACGAAAATAATTTTATGTTGGGGGTCACCACAACATAAGGAACTGTATTAAAGGGTCACGGCATTAGAAAGGTTGAGAACCACTGTTCTAGATGAACTCCGCTAATCTAAGCTGACACTCCCTAACAATAAATTGAGTAACTGTGGACATAGGACATAGTGAAGAAAAATCCTAAACTCTTCAGTCGATGTAAACAGATACTTCAGCAGAAAAATGGAGAAGTAGAATTTTTCACTAGTTTCCAAATGTGCTTAAGGAAGGTTTAAATTTCCCTAAACTCAAAGGATTCTGGAGACTCTGAAAGCCAATATTCTAGCTAGCCAATATTCTGGAGATTAAAGAATGTCACCATGCCTGGTTGGTATGGCTCAGTGGGTGAGCATTGACTTATGCACCAAGAGGTACTGGTTCGATCCCCAATGAGGGTACATGTCCCAGTTATGAAAGAGAGAAAGACTTTACTGGAGGTCTGAACTAGGGCCATGTCCATGGGCTGGAGTAGTTTAATCAAGAAAAAGGAAAGATGATATGATGCCAGTGTGAGCAAAATGACAGGGTCACTTGCAGGACGGGTAGAATTTAGCTTGATGGTGAGGAATAGGGAAGGGACTCTCGATTGGTGAAAGGGCAGCAGATTTGGCAAACTCCCGAGCCTGAAACCATCTGATACTTTGCTACTCATCCCTGGTGCCAGGTATTCGTTCCACCTCCTGGAAAGAATTGTCAGTGAGCCTCAGCACCATATTACTTACTATCCTGTGTTTCCGACATCAGTGCCTTCCAGAAGTTTCAGCACAACTGCCTCTAGTTGGAAACAAAAACAATCAGAGCTGGTCTGCGGGCTTGCATTTGTTTGAGTCCACCGAGAAATTTCCAAAGGCCCTCCACTGTCCATTCCCACCACGTTCGCAGGATATGAATGCTCTCCGATGTGGCTGACCTTTCAAACAGGGTGATGTGCCATGATTCAGTGAAAGAGAACCTTGAGCCTTGGCCCCATATAAGCTAAACGACGGATGAAAATTACCTTGCAATAGCAAAGGATGGCTGTCTGTCAAAAAGAAAAATGATATGTCTTTAGTATCTGCACATTGAGCTTCAATCGCTTCCCCGGAGACACTCTGCAGACCGGTCACTGCTTTTTAATGATTCCATTGACGTCAGACGGTGTCTAGTGCAACCAGCTATTTTTATATATCAATTGAAAATGCAGCAGCTATCTCTCCTCAGAATTAAATCACAGAGCAGCAGCGAGGCATGTGCCTCCACCACAAGGTAGACGAACAGGCTCTTCTGGGTTATGTTAGAGAGAATATGAGTTTTTCTCCATCTGCCCTGAAGCCAGGGCTGCATTTGTCAATTGTACACATCACTGGGTGCCTTTCCTTGAAGTGTCTATAAGGAAAGAAGAAAGAAAGAAAATGTTTTGCTCTGCTGATCATCTGCAAGAAAGTTGAGCACAGTCCACCGAGTAAACCAGTCGTAGGAGAGCTGCAAGATTTTCAGGACGAGACAAGGAGAAGAAAGAGCATAAGATGGGTGGTGTGCTTTGCTCCATCTTAATGGTGATTCCTTTCCTGAAAAGGAAAGTGGCTACTTAGGTACAGGGCCAGGGAGATTATGCAGGCCTCGGAGCACCTTCTGGGATGTTTGAGGCTCTGGTTGCCTAAGAATGTCGCCAACTGGATGTATTCTGATGCAGCTGTTCCTGAAAATATCTCCTGATGTTACCAGAGAGGAATCTCTGGACTAGAAAACCTTATGCAGAAGCACACAACAGCATCAAGACTGTGATTGATATTCTGAGCAGAATCCCCAGAGGAGCTTTGAATATGTTTTCACGTGCTTTCACATTTTGATTAAAAATAAAGCAAACAAATGATCAACCAACAGCACATGATACACGTTCCAGAAACAGTCCCTAACTGTGATGGCGAAGGCCGTTTCATAGATTTTTAAATCCCGCTGTATAACATCGGTTTCTTGTACCTACAATTTTGTTTGCTGCAAATTCAAAAGCTTCAGCTCTTTGGGACTCCCTGTTGTCTTCCCAGGTTAAGTACAGAGTTTTCAACGCAACCCTTTGTTTGCTGGGCTGTGTTGTATGACTGCACTTTATAAATTCTGAATTTTAAATCCCAGACGATAATATCAGCTCCCAAATGTCATATCGTAATGAATTGGCTTTTCAGCTTTTCAAGACATTTGCTTTCCTTGCTTCGGAAATGTCAAAGGTAAGGCTCCTGATAACAAAGCTGTGCAAACTGTGTTACATTTTTCTGCAACAATCATAATACTTAATGGACAGTTCTTCCGAAGCTTGTTTGGTATGTAAAAGCCGTGTTCTTTGTTTGATATTCTAATTGTTCAGACTGAATTAGCTTTTAAGTAATTAATCAATTAAATCAAAACCTCCCAATATAGCACATTTGGCATGATTGATTTCACTACTTCTAGTACTGAGATTTGTGGTTTTAAAAAAAATATCAATTTAATGCTTAATTAATCTCTTATTTTTAATTTGTCTTTTGTTCCAGACACACAGCTGTACAGTTTGCCCTTTTGGAAGGGAAGGTTCAGTAGCTAAAAAAAGGAATTTCCAGGCTCATTGAATTTTTCTTCATTAACATCTTAATCTAGCACAACTGACATAAGAATTGCACCTTGTGTCTCATGCAGTGTTGCTATAAAGTGCTATTAAAAATGGACTCATGCCTTTTTTCTATTTTCATCAACACTCAAATGGAAATACTCATTGAAAGTACAGAAATTAAATCATAGATTGTTTGATGGCTCGGTTAGTTTATTTATGCATGTACTCACTTACTCATTTATTCACTACATATTTATAGAATACCTACCTGGTAAGATCAAGCTTGATAGGAAATACAAGAATAAATAAAGCTCAGTTTCTGGCTTCAATAGAATTTAAGGTAGTAAGAGACTGTACCATAGCCATAAGTATGGTATAGCCATAGGTATGGTATAGACTATATACCTATAGGCCAAAGACGATTCATTTCTTCTTTCTGGACATGCCTTTGAAGTTAAATTTCTAAAATTTTGAAAATGATTATTACAGGGTAATTCTTGAAAAACTTATCTAAACTATGATCTAACATAGATCTAACCAGAATATGCCTCCTTTGCTCAGGTCACCTTACCATTCAGCTTTCATTCTGTAACCCACTGTCCAATAACATGAGGCGGGCACAATGCCTTAATATGTTCCATAATACACACAAATACAGATTTCTAAGTGACCGTCATCAGAATAACTGTAGGTATTGTTCCATTTTCAGCTAATTATTTCTCCTTTTTCTTTTTTATATCTCAGGAAAGCAAGTTGGCTTCTAGTGCATTCTGATGACCATAAGCTAGCCCTCTATTACAGAAGAACACATAGTTTTTAGGTGGCTTACCTGATCATCAATGCTGTTCACTCAGACTCAAAACCCCTTCCTCCATTCGACAAAGGAAGTCAGTAAGTATAGTCATGGGACACTCATGCAGCAAATATCCCTAGAAGGATGCTCAAGAAGCTGGTCACCTTGGTTGCCTCCCGGATTGAGCCAGGGGTGGCTTAGAGAAAGTGGTTGCCAGAACATTTTCACTGTATGTCTTTGTGAGCCTTTTGAACATCTATAATGTGTATATATTACCTATTTAAGCATACATATACACACATACTTATGCAACTATGCTTGAGATTTGAAACTTCTCAGACCCACTATAGTAGCCTCACACTTTGCTGAGTGATCTGCTCTTCTATAAACCAGAGGTTCTGAAATTCTATTTCCCCTCCCCATCAAGCCAGCATTCTATTCCTCAATCTATTTGTTTGTTTGTTTATTTACTTGTTTATTTATTTTTCACCATTTTTCTCAGCATCTTAAATGCCTACCACCTCCATTTATCTCACCCTACTGCTTCCCTCTCTCCTTATGGTCAAGGTGGCTCAAAGTCTCGGGAAAACTACCTTTGTTAAGTAAGTCAAGGGAACAGTCTTTTTGAGAACCTGCATGTTAGGGCTACGAACATTGATTTCCCCTACCCTGTATTCCTGCCCCTTCTAACCATGAAGAAATAAATCTTTTTATAAAATTAATTAACATCCAAGTGAATATCCAAAAACCATATGAAACATGGTCTATTCCTATCTGTCTCTCTCCACATTGACCTGTGATCTCAGGTAAGTGTCTCAGATGCAAAGATGACATTAAAAACACATATTGTTGCCCTAGCTGGTTTGGCTCAGTGAATAGAGCATCAGCCTGCAGACTGAAAGGTCCCATGTTTGATTCCAGTCAAGGGCACATGCCCAAGTTACAGGTTTGATCCCCAGTGGAGGGCATGCAGGAGGCAGCCAATCAATGATTCTCTCTCATCATTGACTAGAGGCCCGGTGCATGAATTCGTGCATGGGTGGTATTACTCAACCTGGCTGGTGATTGGGGCTGATCTGGCTGATCAAGGCCGGCCTGCATGGGAGGTTGGCCAGCCAGCCCTGATCAGGGCCCATAGGGGCCAGCTGGCCAGGGAGAGAGACTGGGGGCCTCTCTCCCTGGAGGTTGGCTGTGGGAGTGCACTGACCACCAGGGGGAAGCTCCTGCATTGAATGTCTGCCCCCTGATGGTCAGCGCACATCATAGCGACCAGTTAACCGGTCGTTCGGTTGTTCTGTGGCTTAGGCTTTTATATATAGATAGATGTTTCTATCTCTCTCTTCCTCTCCCTTCCTCTCTGAAATCAATAAACATCTATTTTGAAAAATAATAATAAAAACACATATTGTCTTAGCACTGAAGATGGTCAGCCTCTCTCACCTATCCCAGAGATGTCTATAAGAAAGGATGATCTTTCTTTTTCCTGGCTAAGGATTTCTTGGACCACACAGTTTCTTCCCCAACTCAGACAATCAGTAAATAACTTAAGAAAGTATTTTTTTTCTTCTGACTTTACTTTTTTTTTTTACCTGAAATTCCTTTCATAGAGAATGCTGCTATCTTTGCCTGATTGAATCCAGGGACTGAGCTATTACATCTAAAATGACATTTTAGATGAAGTATTAGTCATATATGTGAGGAGAGAAGTAGCTTCATTTAAGTGGTACTCTATTTTGAGTGAGTTCCAGAGATAATGAGTTTAGAATATGGAGTAAATCTATTGTAATAATCGTAGGAAAGATAAAATAACACTGCTTAATAGAATCCATAACTGTATTACCTTTTCAGATCTCATTCTAAAAGAAAATAAGCATACTTATTGATTTCCTTTAAAAGAGTCTTGGGAAGATGTCTTTTATTAGGAACTAGTCTGCTGCTAGGAAATTAAGAACAATATCATTATATCATTAAATTGGGTCTGTTGTATGGGACTTTTAAACCTCTCCACAGAACACACAGTAGGAACTCATTTAAATTATATATTGTGTAGCTTTAGGTCTTGTCTTTTGAAATATAATGCATGATCTTTGAGAAAAGGAACCAAATATTATTTAATCTGCAGCATTGGTCTCAGTGTTTGACAGATGCTAAATCTGCAAGAAATGGTTGTTAAATAATTTGACTAGAGTTCAGAAGCTGTAGGGAGTTAGCCTGGAGGAGAAACAGTGGAGCCAATAAGAATAAGCCATTTCCTTAAGGAGTAGTATTTGTCAAAGAAAATCAATTGAGTGTAAAAAAATAACAAGGTTTGCTTTGTTTACAAAGGAAAATATTCAATCTACCTGCCTTTAAAAGTGAAAATGGTTATTTATTAAATGTGTTAATACACTCTAAGGAAAAGTAAGCTACTATATATACTTCTCAAAACATGATCAATTAAAGCAAGAGGTCTAGGGAAGCAGAAGAATAAAAATAATGCAAGATGGGGAAAAGCAGGGCAAATTAAGGGAGGCAATTAATGATGAAAGAAAGAGGCAGGAGTGTGCAGGGCAGAAATGATGGTACAAAGAAATGGAGATTTCCAAGATGTTGGTTGGTTGCACATTTTTATTGTTTATTTCAGTTGTGAAGCTCAGAAAAACAATCATTAATCAGCTTGGTCGGGTACTTAATATTTTACATAATAGTTATTACATCTCCTTAAGGAAGAATTAATTAATTAACCACTGTTCAGCACTCACTTACTTGATTCTGGAATAATTGTCTGCTGCATTCCACCGCTGCATTAGGGTAACAGAGAAAGAGCAGCTCGTATTCCCACTAAATCGCCCTAGAACCAACCTTTCCTGAGAACTGTCTGGCTCTCACCCCTGACTCATTCCCCAAATTCAGATTCTGGAGGCCTCTCTAAACTATTCTGCACCAGAAGAACAGAAAGACTCAACATTTTCCTCAATGAGAATAGCAGTAGCAGTGGAAGATTGTTAGTTTGATAGCCACCACTCATTAAATGATGACCGGATTACAGTGTACCTACTTCCAGGTTCTATGATTTGCCTTTTGAATTCATCATCTGATTTCATCCTCAAAAGCATTCTCATTTTCATCGCTACAATCCTAAACAGAAAGCCATGGGCCAAAGGTGCCGGATGGAGGTATGCCGTCCACAAAGCTGTTAAATGTAGTCCTTGTGGGAAGTAATGGCTCTTACCCTTGGCTGGTGATACAATTATTTCCATCCCTCCCCTCAACCCCAACCTGACCCATTCCCACATCTTCTGGTAAATTATCTCCATTTGAATAGTGCCATTCCAGAAAGCATACATATCCATCCACCGGATTTAGTATAATCTGCTCATTAGGGGATTTAGTGCATCTTAGAAAAAAATAGGACAGAAAAAGGGAACTGTGACTTAAATCACTGATATTTACATCCGACAACTGCTAGTCCCCCTTCTGGAGAAAGAGGCTGCTCACCAAAGTCAAATGAGGCCCGTGTACATTCATAAAAACAATTCAGATCACAAATCAATGAAGTTCTCGTGCTGTGGCTTCCTTTATATACACAGAACTCAGAAACATAAAACATGACTATTTACGGGGACAAATTAATTGGTGTTAGATAATGACTTTAAAAAAAATTCTTTATTGATTAAGGTATTACATATGTGACTTTATTCCTCCATTATCCCTCACCTCTCATTCACGCCCCACCCCCCTGTTGTCTGTGTCTATTGATTAGGCCTATATGCATGCATATAAGTCCTTTGGTTGATCTCTTCCCCTTAACCCCTCTGTCCCCGACCTTCCCTGGGGTTTGATGCTCTGATTGATGTTTCTCTGTCTCTGGATCTATTTTTGTTCATCAATTTATGTTGTTTATTGTATTCCACAAATGAGTGAGATCATGTGATATTTATCGTTCTCTGCCTGGCTTATTTCACTTAGCATAATGCTCTCCATCTCCATCCATGTTGTTGCAAATGGTAAGAACTCCTTTTTTACCTCACTGTAGTATTTCATTGTGTAGATGTACCACAGGTTTTTTTTTGTTTTTTGTTTGTTTGTTTTTTTACAGAGAGGAAGGGAGAGAAAT
Organism: Lasiurus cinereus; assembly: GCA_011751065.1. Taxonomy (NCBI): domain Eukaryota; kingdom Metazoa; phylum Chordata; class Mammalia; order Chiroptera; family Vespertilionidae; genus Lasiurus; species Lasiurus cinereus. The sequence goes on from JAAGEH010002531.1 coordinate 74,962,150, forward strand.
AGAAAGTCAGAAACATCGATGAGAGAGAGACATCGATCAGCCGCCTCCTGCATGCCCCACAGTGGAGATGTGCCCGAAAGCAAGGTACATGCCCCCAACTGGAATCGAACCTGGGATCTTTCAGTCCGCAAGCCAACCCTCTATCTACTGAGCCAAAACGGTACCACAGTTTTTTTATTCCACTCATCTGCTGATGGGTATTTAGGCTGTTTCCAAATCTTAGCTATTGTAAATTATGCTGCTATGAACACAGGGGTGCATATATCCTTTCTGATTCATGTTTCTAGTTTCTTGGGATATATTCCTAGAAGTGGAATTACTGGGTTGAACGGGAGCTCCATTTTTAGTTTTTTAAGGAAACTCCATACTGTTCTCCACAGCGGCTGCACCAGTCTGCATTCCCACCAGCAGTGCATGAGGGTTCCTTTTTATCTGCATCCTCGCTAGCACTTGTCATTTGTTGATTTATTGATGATAGCCATTCTGACAGGTGTGAGATGGTACCAGGTTGTTGTTTTGATTTGCACCTCTCTGATAATTAGTGACTTTGAGCAGGTTTTCATGTCTCTTGGCCTTCCTTCTGTCTTCTTTTGAAAAGTGTCTATTTAGACAGTTGTCCATTTTTTGATTGGGTTGTTTATCTTCTTTTTGTTAAGTTGCATGAGTTTCCTGTAAATGTTGGAGATTAAACCCCTATCAATGATATCATTGGCAAATAGGTTCTCCCATGCAGGGGGCTTCCTTGTTGTTTTATTGATGGTTTCTTTTGCTGTGCAAAAGCTTTTTATTTTGATGTAGTCCCATTTGTTTATTTTCTCTTTCATTTCCATTGATATCTTCCAGGAGATGTTTTATGTATTTGGGTGTTCCTGCAGTGGCTGTATCAGGATTATATCCTCTTGTTGTATCGATCCCTTTATTATTATGAAGTGGCTTTCCTTATCCCTTGTTATAGTCTTTAATTTGAGGTCTATTTTGTCAGAAATAAATACTGCTACCCCAGGTTTATTTCATTTCCATTTGCCTGAAAGATGTTTTCCCTCCTTTCACTTTCAATCTGTCTGAGTCCCTTTTTCTGAGGTGGGTCTTTTGTAGACAGCCTCTATATCAGTCATGTTTTTTTATCCCTTCAGCCACTCGATGTCTTTTGATTGGAGCATTTAGTCTGTTTACATTTAAAGATATTAATGAAAGGTAATTATTTGTAGCCATTTTTATTTTTTGTGTCTGTGTTCCTTCTTACCTTTTTATTTCTTCTTTTTACACCAGTCCCTTTAGCATTTCTTGCATTGCTGGCTTGGTATGATAAACTCCCTTAGCATTTTTTTGTCTGTGAAGCTCCTTATTTCCCCCTTCAATTTTGAATGATAACCTTGCTGAATAGAGTATTCTTGGATTCAGTCCCTTGGTTTGCATCACATTGTAAATTTCCTTCCATTCTTTTCTGGCCTGATGTGTTTCTGTTGAGAAATCATTTGATAATCTAATGGGAGTTCCCTTGTATGTAACTTTCTGTCTCTCTCTTGCAGCCTTTGAGATTCTCTCTTTGTCCTGAATATTTGTCATCGTGATTATGATGTGTCTTGGTGTGGGTCTTTCCGGGTTCATTCTATTTGGATAATGACTTTTTTATGATAACAGTTAGCAAGTGGGAGAGTCAGGATACTGACTCTGAGATGCAGAAAATAATTATTTATGAAGCGCAGTCAAAACAAAACAAAACATAAAGCTAATCTGCTAATAGCCATTATCTCCTCTCCCCTTCAAATATTTTTTAATTAGAAAGAACAGATAACATGAAATAAATTTATACAAGTTTTACAGTTGCACCTCTACTTCCTGGTCTCAGTTGCTGGCATCTTGAAACCCATGACCTCATATTGATTTGTCTCAGTCTTTCCCCTACCGGTTCTCCTTTTGATTCCTCCAAGACTGGAAACTTCCCAGGTCTTCAGAGACTTGCTATATAGGTAGAAGTATGTTGGAGAAGAGTGTGGGGTGATTTTTACCATATTATACAAATATCTGTGATCTCTGTGAGTGGATTAGGTTGTGCTCACAGGAGAGGATTTTGGCTGCTGCCAAGAGAAGAATAAAGTTATATTCCCTTCAGGCAATCTCCTGCTTCAACACAAAGATGTTCTTAAGCAGATTATTTGGAAAACAAAACTCAATAGAGCAATGAAGAATATTTTTTCCCTAAGAAACATCCTGAAAGCCCAGAGCGAGAAGTGGCCTGACTTTTGGACATAGTTCCAGTGTCCAGAACTGTGTTGGCCCCTCTCCCCACATCTCAGCAGCACCTGCCTTGGGTGATGATGTCACGTTTGTACCAGTACCCCCCACTGTTGACTCTCTAGGGTAGGAACTGAAGCCCAGTGCCAAGGGGCACACACGTATAGAGAGGACTCAACAAATGCCCAAAGGACACGAGTTTCTCATGTAAGTCCCTCTCGCCAGTTCCCTGTTCTTCTCAGAGAGAGCTCTTGTACCTTTACTAACTCTATTCTTTGACTTGAAGATTTACAATCCCATGGACATTCTCCTCTTCTAGATGCTCATGTTTATTTAATAATGTTGTACTCTCCTAGTTTGATTTGGTTTTTGATTGCCCCCCTCCCTTTGTATGAGTGGGAAACTAAATTACTTCTTTATTGACAAACTAAAAGTAGTTCCAACAGCAATAAAAATAGGGCATGCTACCATGGATACAGACAATAGAGTGGTGAATGGGGAGAGAGGGAGTCAATAGGAAAAACAAACAAACAAAGGAACATCTGTAATACTTGCAACAATAAAGATAATTTTATTTTAAAAAGAGGGCATGCTAATTAAATATTAAAGATTCCACAGGCTGGTGTGAATGGCTGTCTCCCATAAGACCTGGTCTCATCACTGAGCCCTCGAAGCCTAAAAAATCAGTTCATAATTTTTTGTTATTAATCTATTATTCTAATTAAGAAAGATTAGTCTAATAAGTCCTTAAATAGATTGCCAATTTCTTATTGATATTTCTTATTGTGTTGAAATTCATTTTATACAAGTTCTACAGCTGCACCTCCCCCTCCTGGTCTCAAATATTTTCTTCAAAACACATTAGGCAAATATTTTCTTCAAAATCCGGAAAGTATTTCCTGATTGCATGTAGATCATTTTGCCCATTCCTGGAACATAATATTTTCAACTTTAACTGGAATCACTTTTACATTATAATGACAATTAGGTTCAGACGAACCAGTAAACAAAGACATACAGATAAAGAACTCATTGTACTTATCCAGCCTTAAAAAAAGTAAATATAAGTATATATATATATGGAAGAGGCTGAGGAATGAATGACCAAAGCATGATGAAGTAGGTATCTATGTTTTAGGGCTTCATTCAATAACAATTTATTCATAATAAACTATTAGGACACCCAAGTAGAGACTCTGCAGGAATAACAAGATATAATATCTGAATTCTGCCCTAGAAAGTCTTGAGTGATAAGCAACTTATAAAAGAACAGTTAATTATCAAAATAAGACAAAAGCATACAAGCAGAATTATAGCAACAACCAGAAACCCTATAGTTGAGATGCAGGAGAGGCTTCTTCTCAGAGGAACGCTCAGAGGCCACCAAGGAAGATTAAATAATTCTCACTAAAGCCAAAGCTTCAAGGAGTCAGTCCATCCTCTAACTCAAGTTATAGTTCCCACCTCCATCCCCAAATCCAATCTTATTCCCTTACTGTGCTCACTAGACCAACCACATTTAATTTCCCAAGTCCCATCCAGAACCCCGTGGATAATAGAGCAAGCAAATTAACTTCCCAGCCTGATATAGAGAGCTTATGCTACAGTACCTGAGATAAGATTAATAGGTTGGAAGTTTATTAAGGAGTGTTCCTGGGATGAACAGTGGGGAGAAGGAATCAGTATTGGATAAAGGGAGAATGGGGTCCCTGGTACATTCATTTCAAGGTCTCAGCCAGTTCAATTTAGCTGCGAGTCCTTAAGAGTTATTTCAAGTTGGTTCAGAAAGGCTGGGCTATTCTTTCCCAATTCAACGAGTCAGTGGGTCAAGCTGCCCTGGGAAAGGCTTGTGACCTTGGGTGAGGTTGGCTCTCTTGAGTCAAGGGCAGACAGCTTTCCACATCTGGGGTATTACCAAACCGAAGTCCAAAGGCCAGGACTCAAAACATCAGGGCTTGCAATAAGGAAAGGATTATTGATGGAGAAGGCACCAATTCAGAAGATGGGAGACCTAATGGTGCCTCAGATCTGTCTTGCTTGCTGGACCAGGCCATGAGTTTTAAAGGGGCTGCAGGAACAGGTATGCGGAAGTGCTGGTGGGCAAGTTTTATTTTATTTTTATTGTGTAAAGTATTACATATAGTAGTACATATATCTCCATTTTTTTTTGTCCCCACTAACCTTCCCCCAGCCTCCTCTATCCTCTGTCACATGCCCTCAACCCACCCCCCAGTGTCTTATGTCCACTGGCGTGCTTATATGCATGCATACAAGTCCTTTGGTTAATCTCCTCAACATTCCCCAGCCTTCCTGCTGTAATTTGACAGTCTGTTGGGTGCTTTACTGTCTCTGTGTCTCTCTCTTTGTTCAACAGGTTATAATGTTCTTTATTTTCCATAAATGAGTGAGATGTGATATTTTTCTTTCACTGCCTGACTTATTTCACTTAACATAATGTTCTCCAGGTCCATCCATGCTGCTGCAAATGGTAAGAATTCCTTCTTTTTTATAGCAGCGTAGTTTAATTGGAGGATCTTGGAATTAGGCTATATATGGTAAAAGGACATCAACACCAGACCTTCCTAGACAAGATATGAGGCCCTTGGCTTCTGGAAGGCTTCCGGGGTTCAAGTTCTGGTTATGTCCTGGTTCCTTGGTTCCCTGGGGTTGTTGGTGTGTGGTTCTGATGCAGCTGGAGGTCAAAGTTCTCTGCTCTGGGTATGCTTTAACTGCATAACTTGTGGTTTGAGTCGGTGATCTTTAAAAGCAATTCAGCATCTCATCAAACTGAGCTAATTCTGCAGTTACAGAGGGAATCAGTCTGTCAGTCCTGGAGAGGGATCAGCATGGCACAGACCAACATTCAAATCGGTTACACATTTTTCCATTTAAGTTTCCCCAAGTTGATCGGTACTTTCAGAATTGTCTTTACTCACTTTAAGCCTGTACTCAGTATACTGATGCCTCCTAATCTTATATAATAAAGGGCTAATATGCAAATTGTCCCCACAGGAAGGAGTTCCACCAACTGGGAGTTAGATATACGCTGACCACCAGGGAGCAGCGTGGAACATGGTGGGCTTCCATGATGCAGTTCTGGCAGTGGGCGGCAATGGAGGCACGACTGGCCCTGTGGGCCCCAAGGAGAGCCAGACCGTGGTAGGAGGGTGGAGCAGGAAAGCTGGCAGCGCCAGGTCAAGGTGGGTGCGAAGGAGGCTCTGGCTGGCAGCCAGCAACTGCTAGGAATCCTACCCATGCACACATTTTGTGCACTGGGCCTCTAGTTAGTATTATAATTAACAATTCTAAGTAATAAAGAAATACTATAACTTTGTAGATGATAAAACTTGAAAGCATTGAATTGTTATGTTCAGACTTTCTTTTTTTCCAATAGAATAGCTCTTCCTTCTCTGTTGCCCAGCTGTTGTTAAGTAATTTACAACTAAAGGCTAATGGTGGTATAAACAATGCACAGATGTCTCTGATTCCTTTATTGTGCTCCTCTGGGGGATGTTATGAAAATCATTCCTCAGCTTTGCCAGATTTCCTGGAAGAGGCGGATGGTGATGGAAATGAACAAGCATGTGGGAACAGAGAGCAGTCCTGCCCTTCCTGTCGGGGAAGGCGATCAGAGGTGCTATGCCCAGATGCCATCAGAAGCTGACTTCTAGAAAATTGTTTCATAGAGAATTTAACCGTGACATATAAGCAACCATTTGTACCAGAGGATATGCAAAAATATGAGAGTAGCCGGTTGAGTTTCTCATGTACTAGCTTTATTCCTTCATCAACAGTTTGACTAAGAAAATACAAGTAAGTCCAAAGTGTCACAGGAGCATATGCAGAGCTTCTAACTTCCAAAGGAAATGACTAAGAAACTGAAACCTGAAAAATGAGTTGGATTTAGACCTTCAAAGAGGTCAGGGAGAAATGTTCTAAGCAAAGGGGACAGCGTGTGCAGAGGTCCAGAGGAAACAATGAGAATGGTATAGTTTGCAAAACGACCAAGAGAACATTGCTTGTCCAAGGACAACAGTGGAGGAGGAAGGAGTTGGAAGTCGATGGTGAGAGAGGCATAAATCATGAAGGACACTCTAAATCACAGTAAGGGATCTGGACTTTATTGTCTGAGGAACAGAGAAAAGCCATCAAAATAATTAAAGCAGAGAAAAGACGTGACCATACTTTAATTTTATAAAAATTACTTTAGTACCAGTGTAGAGAGTAAAGTAGGGAGAGCAAAGCCATGAGTAGAAATCAGGAAGGAGGAAAGAGATGGTGATGAACTGTACTAGGGTAGGATATTGGAGATGGAGAGGAATGATTATAGTCACGAGATAACTGGCAATTGCAATCATGAGCACTTAATGATTGATAGAATGATGAGGAGAAAGGGAGGAAATGAGGGAGCGCTCCAGGCTTTGATGAAGTAATTTGGTGGAGATTTGTGCCTGCTACTGTGTCAGGGAAGGCTGCAAAGAGAAAGGATGCAGAATGGAGCTGACAAGTTCACTTTTGAGGCTGAGATACCTGGAGACATCGAGGGCTTGCTTTTCAGTAGCGATTGGACATTGCTCTGGGGACTTCCTGGACTAAAGATGCACAGGAAGACCATGTGAAAGAATGAAACTGACCAGGGAAAGTTCGAAAACCACAACGAGTAGCAGACCTAGAACAGATCCATGAAGAACATCCATGTTCTAAGATCAGGCAGAGAATCAAGAGTCACAAAGGCAACTGAGAAAGAGCATGCGAAGAGGTAGGGAGAGTTAATTTGGCAGACATTGTTAACTGAGCACCAACCTGCTTCTTTTTTTTCTAGTTTTTTCCCAACCTCTTAGGCAGTTCAGTATTGCTTAATGATGGAGTTCTAACTAATGCAATGGGAGCAAATGCGATGGAGGCCACTTTCTAAACTGACACATAAAAATTTCCCATAATGATCTGCCTCTTTTCCATCTAGTGCAGCGGTTCTCAACCTGTGGGTCTCGACCCTTTTGGGGGTCAAATAACCCTTTCATGGGGGTCGCCTAAGACTATTGGAAAACACCTATTTCCCATGGTCTTAGGAACCAACACACCGCTCCTCGGTGTAGCAAAGTGTAGCAATGTAGTTTACTGTTGTTATATGAAGACCGTGGCCCATGCTACACCACCATTCAAGACAAAAGTTCATTTATTTGTCATTAGAAATAAATATTTCACAATATATAATTACATATTGTTTTTGTGATTCATCCCTATGCTTTAATTATGTTCAATTTGTAACAATGAAAATACATCCTGCATATCAGATATTTACATTACAGTTCATAACAGTAGCAAGATGACAGTGATGAAGTAGTAACGGAAATAATGTTATGGTTGGGGGTCACCACCACATGAGGAGCTGTCTTAAAGGGTCTCGGCCTTAGGAAGGTTGAGCCACTGATCTAGTGGCTCAGTGCTAACTCTTAGAGGAAGTCAGAAACCTTCCTCACACCCTGGGAGAAAACACTAGACTTTACATGAGTGAGAAATCAACTTTTGTGTTAAGCCACCAAGATTTGGAGGGTTATCTGCTCCAAGAAAAACAACATTCATTTATACAGTGTGGAATCACCGAAGACAAGAAAAGAGACTGTTTCAAAAAGGAGGAAGTATTCAGCTATCAAATGACCGCTGAGAAGTTAAGCAATTGAGTACTGAGAAGAGTAGGTTTAGCAACACATAGGTCCTGAGTGACCTGCAGATATCAATACTTGCAACTGAAGAATTTTAGGATAGACTGAAACATATCTGTGATCTTGATGGTGGTGGTTCTTTTAAGGCTGTTTACGCATTCATAAATTAGTTTGACTATTTTTACAAACTTTGTGGATGGGATCATTTAAATGTCATCTTTCAGTCTAAGACTTCTGAGATTGGTTACCCAACTGGATTTCTGTTCATGGACTTGGTCCTCAGTTTTTGACTGACCAAGTACCTGTATATTATTTAAGTCTTTTGAGTCAACTGGATGGAAGAAACAAAGCCTATTCAATCTGGCAGAGAAAACTCTGAAATCTATAGCCATCGATCACTCAATCCATGGCTGGTGTGCCTGACTACAGCCACCGTACCTGTTGTGAATTCTCTGAATTTTCTAAATCAGCGATTTAAACCTCAATTTCACACCCACCAAACCTACGTGTGTTTAACAGACACAGGGACCTGTTAAAAATGTAGAGAACTAGACTCCCACATCCAAATATTCTAATTCAATAAACAAACCTGGGTTTGAGAATTCACGTTTTTTAACAAGCACTTCAGCGCATTCTGATCGGCATAGGCCTTAGCCCCCGCTCTGCTAATCACTGATCTGCATCTACTGGAATGCTTTAAAATCCCAATTTGTTCTCCAAAGAGAAACTAGCACTACGCCTCGGGTACCTGGCTCCGAAATGGAAAATTTGAAAAGAAAAAAAAAATCAGAAAAGCATTTTTGTTATAATAAACAGAAGGGAGAATTATAAAAGGCAACATCACATCTTCCGCCCTTATGCCTTCACAGCTTTATTTTCTCCATTCTTACACATCATTCCCTCATTGGAAAATTGTAAAGTGTTACAATGATGACACTTCCTCCTTTCCGAGTCCGGAGTACAATGAGCAAGTGATGCGACAAGCTTCTTATTACTGGCTGCACTATGTGCTCAGTGTAAAAACAAGGACAGGTTTTACTCATCGAAAGACGTACTAAAGGCAGCTGAGGACATGAGGACAAGTTCCCCTATCACATAATCCTGGTGCCAGAAGCCTGTGCCGTAGGCAGCTCATGCGATGCCTGTTTACCCTGAAAGCTTCATTTATTCCCGTTAAATCAATTTCTGAAAGAATTCCTCTACTCACAGAAAGGCCATAGGTAGAGAAGTAAGCAATGGAGCCTTTTAGAAACCTGTGTACAAAAGATTTATGCAAAAAAGTGTCCATAGTCATGCCCGGCCTTATTTTATGAGGAATTGAGCTCAATAGTTTATCTAGTCTGGAAAAGAAAGGAAGGCGGGAAGGGAAGAGAGGGAGAGAGGAAGGGAAGGGCGTTTTCCAGTTCATCAATTTCAAGTGACCAGAATAACCAGGTTTAGTGACAGGAATCAGCGCATTGACTACAATACATCACACTCAGCCTTGCTTCGTAGACCACCTATCGACGACCTCATCACAGGCTTGAAAATAGTGTAAATACCTGATTCAACTGGAAAGGGGAATTGGCCATGGGAATTTAGACGTGTGTGGCAAAACCTGAAAACCAGTTTTTATCCAGTGAGGTCATATGGCCGAAACCGGTTTGGCTCAGTGGATAGAGCGTCCGTTCGCCTGCGGACTGAAAGGTCCCAGGTTCAATTCCGGTCAAGGGCATGTACCTTGGTTGCGGGCACATCCCCAGCAGGGGGCGTGCAGGAGGCGGTTGATCGATGTCTCTCTCTCATCCATGTTTCTAACTCTCTATCCCTCTCCCTTCCTCTCTGTAAAAAATCAACAATATATATATATTTTTTAAAAAGCACAAGTGAAGTCACATGCTCCCGTTTACATGATAGCCTCATTCTTTTTTTAAATTAAATCTGTTGTGGAAAGTATTACATATGTCCCCCTATTTCTCCTGTTGACCCCTTCTAGCCTGTACTCCACCCCTCTTCTCCCATCCCTTCTGCCCTAGGCCATTACCACCCTATTGTCTGTGCCCATGGATTATGCATGTATGCATACACGTTCTTTGGCTGATCTATGATAGCCTCATTCTCACAGCATCTTCTCGGCAAACTGGCCCTTTAAGAGGGCCCCCCATTGCTATGACTTAGGATAGGACCTCCCCCTCCCACACCATCCAAATGGGGCTCCACTTGCAGCCCTGGTGCCCGGCTCTGCATTAGCCTCTCTGGTTCCCTCGTTTGTGAACCGGGATGGGAATAGAACCAACGTTCACTAAGTTCTGAGAATTAAAGGAGATGATGTATGTAAAACGTGTAGGAAAATGCCTGGCAGGCTGTAAGTCTTACACCATTGTTGCTCAAGAGAAATAATTACTAGGCATGGGCGTTTCTGCCTACCAGTATGTGGATGCACATTTTTTTAAATATATTTATTGATTTTTCACAGAGAGGAAGGGAGAGGGACAGAGAGAGTTAGAAACATCGATGAGAGAGAGACATCGATCAGCTGCCTCTTGCACGCCCCCTACTGGGGATGTGCCCGCAACCAAGGAACATGCCCTTGACCGGAATCGAACCTGGGACCTTTCAGTCCACAGGCCTATGCTCTATCCACTGAGCCAAACCGGTTTTGGCTGGATGCGCATTCTTAACTGTTCGCAAAATCATACCCGGAGCACAGCACTCATGGGGAAAACAGCGGCAGGAGCAGATCCCTCAAAACCTATGCCCCCCCCCCTTTTTATTGATTTTTTTTTTACAGCGAAGAAGGGAGAGGGATAGAGAGTCAGAAACATCAATGAGAGAGAAACATCGCTCAGCTGCCTCCTACACACCTCCTACTGGGGATGTGCCCGCAATCAAGATACATGCCCTTGACCGGAATCGAACCTGGGACCCTTCAGTCCGCAGGCCGATGCTCTATCCACTGAGCCAAACCGGTTTCAGCTATGGCCCCTTTTAACCAGGGCACCACCAAAGCAATGAGGACCCCGAAGACGATGCCAGCAGAATGAAATCTCCTGGGGACCTGAGTCCTCCACCCTAGGATGTCTCCCAGCCTGAGACTCACTCACACTCCCCCCTTTGGAGATGGGGAGGTCTTTGGCCTCAGTCACTTTAATACAGACAGTTACCTCCGGAATAAAAATAGAATTCAGAAGTTGGTTCTTTTCTGTTGTTGCTACCATCCCCTAATTACCAATTGCCTGTGCGTTCATTTGCATTGAAAATACATGCTGCAGTGGAGCAGACTGTGGGCATGATGTTAAAAATCCAGAGGACACCAAGACCGGTTTGGCTCAGTGGATAGAGCGTCGGCTTGCGGACTGAAAGGTCCCAGGTTCGATTCCGGTCAGGGGCATGTACTTGCTTGCGGGCACATCTCCACTGTGGGGCGTGGAGGAGGCGGCTGATCGATGTCTCTCTCTCATCAATGTTTCTGACTCTCTCTCTCTCTCTCCCTTCCTCTCTGTAAAAAATCAATAAAATATATTAAAAAAAAAATCCAGAGGACGGGAGAACTGTGCTCTGATAAGCAGTGTGTCAGCGGTCCACCCTCCCGCTCCCCGCTGCCCTCGCTCTTTGAAAAGTGACTTGGTTGGGCTCCATCATTAAGTGCTAAAAGCGCTCATCTTGTTAGGCGTTTGGATAAAGTGTGCATCGGTGCACCCTGATGGTGAGCAAATGCCAATGCCGGGCAGACTCATGTGTTTGGCAAACACATGGAGCAGAGAGAGCAGCTTATTGTTTTGACTTCTCAGCGGGTCAGACAGGAACAAACAGGAAACTGAGCGCTGAGCTTTCTCCAAGGCCGTTCCTTCACGGCCGTGGGTTTTTCTTTTCCTTTGGTCCTTGCTTGTGTTTCTCTCTTTTCATTTCTCCTATGAAACTGGGTAAATAAGTAAATAAATAAAGATTTCCACTGTTTTAAAAGTAAGAGCTGTTTTCCTGAAAGATTGTACGTCCAAGGTACTTTGAGGGAACCAATGAGAATGTGATAATACAACAAACAACACAGTTTCAAGTAGCTTGAATATGTGGAACAAATGGATGTTTCTCTCTCCCTGCCCCCCCTTTCTCTTTCTCTCTCTCTCTCTCTCTCTCTCTCTCTTTCTCTCTCTAAATAAGCAATAATAATAATTTTTTATGTATTTTATTGATTTTTTACAGAGAGGAAGGAAGAGAGATAGAAAATCAGAAACATCGATGAGAGAGAGACACTGATCAGCCGCCTCCTGCACGCCCCATAGTGGAGATGTGCCCACAGGCAAAGTACATGCCCCCAACCGGAATCGGACCGGGGACCTTTCAGTCCGCAAGCCGACCCTCTATCCACTAAGCCAAACCGGTCCCGGCAATAATAATTTTTTAAAAAGTTAAAAAAGGCCCTTGGCAAGTGGGCTTTTTTCTTTAGACTTAATCATGAAGCAAACACCCAGCCCTTCCAAAAATATCCCGCCTCTGACTCCCAGACAGAAGTGCTATTGGATTCGATCCGGTCTTTGGGCAGAGACCCCTGAGGCTGTTCACTTAAGTCTCCTCCGTGGGATTTTATTTGCTGAGATTTTCCTCTGGCGCCGCTGTAGCCTGCAGTCCTACCTTTCAGACAGCTCTGAAACATTTAGGGCCAGAAACCACACAGCTGGGCTCCAGATCACAGGCAAACAGAGGCCAGGTCCCCCCACCCTCCACCCCCACTCCCACCCCCCACTTCTCGCTGGCCGGCTGAGGAACCTCCACTTGGCTGTGGCAGCAAGCCTAACGAGAAGAAAGCCATTAAGCAAATAAACAAAACACTTCTGCTTGACCCGAGGAGGCAATATGGGCAGCAGCCATGTGCCAGCTCTGGCCCTCTGCTAGCAGAGAGCTACGCGTGTCCCAAGGCGCTGGTTTGGTTCAATCTACTGTAATCACTTCCAGAAAAAGCACTTCAGAGTGCATGCCCCTGAACGTCAAGTTCATCCTGCATTTTGCCTTTACCTTAGAGCTCTCAACCTTTCTAATGCCGAGACCCTTTAAGACAGCTCCTCATGGGGTGGTGACCCCCAACCATAAAATTATTTTCGTTGCTACTTCATCACTGTCATTTTGCTACTGTTATGAACTGTCATGTAAATATCTGATAGGCAGGATGTATTTTTGTTGTTACAAATGTAACATCATTAAAGCATAGGGATTAATCACAAAAACAATATGTAATTGTATATTGTGAAATATTTATTTCTAATTACAAATAAATGAAATTTTGCCTTGAATCGTGGTGTAGCATGGGCAACAGTCTTCATATGACAACAGTAAACTACATTGCTACACTTTGCTACACTGAGGAGCGGTCTGTTGGTTCCTAAGACCATGGGAAATAGGTGTTTTACAATGGTCTTAGGAGACCCCTGTGAAAGGGTCTTTCGACCCTCCAAGGGGTCGCGACCCACAGGTTGAGAACCGCTGCCTTTGAGGCTCAAAAGTAACTGGACTATCTTGGTTGCATCCCTCCCACAGGAGGAGAGGCTACTAGACAGACCCATCGGGTTTTCGGGTTTTAGGAGGTATCTGAGCCAGCACCGTTATTGTGGTTCCTTTCTCAGATAACTTCACTGGCTGGCTCCCACACCCCGGTGTCTCAGGGCCGACCTTGGGAAGCTGGGACCACCTCACTGGGGGTGCTCTCTTCTCTCCACTGCACTGGTCCTGGCGGAGATGGATGGTGTGGAAAGTCGCGCGTGCGGTCCTTTCTCTCGTCTCTGGTCGCTAGCACAGCTGTGGCACCTCACTGGAACCTGGCCTAATGTGTAAGGCAGTCAGATAATTACTCACCGGCTATCTTCAGGGAGCACATGCCGGGGAGAAAAATAATAGCAGGATGCCGAAGGCATTATCTGCTCAGATTCCAAATGGGCTCCCAGCGACTTGGTTCTGCTTCGTGTTATGAAAGGAAAATGAATAGTCTGCCTTTTGTTGCTGCGGATGCTTTTGCTGAGCCCTTCGCAATCGCACATCAGAGAAGGCAGGTGTTGCCCGGTCTTTTCCAGGAAGGAGGGCGGGTAACAGAACCATCTGGGTTGCTTCTGTTGGCCCCGGTGGAGACCAATAACATGCATTGTGCCATGAGATTGGAAGGGAGGAGTCTCGTCTGCATTTGAGTGTCTGTGCCATGGCTCCAGGTGACTTTGGTGAAAACATAGGAGTGACACCCGGAAAGTTCATGCAGATCCACTGAGCACGTTAGCAGGATTGGTTAAGATGAGGTAGCTGAAGCCCAGCCTGGATGGCTCAGTGGTTGCATGTTGGCCCATGCACCAGGAGGTCGCTGGTTCTGTTCCAGGGCAGGACACATGCCCAGGCTGTGGGCTCAATCCCCAGGAGGGGCGTATAGGAGGTAGCCAATCAATGATTCTCTGATCATTTCTCTCTCTTTCTCTCTCTCCCTTCTTCTCTGAAATCAATTTAAAAAAATTAAAATAAAAGATTAGGTAGCTTGAATATCCAAAGCTTTAAAAAGAAGCAAGATTTGCCGAAACCGGGTTGGCTCAGTGGAGAGAGTGTCGGCCTGCGGACTGAAAGGTCCCAGGTTCGATTCCCGTCAAGGGCATGTATCCTGGTTGCAGGCACATCCCCTGTAGGGGGTGTGCAGGAGGCGGCTGATCAATGTTTCTAACTCTCTATCCCTCTCCCTTCCTCTCTGTAAAAAATCAATAAAATATATTTTAAAAAAAAAGAAGCAAGATCTTATGAGAGAGGAGGAAGTTAAAAGATTTCTTGGAAGTTTATATCTTCGTCGGTTGTAAAAATAAGGACACTATATTTACTGGCCAACACACAAGGTCTGGGCACCTAGGCAAGTTTTAGAGGAAAGAGCTGAGAGGTCCCGGAGGAGGGATTCTAGAGATGATGGTGATGCGAGAGAAGGTAAAATAGCTCCACAGGGCAGTCCTGAGGGCAGCTCATCTTTCACTGAATATGAACATTGAGGAAATCAAATGCCGTAAAGAGGAGTAAATATTATTCAGGTATACTACTTGAAATTTGTAGTAAGACTTTTTTTTAAATGCCAAATGAACTTAGAACAGCAAATGCCTTGCAGCCAGCATTCCTGAAGCTTTGATTCATCCTTTTCACATGAAACAAGGGGTCTGTTGGCCATGAAGGACCCGCACATGGCTGCTTAGATTGTGAGAAATGTCAGTACTTCCCATGGTCAATGTTGGCGAGCTATTGTACTTGAAAAGCCTGTTGCTGCACTGCTGACTGTCCAGGTTGGTCACTGTGCACCCTTGGACAGGATTCCATGCCTCAGTCCAATCCCCGTTACAAAAACAGAAGCAAAACACCCGCCAGCAATGACTCGTACACGCTAGCATTTTATATTCCAACTAGAGGCCCGGTGCATGACTTCGTGCACCGGTGGGGTTCCTCCGCCTGGCCAGTGATTGAGGCTGATTGGGGTGGGGCAGCCTGATCAGGGGTGGGGCTGGCCTGGGGTTGGGGGGAGCCCATCAGGCCCAGATCCAGCCGGGGGGCAGCTGCAGTGCAGTCAGAGCGACAGGTGGAGCTCCTAGTGGATGGAACTCCCGCCCTGGGGAACAATTTGCATATTCGCCTTTTATGATAGAGGATCACTTCTTCCCGAGGCGCCAAGAAAGGGTGAAAACACTTTAGCCAACGTGATCTGGAGAGTAAAACCTGGTTCTTGTGCCTCCTGCTCCCTGGGTAAAGGTTTACGAACTCGGCAAACCCCTCTGTTTGAAGGGAGGCTTTGCGATAGCAAGTTACATTAATTTGCTTTGTGTTGGTCCCTGCTCCTGGAGGTTCAAACACATTACCCAGTTAATTAAGTTTCTTTATAATGTTCTAATGGCTGTGTTCAAAGGGACTCCAAACACCAGGCACATGGGAGGCTCAGGCCTGACCGTACTCGGAAAAGTGAAATTTCTAGTAACCTCAGTTTTCTTAAATCCAAGCATGCCTCCCAACCCGTTTGGTGATTACTGAGAAAGGAAAACATTTAGAAATAAATTTTTATCTTCACACTGGCACGTGCGTTTTACAGGCCCTAGCCACACACGTACACAGACTTAACATTTGGTTTTACATGATCGCAGGAAAATGAGAGGAGAGGGAAGTCACTGACTGAGGCCCTCCCCGTGGGGAACTAGCCAATGGGTTTCAGGTGGCGATTTTTCTCCCCCACCCCCCACCTCCCGCTCACACCACAGTGCACACCTGAGCACCTGCTCCCTTTAAATGGCTTTCTGCAGCTTCTCCCGCCTGGAGTTGACTGTGGACTTTGTCAATTGTCTGTTGGCTACAGTTTTATCTCTGTATTTTCTATTTGTATTTCCCCTCCTCCCCGCCCACCTTAGTTCTTCAGTTCCAATTTTCAGGGGGAAAAAAAAAGTGGATTTTACAAGGAAGAAAGGATAAAAGAAGAAAAAAGAGAAGGGAGGAAAGAAGAGAAGAGGTACTGAGGAATGGAGGGGTGGAGGGAGGGAAAGAAAAAGAAAAGGGAGGGAAAGAAAGAATTGACTTGTTCACTTACAAAGGGACAAATGTTTTACTCAAGTGTTTCTCCCTCCCAAAGAATGTGCATACTGGCCACTCACACCTGGGGACAGCATTTAGCATATTTCATTCAATAGAAGGTTTTTAATTCCATTCCTATCTATTCGAAAAGCCTGTCAGGAACAGAATTTGAAAAGTGTTTTGAAAGCAGGAAAAACCACCTCTGGTGGAGAGAGATTGCTATTTTTAAAACCTCATTAAATATGAAATGAAAAATGATAATTTGTGGGTTGACGAGTGATCATTAAACAGTGTAGAATTGACTGCTTTCACCAGTTGAATGTTTTATTAAGTTTATCGGGGTGACATTGTTCAAATGAACATATAAGTTGCAGGTGTGGATTTCTGTTACAAGATCTGTATATTGACCACAACCCAAAGTGAAATCTCCTGTCCCCATATATTAGGACCACCTTCCCCTCCTTCTATCCCCCTTCCCCCGCCCTTCCATCTGGCAACCCTTAATGGTAGATTTTAAATGTTCAGATGCGACTCCAATATTATTTTTCCTGGATTCGTGATTTTTAAAAATAAAAAATAGGAAGTTATTTCACTTTTAATTGATACTTTATTTAAAAATCATGAGAAGAAGAAACTTAACAACATAGTTGTGTCTCGGTTTAGCTCTGCCAATTTTATTTTTGAAGGGGAGGAAGGTAAAACTTTAGTTTAAATTCAATTTAGAATATATAGAAATTTCTCCGGAAATATATATTTGAGTTTCTCTTCCATTTTATCTGCAGTTTAACACTTACTACATTTTATTCGGAAAGTAAGATTTAAAACCTAGAATGCTTTTGCAATGCTCCTGACCTCAGTATTTCAGTATAGGCTGCGATTCCTGGTGGGAGCCCACAAGAAGGAATACGCAGTCAGCTACTCTGGGCCTGGCTGGTGTGCTGCAATGCCTGCTGGGATTTCTTCCCGTCGGAGGTATGTTTTCCACTTTTTTATTATTTTCTTTCCTTTGTTGGTGAGCATGCACGTGAGGTTTGTGTTTCTGGTTTTGAAAAGATTTCTGGATGAAAGTTGGCCAAGTGGTATAGACCATGTTTTATAAATACAAAGTATCCTGTATGATATGTGATTGCTGGGTGACAAGGTCAGTGTGAGGTGATGAATATTTCATTTGCTCACTTGAAAAGCAAACTTTTGTGTAGTGTTACTAACTGAAGTGCAACCTTGTCAAATCTAACTGGTTATTGTTTCCATTTATTAATTCTGTTCTTCCTTCTCCATCTTCATCTTTAAGACTAGCATTTGAGCCCTAAACAGTGCGCTCAGTGGTTAGAGCGTTGGCCTGAGGACTGAAGGGTTGTGGGTTTGACTCCAATCAAGAGCACGTGTACTTTGTTTTCAGGCTCAATCCACTGCCCTGGTTGGGGCGCGTGCAGGAAGCGACTAATCAATGTGTCTCTCTCACATCGATGTTTCTCTCTTTCCCCCTCTCTCCCCTCTCCTTCCCTTCTACTCTCTCTAAAAATCAATGATTAACCAAAAAACAAACAAACAGGACTAGTGTCAGAGTGTCCCAAGTGGATCCCAGGAAAAGATCTGGGGTGTTTATCTCAGGTGTCCCTTGAGAGAAACTTTAACCGTGCAGGTGTGGGACATTCAAGTGGTTGCTAGCAAAGAGGCTGTTCTTAAACAAGCAGGACCACGGGCAGGCTTAGGACCAGTAAGACCAGAAGCTTTCATTTCAGTTTTAAGCACACACAAAACGATTCAACCAACTGCCGAGGAATGACACCACACGAAACGGATGCAGTTGCAAATCACACAGCACTTTATCACTCACAGAAGTTCCTGATGCTGCGGGTACAGGCTTGATGGGATCCTGGTGGTGCTGTCCTCTGGGGTCCGGCAGCTGGGCTGGTCCCGTCCAGATGCAGGGAGCCCGTGTTCCTCCCCCGAGAGCTGGGTCACGTCTCAATCTGGAGTTACTAGCTCTTCTTCTTCTTTTTCTTCTTTTTTAAATATATTTTATTGATTTTGTACAGAGAGGAAGGGAGAGGAATAAAGAGTTAGAAACATCGATGAGAGACATCGATCAGCTGCCTCTTGCATGCCCCCTACTGGGGATGTGCCTGCAACCAAGGTACATGCCCTTGACCGGAATCGAACCTGGGACCTTTCAGTTCGCAGGCCGATGCTCTATCTACTGAGCCAAACTGGTTTTGGCTAGCTGTTCTCCTGTCTTCTGGCAGGAAGAGGAGAGTGGAGCAGCATTGCTTGCCAGACTGGCAACAGGAGGTGCCTTTGTGGCTGTCTTGACAGGTGAGCACTGGGCTGGTCAGGATCTCGGTTTCTAAAGCCTGGACCACATCCGCAGCCGTCCAGGTGGCTATCGATGGGTTGCGTCAATGCACACGTGTTTATCTCAAACAGGGCGAGGGGCTACGTGGGGTTATCTAGTCACTCAAATGGTTACCTTGACAAGTCACTCCGAGTTACTTACTGAAGTTCAAATCCTTTTCTCTGAGGTACACACGCTTCAAGGCAGCGGGGAGTGTGTCCTTGATATCACACTTGAAGTTTCAAGGAAAGTTCATTTAAACATTTTAAAACCTTCCTAATACTTCTTAGGCATTTTTAAACATTTCTACTGAAGCATCCATCTTATAGAAAAACTGTTTTTTGAAATTTTAACCTTGCTATCTGGCTTCTGTAAATGTTTGCTTGCTAAAATCATAAGGAAAATGAGACTATTCTCACTTCAGAGAGGCCATTAAACCTTCCCTGGACAAAGTTATCAGTGCTGGCACCAGGCCAGGCCTTTGGTTGAGGTCTCAAGGCCTCAGCACATAGGGGCTCTTTAAGAGCTTGCAAAGGGGCGGGAAACATCCGATGTTTGGGAGACAAAGAAGGTAAAAACATATAAATAGGGAAAATTTCTGCATGTTGGGGCCCAGAATTTGAGAAAAGTTTTCCTCTGGACCCGCGCGTGATAAATGTAACTCCAAACTCTCCAAGCATGGTTTGATTATTCCAGTTCTCTGTTACACTACACATTACCACAACATTGAGACTAGAGAAGTTGTGGGATTGTTGCTTCGTTTTAGGGGAGAATTCGGTGCGTCTGGAAGTACTGTTGAGGTTAGACATTTTATGTTTGAAACTCAGCTTCTCCACAGTTTGCAGCGTGCGCTTTCCCTGCTCAGTTATGCGGCTGAGTCCCAGCTGCTCTGAGCGTCTGCCAGCTCGGTTCAGCACTAGGCAACCACTTCATTTGCCTAGACGAGGAGTTAAAAGATATTTGAGTTGTGGAGCTTATATGAAGTTGGTGGTGGAATAAAAACGAAATGTGGGCCTGAATAACTTTTTTGGGGAAAAAAAAATTGGCTGTTAGGAAACTTTGGCTATACTTGGTGAATAACCTAGAAGTCATTATCTGCACATGAATAATAAATACAGACATTAAAAAATAAATGAGTTCTTCCCGCTCTGAGGCTTAGCATTCCAGCTGGGGAATGGTTTGCTCCCTAGGGGACTTTTGGAAAGGTGAGGAGGAGGTTTTAGCTTGTCACAATGACTGGGGACAGCCGCAGGCAGTGAGCGTGCAGGCCAGAAATACCTAGAAACCCTCCATGGGCAAGAGGCATTCTGGCTTCATGGAGAGCTGGCACAGCCTAATACCAACAGCACCCCTGCTGAGGACTGATGGTGGCCCTAGTCTTAACAGGTATCACCTGTGAGGAGGCAGTAGGCAACTAGAATGGATCTTGTCCTCTTTCTTCTTATCTTTCTTCTTTTTCAGTGCAGCCTCGGGCCAATGATATAAACTAATCAGGAAACAAAAAACTTCCCTCTTCCTGTTAGCATCCACTTGAAATTCTCAGTGCTTGTGCCAAGGGGGATGATGGTTTTATGTAAGGTGGTAATATGCAGGAAAAGATAGAAAAATTGTGCTATTGTCTCAGAAAACGAGAGATTTCCTGTCATTTCAAGTGCTCAAAATTGGGACAACTGGGGAGGTTTGATAGCATTCGACCTGAAAAACAGGGATTTAAAATTCAAGTGAGCCCTTTAAGAGCCCAGACATCAATTGCTTACATTGACATGAAAGAAACAAGAGACTCTAGAAACCTACATGTATATCCAGGGCCTGAGGGTAAAATAAGCTATGTATTTGGTTTATCCTTGGCCAATTAACTTTTTTTTTTTAATTTATCTTCATTGTTGGGAGTTACACAGATATACTCTCCCCCCCCCCCCCCATTTACCCCACTCCTGCCCCCAGGCCTTTACCACACTATTGTCTGTGTCCATGGTTTGTATATATATTCATACAAGTTCTTTGGCTAATGCCTTTTCTCCCAACCACTCATGTCTTCCCTTTGAGATTCATCGGTCTGTTCCATGTTTCTATGTTTTTTGTTTTTGTTCTTTTTTATTTTATTGATTTTTTTACAGAAAGGGAGGACAGAGAGTCAGAAACATCAATGAAAGAGAAACATCAGTCAGCTGCCTCCTGCACAACTCCCACTGGGGATGTGCCCGCAACCAAGGTACATGCCCTTGACCAGAATTGAACCATTCAGTCCACAGGCTGACGCTCTATCCACTGAGCCAAACTGGTTAGGGCTGATCCTGTGTTTTTATAATGCTCATCAAATGTTTGACGATAGTGATTTTTAAGTTGAGGAAATATTTTTCAAGTCCATCAGTTTAGAGCAATATCCCGTAAAGACAATGCCAACTTATCACATCAGATTTAATGAAGCTCTTAATTTAATGAAGTGACTTCGCATCTGTGCTTGTGACCCAGAATTCACTTCTCTGGAACTGAACTCTGAGTAGCTCTGGGTCACATGGACATCTTGATTAATCTCACTGTATACATGGAGATGCAGTTACTTTCATACAAGTTCCTGCCTTTAAAACTGTTTACTATAAAAAGGTTTCTTGTAAGCTCCCAAACCCATTTTTGTCATATTTTATAGTAAAGTTGAGTTTTAGCTATGTATATATCTCTGTTCTCCATTTTTTGAGCTATTGCTGAAAAATAAAGTAGATAATAAATAAAAAATATGTGGCTTGGAACTGAGTTTGGGCTGTTACATTACAATCAGTTGAATTGTGCTTTAATTGTACGTTAGGACACTGCCATTATCCTAAATTGTCTTCACCACAGCCACCGGGGTTCAGTGCTATTACCACCAAACCCCTCATCAGAGTGCCTCAGTGACTGGGTCCTGGGGTGTAAGGTCTGGAAAGGGGCAGATCGGCCTTCCAGCTTGCAGCTTTTCCCGTAACATTATATAACCTCCCCCTTTTTTTAAAAAATGGGATCACCTAATGATTTAGCTAAAAAAAAAAAGTTCAATAAAACCATGCAAGTACCACCACGCAGGCACCTCAACCCAAAAAGGGAATTATCTTTGTTGTCTTGCTACTGGCTAAGCCTGCGAGAACACTGGTCATATTCAAATATTCAACCTACCTATTAGCCAACGCAGTCAAGGCGGTATATTCTATGGTGTGGAGAAAGGGTATTTGAGCTTTCTTTTCCTGAAGGGTAGGGCTGGGAAGGTACCAGTCCACACCATTTTGGGTGTTTTGCTTGGTGACTTGGCATCTGCGGTTGCTCCTTCACCCAGCCTGGTATGGAATGGTTATTCCCCACTGGTTTTCTCTCCCATCCTGGGAAAGAAGAGCAGGAAAAGGCACTTGAATTCAAGTACAGTTTCATTCAACCAGCTAGTCCCCCTGTAGAAAAATGAATTTATTACAATTTCATGATTAATTCGCTGCTGCGCTATTTGTTTGCTGGCCTCCTCGGATATGTATTTCCCAAGGCCCCTTTTGGAGTAACAATATCTATTAATTCCTAAATGTCAGAAAGGGGAGAAACCTTAAAAATCAAAGCTTTTGTATTTCCATGGTACCGGAGGCAAGTTCAGCTTTGAGCTGAAGATACATCTCTCCCTTACATTATTATGAATGATATTCTTCCTATCTGTCTTAGAAGTGGATCAAAAAGCATAATTTTCAATAGACTATCAAAAGGAATTAGGCATATTCAAGTTTCTGAAGGTGAGGGGAAGTAATAGGGAAGGTAACTAATTAAATGAATATGGTTAAGAGGTTAAGTTTATTCCCATTTAAAAGGCTACACGAATTTCAATGGAGCAAAGCAACTGGTCGTGATGGGGTCGTTTCAATAATCTCTCATTGTAACAGGAAAGAAAGTGTTGTAAACCCAGAAAGGACAAGGAGACTAGAGGAGATGTCAGTGGGCGTACTGGGTATCTGAACAAGGTTTGGGAGACAGAAAGTAGGTGGGAGACTGGTGCCTGACTGAGAGAAGAGGGGCGATGTGTGGAAAGGCAAATAGTGGTGAATAACAGGGAAGAGTGGGGTTTCCATCTGCAGCCCCTGTGCAGGCAGCAAAGGACTGCAAGGGACCAGGTCACCTCTCTCAGATAAGCAACCACCCTCCACTTTTCCCCAGAGAGAGAGACTCTCACACATGGAAAGGAGAACATCAGAAGTGACACGTATGTGGACAAACATAAACGGAAACTTTCTTTCTCTTCAGTTCTCTGAAATACATATGATAGTTTAAAGTACGTTTCCAAACTTTTTCATTATCTCCCCCTCATCACTTTTTTCCTCCCTAATCACTCACTCCCAAACCAAATAAGATTTTAATATTTGAGATATGTTGAATACTTGTTTATATATTGTATGTATATCTGTCCTTATACATAAAAAAGAAAAAATATAGTTTATTCTTTTTGCTTATGCAGTGTCCAGAGTTACTAAACTTTTATAAATTAAAAGTTAAATTTAAAAATTAAAAGGTTATTAATATGTAACTCTACAACTGCATGATTTTTGTTAAGTAATTTTTCATGTAATTATTTAGCTCTTTAAATTGTAATTTATTAAGTTAAGAGCAAATTAGTGATCGAGGTAATAAATAGCAAGAAGAGATTATGTAACTATGAATTGTTGAAAAAGTAATGTAAGTTAAACATTAGATTCTTAAAATTTATTTTTAATGAACTTAATTTTTAACCTTGGATTGATATGAGAAAATAAAGATGTTTATTTGGATATAGTTAGCATTTTTTTTCAGCACTTGATCTGATGGGTTGAATCAGTTTTAATGAATTAATACTAAAATATGAACTATTTTTATTCAATTCTCAAAGTCTAAGTCACAAACAAAAACCATGAGGACCAAGCAAACAATATCTAGGAGGCAGCCAACAGCAAGGTCACCTCTTGCCTCGAAATGGACCAAAAGAAAGAAGCCATCTACTCACCAGAGTTAATTAGCACTGACCTGGTGTCTATTAAGTCTGTCTTCTACAAATTCAGTGTCAGTGCTGCTTACGTGACATGCAAGAAAACCCCAAAAAATAAATTCTTAGGAAAAAGGTTCTGTTGGATAGAGTTAAGCTTTGTGATACTTAAGACTCTTTCATCACCCAGCAACAGCTAGTTTTCATACTCATGAGGGCGATGCTATTCCTATGGTAAATGTGTAGTTGAAAGCCAATAGAACAGAATATTACGGGGTTTACATGAAAACTATAACATAAAAACCTGGGGTCTGGATAAATGGAGTTACAGAGGTACCCATACTAAGAAATATGAAAATAACAACAGAACAAAACAAAACCCCCGCTCTGAATGGAAGTTAACTAGTACTGGAGAGAAGACTGAAGAAGTAGGAAAAGGTGAAGTCATGGCTTTGGTTTCTCAGTTTAAGACTTTTGTTTCTATTTTTTCATGATGTAAATGACAAAATGTTCAAATTAAACTACCAAGAATGTTTATTATATCCTTGCCCTTTTTTAAAAATTTAGTTTATAAAAATGCCTTTTTTTCCTAATCACACACAAAGCATTCGTAAGTCTATTAACGGCAAAAAGGCAAAGCAGAATGATGTGGCCATGGGCATACTGAAGGACTCAGAAAGCAAAGTAAAACAAGTTCCACTAGAGAGCAGCAGACCTCTAATTCCCCTTTCACCGTTTAACTTTGGATTCACTTGGATAATCACTCAAGCACCCAGGTCTCCTCTATTAATAATGCTTCACTGGCATAAAAATGAGGGCTATCCAAATGGCCAGCGGGCACAGGAAGAGATTCTCCATGTCACCGATCATAAGGAAACGGTGAGCTGAAACCACAGTGAGCTACCCCTCACGCCGTTAGAATGATGTCAGAGGAAGGTGAGACAGCCAGTGCTGACAAGGATTTGGAGAATGCACTGTTGGTGAGGAAGGTAAACTGGCGCAGCCATTATGAAAAACAACATGGAGGTTCCTCAAAAAATTAAAAACAGAACTATCATACAATCCAACAGTCTCACTTCTCACTTCAATATCCTGCTTTCATCTCTCTCTTCAATATCCTGCTTTCATTTCACCATTTAATTTTTGCATCCACTTGGATAATCACTAAAGTACCCAGTTCTCCTTTATTAATAATACTTTAGAAATGAAAGCAGGATGTTGAAGAGATACACGCATTCCCATGTTCATCGCAGCATTGTTCATGACAGCCTACACATGGCAATAACTTGTGTCCCTCAAAGGATGAATGGACAAAGATGTAGTAGAGCTGCAATGGAATATTCCTCGGCTGTGGAAAAGGAGGGAAACCTGCCATTTGTAACAACATAGATGGACCTTGAAGGCATCGTGTAAGTGAAATAAGCCAGACAGAGAAAGACAAGGACTGTATGATGGTGTCACTTATCTAAAGTACATCTAAAAATCAAAAATAGCAGAGTCTAACTCTTAGAAACAAAGTAGAAAAGTGTACCGTGTAGCTGGGGGTCTAGGGAAATATGGAGATTGATAAAAGGGTACAAACTTCTAGCTAGAAGATGAATAAGGCCGGAAGATCTAAAATATGCTAACTACAGTTGATAACACTGAACTATGTAACTGAAATTTCCTAAGAGAGTAGAACTTAAATGCCTCACCATAAAAATAAAGATAAACGGGAGGTGATGAATGTGTTCATTAACTAGATGGTGGGAATCCTTCCACTATGTATATGTATATCATCAAACCACCATAATTAATACTTAAAATAACTTACGATTTTATTTGCTGGTTGTACCTCAATAAGGAAGATAAAAAGAGGACTGTCACAGTGAAGATTATAACCTCTTTTTAAGTCTGAAGGAAAAAATATTCCACAACTCTTTTTCTTTTTCCCTCTGTTCTACTTACTAAATTCTTTTCATCTAATAAAATCTCAGCTCAATGTTTGTCCTTCATCCTTTCCTGACCTCCAAATCTAAATTCCATATTCTTTATATTTTCTTATCACATCCCATTACTTTTACGGCTCTTACCATATTTTATTATGTACTTTTAAAGTTATTACTTAAAATGTTATATACTTCAAGTTGTTACATACTTTTTGTGTGTGTTCATTTGTTTTATAGCACTTAATAAGTAAGTTCATGAGAGCAAGAAGCATATCTGTTTTATTCACAGTTAATTGGAATTCACACTAAATTAAAAGTTTAATCAAGTCCTTCATGTATTGGAGAACCTCGATGAATATTTTAAAAATGAACCTGGAGCCCAGCCAGCATGTCACTCAGTGGTTGAGTGTCGACCTATAAACCAGGAGGTCATGGTTCAACTCTTGGTCAGGGCACATGCCTGGGTTGCAGGCTCAATCCCCAGTGGGAGGCATGAAGGAGTCAGCCAATCCATGATTCTCTCTCATCACTGAGGTTTCTATCTCTCCGTCTCCCTTCCTCTCTGAAATCAATAAAAACATTTTGTTCTTAAAAATGAACCTGGAACAGGCTTTTAAAATAATTTCAACTGAAGGGTGGGTTGGGAAATGGGTTGAGTTCATGACAAACTCTCTTCAGAAAACATTTTTACAGATTTGTAAGAAAAAGTGGCTTTTTATCAAGTCATAAAAAGAATAAACACAGCTAACTAATAAACATTTCTTGCAAATGTTTAAAAAACATGTCAAGAAATCAAGAAACTCTGTCCATGTCAACAGAAGTTGAGTATTTTGTTAACTGTAAGACTGTCTCATCATCGTTTATAGAAAATACAGCTATTCATCAGAATTGGATTGTTTTAAAAATGTGACCTCACCAAACACTTCAATTTTCCCCGTTCCTTTTGTTTTTCTCTGTGTTGGCCACAGACCTAGGGATGCAGAGAGGATGATTGGGAACTTCTGTCTCCCACTGCGGGTTAAATACGCTGGCCCAGGCTTCCAAGAATTTGACTGAAACAACTTTCTCCTTGCAGAACTTGGAAAAAATTGGTATTTACATATGTGAGCCAAGTCTCATTGCCTTTTGCTCTCAGACTGCTGTTCACACTTGGACTTGTTTACATGCTTCAACCTAGCATTTCTTTCTTTGCCTCGTAGTTACAAACCTACCCCTGACCCCAGTGATATCTGACCTGGACCTCTTTCTCCCTTCGTTCCATGCCCAGAGGGTCAAATCACTGCTGTCCTTAGCTTGGCGGTAGTTTCCCCAGCCTGGCATTCAGAATAAATGTTTTTTCCGCCAGGTGCTTTGCCAGACCTCTCTCAAGGACCTCCCATCTGCCCTTCATTGCTTTATTGCCTCATGTATAACCTATTCACATCCCAGAAAAATAAACAGAGCTTAATGCAGCCCACTCCAAGCTCTCTCTCTCTCAACGGCCAGACCTGAACTTGGGATGAACTTCCTCTCCCAACCTCTTCCCATCCATCTTATCAACTGATCTTCCATGATCTACCTCCAGAAGCTGTCCTGATTGAGAAGCACAATTTCTACCTTCCACTTTCCACCCTGTCTTAGGAGGCAGAGTAAAGCATTTTTAGTCCATATTTAACTGCTTTATTCATTTCTGCAATTGCTGGGGGTTGCATGGAGCTCAGAGAAAGCAGGCACTAGGCACCGTTCACCTCATTGTGAGCAGGGCTGAGAGCTGACATAGCTGGGACACAGGGCTTGGATGAATTGGATAGGCCTCATTCTGATTGAGCAGCGCCGTATCATACTACTGTGAAGGTGTTTGAATATCTCTTTTGAAGTTATTTGAAATTGCAACTATTTGAAGATCACGAAGGGTTGGGCCGTATGAGGAACAACATTGACACTCTCTGGGGCCACGTGACCTCACATCTATCAATTTCTATAAGTTTCCAGCTTGCTCTTCTTTCTGCAGAAAGGCATCCTCCCCTGTGCTTGGCATAGAAGTAAGCTTCACATCAAATCTAACTGGGACCTCTGAGTCCCCATCCCCAGCCGTGGCACATGCAATCCAATGGGCTCATATCCAGTCCTGGCCCACAGTCTTGTCCAACAAGCAGAATCATGAGACCTGCAGCCAACTCAGCAGGCTCCATAGGGTTCGATTTTCTGAGACAAGACTGGACACATTTTCCTCCAAGAAAGCCAAGGAGTGTGAAAAAAACATAGAAACAAAAAGAATGACCTGCATTTTTAGAAGATACAACATTTTAATATTAAATAAATAAATGCTCCTAAAAAGCTATGTAACTTGCATATTTATTTTGTTTTCTCTCTCCTATGCCCAATAGATTGTAAATTCCACAAAGGCAGGATATTTTTCTCTGTTTTATTCACTGTTCAAGTGCCTAGAATATAGTGCCTTGCAGTAAACTTTTGCTGAATGAGTGAATAAAAGGCCTTTGGTGATGATACTAGTGGTAGTTATGGTGAATCTGGCCCAAAGACAGGAAAGTAAGTGACTGTATCACAAGAGAGCTTATGATTTCTGCGATAGACATAATTTTCATATTTACTTTTTCTATCAATCATTACCTTTTAAATAAAGTTCTCAAAAGCACTAACCAAATTTATTTATCTTTAAGTTTTAACGTAATGTCTGATGCTCAGTGAATAATTTTAAATTGATCAGAATGGGTAAATATATACCATTGCTCCTTTGAAGAGTATTCCATAAAATGCTAGCCAAATATTAAATTGTCGTCATAGTGAGTTTAGGGAAATGCTGTATTTAAATGTTTATGTCCCCTCAAAATATATATGTTGAAACTAGTCTCCACTGTGATGGTACTTGGAAGTGATTAGCTGGTGAGAGCAGAGCCCTCATGAATGGGATTTGTGCCTTTTCAGAAAACAGACCTCAGAGAGCACTCTGGTCCTTTCCACCATGTGAAGTTATAGAGAGAAAACAGCTGTCTATGAACGAGGGGTGGGCTCTCACCCAACACTGAATCTGCCAGCACCTTGATCTTGGACTTTCTAGCTCCCAAGACTGTGAGAAATAAATTTCTGTTGTTGATAGACCACCCAGTTTATGGAACTTCTGATTTAGTGAACTGAATGAGACAGAAAATTACCTAGGTAACAGTGGTCAAGATGCATGGGACAATTAGAGGTTCAAAGGCAAACTAGGGATTTGACTCAAGAGTTTAGTAAGCCCTAGCTGGTTTGGATCAGTGGATAGACTGTTGGCCTGGAGACTCATAGGTCCCAGGTTCGATTCCAGTCAAGACACATGCCCAGGTTGTGTGCTTGATCTCCGGTAGGGGGCATGCAGGAGGCAGCCAATCAATGATTCTCTCTCATCGATGTTTCTCTCTCTCCCTCTGCCTTCCTCTCTGAAATCAATATATTTATATATTTTTAAGAGTTTAGGTAAGACCCATTTGACCTCAATCAATGTGGTTTTGTTTGTTTTTGTTGTTGCTTTTTCCCAGAAGGCCCTGAGTTAAAATTTAATCCAGGTTTCGCTATCATCTTAGAAGGGGCCAAACCTTGCAGAAGTTGGACTTGTTGTTATCACAATGTAGATTTTTATGACACAGATGTTTCTGTTAACTCAGCTTTAGATTAGGAGCCTAAATAGCAGAGCACTCTCTTTTCCTTACAAACGATCATCAAAGGGTTTTTAATTTAATATCATGTTTATGCATTACTCAACAATTCAGCAAATATCTAAACATAAACAATTCTTGGAGCACTTTGCTAAAGGAAAAATTGTTGTTTCTTATGCCAAATTAGTGAGAAATTGCATGAAATTTTGGCTCTGGGCATGTGTATATAGGCGTAAGTAAAATTCAGCAATTTTCTTGTAAATTCATGTGTACACAATTCAATCACCATTTATTTAACTTCTATGTTAATTATAAAGATGAATATTTATGTAGGTTCTGTCATTAGGGACTTTGAATATATTAAATGGAGTAAGAGGTAGTAGGTAATAATATATACCAATAATCATAATACATGGCAATTTCATGTGAACTCCGTGTAAGAGGTAAAAGCCATGTAAGCTTCAAGGATGGATGACTCAAATAATATCTGATCTTAAGAGTGAAAATGTTTGTTTATAAAATACAAGAAGCTTTAAGAAGGAAATATATTTGGAATGGCCCTTGAAGAGTCGATATACAACGCACTAATATTTCAGAATGTGAAATTAGGGAAGAAGCAGTTTTAGAAAAGAAATACATTGGCAGGAGAAACAGCAGCCCATTTTGATGAACAGCAAGTTGTCCGATTTAGCTGGATGGTGAATTATGCAAAAGGAAGGAGAGAAAATAAGTGTAGAGAGGTCAGATAGGATCAGATTGCTCAGAGTTTCAAATATCAGCTAATTGAATTCTGGTCCTAATTGGATGGTGTTCTGAAAAGAGCAACACTGAGACTTTGAGTAAAGTCATATCCCTAAGAAGTAAGCTCTAGACGGAGTAACCTGACAGAATATTTCGGGAGGAATTCTGGGACCAGTGAAATCACTCATGCAATCTTTAACGTGTGAGTTCATTGGGGCTAGAAAGGGAGCTGTACCCGTAGACGGGCTGAAGAGGTGGAGAAGAGGAGAAATACAGAGGCAAGAGACACTTCAGAAATAAGAGCCACAGGATTTAGCAGCTAGGGGAATAGAGTATGTGGGAGAGAGCATGCCACCACTGGAGATGGTGTTCCATTTGGACCCTATTAATAAGGTAGGGTTGGTGGATGAGGAAACAATGAACACAAATGTGATGGATAAGTCCATGGAAGGAGATAAAATATCTGATGAAAGGGAAGAGGCTGAGGGTAGACTTTCAGATGGGAAGAGAATCGTAGTGGGAGAAAGAGAAATTTCCTGAGAGCCCTAGCTGGTTTGGCTCAGTGGATAGAGCATCAGCCTACAGACTCAAGGGTCCTGGGTTTGATTCTGGTCAAGGCCACATGCCCGGGTTGCAGGCTAGCTTCCCACTGTGGGGCGTGTAGGAGGCAGCTGATCAATGATTCTCTCTCACCATTAATGTTCCTGTCTCTCTCTTCTTCTCCTTTCCTCTCTGAAATCAGTAAAAATAGATATTTTTAAAAATTTTTCCTGAGAGTTCAGGAAAAATAAAAACATGCTTCTTCTGTGCAAGAAGCCAATAGTGGATTGAGAAGGACATTCTATTTGGTAATTAAATTATTGGTGGTCATTGAGCAAATAGGGCTCATAGGCTGGTTGTATTTCTAACCCAGATGGCAAAGAGTGACGTTAATGAGGAGTGGATTGGAAGAAATCAAATGCAGCCAATTTAGACTATCCCAACAATTTTAATAGCAAAAGAAAAGGAAAAAAGAGAGTGGTATCCTGAGATCCACTGCAACCTTCTATTTCCTCCATTTGAGAGTTTTGATCTATGAATCACCATGTGGAAAAACTCAATTGGCAATTTGATCTACTCACCCATTGACAAAGTACACGCCAAAGGACTTGTACAATAGATGGGGTCATTAGCCTTGGCTCTTATGAGAAATACAGTATTTTTGCTGTAATGATCAGTTGGCATGTGAATACTTAAGCATATGAAAAAGCCTTCAGGTAATCAGCAGCTTCCACTATTCATTATCTGATGTTTGGGGTCATTTTCTTGGCAGAAAATACCATTTAGCTGTAAATCTATCACCATTTGGGAGGGAAATAAAGATTTTGAACAAAATACATATTCTCCTTCTGGAAAAATTATAATTGCTCCATCTTAACTTTCCATGTCCTAGCTCTAATTGCCTCCTACACCCTTCTGTTCCTGTGCAATTAAAGGCTTTTTCTACTGGTCAGTCTACATGTAAGCCCACTAGAAGCTTTCTACATTATAAAAATGTAGAGCATTTTGTGTGAAAATTGCATTGCCTGTCACCAGCCCAGGTTTTAGAAGGCCTGCCATTGCTGAAACAGCTCAGCGGGTGAACTTCGTAGTATGCTTTGTTTCTTAGCAGCATGCATCCAAATATTGCTTAGGGAGCTTCATATTTTTACACAGAAGTTATACCTGAGCATAACTTCACGCAAGCCTTTGATTGCTAGCTCTGCAACAATCACCCATTCATCCGTCCCAAGTAAGACTACTTTTACCTCCTAGAACTGGACACTGGGGTTATATTGCTTAGAGAATCTCCCCTCTAAGTGGCAGGAATAAGAAAATGTTTCCTTTAAAAAGCCAAATAGTAAATATTTTTGGCTTTGCAGGCCATACGATCTCTGTTACAACTACTCACCTCTACTGTCCTATAAAATAAAGGGCTAATATGTAAATTGAGCAAACAGTGGAACAACCGGTCGCTTTGATGCACACTGACCACCAGGGGGCAGATGCTCAATGCAGAAGTTGGCCTCTGGTGATCAGGATGCTGCCACAGGGGGAGCATCGCTCAGCCAGAAGCCCTGAGCCTGGCTCATGGCTGGCGAGTGCAGCAGTGGTGGCGGGAGCCTCTTCCGACTCTGCGGCAGCACTAAGAACCCCTCTGGGGATGTCTGACTGCCAGCTTAGGCCCACTCCCCAGGCCTCTAGTTGTAATATAAAAGCTGTAATTTGCCAACCCTGCTCTAGAAAAGGACCCTGAGTGGATATGTTGTTTGGACATCCATAAGGACCCAAGATGGGGAACCCAAACATACATGATTGAAAAGATGCTTGATTCGCAGTTGATAGCAGATCAGTCCTGGTATCTGGATCACAGACATTTGCACTCCATCTGAAGATTTCCCCCATACCACCTTCCCCTCTCTCCACCTGTGTTTTCCTGTGGCACATGGCCTTCTCACTCCTCTGGCCTGTAGTCCACATTGCTTAACAATCCTATTGAAGTTAAATTATTGGCTCCTGGCTTTGATCTCTTTAGGTTATGACTTCTAAGAATTTGCCTTTAGTTCTAAAAAATGTATTTAATTTTAGGGCCTCAAACAACCACCTAAAAAAGAAGTGTAGCCCTAACCAGTTTGGCTCAGTGGATAGAGTGTTTGCCTGCGGACTGAAAGGTCCCAGGTTCGATTCCGGTCAAGGGCATGTACCTTGATTGCAGGCACATCCCCAGTAGGAGTGTGCAGGAGGCAGCTGATCAATGTTTCTCTCTCATCAGTGTTTCTAACACTCTATTCCTCTCCCTTCCTCTCTATAAAAAAATCAATAAAATATATTTTTTTTAAATAAAGAAAAAAGTTTATATGTTTAAATGATATATTTTATTTCTAGCCACCAAATATTTTCCCTTCTATTTATCATGTCAAACACAGTGAAACTGCTACACCAGCCTGAAGTGTCTTCAACAGACGGCTCGCTCTGCTTTCCTTCTTGGCCTGAAATGTCAATCTTTAAAGTCTCCCTGTAGTGCAGGAGAAAGAAAACAGACTAAAATCAGACAGCTGTTTTCTGGTTCTGCCTTACACTGGTTTGGAGCACGTTATTACCCCGCATGTTAAGTATGTTGCTTCCAAGGATTTGCTGAAATCATCGTTCCCCTCCACATGGTAAACATGTAAGTTATTTGAGGAATATTTTGAGCTCTATTCCATATTGAGAATATAATTAATATTTTTAAGGAAGCTTTCTACTGTTTTGAAAAAGAGTGTGAAAAACATTTATTTTACAAACAAGGAAACTGTTTCAATGAAGCAAAGTGACTTATTGAAGATCATGCAACTGCTTATTGCAGAATCTAAAGTAAAACATAAGCCTCCATGTTCTCAATCTCTGTAGTTTTTTTCTATTGTATTATTTTGTTCCACTTTATCTTAGCGTAATATCCATGTTAGCCAGTCTCAAGCTAGCCTGTGAGTCTTTTCATAGAAGCACAATCATCATTAGATGTTAAAAAACACCTGCTTTACCATTATTTACACCTTTCCAAATTAAACAGACTATTTGGTTTTGCTGGTGTGTAGAAACACTTTTTTCTACAATAGACTTATATCCAGCAATCTTACTAAAATCTTACTAAGTTAATTTATAACTGTCATATGTGTCAGTGAATTCTTTTCTACATACAGAATCAAGTTGTCTACAAGAAATACCACTCGCTTTCTTTTCAAGGTGATGCCTTTTTATTTCTTTTCTGTGCAGGAGCGATACTTATTGCAATATCCCTGGGCTGGGAAAACCACTGAACATCCAAGTCCCTGTGGGATATCTCCCTCTGAAGTTCCCAGGTAACCGCCGACTGAAGCAATCCTTGACAAAGTCCAGAGTCTGCACGTATGTTTGTGTAACTCACTGCACGTGCGTTAGGTCCCTGTGATAGGATGGTGTTTCCACCTGCTGGCTAGCACTCTCTCTGGGGAAAGGCTTGTCTGGATTAGCATTTCAACGCTTTTTGTTGTGAGAACCTGCTGTTTCCTGGGGCCTTCACAGATTTGATCGCTGGCCACCACAAGCTTGTTTCAAGGTGAGTGCTCTACGGATTTTACCTGTAATCTTAATATTTCAGCATTGTAGATTGTGTTCCCAACACACCTATCCTTTCCTGGGTAAAAAATACATCACTCAGGTGGTGGGCATTTCTCTTTCTTTTCAAAGCATAAGCAACCGCTACTTTGCTTAAATATCAAAAGAACCAAAGGTTCGTGTTTCTTCAGGAAAATGTTCTTCCAGGAACTAGCTTGTGGTTTGCGATTAAAAGCAGAGCAAACATACCCTTTGGCTGAATGATCAGTCTTGTGCCTGGGCCCCCGGGTCTGCACTCGTGATGGTAAATAGCATGTCTTAAGCACAAGGAAGAAAGAAAAGCAAGAAATGAGAGATTTTAAAAGTTTACGTGGAGATGGAAAGACAGAAGCGGTACTTGAGAGCAAACTAGCTCATCCTCTGAACCTGTTGCGTCGGATGCACTGAGCTGCCTCATAGACAACTCAGTCAAGGAGGGTAAACAGGTTGAAATCAGATGGACTCAATGCTACACTGAAATCCTTGAAATCTCACAGAGCCATTTCCACTGATGCAATGGGACTGCAGATTTTGGAGAGTTGAAAGTTCAGGCGTGGATCCCAGTTGTGAGAAACCTGTGGCATCTCTGCCCTTCACCCAGGGTCCTGCAGTGGGAGAGTTTTCCTCTGTCTTCCTCTGCCCCTGAGCATTCTTTTGCTCGGTGTTTATCTGACCATTGTGTGGTGATGGGTAAGTGAAACGTCCTTATATCATTTTAGATAGCCCCCAAGTGCCTAGAGATGTTGAAAGTTAACAAATAAGGGAGCATTGGATAGCATATGCTGGGCCATGAATAAAAAATAATCCGTAAAATAATTCTCTTTCTTTGAATAAAAAGGATAGTTTTGACAAAGTCATTTCTCTTCCTAACAACAGAATGTTATAAAAGGAGAGACTGCCAATTAGCTCTTTTATGAGCATCTCCTCAAATAAGAAGCTTTTTTTAAAAAATCCTCATCCAAGGAGCGAGGATTTTTTTCCCATTGATTTTTAGAGAGAGTGGAAGGGAAGGAGTGGGGGGAGAAAGACAATGACTCCTTCGTGTGAGAGACTCAGGGATTGATTGCCTCCCACATGTGCCCTGACTGAGGGGTGGGAATCGAACCTGCAACCCAGATAGCTGACCTTGACTGGGAATTGAATCCTTAAGCCATGCATGGACCAATGCTCTAACCACTGAACTTGCTGGTCAGGGCTCAAATAAGAAGCTTTGACCTACCACCTGAATGTAGAGCAGTTTCCAAATTGCTTCAGAACAGTTACAGCCAAAGAGGAGATAAGAATATTTTTTATCTTTGTGCAGCTTTACATGAGAACTGACATGAAATCCACCTATGCTTTTCCAGCTTTGGGAAGTTCAAACAGATAGTGGGTGCTGTGGATGGAGAACTGGAAACTTCTTATACTTCAACTTCTTCCAATTGAAGCATCCATCTTATAGAAAAACTGCTGTTTGAAATTTTAACCTTGCTATTTGGCTTCTGTAAATGTTTGCTTGCTTAAATAAGAAGGGAAATGAGACTATTCTCACTTCAGAGAGGCCATTAAACCTTCCCTGGACAAAGTTATCAGTGCTGGCACCAGGCCAGGCCTTTGGTGGAGGTCTCAAGGCCTCAGCACATAGGGGCCCTTTAAGAACTTGCAAAGGGGCGGGAAACATCCCATATTTGGGAGACAAAGAAGGTAAAAACATATAAATAGGGAAAATTTCTGCATGTTGGGGACCAGAATTTGAGAGACATTTTCCTCTGGACCCGTGTGTGATAAATGTAACTCCAAACTCTCCGAGCATGGTTTGGTTATTCCGATTTTCTGTAACACAATCACATGTTGGTCATACAAAATGCTTTCAGAAGTTC
Organism: Lasiurus cinereus; assembly: GCA_011751065.1. Lineage (NCBI taxonomy): Eukaryota > Metazoa > Chordata > Mammalia > Chiroptera > Vespertilionidae > Lasiurus > Lasiurus cinereus. The sequence continues at coordinate 74,998,157 of JAAGEH010002531.1, forward strand.
TCCTTTGTACAGTTAAGAGAATTATTCTGGAAGAAATCTATTTCTTCCAAATCCAGGATCAAAAACAAGTAAACAACAGCAACAGGAGCCACCCCTGTGCATAGGTTGAAGCAGCCTGTGTAAGAAGACCCCAAATTGGGGATGGGCTGGGGATGGGGTGGTGGTCTGTCCAGTAGTTACACAAGGAAACTTCATAATGTGTAGAAACCTCAGCTCCCCGGGGCCTTTTAGTTGGTTATTTTAAAACATGTATCTTTATTGCTGAAAGTATTACAGATGTCCTCTTTCCTCTCCCGATTGGCCCCTCCACCTGGCACTGGTCTGGATCTCGCGCTCCTGTGTGGACCTCACCCCATTCTGTCTGATCATAGCCTCAATTCTGTCTGGGCACTCTTGTCCTACTGTCCCCCCGTTCTGTGCTGCTGAGGAAACCAGGAAAGCTGTACTAATCTACCAGTGAATGAAAGTCAGCAGGCAAGTGCAGAGACCAGCTCAGTCATCAACATCCTGGGCCTGCAGCCCCTTACCTAAGAGTTAGGTCTGAAAGCTTAGGTGAAAATCGTGGGGAGCGTCTCCAATCTCTGTCCACTGAACCCAGACAGTGACCGTGAATTCTATTTCTTTGTCTCTCACTCAGAGCCCAGCAGCACACAATGGATACTCAAATGTGTGCAGAGTCCATTTGAAATTGAAGGACGTATTTAGTCATACGCCAGTGAATTTGGTTGTTTTTATTCCAGCATTCTTCTCTGAGCTTGTAGGAAAATTCAAAAGCTTACTGATGTATTAAGAAGAAATGTCCTCATTTTTTAACATATTGGAGACACATTTTTTTATATCTGATCTCAAGCTCTTGGCTTGAGCAAAAATTTATAAAACGATGAGCCCCATTTTTTTAAACAGATGTATTCTTTCATCACAACTAAGAAATGCAAAATAACCTGGCCAGTGTGGGTCAGTGGATGAGCGTCAGCCTATGAACTGGGATGTCGTGGTTTGATTTCTAGTCAGGCACGTGACCAGGTTGTGGGCTCAATCCCCAGTTAGGAGGCATACAGGAGGCAGCTGATCTCTCTTCATTGATGTTTATATCTATCTTTCTCCCTTCCTCTCTCTGAAATCAACAAAAACAATTTTTAAAAACTGGAATTAAAAACAAACTAATGTCTAAATCACTTGGAATATCTAATACCAAAACATATTTTAATCTTCACATGACCCTTGATGTAATTCAAGGAGCCTCTCGTTTTGAAAAATACTTGACTAACAGCTACAATGAAATTTGCAACCCTCGTAAGTGGTATGACTAACTTTGAAAACTAATACTGAGTGGTGATCCCATGCCAAGGGTTGTTTTAAGCACTTTACATTAGTTTCCTTACTGAATCCTAACAAAAGCCTTCCGAAGAAGGTAAAAATATTATTTCTATGTTATAGATAATAAAGCTAAGGCAGAGAAGTAAGGTGAAGGAGATTTTATTTCTTTAAATGCAAGTCACTATATTAATTACAGCAGTATTTTCTCTACATTTAATCATGTTGCATGTTTTGCAAGAGATATAGAGACCAACATGGCCATATTGGAGGGCAGACATGGTTTTGAAAATTCCTTTCAATAGTTCACAGATCCTCAGCACACTGGTAGGAACTGCTGTTCAAGGTTTTGTCTGACCTTAAGCCACATCTGGATACATCCTCTCTTGGTCTGGTTGTAGAGCTCCAGGCATCGAAAGATGCTCCAGTAACACAATGAGTAGTGTTACTACAAACTCAGTGAGGGGTGCATCTCATCCAAGAAAGAAGAGTTTGGGCTCTCACTTGTCATGTAGCCTCCATGTTAATACACCTCCTAAAGCTTCAGTTTCATCACCTATAAAATGAGGGTGTTTAAGCTGCAGATCTCCAAGTCTGTTTCAGCTCTCCCTTCTATGGCTCTAACAGTAGAGGTAATTGGACAGTGAACTCTCTCTCTTAATATCTCTGGCTCTTTTTATTGAATATATTGGGGTGACATTGGTTAATAAGATTATGTAGGTTTCAGACGTACAATGATATAATACATCATCTGTGTTCGTATTGTGTGTTCACAATCCGAAGTCAAGATCCTCCCATCACCATTCATCCCCACTTTACTCTCTTTTACTTCTCCCTCTGGTAATCAGCATACTGTTGTCTGTGTCTGTGAGATTTTTTGTGGGTTTTTCTTAGGACGGGGGAGGACCAGCTTTAGCGGGTTTCCAGGATGTCAGGAAATGGACTAGAACTTCCAGCAGAATGGTCCTAACTCACTCCCCAGATCCAGAAAAGTAGGAAAAACTGAAATGTACTTGAGGGTCCGGCTCATGAAAGGGCAAAGCAGGATGCACTCAGAATGTGTCAGTCACCCAGCTCACCCTTAAGTCAACCAATGGGAATGTAAGGAGAACTAACCTAAGGCCAAAAGTATGCTGACCGCATCCTGTCTTTGGGTAACCAGATCCTAGCCACATCCTGTCTTTGTGTCAGTGGTCCCTAGCCCTCACCCAACCAATCAGGATCGGCCAACTCAGTGGTCCGAGCATTACCCCACCTCCCAACCCTTAGCCCTATAAAATTGCTGTGCTTCTGGTACTCGCTCTCTTTTTGCATCCTGCCGCTGCTGCGTCGGTGGAGGGGGAGAGCCAAGCTCAAGCTTGAATAAAGGCTCTTTGCTTTTGCATCGGACTCAGCTCCCTGGTGGTCTTTGGGGATCTGGAAATCTGGGCATAACACTCACACAAAATGAACAGTTGTTTTGAAAAAGATAAGTTTATACAAGAATTCCCATTTTGGAATGGGAATGGGGTATAAAGATACACTACATACTTTCCTCTGTAGCCTACCACTAACGAGTCAGAGAAACTTCCTCCGACTGGAGATTGTAACCACAGGATTATATACCTCAAAAATCTTTAGAAATAGGATGCATACTCACGAACATGTAAATTTATGTGTTAACTTGCCTAAAGCGAGACGGGGAGACACCAGTGTTTCCTAAGACAATATCTGAGTTGCTCACAGCGTGATCTGTAAAGGTTTGCCCCTGACACGTCTTTGATGTGCACCCTCTCCCTGCTTTTCAGGGCCCGGCGGCTCTCAAAGAATGGCCAGACACTCCATCTTGAGTTTCATCCTGCTCAGTGCCCTGATTGACAAGGGCCACGCCTGCTTCTGTGATCACTTCTCGTGGACTGAGTGGTCCAGCTGCTCCAAAACCTGCGGCACTGGAATCCAAACCAGATCCAGGTGGGTGTGAGCTGGGCAGCTTTGCTGTGTGCCCTGGGAAACCCCGCGGGCAGACTTAGCCATGTCCAAAAGGGCCACACTAAGCCATGGGACAAAACAAGGTGTCTCAAAATAGGAACCCATGAACTTGGAAGGAGCCTGTGGTCTTTCCCACCTAAGGTTGAATGGAAATCTTTTCTTCTCTCCATAACATCAAGGAATTTCAAAGAAATTTAATTAAGAATCTGTGCAATATTTTCAGTTGACTGTTTACTTAGAATCGCTACTCAAGCTTTTCATCCAATCAGCACATAACTGCTCACCACCAGTGAGTTAATTACAGAGGATTTTCTGCTCATTAAACAGTCTACCAGGAGCTACACTGCACAGCGATGCTCACTGCTACCTTGATTGTTGACATGTACAAGAAGCAGGAAAACTGGTGGTTTTTAGTCATTCGCATTTAGTAATGCAGTCTTTTCACCGACTCCAACTACTTAACCCCGTGGTTTTTAAAAATCTACTGGGTGTTTCTGTTCCCTGCAGATGCTCACATGACTTGAGGGAGAAAGGCATGTGTTTAATGTGCTTTGGCTATCGTAACACCTTGTAGCAACTTATTTTAGAAAACTCTATTTTGCGTATGTATAGTGTGAGTCTCATTAAAAATAACCAATTGGCTTCCACAATAAAGCATCCACCCAGTATGTCAAAATAGATTTGTTTATGCTGAAACCAGTTTGGCTCAGTGGATGGAGCGTCGGCTTGCAGATGGAAAGATCCCGGGTTTGATTCTGGTCAAGGGCACATACCTTGGTTGTGGGCACATCCCCAGTAGGAGGTGTGCAGGGGGCAGCCGATCGATGTTTTCTAACTCTCTATCTCTCTCCCTTCCTCTCTGTAGATCAATAAAATATATTCTAAAATGTTCTTCTACTAAAGAGGCCCTCAGGAGCTTTCTCACTGTCCACCTCGTAAAGTTCAACAATAAATCTCGTTCTTCCCAACTGTGCTCCTCTCAAGCCCGTGTCACAGGCTCCTCCTCCTCGGACATGCCATGCTCCTCCACCTGACCTCTTTGCACGGCCCATCCCCTCACATGCTCTTCCCTTCATTCTCCAGAGAATTCACATGAGCTTTTCAAGATGTATCTCTCCTGTCACTTCCTCTTTGACTGGTTGGCCCACACCACTCTGATCCCACCTCCATGGTTGTACTTATTACATTGAGATCTTTTAAGCCATTTTCAGGAACTTTCTCTTTTCCTTTCTTTCCCAATCAGTCTCTTCCAGAAATCCCATTAGGGTCAGCTTCAGAGTGAGTAGCCTAACACTTAAAAGCACTTCACACATGGCTGAATGCCCTATCATCCCTGTTTTAAATTCTTAATTTGTTAATAAGAGCAGTCTCCTCTGCCTTTTTCATTCTGCCCTGGGCCCCATACATTATGTACCTCGCCCTGAGTTCCATGAAGTGGTAAGAATTGTTCTTATGCCAACCGACCTGATTGTTCAGGAAAACCTTCTCTCCTTCTATTCACTGCAGTCCATTCTCAGTGATATTTTCCTTATTGGACTGGAGCCACCATGATGATTCTCATTCTAAGCAGGTTTTTTCTTCTCACTATTCCAGACAAGTAGTAATAAACGAATACTATCGGAAGAACTCCTGTCAGCAGCTTTGTATCTTCCAGGAGGCCAGAGAGTGTAGCTGGCAAGCTTGTCCGATCAACTGCCTCCTGGGGGATTATGGACCATGGTCAGACTGTGACCCCTGTGCCCAAAAGCAGGTGGGTGACAGGTGGACACATTCGGGAAATCAGAATCACAAGCAAACGACTCGGGCTCCCAAAGGCTCAACCATCACAGAAATGCTGAATTTCTTCAAATAAACTTTCCCACCTTCTATTGAGGAAAAAAAATTCATTGAGCCATTTTTAAGGGCCAGGGGGTTCCTTCGACATGTTTCATGGTTGTGTGGCCACCAAAAGGGAATTCTGGCCCCAGTCCCCGTGTCGCAATGGCCAGCTCTGTCCCCTCTGAGAACACGGGAAGCGAAAGCAGGCTCTGGAAAATGAGGATTTCAGGCCAAGGTTTAAAATCAGACAGAAATCTGGACCATTCGCCAGAAGCCTGGTTCCTTGCCCTTCCTCTTAATTGCCTCTCCCCGTGGGAAAGTCCCTCCCTCTGTTTGCTGTTCCCGCTGCAATATTGACCCTCCACGAGCTTGTTCCTGTAAGCACATTGCCCGGGCGGCCCCATCAGGCCAGATGCTGAGCAATCCCACGTTAGGGCAGAAAAGAAACTCATCTGCGGAGTTCCCCCTCTCTGAGCTGAACTGTTCTAGGTCCTTTCCACGCATGACCCTCTTCAAACTTCACACCACATTGTGCTTTTCTGCCCGGGTGACAGATGAGGACGTGGTGGCTTATGAGGAGCTGAGTAATTTGCTCCAGAACACACCACTAGCGGGTAGAGGAGCTGCATTCTGAACTCCAACTTTTCTGACATCAAAGTCATACTTCTCAATGCTGTCATAATGCTGTCCTTCTTTAACTCTGCTCTATGCCTCGCCATTTAAAATTGTGGAAAGGGTAGCCCAGCCAGTGTGGCTCAATTGGTTGAATGCATCTCATGCTCAGGAGTGTGCCAGTTTGATTTCGGGTCAGGGCAATATGCCCAGGTTTGCAGGCTCAATCCCTAACAGGGGGCTTGCCAGAGGCAGCTGATGTATATTTCTATCTTTCCCTCTCCCTTCCTCTCTCTGAAATCAATAAAACATCTATCTACTTTAAACCTTTTAAAGTGCAGAGAATGTGTCACCCTTGGTTTCCATGGTGACTTCCGTGTGCCAAAGAACCCCCAAATCCTTTCTCATTTATCACTCACGTCACACTGTCTTTGAGATATTGAAGGACTATTATTATTTCCCGGAAGAATCTGCTCTCAGGAGACACTCAGTAAATATTTGTGCATGGAATTTCTATTTAACTTCGAATCATATGACTGTAGAGTTAGAAATCTTAGAAACCTTTTTGCCCACTTCCTCCTTTTAGGAAACTGGGGCCCAGAGACTTCTGGAAGGACACACAACAATGGAATCAGAAAAATCATTAGTGCTGGAACTGGTTTGGCTCAATGGATAGAGCGTTAGCCTGCGGACTGAAAGGTCCCAGGTTCGATTCTGGTCAAGGGCATGTACCTTGGTTGTAGGTACATCATCCCCAGTAGGGGCCGTGCAGGAGACAGCTGATCGATGTTTCTCTCTCATTCATGTTTCTAGCTCTATATCCCTCTCCCTTCCTCTCTGTGGAAAATCTATAAAATATATTTTAAAAAAAACAAAGAGAAAAATCATTAGCTAATTGGGGCAGCACCACTATAATAGCAATCACACTGTGATTGAGAAGCCTAGATTTCTGAGATACATTTTAGCTTCAACCCTGCCTCACCGTTACTTCGCTTTCTCTCCTTTTCTTTCAGTTTAAGGTTAGATCTATTGTGCGCCCCAGTCAGTTTGGAGGACAGAAGTGTACGGAGCCCCTGGTGAATTTTCAACCATGCATTCCAACTAAACTCTGCAAAATTGAAGAGATTGACTGCAAGAATAAATTCCGTTGTGACAGCGGTAATGTACTTTCGAAAAATGTTCCTCGTCCACTAAAAATGATTTGACTAGCACAAAGTTATCCCAATGGACTCCAGGAAATGCTGTAATAGAAGAATCCCACCATGGTTTAAGCATGGGGAGATGGAGGGCTTATGCTACCAATGACCCAGCTATTTACATGCGAAGTTATTGCTCTTAAACTATGACCATCTAGACCACCTGCCTAATTCATTTGCTTATCAAGTATTGATGCCCAAGAAAAAGGAGGATGATGAAAAGAGAAGGAGGCAGATACTTTTAAAAGACAACTATTAATAAGAACAAATCTGTAAATCAGAATAAGCAATAGAAAAGGAACAATAGATTTAAAAGATTTTCATATAGTTTATTACACCAAGGGTACTATTAAGATATGTCAGGGAGGGGGATGATTAAAGATGATGTAACAAATGCTCTGGGTGGTCCACTGATTGCCTCCAAAGGAACTTCCAAAGGGGGCAACTCAAAATGATGTAAACAGTGGTAATATTCTTTCCAAGCCCAGTACTCATTCAGATTTATAAATTTGGTTAAGTTTCACTAGGTTTAAGCAAGCCTTGAATATACTACTTAATCTATTTATTGTCTTGCATAATTAATAGCTCTTCAACACTCACCATTTTTGAAGAGTCTAGATCAGATTTCTGCAAACTTTTTCAGTAAAATTCCAGAGAGTAAATACCTTAGGCTTTGCAGGTCATAGGTCTATGTTGTAACTAATCAGCTCTGGCATCTTAGCATCAAAACTGCCATAGATATATCTATATAGACAAATGAGCATGGCTGTGTTCCAATAAAGTTTTATTTATGAAAACTAGCAGCAGGTCCATTTTAGTCCAAGGGCCATAGTTCACTGACCTTTTATCTAAATCGTCCATTTGAAGTTAAATTTAGAGTTCAGATGAATACAATTTACATCATTTCTGTGTACTCTGGAATGCCCTGGAAAGGAAAGTATTTATAACTAGGTAGCAGATTTCAAATTCCATAGAAAATTGACCCAGACCTTGGACCTAAGATTTTTCTCCTTTTAATCCTTGCTTCCTGCCTTTAATTTTGCCAATCTTTCCCAAGTGTCAGACAGAAATGTTGCTGTCAGGGTTTTCCCTGTGTGTCCTGCTCCCCAAACCCAGAATAAGAGGGTGGGATGAGGGCAGATAGATACACAGCATACCTATATGAATAAGGCCCTGTGAGCTATTGACAAAAGAGGCAATAGGAGAGAAATCTAAGCATTATATCCAGAATATTAAGATAAAGATTTTGCAATGAAGTGTAATTATATGAAGCTTGAAGGAGAGTTTTCATAACAAATTACCAGAAAAAAAAAACCTCCTTTATTTAATAGATGATAAAGTCTATAAAATGTATTACAAAGAGCTTTCTTTAGGCCAAAAAATATTCACAAGTTTAAGAGGTCTTTAAATACATCTATAGGCCACCAATTCATAATGAGTAATTTCAGGAAAGTTAGTGGTATTAGACATAACTGATAACTAGTTCGTCAGCAATATGGCCACAGCCATTGATAAAATCTAAAATGTTAAAATGCATCTACAATGGTTAGTAAGCAGCTACTTCCTGAGTGCCCCCTGCCCTGTTGTCCATATTCCTTCACAGAAAACTCTAGATTTTCCCAAGATCCAGCCATTCACTGGTGAATCCCTGGCATTGATTTGGTTGGCAACCATTGTGATTGGGTAGTGCCATGGCCTATTGGGTAAATATTCTACCAAAAATGCTCTACTACTATGCTCTCCTAAAAAACATCCACTAGTGTCACTCTCAAAGAGAATAAAATGTTGGATGGATCATCTTTTGTCTGACTTAGGATGATCTTTGGCCTTCAGTTATCAAAGAACTGTCTATCCTAAAGAGAGCTTCCTTCTTTTCTTTCCTCCCTTTGAGTTTCTGTTCAGAGTCCTCCAAGAGTCCCCAAAACTAAGTATATTCATTTACTGAGTCTTTGAGAATTACCGATGAGGCTAACCTTTGTGCACTGTGCCAATTTCTCTATTGAAGTCCTCATTTTAAGCATAGAAAACTAAAGAATTTGCAGCTATTTATAAAAAAGTAGAGTCCCCGCAACAGTGGGATCTCTCAGCCTGGTCTGCGCCCTCTCATAATCCAGGACCCCTTGGGGGATATCAGACTGCTGGTTTTGGCCCAATCTCCTCAGGCCAGGCCAAGGGAACCCATTGGTGCACGAATCTGTGCACCGGGCCTCTAGTATGCATAGAAGATCTTTGGTTAATCTCTTCCCACCCTCTCTCTCCTGCCTTTCCTCTGAGATCCATCAGTCTGTTCTATGTTTCCATGCCTGTGTGTTGAGCATCTGCCCCCTAGTGGTCAATGCACATCATAGCTACTGGTCAAATGGCCAAACAGTTGCTTAGGTTTTTATCTATAATAATAAAAGGGTAATATGCTAATTAGACCAAACATCCTTCTGGACACAGCAGGGGCTGGAGGGAAGCAAGCCTGGGTCCTGGGTGCCTGCAGGTGGCCATGGGGAAGCCAGCCTGGGTGCCGGGTGCCAGAGGAAAGCCGGTGCCAGCAGCCAGGGGAAGGAAGGCCTACTCTTGCATGAATTTTGTGCATCAGGCCTCTAGATATAGATATAGATATAGATATAGATATAGATATAGATATAGATATATAGGTATAGGTATAGATGTATAGGTATAGATACAGATACAGATATAGATATAGATATAGACATAGGTATAGATATAGGTATAGGTATAGGTATAGATATAGATATAAATGTAGATGTAGTATAGATATAAAGATAGAGATAGAGATAGATATGTCATTGCAATAACAAAAATCAGTTCAAGTACATAAGAAAAACATGTACAATTTCTAAATGACTACATGGCTTCAGGTGTGAGTGTATACGTATTATGTATATATTCTGGCGAATTGCTGACTTCTGCAAAGTCTGCACTATCCAAACCACCCTTCTTCCCCACCCCTTCTTTAGTAGAGGATATACAGTGTGTGTGACTTACAATATGTCTCCTCTGGTTCTTCCTACTCCATTGAGTTTTTGTGGCCTGGAATCATGTGACTTAGCTGTGTCCCATCAGAGCTTTATCGCACCTGCCACTCATTCTTAACCATCACTCAAGGGATGTCCTCTTGCTTTCATCCCTACCCTTGTTAATAGTCTTCTCCAATATCCCTAGAAGTACATATGGATAGAATTTCTTTTGTTCTAATAAATCTGGTGTCCTGCTCACAGCTAATGAGAACTGTATCCTGCATGTGTAGCCCTAGCTCAGTTCAATAAAATAGGATTTTGGGGGGGAACGATATCAAAAATTAGCTTTTGCTCAAATTTGGAAGTTCCAGGTTCAAAACATTAAAAAATATAATATTTGGGGGTTTTCCTTTAGTAAAAGCATCTCTATTTAAAACTAAATTACCTACTGTGTTCTGCCCTAAAAATAAACAAACAAATAAAAAACTGGAAGTGTGCTCTTTTAAAACCAGAGGATCTGTCAGGGTACATCCTGGGGTTAATACAAATTATGTTCTCTCTATATTTTCACTCTTGTATGATGCTGGACTGTGTAACCATAATTCTTTGTAATGTTAGTCTAGATATAAAACAGGGTTTTGAATAATCAAAGACGGGCTTAATTACTTTCTAACATTCTACCTTCTTAGTGAAAGTTATTAACCAAAAGAGATGAAACTAAGTGCTTTCTGGGAAACTCTTCATTAATAATAATAAAAAATGTATTCAACAGAATATCAATTTCCCCAAGCATTTCAGTGAGTCCAAAAAGTCACACATAGCAATGGTGAGATGCTGATCACAACCTAGGATAGTTGACTAGTTAACCTGTAGGACGCCAGCGCTCCTGGTTATAAGCATATATTCCAGAAATTGAAATGCCTTATGTACAAGGATCCTCATGAAATTCAGCAAGTTTAAAAGGAAAAGGAGCCTAAGCCAGTTTGGCTCAGTGGATAGAGTGTCAGTCTGCGAACTGAAAGGTCCCAGGTTCGATTCTGGTCAAGGGCATGTACCTTGGTTGTGGGCACATCCCCAGTAGGGGGTGTGAAGGAGGCAGCTGATTGATGTTTCTCTCTCATTGATGTTTCTGACTCTCAATCTCTCTCTGTTTATCTCTATAAGATAATAAAATATATTTTTAAAAATTAAAATTAAAAAAATAAAAGGAAAAGAAATGATTTAAGTACATGAAGCTTACCCCATTTTGTAAATTCACTAATTTAACCTGCTACCGAATGCTATAGCACCTAGGCATTTAACTTGTCCAAAAATAATTAGATTGAATAAATTATGTGTAGTAAAGCAATTATATTATGTAGTTATATATGACTACATAATAAAAATATACTAATTATGTATAGTAAAATAATTACATAGTATAAAATGCATAGTTAATAAATGTGCAATTTTATTTTGATGAGTGTATACATACATATACATGACCCCCAATCAGGATATAGAAAACATCCATAAACCTGAAGAAGTTTCTATTCTCTTCTTTCCAATTAATTCCTATCCTTATTTTTTTTCTTTTTTTTTCTCTCCTTTTTCTTGAATATCATATGAAGGAATCCCATGCATCACTATTGTGTGTCTGGCTTTGTTTGCTCAACAAATAAAATTTTGGAGATTCAGCCATGTTACCATACCTATGTATGTATGTGTGTGTGTATGTGTGTGTCTGTAATTAGTTTTTAATAATAAAACAGTGACCTTGAGTCTGCTATCCTGAGTCAGAACAAAATTCTAAACCTACAATTCATTTTCTGCTACAAAGCAGGATTTCTGTAAAAAGCTTACTGAAATGGAATGGGATTCTAGATCTCATTCTCTTATTTAAGCCTATCAGCCCCATGGCGACTAAATAATCTATGGTGAAAATTTAATCCTAACAAGAAATGGGAGAAAATATGTTTAGTATTCCATTCTCATATGTTCCTAAGTCTTGATTAAAAAATAATGAAAACTTAGGTGGGTACTAGCCTTATTGGGCGATCACTTAGTGAATTATATAAATGTGTAACGACTGTGCTGTATACCTAAAACTAATCCTATCTAATAAAAGAGAAACATGCAAATTGACCATACCTCCACTATGCCCACAAGCCACGCCCACCAGCCAATCAGGAGTGAACATGCAAATTAACCCATCCAAGATGGAGGTTAATTTGCATATTCAGGCACAGCGAATAATGAAGACAGCATAGAAGGAAGAGGAGTACTGCAAAAGGGAGTGAAACTGCAGAGAAGCAAGTGGGGCAGTGGAGACTGGAAGGAAGTAGACAGGGCGGCGGAGACCAGGGAGCAGGCAGGGCTGCGGAGAAGGGAGGGAAGCAGGCAAAGTGGCAGAGATGGCCACAGGAAGCCTTCTTCTTGCTGGAATAGGCCCGAGGAAGCCCTATCCTTGCAGGAATTTTCCTGCAATAGGCCTCTAATATAATATTAAATATCACTGTAATTGAAAATATTTTTTAATTTAAAAGACTAAAACATGATCTTGGATGAGTCATTGTTAGAAAACCTGCTGTTAACTTTTTTCTTGAGATTTAAATCACTGGCGTTTCAGATTAATAAAGACCTTAAATAATCATCTGTGGTCGATATTGTTTGCTTTCCTTGATAGGTCGTTGCATTGCCCGCAAATTAGAATGCAACGGAGAAAATGACTGCGGAGACAATTCGGATGAAAGGGATTGTGGGAGAAAAAAATCTGTATGCTTACGGAAGTACAACCCCATCCCTAATGTAAACAGGATGAGCACTGGGTATGTAACATCTTTTTGTCATTTGGGGGAATGACAGCGTCTCGGAACTGAATGGGAAGCAGCAATGGAGCAATGATACACCTTGTCTGCTTCCTCATTCCCCTCTCTCTACTCTTCCCAGCCCTGCCTCTGGCGCTTGGCTACCATACTTGGGCAGCATGTGGCCATGACCCTCACTCCTAGGGAATGAAATTGCTTAGCGTTTTCACATTGTACTAGGCAAGGTTATGGGCCCTTCATACTTGTTTGTTTTCATTCTCATATATCCTTTCAAAAGTTCTAGAGTGGACCAGGGCAAACTGGTGGGAGGCGAACCAATCTGGATGGTGCCTGGGTGGATTTTTGAGGCTAGGTCTTGAGTGAGTGAGTAACGAGTAAGAAATACCAGGAGCAAATGGAGAGTGAGGGTATCAGAACAGTATGCCTATGACTGTGTGGAAAGTCAGAATACTAGAGAATTAAAACCAGTCTTCAAGGGTTATAGTCAAGTCCTGAGTCAATAATAGGAGACCAAGCCGGAGAAAAGGACTTAGCCAAACATAAGGAAAAAAAGGTGAGCTGAAACCAGTGTGGCTAAGTGGATAGAGCGTCAGCCTGCGGTCTGAAAGGTCCCAGGTTCAATTCCGGTGAAGGGCATGTACCTTGGTTTCGGGCACATTCCCAGTAGGGGGTATGTAGGAGGCAGCTGATCGATGTTTCTCTCTCATCAATGTTTCAAGCTCTCTATCTCTCTCCCTTCCTCTCTGTAAAAATATCAATAAAATATATATATTTTTAAAAAGGTGATAAAAACAATGGTGGGGAAAAGTTAAGAGGTTAAATGAGCATGGCTAGGGTGTCCAAAACTCCTCTTACATAAACTATTTGATGCATGGGAAGGCCAGTACAATTTAAAGGCCAAAGGTCAGACCCGCATTAACAGGTGGTTCGTGTTCAAGTAATGAGGTCGTTGGAGGTTTGACAAGGGATTCTAAATTCATTACACTGAGCCCATGACTTAGATAACTTTAGGAAATATAAGTGAAGTCCATGCAAAGAGAAGACCTGAGCCTTCGTTGGAAGTGTCAGAAAACTCAGTACAGATAATCTCCTGTTTCCATCATAAAGAAATCTCCCTTCAGTTTTTTTTGGCCAGCAGGCAAGTAGTTTGCTATGGACTTTTATTGCTCTGTATTGGACTTTTTTTTTTTAATTTTTCACTTCCACTGCCAGACTTACATAATAGGAAACCTTGAGGCATCAAAGACAAACAGCAGCCGCTGCAAACACAACCTGGTTTGAGTAGAATGGATACCAGAAGCGACTGAGCCAGACTCAAGGACAGCAGTGAAATGGAACAGCCATGAACCTGAAAGTCAGGGCGCCAGGTGCAGGAGCGTGTTCTGCATTAACTCGCTTCACCATAGCCGAGTTATGTGGCCGTTTCCTCACTGGTGTGGCCAATAACCACAGGCTTCTCTGAGGTTCGGTTCTAAGAACCTCTAACCTGAGTTGATTTCAAGGAGAGCGTTTCAGCAGCATCTTCTAATCAATGTGCAGAAATGGGTTCCTCTTTCTTTTTCCTCTCCCTGGGAGAGAACCCTCAGCCCAAACTCCCGCTTCGTAATCATGTTTCCTAATGTTCTGAAGGATGGAGGGTGACATTCCAGTCTCATCGCTGGCTCAGTCGGTCTTGATCTGGCGTGTGGATGGGGAGGACCACACGCTACGTGTACTGACAGAAGGCCTGTGCGGTCTCTGCCAAACACAGCTGCTGTCCCACAGATTCTCAGAACTGAGCAAACGCTGCTGGCTTCGGACAGCCGGTCCTCTCTGCACTCCCCAAGAACGGAGAGTTTTGAAAGCTGCTTATTGGAATCTCTTTCTGCTGGCCTGAGAATCTCTGCCCCCCCCACCCCACACATTTCTCCCCACACAAAGTAGCTTCCTGGATGCCTGAACCTCTTTTTCAAGGGTATCTCCCCAAGGAAGCATTTAGCAAGACAGAACAATATTTTTTCATTGTTAGCATCAGTCATCAGGTCTTAAACCTGAAGCAAGAATCAGGCAATGTTATCGTGCTGTTTATTTTTTTCATAGGGTCAGCCAAGGCACAAATACACACACACACACACACACACACACACGCACGCACGCACGCACGCACGCACATACAAGCATATATACATAATTTTAAAATAAATATTAAAAATTACAGCCGAGACCCGTTTGGTTCAGTGGATAGAGCATCGGCCTGTGGACTGAAAGGTCCCAGGTTTGATTCAGGTCGGGGGCATGTACCTTGCTTGCGAGCACAACTCCAGTAGGGGGCGTGCAGGAGGCTGCTGATCAATGTCTATCTCTCATAGATATTTCTGACTTTCTATCCCTCTCCCTTCCTCTCTGTAAAAAATCAATAAAAATATATTTTTAAAAAAATTACAAAAATATGACACACTAATCCAAATCAGATAAAATTCCTTTAAAAACCTACAATATAAAAAAAATAACAACGTGATATATTTGAAGGACCAGAATAGTTAAAAGTCCATTTAAATACTACAGAGGGGAGGAGAAAGGATAGGGCTGAAAATGGCCGCACAGTTGACTTAACTCATCAAAGGTCCCTCAGGCCTCAGAGAGTCACCTCCATGGAGTCCTGTCTTCAGGCTCTGTGCAGGCAGCCGCCATCTTCAGAGCTTCCTCAGGCCCCAGGAGCCACTTCTGTTAAGCCCTTTGTTTGTGACAAACTTCCAAGTACCTAGTGAGGAATTCCTTCTTCCTCATCCCTCTTAAATCAGAAAACAAAAACGAGTGAATCTGAAACATCTGTGTTTGTCATGCTAACTTGAGTAGTTTGGGAATTTCTTCCCAGACCAGCTCCTCATACTTCCTCCCTCCAGTACGCATTGTGATGGGACTTCAAATAGGAATGAGGGCACACCTCAAAGTGTGTCCACAGCTATTGGGGTCTGAGAAGCCAGAGGACCACTCCCTTTATTTTAATAGCGTCATTGAGCTCTACCTCATGTGCCAGCCCTCCTCCTGTGTGCCTGCTTTCCTCTCACACCATGCCACACTCACGCTTCTGAACCCAGATGTGTGAGCGCTCTCCCCCAGGAAGCCATTCTCTGTGCCACCAGTTGGGTGTCCTACAACTTAATCCCATTATGACCCTATCTACCTGGGTTTAGTGCCCAGGCCACAGGTTAAGGACTCAGTCCCACAAGACTGTCCCCCTCTTCCCGTGCCACTTTACCCACACTTCTGAAACATTGAAGGTTCCCCCTGACCCACTCCTTGGGTTTGATTGATTTGCTGGTGGAACTCACAGACCTCAGGGAAACAATCTACTTCCTGTTTACCAGCTCATTATAAAAGATGCAGATGAATTCCCAGTTGGGAGGCATGGGTAGAGCAAGGTATGGGGGAAGGGATTCTGAGCTCTCATGACCTGTCCGGGTGCACTACTCTAAATTCCAAGTACTCACCCAAATGGGAGCTCTCTGAACCCCATTCTTTGGGGAGTTTTTGTGGGGAAGCTTCATCATGTAGGCATGATTGACCCCTAACTCCATTCCCAGCCCCTCTCCTCTCTCTGGAGAATGAAAGGTGAAACTAAAACTTCTAAGTTTCTAATAAAGGTTTGATTTTTTTGGTTACCAGTCCCCATCCTGGTGCCCACCAAGAGTTGCCCAGTTAGAAAAAAAGACACTGCTCGAATAGGTACTAGAGTTTTGGGGTGATCACTTTGTAAGTTTCATAAATGCTGAATCACTAGGTTGTGTACCTAAAACTGATATAATATTTCAACCGTCATTGAAACATAAATATTGGAACAAGAAAAAAGTCAAAAATCACCGCTATCATCCAGGAAATGCCAAGGGATTTAGGAGCCCTGTGTGCTAATCAGGGATCAAAGACTAAATAGTAGAACAAAGGATGCTTTTAGTGCTCTTATCACTTAGGAGATTACAAGAGCTTTAGGGGCCCTGTACCAGAAATCAGAGACAAAGACCATTATATATAATTTTTTTTCTATTATTTCACCACATGTCATCCATCAATACCAAACTTTTTGCCACAAAACTTCTTCTTTTCCCACAAAACACATATTAATATTTATAAGAATTTGGAAAACTCTTAGCACCTTGGAGGACTTTTTCATCTCCCAGAAAATAATTTCTTTAAATGCTTGATTTGTGCTAAACTAACTAATCTCTATGTTTCAATTTCCTCATTTGTAAAATGGTTATAATAATTATACCTATATTACATGCTTATTGTAAGTATTAAATAAATATAATATTAAATATAGATCAAACAGTGCTTGACTTATAGTACATAATATGCAAGCATTTGTTAAATAAATTTTAAATATTGCTTGATAAAGCAATGTTACTAGAATTCTATTAAAATATTGCTATTACTATTTTAAAATTTAATTCTCTATAAGAATTCCTTTACTGTATCCTTCTGAAAGAAGTGACCCTGGACTGGCATTAGTTATGTAATAACTTATCTCATACTCGGCTTCCAAAATGTGTGCTGTTTTCCTAAGTCATGAAATAATTATCAACCCGAATTTTATTTCACCTTGAAAGCCCAAAACAACTATGTGAGTGGAATAAGGAAACCCTGACAGAACTGAGGGGCTGAGTCTTGGTTTCTGGATGTTTCACCACAGACTAGAAAGAAAGAAAGAAAAAAAAAGGGCTTTCTTCCAAGTCATTTGTCATGAGTCAAAAAATGTCCCCAAGAGGAATTTCTTTCATATAAGGAAGGTAAATTTTCAGGATGGCTCTGCATCTATTGAATTGTTGAAAACTCCTTTATTTCTAGGTTTAATTTTCTGGCCGGGGAACCCCGAGGAGAAGTCCTTGATAACTCTTTCACTGGAGGAATATGCAAAACTGTCAAAAGCATTAAAGCGAGTAATCCTTACCGGGTCCCAGCCAATCTGGAAGATGTCAACTTTGAGGTAGGACGGCCTATCACAGCGGCAGGCCGGTGCCAATGGTGATTTAAATTAAATTCCCAATGAAAGATGAGTGGTGAATGAAGGGGCAGAATAGAAAGGTAATGAACATTTTTTTTTTTAATGGCCTGTTAGGTGTTAGTGTTTAATCCTTCCACAATCCGGTAAGGTCAGTGCTACTATCATCAATTTACAGATTTAAAAAAAAAAAAAAAACTAAAGTAATTAATTTCCCAAAGTCAAACAGCTAGGAAGTAGCAGATTAGAGATTTGATTTAGGTTTCCCAAACTCCAGAGTTCATGCTGTCCCCAGCGAACATACAGCTGTAACATGTCCCCACACAGAAAATGGTGATTTATCCAGAATTTTCTCTACCATAGTTCTCTTCCTCAAGTAAGCACAAAATTTAGACATAAAAGAGTAACTGCCTCCTAAAAAATCAAATAAATAGGGGTAGATCTGCCCCTTTTCTTTCTCTGTTATTAGTTGGTTTGGTTTTCCGTGTGTTTCCCTAAGTGGTAATCAACATCATACTGCATACTCCCAGAATCTGGCCCAGCACCTTACACATGATAAGTGCTCCATATTTGTTTAACAAAATAATCTATTTCTTTTCATTCATGATAAGAGAAGCAGAAAATGATGATTTTAATGGTAACATCCACTTTCTTCTAGCTGTGCAGCAAGTAAAAGCCCGAGCAAATTAGAATCCTGGCTCCTGCTTCAGTGCTGCCTATACTAGATGAGACCTTAATGGTTATATCAAGAAAGACATTAACAGCCTGGCCGGTGTTGCTCAGTGGTTAAGGATCGACCTAGGAACCAAGAAGTCACAGTTCAATTCCTGGTCAGAGCTCCATCCCCACTAGGGGGCAAGCAGGAGGCAGCCAGGCAATGATTCTCTCTCATCATTGATGTTTTTCTCTCTCCCTCTCCCTTCCTCTCTCTGAAATCAATAAAATCATATTTAAAAATAAACCAGAATTCTGCTGAAACCGGTTTGGCTCAGTGGCCAGAGCATCAGCCTGTGGACTGAAGGGTCCCCGGGTTCCATTCCGGTCAAGGGCATGTATCTTGGTTGTGGGCACATCCCCAGTGGGGGGCATGCAGGAGGCGGCTGATGGATGTCTCTCTCTCATGATGTTTCTGGCTCTCTAACCTTCTCCCTTCCTCTCTGTAAAAAATCAATGAAATATATTTTTTTAATAAATAAATAAAAATAAAAATAAGCCAGAATTTAGTTAACATCTTTTCCTGGAAAAAATGTAGAGAAATGAAGTTTACCAGAGCCTACCAGCTGTTCCTCACACACCACTAAAAGAACCTATCTTCCTCCTTCCTGAAGTCGCCTTGGCTTTCTGCATTCCCTTCCATATTCCCTCTCCCAGAACTGCATTCCCGTTCTCCCCCTACGCTCCCATCTGCGTGGTCAACGATTTCTGTTGACTTCCATCCGAAATATCTTTTCAATCCACCAGTTGCCCTGTACCCAACCCCCACACCCCTAGATCTGGCCATTATCCTGTCCCACGTGGCTTATTACATTCGTTTCTAAAGCGCTCTCCTTGCCTCCACTTTAGTTAACTATAGTTTCTATGATCTTGGCAAAACACAAGTGTGATGGTAACACTCCCAATTTTTCATCCATTCAGCTAATATCTTTAAAGATCTTGTATGCAGAAGCCTGCCTCTAGAATCCAAGCCCAGTATTTTAGCAGGGCCTACAGACCTGGCTGTTTCCCAGTTCCATCTCATTTTTCAGCTTGCTTGTCTGTGAGTTTACCCTCCCCCAAGCTAATGAATGTGGTCAGATTTTCTCTGAACTTCTGCCAGGATACCCACACCCTTTCCTTACCTGACAATATCTCTCTCTTTAAGCCGACACATCTTTTCTTGTGTGAGAGCTATTTCATGACATAAAATAGTTGTCATCTAAGTTTTTTAGAGGTATGGTGCAAAAATGTCAGCAACTAGAGCTAAATATGATGGCATTGCTTCAGTGGTTAAGAGCTTTATTCCAGGACATTTTAAATGCTACGTGGTATGCAATGCAGTATCTGAAAGCAACATTGAACTTTTGACTATATTTTACTGTTGAGCAAGACTTTTCCACAGCGGAGTTATTTTATCTTTGCTTGACTAATTGTGCAAGCTATTTAATTGTGACATATGGTTTGCCTCACAGTGTATTTGAATCCTGAATATTTTAAAACAAGAAGAATTTTTTCCATTGCAAACCAGACAAGCATCTTTCACATAAACAAGAACTCTTCAATTTGCTTTGCAATCTTTTTAAAAAAAAATGTATCTATTATTCTCTTCTTACTGGTATAACCATAACAAGTACTGAACTGTTTTTAAATCAGGTCCATAAGAGATTAACCAAAGGGCTCATAGGCATGCATATAAGCATAACCCATGGACACAGAGAGGTGGGGGTGAGGGCATGGGTTGGGGCAGGGGTGGGAATGGCTGGGGAGAGGGCAATGGGGGGAAAAGGAGACATATGTGATACTTTAAACAATTAGATAGGTAGATAGATAGATAGATGATAGGTAGGTAGATAGATAGATGATAGGTAGGTAGATAGATGATAGATAGATAAATAGATAGATAGATAGATAGATAGATAGATAGATAGATAGATAGATGATAGATAATAGGTAGGTAGGTAGGTAGATAGATAGAATCAGTTCCACTAGCTTTTTCCCTTCTTCTCAGACTAAGCTAGTGAAGAATATTAACCACCCATCAGGCAAAACCAATTGATCAAGTGTCCTCTGTCATGCAGACATGGCCAGTAGAGTGCTGATGCCCGACTGAATAAGACTAAAAGGAATGGGGGTGATTCCAGAGCATGATCACACAGGACCTGCCTCTTCTTTTCTAGGCCTTAATATTCTGAAAGATCTCTGAAATTAGATCGCAACTACCTCAAATTCACAGGCAGAATGAAAAGAGTCCTCGTTGCTTATGAGCCCATTACATTTCAGCTTCAGAGTCATTTCTGTGAGCTAGACCTTCTTGGTATTACCTCTCTGGATATTATAGTTATTTGTGACAATTTCCCCGGGCAGCACAATGCCTCATCTATTGAATTAAGTGTTTGTGATGGTCTTTCTCCCTGACTCAGATACTGACTCCCTGCGAGCAGGAGCTACTATTTATTATTCCATGTTCTCTAGTAAAATGAGTCCTCAATAAAGATTCATTGAGGTGCTAAGAAAGGAGGAAATGGTAAGCAGACTCCATAGGTTCTAGGTTTTGTTCTTTTTTCTCCTCTGAATGGTGGTGGCAGCGGATCAGACACAATAGCTGGCAGCCCCCCCACCAGAATGAGGATGAAAATGACCCTCAACAGTACCCGCAGGAAGACTGGGCAAGGCAGGAGGGGTGTGCTTCAGGATGGGCGAAGGGGAGGGTAAAAAGTGATGGACACATGCGGCCACCTAGGCAGGTAGGTGTCCACACGCTGTTCCCGGTGAGAATAGGAGCTCTCGTGAGCCACCTCCCTTGAGAGGGGGTGGGGTGGGAAGGGGAGTTAGAGGGGTGGTGGCTTTTCCTATTCTAGGTGGGACAGAGAGTGAGGGGAAGCCTAAAAAAAAAAAGATTCATTGAATGCATAAATGATCATTGCATTAGACCTTTACAAGTAGCTTCAGCATTTTCTAATTTCTGTTCTATTTCATACGGGCTTTTCTCCAGGTGGAAGTTAAAGAAGATGATTTGAAAACAGACTTCTATACGGATTTAACTCCTTTTGGAAAAAATAAAGATGAGAAAAGCTCAGGTTCGAGCAAAAGGGAGAGCGGTTATCACGTGCCAATTTTTTATTCCTCAACGCAAAGTCAGTCCTCCACCCAGAATTCTGCTTTCAAGGAAGCCATTCAAGCTTCCCACAAAAAGGTAAAAAAAAAAAAATGGTTCCTGGTCTTTTTATTCTTTCCTGAAAATGAATGCCAATTCCAGCAATCATGAGACAAGAAGGGGGAGTTTTGCTAGCCAATCAGTAGGATATCTAACTCATATTCAAATAGCTTTCGTGTTTTTTCTCATGGATGTTTTAATCCCCTGCAAAAATTATAGAGGTCGTATGTATAATGATGCTTCCTTTTTGCATGTGTTTGGCTACGTTTATGGATGTACTCTTGGTCTTACCGGTTGAAGTGTATGCTTTTCTTGCAAACCACAGGTCACAGAACTTTGCTTTTTGAACGTAATCTGGTGGTCTCGGGCTTTTGCTAGGGAAATTCAGCCAACTTACATTTAGCATTCTCACTGAGATACTCGCTTGCCTTCCTCCCATCTTTCATTTTTCTTACTCGTTTCTGTGGGCTGCTGTTTCCTGTTTCCTCTGCCATCTTTGTCACAATTACGCTCATGGTCTGTTTCAAAGTCATACTGCTGCTCCTAATGAGTTTTCTCAGTGAGAGTTAGTGCTTTTCCAATTTGCTTCCCAAAAAAGATCTCACCGCATGTTGAACCAGATCGCATGTGGTTAAATAACTCACTGTCACGTCGTCTTTTGGCCTTTGACAGCCAATCCAAGCCACCAGGACTGACGAATGCACCGTGATAGATAGATAGATAGATAGATAGATAGATAGATAGATAGATAGATAGATATAATCAGTAATTTTTAGATAAAATTAGTACAGGGTAATTACCAGATAAAACTGGTAATTCAGCTGAGCACCTGTAGGTGGAGTGTCCTGTAGGTGCTCATGCTCAGCTGAATTCCCAGCTTCCCTTGTACGTCCCACAATTCAGTTCTGAAAGCTGCCTGGAAATTTTGAACCATTCCTTTCAAATGCCCAAATCTCACCGGGTATTTCAGATCTCCGGGGAGTACGCTCCTTAGTAAGAGCACAATGCCCCTCCTACTTTCAAAAGCCAGGTTCTATGACAGAAGTCAGGTTTTTAACTTAAAAAATAGAATCAATGCCCCTACACAATGGAAGCTCCACAAAGACAGGACCTTGACCTTGTTCACTCCTGTGGTCTTAGCACCAGAGGCAAGAAGGTAGAGAGGGGGGAGGAGAAGGGACAGGAAGTGGGGGAGGGGATGATGACTCCTTTTCATTCCTTGGGATTCTTGTTTTTCTTTGGTGTTAGCAGTCATGGTGTGCCATAATTAGAGCACACGAGAAGATAGCTGTTTAATAATTTACGGTTATTATGGAGTTCTTTTGCTAAAATATACTCGTCTTTCTGGGTTGTTTCTTTTTTTTTCTCTCAAACACTACAATTTGGTAAAAGTGGGACATTAGATAAAGTGTATAAAAATATTGAAAAAGAGCAGTGACGTGGACACACTTATAAAACTCGGTGGCCGTGTAGAAGGACAATGGAATGGAATGAGGTTGGGGGCATAATAACTAATCATCTAATTCTAAACCAACCTGATATAACAAGAAATGATTTTTTTTTTTAAATAACCTTCAAACAAATTTTTTTGCTTATGGGTGGAGGAGAGAGAATAGAGATACTTTGGGTTCATTTTGCCTCTTAGTGATTTGAATTCTAGCCTTTGGGTTGAGGGTATGCTAAAGAGTGTAAAAAGTCACAGCGCACAGCCCTCCTCTGTGAGCCAGAAGACGTTTCGTGGAGACGTTAACTGCAGCGTGGAGACTTTAAAAGCTTTTTCCCCGTGAGTGACAAAGCTGGGACTTGAGTCTCAGTTGCATAACTCGAAATTGAAAATTGGTTGCATAATCCCTTTTCAATTATTTGCGCTGGCAAGGCTTTCTAAATAAAAACTCAGTCGGGATGCAGCCACGATTGACGATCAAGAGAAAAATATCTGCTTTTCTGAGAGCGGATCTCTCTTTGGTAGGGAACATCAGCCTCAGTCACACGGTGTACATCACTGAGATCATCTCGTTTAGCTGTTTCAGCATCTCAGGACAAGAACTGGACAATCAAGTGACAATTATAAGTGGGCGTGTGAGCGCATGCCACAGCGAGTTAAAATTGTGATACTAGATTGAAACGAAGCGAATAATAACTAGATGACAGTTTAAGTGCTTGATACCTGAAGACAAGCTTTCATTATGTGTAATCATCTTTCCTTTTCACTCTTTTCTCCCCTGCCATTTAGGATTCCAGTTTCATTCGGATCCACATGGTTATCAAAGTCTTAAACTTCACAATGAAGAGTAAAGATTTGCAGCTTTCAAATGTCTTCTTGGAAGCCCTTAACCAGCTGCCTCTGGACTACAACTATGCCCTGTACAGCCGGGTGTTTGAGAACTTTGGGACTCACTACTTCGCCTCTGGCTCCCTGGGAGGCGTGTATGACCTGCTCTACCAGTACAGCCGCGAGGAACTGAAGAACTCAGGTATGCTGACCTCTGGCTCCTTCCCCCACCCTCCCCTCACCCCCACTTTTCATTAGCTGATCTGGTCACAGGGGATGTCTTTTTCTCTTATTGTATCACTTTAATTCTTTTCTATTAACATGAATTAGACCCTCCTTTATGTTCAAAACGATAAGAAGAACCACCAAAAGTACAAAGTCAAGGAAATAAGACAAAAATAGTACATTAGGACCAACAAAGAAGGAAAAATCAATATGTGTACCATCTTTGATGGGGCAGCAAATTTGTCTCTGAATGTTCTGACATTGAGTCAAGATCATGAGCGACTCAGTAGCGATGACCTAAGGAGCATGGCCCTTTCCACAAGGTCAACAAGATTTGTCCTGGAACTAAATCCTGAAGGATCATTGACTTACAGCATTTTGATAGGCGATAATTTCATAGAACAATAAGTTCTATAAATAAGTGCAAATTCACTAGCAGCCAGTGGTGTTTTCCTGCTACCTATAAAATAATAACACATACCTTAGCCGATAAATAAATCTTGGTTTCTTAAGTATTATCTTCAATGGCACATATTAATTATTAGTACAGCTTAAGCACCTTGGAAATCATTTGTTTTCAGACCCCCGTGGGAACATGGTTAAGAAACTGGTAACAAGAATTCAACTGACCAATTCCCCCAAATAAGTCACCATTCTTGATCTTGTAACTTTTTAAAAAAATATATATTTTATTGATTCTTACAGAGAAAAAGGAAGAGGGATAGAGAGTTAGAAACATCGATGAGAGAGAAGTCGATCAGCTGCCTCCTGCACGCCCCCTCCGGGGGATGTGTCCGAAACCAGGATACATGCCCTTGATCGGAATCGAACCTGGGACCTTTCAGTCCGCAGGCCAACGCTCTATCCACTGAGCCAAACCGGTTTCAGCTTGATCATGTAACTTTATACAAAAGGAACAAGGGAGTTGTTGAAAGACACAATACTGGTGTCAATGGAGTGTCAGTTCCTCAGTACTTACATCTCATGTCGCAAATACTAATGTTTCCTGAGTTCTTTCAAACCTTAGATGACCAGAGATCCCTCCTGATCAGCTTCCTAAGAGAGGAGATGGGACAAATGTCTTTGAGAAATAATTTCACTAAGAGGGTCTCTGAGAAATTTCACCAGATAGAGTGACTGAAATCGAAAAGGTTAATGCTGTGGTGCGCTCTCCACACCGCCTAGCCCTCCTGTTTGGTCAGCTCTCCTTCCCACCGGAGCGATGCTAGCATGATGAAAGCGATGTCGCCTGCCACAGGGACTCGCATCAACATCAATGCCGGGCCAAAATCGTGACTTGTTTTCATTCACCGTTGAGATGATGATATTCTAGTTCCCGCGACTATGGCTCAGAGAATAATTTCTCACTTGATGAGCCGCACTCATCACCCATTCAGAGCAAAGCCTCCAAAGGCTTAGAGATCAGGCCGTGAAAGAACGACGTGAATCTTTCATCAACCTTCTGGCGTTTTAATAGCTGGAGCCCCATAACCACAAAGAAAAGTGATGAACTATCCTTCCCTATTAGAACGTTCTCCCCTTCCGTCTCTTTCTCGGTAAATGGAGACAGAGAGTGACACCTAGTAAGGGAAAGAACGGGAGTTTGAGATGTGATAGGCAACTGGAAATATATAATCATACACACCTGTGTACACATACACTAACACGTACCTACACACACTATATCTATGTATGTATATTTATATTTAATATACCGTATTTTCCAGCATATAAGACGACTGGGCATATAAGACAACCCCCAAGTTTTCCAGTTAAAATATAGAGTTTGGGATATACTTGCCCTATAAGATGACATCCGTCATATAAGACGACCCCCAACTTTTGAGAAGATTTTCCTGGGTTAAAAAGTCGTCTTATGCACCGGAAAATATGGTAGTCAATAAAACATATTCTTATATTCAATGTTTTTAAACATAATATATATTCTTATGTTCAATTAGTATAGATACTTACTTCTCTAAGTCACAATAACACTATTGGTGCACAATTTTAATTGTGGTTAAGTTGAAGTACACCAAGATAGAAATAAAATTTAATGAAATGGAATTCTCTAGGGGCTGTGCCTACCTGTTTTTGCCCACTCTCTAGATGAATATCTATTCTGGCATCTTCCCTTTTATTTGTTCTCGCTTGAGTTACCCATGACATGATACTAGAGTACAGGCTTAGTTTTGTTTGCTTTATTTAATAAGAATCCTAACCCTTGTCATTCACTTCAAAACACCACAACTTGAATATTCCATAGCACTGTGTCTCCCTCAGGAAAAATAAACAAAATTCAGTTGCTTTTTAGTTGCATCCTTGGATTTATTCCCCTTATTGTTCAGGGTCCCATAGTCCATTTAAAACCTTGAATAAATGTTGACATTTCTTCAGTGTGCAAGGTGAAAAGAATTTCAGGAATTCCGTGAAACGTTAAAAAACATTAAAATATCATAATATGCAAGATGGTAATTTTAAACTCCTTTTGTTAAGAAGTCATTTTCTGCTTTTAATTTGAGTAGAAAAATCAACCGCCTCACTACTTATCAGTATGACATTTTCAACCAGCTCTGTTGGCCTTTGTCCAGTCAAAGAGGCTGAGGACATTTCTAAAATCCTTATCCCTACCCCTTAGCAGAGGGACACCGGGCTTTGAGGGACCAAGTGCTACAGCATCAAGTTGCCCCTTGGTCATTGTGGGTAGAGGGCAGACAGCAAGCTCTAGGATCTGCTACAGGGAAAAGGCTTACACAGAAATTCCCTGATGAAACCTTGATGTTTTAATCACTGTCTGACCAACAACATGGTTCCTAAGAGGGATTCTTCATTCAAATCTTCAAGGATTCTCCTCAAACCCTCAAAAAACGAATTTAACTAATCTTATGGGTTAATTAATTTTGTTATCATGAATGAATTGTACACATAACATTCAATTTTAACTTACAATCAATCAAAACCTAACAAAAGAATAAGAAAAGATGAGAGTTGTTGCCATAGGGGCATTAAATTCCTACTGTGACCCCAACATTTGACTCACCCACTTAAAGGAACAATATTATCAGGAGAAAAAGTGACATGTTGATTCAGCTCGATCAAAATAGCAGTCTTTTTCTTTCTAAAGTTAAAGATACAAGGTGAGCATAGGGACTTCAAACTGAGAACTTCTTACAACTTACAACGCATCTCTTCCAAAGTGACAAGCTATTGAGAAAATTACTGAGAAAACTGTGGGGTGGGCACTCCCATGCTCCTCCAATGAACCTCCTTTCTCAGCAATCTCTGCCTTCAGGTTTCAGGTTTAGCATCTCACCATCTGTGCCTTAGGCTCTAAACACACTTCTTCCGCCTTGATGACCTGAAACCCTAAATATCAGTATTTGCTCAACTACTTGGCTTGAAGGTGCTTTAGGGCTGATATTAACAGCTCTATCTCTCAAGTGCTTGTGTTCTGCAAGGCCGTGTTTAACTGAACATCAAAAAGCCTGGACTCTAAAATTGATGTTTTGGGTAGCAGGTCAGGTGGTTTGGGAAGCAGTTAACAAAAGGGAAACATGGATTCTCCTCCGATGACCCCAGGTAGACAGTACACACTTAAGTGTGCAAACAGCAAGATCTGTTTCCCTGCACTGCGCCCCAGTCAACCTCTGACATCCACATAGATGGTGAGGACATAGAGCATAATGGCACGCATTGTGGGGGCAAAGAGGGATTCAGGTGACACAGTCTTCAGTTAGTGATGCTTGGAAGTTGAGTGAAAGACAGGGACCGTGAGGACTAAGGGTAGAAGAATTGGGTGGCCTCAGCCTCAGAGATCAGAATTGTTATAAGATTTGAACCACTGTGGGGAGGCATCCCATGGCGGCAGCAGTGGGCAGTGAGGAAGATGTGGTCAATCCCAGCTCCCACAGCTGAGGGGGCTGGGAATGGGGCAGTACCACCTTCCCTTAGAGACAACGAGAAACATCTCCAATGCAGGCTGGCATGCAGACCAGGAGAGCAAGAGAATAGTCAGGGAGGATGTTACTAAGTGTTCCCAGGTCAGGAGTCAGAATTCCTGAGAGCAAACAGAAAGGCTTTGGAGGGACAGTTGGAGTGAGCAGGAAAGTCAGAGAGAGGACATGGAGGTGAGTATGAGAACGGGCATCCAGGGAAGGAGAGATGACCAACAGGATTCCCATTTTTTTTTAATATATTTTATTGATTTTTTTACAGAGAGGAAGGGAGAGGAATAGAGAGTCAGAAACATCGATGAGAGAGAAACAGAGAAACATCAATCTGCTGCCTCCTGCCCGCCCCCTACTGGGGATGTGCCCGAAACCAAGGTACGTGCCCTTGACCAGAATCGAACTTGGGACCTTTCAGTTTGCAGGCCGACACTCTATCCACTGAGCCAAACTGGTTTCGGCAGGATTCCCATTTTTGCTGACGAACAAGGAAAAGTGAAGTGGACGGAGGTTTCACAGAGTCAGCCAGGGCCCCCCAAATCGGACAGCAGGGCACGACACAGTGTGTGTCTGTCTTCTGATGTGCAGGGCTGCACAGTGGCAGCGGCCGGCAGGATGGGCAAGCTTAGAGGTTCATTCCTGTAAGCAACAGGGAGAGGCCAACATGGTCCCCTGGCCTGGACTACAGGGACCCCATCTCTGCTGCTTCAGGCCGGTGTGGAAGGGAGAGGCGGCAGGGACTCAGACATGCCTCTTCTGCGCAGCTTCCTCTCCGGGCCTGTGAAGGACTGACTGTGGGGAGAACTGTCGCTCATCCGCACTCCCGGGAATTTCTAGGAGAGAGGATGGCGGCGGCTGCAGAGCCTCACACTCTTCTCCGCATTCTCAGGGGGCTTTGTTTGTGCTCCATTTCCCAGGCTTAACGCAGTCAGAAGTTCAAAACTGTATCCGGATTGAAACGACCAAACGCTTCCTTTTCTTTAAGAAGAAATCGGTGGAACACCGGTGCACCACCAACAGGATGTCAGAGAAATATGAAGGTGACTGCCCCCCTCCCTCTGCTGCCCCGTGCACCCTGCGCTGACAGTTGCTAGGACCATGTTGCGAGGACTGTGGGATTTTTCCGTTTGCTCTTCTTTCCGTTATCTACCTCAGAGCGCTGTGTGTGCTGGGGAGAGAGTCAAACACAGCATCAGTACCACTTTCAGGGGAAATGGCTAAGGGTTTCTTTACCTTTACTTAGGTTGTTTAAGTTAATTAATATTTATTGATGCTTCCCCTGGGCTGAACCCAATGTTAGCCATGGTGATGTCAAGATGGGTGCGGATCAGGCCTTCCTGTGGAGAAGCTCACAAAGTAGTGAGATGTAGAACCAGCCGTTAAAAAGACAGAGGGTTATGGCACGGTGGCTTCCTGTTTGGGGCATCATCCCATTCACCAAAAAGGTTGCGGGTTCAGTTTACATCAGGGCACATACATAGGTTGCGGGTTCCATCCCCAGTGGGCTGGCGTGCTCTCTCTCTCTCTCTCTCCCTCCTCCTCACTGTGAAACAGATCCTCAGTTGAGGATTTGTTAAAAAGGCTCAGCCAGCCAAGCCAGACACCTGAGTGCTGGATCTTGCAGGGATTCCGCTCCGCTGGTCTCCAGGTGGTGCCCCAGGTGGACTGTTCTGCACTTAGAACAGTCCAGTTGTGATATGGGTGAGAGTTAAGGCCATTAACGGCAAGGCTAATCCTTCCCGGCCCTGAAGAATCAACCTCAAATTAACGGCATTAACTCTCATCCCCATCGTTCCACTCATTCTAGACCAGTTACAGTGTAGACACGGCTGATCCTTCCCGGCCCTGAAGAATCAACATCAGATTAATGGCATTAGCTCTCACCCATAGCACAGGCCTCCTTTCCATGTGATTGCACTTCTTCCTGCAATTTCCTGTTCCTCCGTTCCGATTCTTATTAGAGACGCCCTTAGTGAGCAGAGATTGTTTTGCAAATGTATAGAGAAATAGGTGCTGTGTGTAGTAAATACCATCGCCTCTAAAGAAACACTGTGCCAACTCTTCCTTTGAAGTTTAATTTTTTTCTTTTCCTTGGGGTAGTTGTGCTTTTCCTCCTGTCTCGACACTCAAAAGCACTCTGTCACCTTGGTTCTGAAGTTCCAAGTCTCCAGTGAGACCGGCAACCCATTGGCTAGCAGAAGCCAGGGGTCTGTCGCATCCCAGGGGGGCCAGACATCTACACCTCATTTTCAGCGACTTGCAACCCCCCTCACACATATGTGCCTGGCCATTTGATCCAGCTGTGGGGGCCGGGAAAGGAAATCAGGCAAGGGGGCAGGCCCTAACTTCCTTTCCCTCATACATATCAAAAGTGGGGGGTTGGCATCAGAGCGCGGGGAGCAGAGTCGTCAGAACTCGGGCTGCATCTGCATCCCAGCACCCCTGTCCTCCCTAGTCACCACCCTCTGGGGGCCACTTCACTTCGAGCTTTATCGTCCAGGTTTACCACAGCACCTATTTCTCAGGATGGTGGGAATCGCACGAGATAATGTGATCATATACAAGCAGCTGTTGGCACTGCTGACACTGATCTCCATAAACTGCCCGCGGGGATGCCCTCAGCTCGCTGAAGGCCTCTACCATCCGCTCCTGTGCAAGCAGGTCCTTCTTTAAAGGAGGGATTTGCCGTGAGATGAAGCGAGCAACTCTTTTTAAAACACCTCGCAGGCTCGATGATGCAGGGAGCAGAGAAGTCCATCTCCCTGGTCCAAGGCGGGAGGAGCGAGTACGCGGCGGCCCTGGTGTGGGAGAAGGGGACCTCGGGTCCCGACGAGAACGTCTTTTCTCAGTGGGTAGAATCGCTGAAGGAAAATCCCGTCGTGGTGGACTTTAAGGTAAGAAGGAAAAGCGGGCCGGGCGAGAGAGCTGAAGTCCCCTCTAGCAGCCCCAAGGAATTGCCACAGCACGCCTTGGCCATTTGGCTCCGAGATGATAAAAGAAATGTCTTTCTTCGATGTGCGTGCACACTGGGCCTCGTTGGCGATGTTCAATGACACGTCTACTGCATTGGCTATTGGAGCAGCATTCTCTGACACATAGAGTTTGCAGCAGACGGGAAATATCGGGGAAGGGGATTTGGTGACTCAAACGGCTCCAACTTGCCTTACGTAGACCAGTGGTACCTCGAGATACGAGTTTAATTCGTTCTGTAACCTTGAGGCGTGGGAAACTATGAGTCGCTCGAGTCGCGGTAAACTGGTGGGTCGTGTGCAGCCGGCCGATCCTCCTGATGACTCGTATCTCAACTGTTGCTCGTATTTCAAAGCAAAAATTGCTCGCTCGATGGCTCATATCTCAAAAATCTCGTATGTTAGGGCACTCGTATCTCGAGGTACTGCTGTATTCTTCATCGCCCCAAGGTGTGCCGAGAACTTGGTCTCTGCGATTGCTCGCAGCTCTTCGGGTGGTGAGCTCTCCTAAGCCTTCACGGAGGGCTCCCGGGGATAAGTGGGATTTTTACGTGCATGTGGCTCTCCGGTTCTGTGAACTCTGATTACATGTGCCGGTCTGCTCTTTGTTGTCATGGCACAAGAAGGTGATTTTTATTATTCAAGGAACCCTTTGCCCACATATCCATCCTAGTGCATTTGGAACCAGTGTTTGCCTCAAACATAAGCACATTTTTTTCATTCTTTTTCATTTCTTTGTTGATTAAGGTATTATAGTTGTGTCCTTATTCCTCCATGAACCCCCAACTCCTCCCCCATTTATGTCCCCACCCTACCCCCCTGTTGTCTGTGTCCATTAATTAGGCCTATATGCATGCATACAAGTCCTTTGGTTGATCTTTCCCCTTACCCCCACCCTCCCCTGCCTTCCCTCTGAGGTTTGATGTTCTGATCGATGCTTCTCTGTCTCTGGGTCTGTTTTTGTGCATCAGTTTATGTTGTTCATTATTTTCCACCAATGAGTGAGATCATGTGATACTTATCTTTCTCTGCCTGGCTTACTTCATGTAGCATAATGCTCCATGAGCACATTCCTACATGCCCGCTAACAGGCCGCCCTGCTCACTGGGTTCAGAGGAAGGCAGGAGTGCAGTCACTCTGAGTGCAGATCAGTGCACACTTGCAGGTCGTGTGCATTAATGACGAGGCCGCACGCTCTCCAGGTTGTGGCAGGAAAGAGAGATCCAGCCACCCGCCCGGGCACCTGTGAGTCGCCTACGGTGCTAGAGAGTCATTCCTTCGGGGCTTTAAAATATTAATAACACGAGCCCTGTTTCTGTGTACTCCCCATTATTTCTTGCTGCAGTTCTTTACTCATCCCACTGATGAGTTCATTTCTCCAGTTCCCCCCATTCTACGCTTTCTCCCCCCAATGCCAGTATTGCTCCTGGGAGAACAAAGAGCGAAGAGAGGCTCTCTGCATGCTCTGGAACTTTCCCCGGGGGTCAGCCTCCATGAGCTTTCCGCAGCACCTTCCTGCGCTGCCTAAGTCCTGCTCACCAGGCTCAGTATTTTGCTGCACGCATTTGGCGTTTAATAGGTAACCTGGTTCCAAGACCAGTTTGGCTCAGTGGATAGAGCATCGGCCTGAGGACTGGAAGGTGCCGGGTTCGAATATGACCAAGGGCATGTACGTTGGTTGCGGGCACATCCCCAATAGGAGGTGTGCAGGAGGCAGCTGATCGATGTTTTTCTCTCATTGATGTTTCTAGCTCTCTGTCCCTCTCCCTTCCTCTTTGTAAAAAAATCAATAAAATATATTTTTTAAAAAATAGGTAACCTGGTGCAAGTCCAGGTGAGGGACCTCCCCAGAGCAGAATGTTCAGGGACCCTCAGCTCCAGGCCCACCACACCAGCCTTCCTTTAGGGACACAGAAGCCAGCGAGTCTTGCTGAGAGCTGCTGGGGAAAGAAAGGGGAAGAAACTCACCCCTTTCTCCCCGGAGCAAGTGGCATAGATGCTATGTTCTGCAATAGCCCCCTTGACAGGTGGGGGGTTCCCAGGCCTGGAGACCACCCAGGGGTGGTGAGGGCACCTAGGCAGAGGGCCGTGACCGTGCCTGGACCCCCTCCGCAGCTCGCCCCCATCACGGACTTGGTGAGGAACGTCTCCTGTGCGGTGACCCGGCGGAACCACCTGCGGAGAGCCCTCCAGGAGTACGCGGCCAGGTTCGACCCCTGCCAGTGCGCTCCGTGCCCCAACAACGGCCGTGCCACGCTCTCGGGCACCGACTGTGTGTGCGTGTGCCAGAGTGGCACCTACGGGGACAACTGCGAGCGGCGCGCCCCGGATTTCACGTCAGGTAAGTGTGGGCAGCTCGTGGGCCGGGGGTGGCTTTCCCCTCCCACAGGGATGCCAGGGGGGTCCATAGAAAGAGACGAGCCTCTGTAGGCACTTCCCGCCTCACGCACACTCACCCGCAGGGAAGAGGAGCCTGTAGAAAGGTGGGCCCCAAAGTCCACCAGCTTTTGGGGGTGAGCCTGCTGTGGCCGGCCCGCTCTGTGGCCTTGGCAGAGTCGCCTGGCCTCTCTGTGCCCCCATCTGCTCCTGCAGAGAAGGGGGATCACGCCAGCTTGCATCCAAAGATTCACAGAGGCATCCAGGATACGCAGCACCATGCCTGTCATAGGGCATAAATCAAAAAAAATACCATAAAATACAATGCGTGTTCTAAGCCTTTTGTGTGTTGTAATGTAGAATAGAGATGGCTTTGTGAGAGGGATCAGTGAACCCAGAGCTGGAGTTTTCATCCAGGGCTAAGTAACAGTCCTGCTTACCTGACCCTCCTAGAAAAGGGGGTATGTCCCAGGAGGAGGAAAACATGCTGTTACCTGTAAACACACGGTTTGATATATGTTCCACTCAGAAGAAGTTCATGCTTATCACGTGTGCACACATATGCACACATATGCACATGTGGGAGGTCAGTTGCAGGTCATTGGAAATGCTTTGCAGCTGTGGCCACTTTATCCAGCTGTGGGGCCCGGGATAGGCAATCAGGCCCCAACTTGCCCTTTATCCTCACAACCACCCTGTGATTGTCCACCAAAGACCACCCAGCAGAAAAGTGGGGGCCCCGGGCCAGCCCGGTTTCCCAGCCCACATTCCCTGGGACACACCCTCCCGGGGGCGGGTCCGCCTGCCTTCCAGATGCCGTGGACGGGAACTGGGGCTGCTGGTCCTCCTGGAGCCCCTGCGACCTCACCTACAAGAGATCCAGGACCCGCGTGTGCAACAACCCTGGCCCGCTGCGGGGAGGGAAGCCCTGTGAGGGGGAGAGTTGGCAGGAGGAGCACTGCTCCCTCTCCATCATGCAGAACGAGTAAGGAGCGCAGCGGGGAGGTGGGGGGGGCGGGGGTCAGGACCCGCCAGCACAGTGAAGGCGTTACTCCCTTACTGCTGAGCAGAGAAATAACTGGAATCTTCCCTCTTCCGACACAGCATGTTAGTGAGGCATTAACACTGCTGTTATCCTTTTATATAAATACATACACCGCATGTTAGGCATTAACATTGCTGTTATCCTTTTATATAAATATATATACAGCGTGTTAGTGAGGCATTAACACTGCTGTTATCCTTCTATATAAATATATA